>CM046876.1:374864675-376064675 GCA_025667525.1 Glebionis coronaria
ATATATATATATATATATATATATATATATATATATAATATATATATATATATATATATATATATATATATATATATATATATATATATATATATATATATATATATATATATATATATATATATATATATATATATATATATATATATATATTTATATATATATATATATATATATATATATATATATATATATATATATATATATATATATATATATATATATATAAATATATATATATATATATATATATATATATATATATATATATATATATATATATATATATATATATATATATATATATATATATATATATATATATATATATATATATATATATATATATATATATATATATATATATATATATATATATATATATATATATATATATATATATATATATATATATATATATATTATATATATATTATATATATATATTATATATATATATATATATATATATATATATATATATATATATATATATATATATATATATATATATATATATATATATATATATATATATATATATATATATATATATATATATATATATATATATATATATATATATATATATATATATATATATATATATATATATATATATATATATATATATAATAAGTACGAAGGGTTTGGAAGGAGATAATAAGTATCGTAATGTAAAGAATATAATATTTCAAAATGAAATCAAGGAATGAAATATTATAAGGATAACTAAAGTAAATAATAGGAATTAGAAAGTTACCCGCGTAGATATTGAACAACATTGACAGATTCTGTGTTTGACACAAAGAAGAATGAAATATTTGAAAGTTTGGTCATAGGCCAAGTTTTGAAAACGACTCAGTTCCCTATAACCATCGCTCTGATACCAATCTGTAACACCCCTGAAATAAGACACGGAACAATTAGGCAGCATGGGGGTGCCACGTCATGGTACAAGCAACAATGAATTATATACGACACAAAAATGATGTAATAAAAGATTTACATTACATCATAATATCAGAGTATTTATTAAACATAGGCCCAAAGTGTTAGAACATGGTAAAAGCACTATCATAACATAGTTTTGTAACTTATAGTTACCAAAACGAAATACAAGATGAATTTTGAGAAGTTTAAATAAAATACAGAATTTCCAAGCTGCAAACATCCTGCGGGCTCCTATCCAAGCAATTAAGTGTTATTACTTGATATTTAAACATGTAAAATCATCAACAAAAAGTTGAGTGATATTTATAGGTTTAGCAAATTAAGTAATGGAACACAAGTATAATTTCTAAAACAAGTAACGGGGGGGGGGGGGGGGGGGATGACTATGTACATTATCCATAGTCATAATATTTATTATTGCTATTTAGCTCATGACACCAAAGCTTATTGAATAAAAGTACCTAGTGAGTATTCAGCCTAAATACTCATGTAATAAACAAATGTAAGTGCGTCAAAATAATACGGGACGTGGATTGTCAATCCCGATGGATCCATCCACAACATTCGCGCTTGCAAACTGTGAATAGTGAATGATTCATGATATTGAGGGGGACTTAGTGGCTATAGATACTAAAAGCAATAATAACTGGTACTGACTGGTAAGCATACAGTCATCATAACATACAATTTCATAAGATTGTGTTCCAACATGTAAATCTTACTCCGTATTTAGAAACAATGTATATGAAGAAAAATGGGGCTTTGAACTCACCTTAAGTAGTCGGGTTATGTAGATGAAACAAGAAAAAACGAAACGACACCAAAATTAACCCGAACCTAAATAAAGGAAAGTTTATGAGTATAATACTCTATATATAGTAAAATAAGATTTATTTTAGGGTGAAAGCTATACGATACCATCTTACTTAGCAAAATGTACCGACATTAAACACTTACAATTTAATCGCTATACATTACCAATAAACTTTCAAATTGATTATACACTTTACCAATATGGTCCTAAAATGACAATATTACCCTTGTCTTCTTTTACATAATTACAAATAATGTCACATTCACTCATTCTCACACCATAATCATTAAACGTAGTAGCTAAAGGATGAGTAGCCAAACCCACAATCATAAAAAAATCGAGGAAAATTTACTGACGAAAACGTAAATTTATAACTTTTGTTTTACGTTTTTCATCGATTTTTTTACGTTTTCATCAGTATTTTAATGTTTTCGTCAGTAAATTTACGTTTTCGACAGAAAATTTACGTTTTCGTCTGTAAATATAGGTTTTAGTTAGAAAATTGACGTTTTCGTCAGTAAATTTACGCTTTCGTCAGTAAATTTACGTTTTCGCCAGAAAATTTACGTTTTCGTCTGTAAATATAGGTTTTAGTTAGAAAATTTACGTTTTCGTCAGTAAATTTACGCTTTCGCCAGAAAATTTACGTTTTCGTCAAAAAAATTACGTTTTCATCAGAAAATTTATGTTTTCGTCAGTGAATTTACGTTTTCGTCAGTGAATTTACGTTTTCGTCAGTAAATTTACGTTTTCGTCAGTAAAAATTTACGTTTTCGTCAGTAAATTTACGTTTTCGTTAGAAAATTTACGTTTTCGTCAGTAAATTTATGTATTCATCAGTAAATTTTCGTTTTCGTTAGAAAATTTACGTTTTCGTCAGTAAGTTTACGTTTTCGTCAGTAAATTTACGTTTTCGTCAGTAAATTCAAGTTTTCGTCAGAAAATTCATGTTTTCGTTAGAAAATTTTCGTGTTCGTCAGTAAATTTAGGTTTTCGTCAGTAAATTTACGTATTCGTCAGAAAATTTACGTTTTCATCAGAAAATATACGTTTTAGTCAGTAAATTTACGTTCTCGTCAGAAAATTTACGTATTCATTAGAAAATTTTCGTTTTCGTCTGTAAATTTATGTTTTCGTCAGTAAATTTTCGTTTTCGTCAGTAAATTTTCGTTTTTGTACGAAAACGTAAATTTACTGACGAAAACTTAAATTTCTGACGAAAACTTAAATTTCTGACGAAAACCTAAATTTGCTTAAGAAAACGTAAATTTACTACGAAAACATAAATTTCCTGACGAAAACGTAAATTTTCTGATGAAAAAGTGAATTTAATGACGAAAACAAAAATTTTCTGACGAAAACATAAAATTACTGACGAAAACGTAAATTTACTGACGAAAACGTAAATATACTGACGAAAACGTAAATTTAATGACGAAAACGTAAATTTTCTGACGAATTCGTAAATTTACTAACGAAAACGTAAATTTTCTGACGAAAACGTAAATTTACTGACGAAAACGTAAATTTACTGACGAAAACGAAAATTTTCTGACGAAAACGTAAATTTACTGACGAAAACGTAAATGTTCTGACGAATACGTAAATTTACTGACGAAAATGTAAATTTACTGACGAAAACGTAAATTTACTGACGAAAACTTAAATTTTCTGACGAAAACGTAAATGTACTGACGAAAACGCAAGTTTTCTGACGAAAACGTAAATTTACTGACGAAAACGTAAATTTACTGACGAAAATTTACGTAATTATGTAAAAAAAGAAACTAACCTTTTGGTAGAATGGGTTAAAATTGCCACCTCTAGTTATTATGTAAAAAAAGAAAAAGGGTAATATCGTCATTTTAGGGTCATATTGGTAAAGTCAATAATCAATTTGAAAGTTCATTGGTAATGTCTAGCGATTAAATTGTAAATGTTTAAAGTCGGTACATTTTGATAAGTATGATGGTATTGTATAGTTTTTACCCTTTATTTTAAAAGGAATAATCATGGATTAAAATTTTAGAAATCTTGTAACTTTTTATGTTTACGCGAAAAAATGAGCCTTGGTTAGTGTATGATTTGCCTAATTTTTTTGGGTATACCTAGGTTTCCGACTCGACATTGCGAGGCGGCTAATCTCAGGGCGACTAAATATCTATAAATACTACATACTTGACACTTTTGGCATCATAAAACTCTTTTCATTACCTTTTCAATTTGGGAAAATTCAATTTCTAAGAGTTTATAAATAAACGGGAATTTCATTTTTATTGACTGACTAAAGTTTTATAAATTACTTGCACTAAACAGTGCATAAGTGAAAATATATAAATTTTTACAGGTATGAACCTTTTGAAATCAGAAATCTCTTTTCATTACCTTTTAAAATGGGTAAATTCAACTTCTAAGAGTTTATAAATCAACGGGAATTTCATTTTGAATGACTGATTAAATTTTTATAAATGACCTCACTAAACAGTGCACAAGTGAAAATCTATAATGCTACAAGTATGAGCCTTTTGGCATCAGAAAGGACTTTTCAATACCTTTTCAAAATGGGAAAATTTAATTTCTAAGAGTTTACCAATCAACGAGAAATCCAATTTAAGTGACTGACTACAACCTTTTAGAAATAGAAATTACACAATACATTCAAACTTGCCGTTTTAGCCAAAAATCACTAATCGTAAAAGCTTTTAAGGAGATTCCAAAGGCTAGAGGTTTGAAATATAGTGACCTACTGAACTAAATATAAAATCACCGATTAAAATAATTTAACTTAAGACCCGCTACACATTTTTGACCCGTTACCCGGTTTTGACCTATTTTAATAAAGCGGACGTAACTTTTGCATCGGGGCACTTCCATTTCCTACCAAACTCTCAAAAATCAATATAAAACTTAAGGAATATATTTTGAACTCAAAATATACCATAGACCTGTAAAATGTTTTCCATGACCTGTTTAACATCAGCCAACTATTTCCACCATTTCTAACCCCTAATTTTGTCCAAACTACCCCCAAATCAATCTAAATCTATGAAAAAGCCTACTATGGGATCATACACTCAAAACATGTTCATGTTAATAAAGAAATCAGTAGGAAATTCATATGTACCAAATTTCATGATCACTCCATTCAACTAACAAAATCACCATGTAATAATTCAATTGTATATATTGTGACACCCCCAAATAGGTCAAATGCAGCGGAAATAATAATTAGGTGTCACGTAGGTAAATCAACAACAATTAGTATGTAGAGCAACATATAAAAGATTATCAATTCAAATATTACATGAACCATAGTACAAATTGTCATAAAAATTATCTTTAACATTATTCAACAGTTTATTTATTCCCAAATTTATAAAACCCCAGATGAGCTCTATAAATGATGGCAATGACTCCATGTACATCAAATACCTGCTTCAGTTTCTTTAGAAAAACATGCTTTGAGAGTCAACATAAAGTTGGTGAATTCACAGGTTTATATAAATTAAGTTTGGACAGTAAAACATTTACTGAAGTAATAATGCACATAGTATTAGTAATTAAAGGTAATTACATTTCCTGATTACCCAAAACTGACGCTTAGACTCGTTAAGCCCTTAACAAATGAGGACCATTCGCATAATAATAAATATAATGCACCCATAACAATGTTCCGACATGATACACATCTGTTGTCCTGGCCAGGCACAGTGAGCGCTACTCACCCAGATGGGGATGGTCAGTCCCAAATAGATCTACTTATAACATTCTGGCTATATAATTAACAGTTTCAGTTCACGAGTCATGAGGCATTCTATAATAGGACAATGTAATCAAAGTTTAACAGATCAGTTTACGTCCATAAAATATGTTGCATGATTTCTTCCTCATAAAAGATTTAAAAGTTTGTCAATATATAGTGTGGGGCCATGAACTCACCTCAGTAGTAGTGTTAGGTAGATATCACTAGTAATCTGACAAAGTGTCCACGCTATAGTCAACTACCTAAGTAATTGTACAGTCTCAGTATATGCATACAGTGATGCATGAAAATCTTTGAATAATATTTGTGCATGCTTATACTGGTTTTAAGCAGTTTATTACAATCACTATATTTTAAGTAGCCGTTATAAATATTAATAGTACTTAATATTAATTGCGTAATTAATAATACAGATTAAATAAATAATTCTTTACTTATTATTCTTGTACTTTTACCTTAATAAATTAGTTGAAATAATCTTATATAAAAATGATTTTTATATTATTAGAAGGATGGAAAAATAATAAATATGTTTAATACATTTACATATAAAATTGTTATATATAACATATATTTTATAAAAATGATTTTTATAAAATGTAAAACATTACATTTAAATTAGTTTAAAAATCCTTGAATTTTCTATTAGTTGCCGAAAGGTCCTTAGGTTATAAGTTAGGATATTACAATTATAGTCCTCCACAAATTAAGGTTTAATTAAGTTGTAACCTATTTATTAATATAAGGGTTTTAGGGTTTATATAAGTTTCGTATAATTGCAAAACAAGTCCCTCTATATTATTTTAGGTTTAATACTCACTGTATTTACACATCATACCCCTAGGGCTTCTATAAGTTCCGTTAATTGGCAATACTAGCCCCTAGCTCGTTTAACTTCTAAGTAGTGACACAATTGGTCCTTCAAGTTTAATTAGGGTTTATAACTTAGGTTAAGTTACGAAAATAGCCCCTAGGGCTTATTTAACTTTCGGCATTTGGCATTTAGTCCCTAGGGTTTATATAACTTTCAAGAAGTGGCAAAGATAGTCCCTCATGTTATAATTAGGGTTTAGGGCTTTTATGAAATGACAAAAAAACAACCCCTAGGGCTCGTATATGTTTCAGCTATATAAAATAATGGTCCCTAGGGTTTTCTAAGTTTCGAATATGATTAAAATAGTCCATATAGTTTTGAAAAATACCATTTTAGTCATTGTGTTTAATGTTTTGTTATTATAAGTTACAAGTGTCACGGTTTAGCCCCTAAACTTTATATAATTACATTTTTGGCCCGAAAACTTTTATAAGTTATATTTTTAGTGTGAAAAGTTTATATAAGTTTAAAAATATCAAATGGGCTTATTAAATAAGTCAAATGAGCTTATGGGCTTACTATACTCTTAATAGGCTTCACCAAGGCCCGTTAACCATTTTATTAAATTTAAATGGACTAAAGGAAATCTAAATGGGCTTATCAATATTTTTAAGTCTACTAAAATCATAAGGCTAACCTAATAGGCTTATTCTAAATTCGACTACAATTCATTAGGCCTAATAAGTCCATTAATAATTTGGGCTTCTAAGTTTACTAAGGTATGTTTATAATTATTCAAGGAGTTTATAGATCTAAGGTTTTTAACTAGGTTTAATATGAGTTTAGCAAAATTAACCACAAACTCCATATGAAGCAAGATAGCCCACGACTATATTTAAATTTGGAGGGTTTCATGATTTAATCTAGGTTTATTGTATGAGTATATGTTCATGTGTTTATAACTAAGTAAATTTTATACCATTCCTTGTGAAACCATAAACAAGCCGTGACCTAAGTAGGTCTAGATTTACTAGTTTTTGAGTTTTAACAAGTCTATAATATGTATTCATGAAAGGATTAAGTGAATTAAAAATTAATATAACTAAGATAGATATAGGTTGGTATGGACTTACTTGTTAAAATGATAAGAGTGAGGATAAGTAAACTGTGACAATCTAACATTTTCAGGTAGTGAAATATTTTCTAGTATAATATTTTGAAACTTATTTTTGTGTTGGTTGACGAACTCACAATTTACGGATTTAAATTTGGGCTTACGTGCATAATTTGGCGTCTTTTACGACTAAACCGGAAACCTTAGGATTACGTATTTACGTTTTTGAAATCCGTTTTTGATGAGACAATTTTTATTGGATTCGTTTTGTGACGTTGATTCATAATTTATAAAAACGTTTTTCGTAAAACGACCCGAGGGCACGCAAATCGAGAAAACTAGAATCGAGAAATACCCGTAAACTAGTGAGATGGGACAAAATACATTGTCCCACCCACTAGAAATGTTGGACGGCACACTTGACACCACACCATGAAGGTGGCATCAAGTTAGCTAGCTTATTTACATGTGTAAGCTTAGCTTACACCTTAAGCATTACCTTCCCACTTGTTTACACAAAACCACTAGCAAATTCACTTCCACCATTTTCTTACATGCAAATTCTCTCAAAACACTCCTCCCTTGCCGTCCAAATAAAGCAACAAACATCCCTCTTGATCTTTTCTAGCCATGAAACACATGTTTACTAGCTCTATTAAGGAGTTATCTTGAAGCCTTGATCATTTGGTGGCCATATTAACATCATTGGAGGTGATTTGCTTGTGTCCTAGGGCTGATTTTCCAACATATGTTCTTGATATTTGATGGTCTTGGAGTTACTTGTTGTATTCATCAAGTTCTTGTCTTCCAAAAACAAGAAATCCACTTGGTTGGTAAAGAAGATCATCCTCTCCATTTTTCTCTTGTTATTTTGTAAAGAACAAATGTATTTTCTTTCATTTTGTATATTTATATGATGTATATATGATGATAAAAATGTTTTGTGGGGATCAAGTGTTGATAGATATGCTTAAAAATGTTAATAACTATAAGAAATGAGGCTAAAATATTGATCATTTAGTTGGCTGTGTAAAAACAGTATAAAACTAAAACATGAACTGATAAAATTGCATGGTATGATCCATTTACAGTAAGTACAAGATGTTATACACATGTGAGAGTTGGTCATGCAATGGAATCAAAATAATGAGTGAGATATGATCAAAACAAGTTAGGTGGTCTAATCTGAATAAGCAGTTTTGTAGGGACTGTTAAGGCATGATAAACTTAAAATGGGCAGTAGCTATAGCTAAGTTAAATGTAGCACATAATATGAAGAACATGTCACCCAAAAATGAGCTTCTAATTCATTATAGAACTCTAGATATGGTAAAAATGGTGAACATGAAGATAAAAATCAGATTTTTAAGAATTAATGTTTATTATTATTATATAAGCACTCACATTTTATTGTATAAAATGTATAATAAAAATTCACTAACTTATAAAACTTATTTATATAAATATATAAAAGGTTAATTAAAGGGATAAATTATATAAAAGGTAATGAAATAATATATATAAGTAATAAAAACTATAAACTTGATTTTTACGACTTTTTCGGCTATCGCCGTAAAATTAACGTTTTTCGCCAAATAAAACTTAGACAACCAAACCCGTCTAATGTAAAGTGTATAAAAGTCATATACTGATGTATAAGTAACTAATACAAGTAAAAACCGATAAAACCCGAACTATAAGAAATACGGACATTTACGAGCTAACTAAGCATAATGGACTAATAATTGGACTAAATAAGATAAAAACTTGTAAAAAGAACTTATTGGGCTTAACCCATTTGGGCCCAACATGGAAAGTATATATATACAGATAATATAGGTATAAAAGGGATTAAAACAAGTTAATGAACCTATAAAAGCTTATTGGACTTAAAATAGGTAAATAGGTAAAACTAGCAAACTAGTAAAACGTTACCAAAACGTAAACACTAAAATGAGTAAACAAGGATGTATAAACCCACTTGATCATCATCATATGTAAAAAATTATCATATGTATATTGTTATTTTGATAAAAGTCACTGGACAAAGTCTAAGACCGATTATTATTTATATAGGTTTCCGTGACCGAAGCACGCCCGTAGCCGATAATCCGCCTTTCATTATCAACGTGAGTTCATAGCCTCGCACTCTTTTAAATATTTTATAAAATGATTTGTAAACCCGCGAGGGAGATAACATGCTAGATTTTATAAAAATAGAACACAAGTAGTCCCGATGGTATGCTTAATGATATGGACCCGAATGATGCTATGACCCTATAACGAGACTAAAAGGATTATTAGTAGTTAGGTTATGTCACTTAAAGTCCCATTAGCATGAATTGTGAACTACCGGGATTTGGTAGACGCTTATGCATTTGATAGTACTATTTAGGGACGATCACCCCAGTTCGCGCCTTGACGGTTGATCCCCGTCGTACCACATTGATTGGTAAGCGAATTTATGTATGAGAAGATTCCATATCGTGATTTTTGTGACGACACGCTAACTTAGATGGGCAAATTGTTTGTCGGGTTCGCGGCCCACTGTTTTCACAGTAAGGTAACAATGTCATGCGGCTAATAATAATCCTAATCCAAATAAAATGTATCCTATATAATCTAAATATCCGATATCAAACGACGCTAATAACGATAAATATATTAGCTATCATGGTAATATAGAGACTACGGTCTCATGGACGGTTTAAGATGTATGCTTGATTTATATATTGCCTGACTAGCAATATGAGGACTTACTTCCGATATTATACTTGTGTTCTGATTTTAAATGATTGTTTTATATAACGGTTTTCATTAAACTCTATGAATTCACTCGGCATTCGCTGATATGATTTTTGCATGTTTTTATCTCAGGTGCTTGAAGGTAATCCAGATGGAGATCGACTCTGATGGCCCACATAATATTAAAAATGTTCATTCGATCTATGTTTTGTAAACTTAATGACCTGTATAATTTGGGACCTGTTGTACGCTTTTAAACTTTTTATCGAATGAATGTATGTTAAACCTTGAACAACCATTTTTATGTGTTGTCTATGATTGGAGTTATTGTGCTATCCCGTAACACTCTAAAAGACCCGATACGAAAAATGAGAGTGTTACAGTTTGGTACCAGGGCTCTCGTTATAGAGAACAAAAGATTTTAAAAACCAAGGTTTTGAACGAAACTTTTCAAAATCTTTTGACAATGAACATTTGAGAAAATATTTGAAAAATCTTTTGACTATAACGGTGCCAGAGATCTCCGACGTTACCAACAAGCCCTATTGAGAAGATATATATTTTGATATATATAATTTAATTTATATATATGTATATATCGTGGTTTCATTATGTAATTGTTTAACTAGTATGTTATCCTAATACGAGATATATATATAAATGCAGATTGTCATGGCTGACCCTAATATTCCTGTAGAAAACCATGCTATTCTCGAACCTAATGTAGAAGATGATCGTTATTTAGACTTAGTAGATTATGATATGGATGATGAGGAGGAACCATTTGAGGATCCCGAGCCCGAGTTAGGACTAGGAGATCAGATTGCCCCTCAGGTTGATGTGGTAGAGAATGAGATTGAGAATGTTGATATTGAGAATGATGATGAGATTGGGTTAGATAATTTAGATGATGAGATTGACGACGAGGATGTCGAGGAGGATGTTGGTATAGATGTTGAGGTCGATGATGATGAGGAAGCTGAGCTTATTTATCCTTATGATGTTCCAGAGGGCGAGCCTTTACCCCCACCAGTTGATTTGTCTGATTCTGAGGTTGAGTTACCTAGGGATGAAATGTCTGAATCGTCTGAATCTGGTTCTGAATCAGAGGAGGATGAGGATGACGATGCACTTGATGGTACTGATGGTACTGCTACTCGTAGACGTGAGATAGGAGAGTCGTCTAGTGCTCGAGAGGCTACTCATATTGATGGTCTTGCACCATGGGCCTTGAGACGTGATCTAGATGCTTCCCGTGTTAAGAGTTGTATGACAGAGGTTGGATTAGGTGTTGTTCACACTCAGGTTGCTTATTTGGAGTCGAAGACTAAGGTTGGCGAGAAAGAGCGGGAATTGCTTAGTTTGGATTTGACTGATGTAGAACGTGGTTTGAATGAGGCTTTTAGGAGGTTATCGGTGTTGGAAAGTGGTGAGTTTGCTGAAATGAAGAGAAAGGTGAATACTATGGAGATTCAGTTGAGTGTAGCTCGTGCGATGCGTGAGAAAGCTGAGAAGGAGTTGAATATATCCGTGGGTTGGAATAGTAGATTTTATGCTGACATGGTTGAAAGAGGAGTAATCCGTAAGCGCCCAGCTGAAGATGTGTCTAGTGATCGTCCGACGAAGATTCAGAAGACGATGGATGATGGACCATCTGGCGGTTCTCAGTAGACCAGTCTATATTTAGTAGTGACCTTTATATCTTTTGTGCTTTTGTAGCTTTGACTGAACCGACTTGTTAGTAGTAGACTTGGCACGAATTTTGAGTGTATATAGTGCTAGAACTTTGATATGGGATGTAACTAAGACAATAATTTTGTTTCAGATCGAATGAAATATGTATCTTGTCTTGAATTCCATATTGTGCCTTATTTGTATCTTGATTATGAATTCGATCCATATTATATGAATCCTTTGTTGGATGAATGCTTAATACTTTGAAATTGTTAAATTATAGAACTATGCCGCCCAAGAAGGCTGTGACTGAGGATGATGTACGTAGGATGATTACGGAGCAAGTTACCACATCTATGACTGAATTTATGGCAAATGCTAGAAATGAAGCTGGCGGTAGTGGAGCTGGCGGTAGTGGAGCTGGCGGTAGTGGAATTGGCGGTACTAATGTGAATGTGAATGCTAATAATGTGAATGCTAATGCTGGATGAAATGTAGGAGGACTTGGAACTAATGCACCTGAAGTTGGTTGCTGTACTTATGTGACGTTCATGAAGTGTGAACCTCTACCTTTTAATGGAACTGAAGGTGCTGTAGGATTAAGCCAGTGGATTGAGAAGATTGAATCGGTGTTTCGGATTAGTAAGTGTAAGGAGGAAGATAAGGTGACTTTTGCTATGGCTACTCTTAAAGGTCGTGCGTTGACTTGGTGGAACGGGAGAATTGCTTTCATGGGTCTTGATGCTGCTAATGCTACTCCTTGGGCTGAAATCAAGAAGTGGATGACTTTGGAGTTTTGTCCTCGTAGTGTGATCATTAGGTTAGAACAAGAGTTGATTCATTTGAGAATGAAAGGTGTGGACATTGATAGTTACACGAACCGATTCCATGAGTTGGCCTTGCTATGTCCTCGATTGGTTGAACCCGAAGAGATCCGAATTGAGCAATATGTTAAAGGGTTGACCAGGAATATCCGGGGGGACGTGACATCATCTAAACCACTGACCATTGATGATGCTGTTAGAATGGCTTACCAACTCATTGGACAGATAATTCAGGATAGGGAAGATGAAGCCCGTGTAGGTGAGAAAAGAAAGGGAGACGGCGATCGTGTTGATAGAGGTGATAATAGGAAGAATTTCAATCACCGTCAGAACAAGAGAAAGGGGAATGCAAATGCTCTTACCAACAACACACCGCGCAACGATGATAGATGTCCTAAGTGTGGCAACAAGAGGCATGCTGGCGACTGCTGGAAGTGCCGAAATTGCGGAAAGCTTGGACACAAGGGTGAAAGGTGTAAGAAGGGAACCATTTGCTTCAACTGTAATGAAGAAGGTCATAGGAAATCGGAATGCCCTAAGTTGAAAGCGATTGTACCTGGAAGAAACCCCCAGGGTGGTATCTATCGACTTGGAACAATTGAGGTGAAGAAAGAGGATCCGAATGTCGTTACCGATACGTTTTTACTCAACAATCATTATGCTGTTGCTTTATTTGATTCGGGTGCTGATAGGAGCTTTGTATCCACTAAATTTAGTGCCCTTATTGGTATTGAACCTGTTGAGATAAGTACCAGTTACGAGGTGGAATTGGCTGATGGTAAATTAGTGAAAACTAATAAGCTATTAGAAGGATGCTCTCTAAATCTCTTAAACCATTCCTTTCCGATTGATTTGATGTTGATAGAATTAGGTAGTTTTGATATTATTATTGGTATGGATTGGTTGTCGTTGAATAATGCTACTATTATATGTGGAGAGAAGAAGGTTAAGATTCCTCTTAGGAATAAGACGTTAGTAATTGATGGTAGTCGAGGTGAATCCCGTTTGAAAATCGTTTCATGTATAAAAGTCGAAAAGTACATCAGGAACGGTTGTGAGTTATTCTTAGCTCAAGTGACCGGGAATGAGTCTAGGGAGAAACGATTGGAAGATGTACCTTATATTTGTGAATTTCCTGAGGTATTTCCTAATGATTTACCCGGACTTCCACCGATAAGACAAGTAGAGTTTCGAATCGATTTAATTCCTGGTGCTGCACCGGTGGCACGTGCGCCTTACCGATTAGCCCCTTCTGAATTAAAGGAGTTATCTGAGCAACTTAAGGAGTTGTCTGATAAAGGTTTTATTCGACCGAGCTCGTCCCTTTGGGGAGCTCCAGTCTTGTTCGTTAAGAAGAAGGATGGATCTTTTCGTATGTGCATTGATTATAGGGAACTGAATAAGTTGACAATTAAAAATTGATATCCTTTACCTAGGATTGATGATTTGTTTGATCAACTGCAAGGATCTAGTGTGTATTCTAAGATAGATTTGCGGTCAGGATATCACCAACTTCGCGTCCGTGAAGAAGATATTCCTATAACTGCATTTAGAACTCGTTATGGACACTATGAATTTCAAGTAATGCCATTTGGGTTAACTAACGCACCTGCGGTTTTCATGGATTTAATGAATCGAGTGTGCAAGCCCTACTTGGATAAATTTGTGATTGTGTTTATTGATGATATTCTAATCTATTCTAAGAATGAAGATGAGCATAGAGAACATCTGAGGATTGTTTTGAAATTGTTGAAGGATGAAAAGTTGTATGCTAAGTTTTCGAAGTGTGATTTCTGGTTAGATTCTGTGCAATTTCTTGGTCATGTGATTAACAAAGATGGAATTCATGTTGATCCTGCAAAGGTTGAAGCTATTAAGAATTGGTCTGCACCGACAACGCCAACGGAAGTGCGACAGTTCTTAGGATTGGCTGGCTATTATAGGCGATTCATTAAAGAATTTTCTTTGATAGCTAAACCCTTGACTAAGCTTACTCAGAAGAATAAACCTTTCGTTTGGGGAAGTGATGAAGATGGAGCATTTCAGACATTGAAGCAAAAATTATGTAGTGCGCCAATCTTATCATTACCCGACGGGAGTGAAGATTTTATAGTGTATTGCGATGCATCTCTTAGAGGTTATGGAGCTGTTTTGATGCAGCGAGAGAAAGTGATAGCTTATGCTTCTAGGCAATTAAGGAAGAATGAGGAGAATTATACTACTCATGATCTTGAGTTAGGAGCTGTAGTCTTTGCTCTTAGGTTGTGGAGACATTATCTGTATGGCACCAAGTGTACGGTATTCACCGATCACAAAAGCCTACAGTATATTCTCGACCAGAAAGAATTGAACATGAGGCAACGAAGATGGATAGAGTTGTTAAGTGACTATGATTGTGATATAAAGTATCACCCAGGAAAAGCCAATGTTGTTGCCGATGCGTTAAGTAGGAAAGATAGAGAGCCTATCAGGGTGCGTTCTCTAGTCTTGACTGTGCACAATAATTTGCCTGAGCAAATTAGAAATGCGCAAATAGAAGCTTGTAAGAAGGAGAATTTTGTTAATGAAGGGTTCCGAGGAGAAGGAGATCCTTTAGAGGTTAGAGCTGATGGAGTGAAATGCTTAAGAGGTCGTATGTGGATACCTAAGTTTGGAGGCTTAAGAGATTTGATTATGTTAGAATCCCATAAATCTAAGTATTCCATTCATCCGGGATCTGATAAGATGTACCATGATTTGAAGAAGTTGTACTGGTGGCCGAATATGAAAGCTGACATAGCTATGTATGTTCTTCAATGCTTGACTTATGCTAGAGTCAAAGCGGAACATCAAAAGCCATCAGGACTACTTCAACAACCAAAGATTCCTGAATGGAAGTGGGAGCGAATTACGATGGACTTTATCACCAAGTTTCCTAGAACATGATCTGGAAACAATTCGATTTGGGTTATTGTCGACAGACTGACCAAATCAACACACTTCATTCCGGTTAAAGAGCAGTTCTCACTGGAGAAGCTGACTCGTATATACCTTGATAATGTTGTATGCAAGCATAGAGTGCCTGTATCGATCATTTCAGATCGAGTTCCTAGATTCGCATCGAATTTTTGGAAATCTCTCCAAAGATATTTGGGAACGAATCTCGACATGAGCACTGCTTATCACCCCCAGACTGATGGGCAGAGTGAAAGGACGATACAAAAACTGGAAGATATGTTGAGAGCTTGTGTGTTAGATTTTGTTAAGAATTGGGATAAACATTTGCCGTTAGCAGAGTTTTCGTATAACAATAGTTACCATTCTAGTATTAAGGCTGCACCGTTTGAAGCTTTGTATGGTAGGAAGTGTAGATCTCCTGTATGTTGGAGTGAAGTTGGGGATACCCAGCTCACGGGACCGGAATTGATCCGGGAGACTACGGAGATGATAGTTCAGATTAAGAATAGGTTGTTGACTGCCCGTAGTAGACAGAAACGTTACGCGGATGTGCGGCGGAAGCCAATGGAGTTTGAACTGGGTGACCGAGTAATGTTGAAAGTATCGCCATGGAAAGGCGTTATAAGATTTGGAAAGCGAGGAAAATTGAATCCACGTTATATTGGACCCTTTAAGATTTTATCTAGAGTAGGTCCGGTGGCTTACAAATTAGAGTTACCCCCAGAACTTCATGGTGTTCACAACACATTCCATGTATCTAATCTGAAGAAATTTCTAGCAGTGAGTGATGAGAAAATTCCGTTAGGTAAGGTTCGAATAGATGGGAAGTTGCATTTTATCGAAGAGCCCGTAGAAGTTATGGACCGTGAGGTAAAGCAACTGAAACAAAGTCGGATACCTATTGTCAAGATCCGATGGAATTCAAAGCATGGACCGGAGTATACTTGGGAACGAGAGGATGAAATGTGGAAGAAATATCCGCACCTCTTCGATTTCAATAAGAAACAGACATCCAAATGAAATGGATCACGAGGACGTTGGTCCCTTTTAGGAGGAAAAGCTGTGACAATCTAACATTTTCAGGTAGTGAAATATTTTCTCGTATAATATTTTGAAACTTATTTTTGTGTTGGTTGACGAACTCATAATTTACGGATTTAAATTTGGGCTTACGTGCATAATTTGGCGTCTTTTACGACTAAACCGGAAACCTTAGGATTACGTATTTACGTTTTTGAACTCCGTTTTTGATGAGACAATTTTTATTGGATTCGTTTTGTGACGTTGATTCATAATTTATAAAAACGTTTTTCGTAAAACGACCCGAGGGCACGCAAATCGAGAAAACTAGAATCGAGAAATACCCGTAAACTAGTGAGATGGGACAAAATACATTGTCCCACCCCACTAGCAATGTTGGACGGCACACTTGACACCAGGTGGCATCAAGTTAGCTAGCTTATTTACATGTGTAAGCTTAGCTTACACCTTAAGCATTACCTTCCCACTTGTTTACACAAAACCACTAGCAACTTCACTTCCACCATTTTCTTACATGCAAATTCTCTCAAAACTCTCTCAAAACACTCCTCCCTTGCCGTCCAAAATAAAGCAACAAACATACCTCTTGATCTTTTCTAGCCATGAAACACATGTTTACTAGCTCTATTAAGGAGTTATCTTGAAGCCTTGATCATTTGGTGGCCATATTAACATCATTGGAGGTGATTTGCTTGTGTCCTAGGGCTGATTTTCCAACATATGTTCTTGATATTTGATGGTCTTGGAGTTACTTGTTGTATTCATCAAGTTCTTGTCTTCCAAAAACAAGAAATCCACTTGGTTGGTAAAGAAGATCATCCTCTCCATTTTCTCTTGTTATTTTGTAAAGAACAAATGTATTTTCTTTCATTTTGTATATTTATATGATGATAAAAATGTTGTGTGGGGATCAAGTGTTGATAGATATGCTTAAAAATGTTAATAACTATAAGAAATGAGGCTAAAATCTTGATCATTTAGTTGGCTGTGTAAAAACAGTATAAAACTAAAACATGAACTGATAAAATTGCATGGTATGATCCATTTACAGTAAGTACAAGATGTTATACACATGTGAGAGTTGATCATGCAATGGAATCAAAATAATGAGTGAGATATGATCAAAACAAGTTAGGTGGTCTAATCTGAATAAGCAGTTTTGTAGGGACTGTTAAGGCATGATAAACTTAAAATCGGCAGTGGCTATAGCTAAGTTAAATGTAGCACATAATATGAAGAACATGTCACCCAAAAATGAGCTTCTACTTCATTATAGAACTCTAGATATGGTAAAAATGGTGAACATGAAGATAAAAATCAGATTTTTAAGAATTAATGTTTATTATTATTATATAAGCACTCACATTTTATTTTATAAAATGTATAATAAAAACCCACTAACTTATAAAACTTATTTATATAAATATATAAAAGGTTAATGAAAGGGATAAATTATATAAAAGGTAATGAAATAATATTTATAAGTAATAAAAACTATAAACTTGATTTTTACGACTTTTTCGGCTATCGCCGTAAAATTAACGTTTTTCGCCAAATAAAACTTAGACGACCAAACCCGTCTAATGTAAAGTTTATAAAAGTCATATACTGATGTATAAGTAACTAATACAAGTAAAAACCGATAAAACCCGAACTATAAGAAATACGGACATTTACGAGCTAACTAAGCATAATGGACTAATAATTGGACTAAATAAGATAAAAACTTGTAAAAAGAACTTATTGGGCTTAACCCATTTGGGCCCAACATGGAAAGTATATATATACTGATAATATAGGTATATAAGGGATTAAAACAAGTTAAAGAACCTATAAAAGCTTATTGGACTTAAAATAGGTAAATAGGTAAAACTAGCAAACTAGTAAAACGTTACCAAAACGTAAACACTAAAATGAGTAAACAAGGATGTATAAACCCACTTGATCATCATCATATGTACAAAATCATCATATGTATATTGTTATTTTGATAAAAGTCACTGGACAAAGTCTAAGACCGATTATTATTTATATAGGTTTCCGTGACCGAAGCACGCCCGTAGCCGATAATCCGCCTTTCATTATCAACGTGAGTTCATAGCCTCGCACTCATTTAAATATTTTATAAAATGATTTGTAAACCCGCGAGGGAGATAACATGCTAGATTTTATAAAAATAGAACACAAGTAGTCCCGATGGTATGCTTAATGATATGGACCCGAATGATGCTATGACCCTATAAACGAGACTAAAAGGATTATTAGTAGTTAGGTTATGTCACTTAAAGTCCCATTAGCATGAATTGTGAACTACCGGGATTTGGTAGACGCTTATGCATTTGATAGTACTATTTGGGGACGATCACCCCAGTTCACCCCTTGACGGTTGATCCCCGTCGTACCACATTGATTGGTAAGCGAATTTATGTATGAGAATATTCCACAGCGTGATTTTTGTGACGACACGCTAACTTAGATGGGCAAATTGTTTGTCGGGTTCGCGGCCCGCTGTTTTCACAGTAAGGTAACAATGTCATGCGGCTAATAATAATCCTAATCCAAATAAAATGTATCCTATATAATCTAAATATCCGATATGATACGACGCTAATAACGATGAATATATTACCTATCATGGTAATATAGAGACTACGGTCTCATGGACGGTTTAAGATGTATGCTTGATTTATATATTGCCTGACTAGCAATATGAGGTCTTACTTCCGATATTATACTTGTGTTCTGATTTTAAATGATTGTTTTATATAACGGTTTTCATTAAACTCTATGAATTCACTCGGCATTCGCTGATATGATTTTTGCATGTTTTTATCTCAGGTGCTTGAAGGTAATCCGGATGGAGATCGACTCTGATGGCCCACATAATATTAAAAATGTTCATTCGATCTATGTTTTGTAAACTTAATGACCTGTATAATTTGGGACCTGTTGTACGCTTTTAAACTTTTTATCGAATGAATGTATGTTAAACCTTGAACAGCCATTTTTATGTGTTGTCTATGATTGGAGTTATTGTGCTACCCCGTAACACTCTAAAAGACCCTTCCGCTGTACCGATACGAAAAATGAGAGTGTTACATAAACCAAAGGGAACCTTAAGCTTATATGAATCAACAATGGAGAAACCCTAGTCAAAATTCATGCCGTGACCTATTATGGTTCGTGTAGGTTCTTGTAGTTTCCTTGGAGATCAATTTGTGTAGGAGTAGTAAATGTTTAGTATTTAAGATGTTTAAGACATAGATTTTGTGTAGTAATGGTGGAGTAAATGTGTTCTTGGTGTATGTTGTTGTGATCCGAGAGTTGAGAGAGAGTGAGAGGGATTTGAGTGTGTTTGTGAGAGGTGTATGTGTGATATTCGGTTAGCATGCAAGATATAGTAGATCTAGTGTATCCAAAACATAGTACTAAGGTATCTTACTCTAGATTACATAGGATTTGGAAGATATTAGGAAGATTTTGCATAGTGTTTTCCTTAATGAGCACCATGGTACATCCCTTCCTTTGTCAACCATATACACGGCTAGGTGATTGTGGTAAAAATACGTGTTTTAGGAAAAACAACGTATAAGCGGTAAGTATTAAGTGTCGATTTATGGAAACCAAGCACTAATGACCTTTTGATAAGTTCGTTTCCCAAGGAGGTTGATTGTGTGTGAAAAACTTGGATGATTTTGGATTAATATTTGAAGAAAGAAAAGATGAGAAAAGAAAATGACAGATACGTGAAAGTTACACTAAGACGTACAAAACGTAAAATCGTAAAATATACAAAATTAAAACTTGCACTAAAAATTCCCAAAAATCCCTAAAAATTCAATTAGGGTTTAAAAATGATCAAAACTTTTCCCAACCTTTTATTTAATTAATATTTAATTTTTTAATGCTAATTAAAGCTCTAAAAATCAAATAAATTTATAAAAAGCCCAAATAAAGATTTTTCTATTTGTAAACTTAAAAAATGACTTAATAAAACTAAAAAGTATTTTTCCAAATTTTTAAAATTATTAAATCTATTAAAAACAATTAAAAACTAAAATTAAATATTAAAATAATATGAAAAATAAAAAATTTATAAGAAACTCTAAAAACTTGCAAAGTAGTTTATTTTAACCAAAATAAACAGAAAATGAAGTTAAAATTACCAAAATAACCCTATTGGGCCCCCAAATGGGCTTAAATAAAAAATAGTGGGCTAAATCGGCCTTTAGGCCCAATAAAAATCAAACTCAACCAAATAAGCCCAAAAACTCCAGTCTAGCTTATAATTCAATTTTAAACAAAAACTCTAAAGGCCCAAAAGCTGAAAGTGAGCTTATCACAATTTAATTGTCACACAACTTATTCTTAATGGGCCAATAAGCCAAATAAGCTATAAGCTGATGCCATAAGCTCTAATTCAGCACACATTTTTCTCTTGGGATTATAAAGATGTTTGTAAAAAGAAATTTTGAATAAGCTCAAAGAATAAGCTGGAAATAAGCAAAACACAATTTCACTAAACGAGAAAAGTCGGGTTAGAGATTTAAGGCGTTTCAAGAGCTGATTCTTTTTTGCAAAAGGTGACAAATAAGCCAACTAAGAAGAATAAACAAAGAAAATCCCCAAAATCCAAGTAGAATAAGCTGTGGGAGCCAATAAGCTGGTTGAAAAAGCCAAATAAGTTGGTTTTCTAGCAAAACCTTAACCAAATAAGCTGAAACCTTCCAGATATGATATTAAGCTGAGAAAAATGACACCTATAACTTACAAAAAATAAGTTGTTGCATGTACCAATAAGTAGAACTAAAAAATAAGCCAAATTGAGCTTATTTGACCAAAAGTCAAAGTGTTCCAAATTTCACCAAACTACCAGGACCTGTTTATGAGCTTGTACTAATAGAAAGGGGATCACTAGTTAATCAAATGCAAAGCAAAATAGGAGTGGTCACTTTGCTGATGCAAATGACCATTTCAGCCAACTTCTATAAGCTATAACTCTTTCAATAAGCCACCAAAATTAACAACCAAATATTACACAGATTGCACACCATAAAAACTCTTCCCAAACCAAAAATCAGACCCTAAATACAACAAACAAAGATTTTGTGCCTGCTGATATGTTTGACCAATTTCAAACCACTTATGACAGATTTTTCCAAAACTTGCAAAAACTATTCCACACCTTGTGGAACTTAACCAGTGACCAAGGCTTTTGGTTAAGGGTTAGTACAAGAAAATATGCCATCAAGGGTATATAAAACCAACAGGGGTATTAACCACCTTCCAAACCTTTGTAAAAACGTTTCCACCAAAGATCAAGGTAAACTACTCAAGAACTAAGGTCTTGGGCAACCTATGAATGGATTCTAACACCTAGATTCCAAGGGCTTCAACTGGTAAAGCCTTGAACCCTAGATCAAAATACCTATTCAGAAACCTTTTGAAAAACTTTGAAAATTTAAACAAAATCAAACGTAGCCAACATAAACCAATAAAACAACTTGCAAATGATCGAGGAACTTAGATTCAATCAACTAGAACCAACTTCATTTAATATAAAAGGAATTATAATTGCCAAATGTAAAATACACAAAATTTATATTGATATGAAAGGTATTACAATAGATTTCCTAGAAAATGGAACAAAGGGTCTCTCACAGGTTGAGGAGTCCTTATATACAGCTTATGAGAAGATACTAGAACAAGAAATACAAGTGAAACCCTAGCTATGGATTTCCAGAATTGCCCTTGGATGTTTTGAGTGATGAGTTATCCAAAATGATCTTGGTCGTTTGTTTTTGCCTTTGGGACCAAGTATGAAGCTTGAAGCGTTGATCTTGCCACGTGGGATGTCTTGGAGAGTAAGTTGTATTCACATTGGTGAACGAGGTTGATGGTGGGGACCATTGGGTGATGGGATGGTTGAGGTTAAGTGTGGGATAGGTTCATGTGAAGGGGAATCACATGTGGGTATAGGTAATTGGGATTTACCCCTTGTTTTAAGTTAGATAGTAACTAGGGGTGAAGGGTGAATAGTAACTTCATTTGATCCGTTTTTTGTGGAGTTGGATTGTTTGGCGCGTGTTTGAGGATTTGAATGTTTCAGTGGGCAACTTTGGTCCCTTGTCTTTGGCAAAGTGTGTATATAAATTTATTTCAGCCATCAAACCTTATTCCCTTTGTTATGAAGTTCTTCTTTTTCATACTTTTGCCCCAAAACTTTATAACAAGGATTTCAAGGACTTGTTTTGAACTTTTCTTGATATTTGAAGAGCTGATCTTGTACATTCTTGAACTTTGAAGGTCTTCTTTGTATGTTTGATATTGAGGAGGACCATTGTTGACAAATCTTCATTTTTGAGGGACTAAACTTGCTAATTCTTCAAAGTTGAGGAATCTTTTTATAATTTTGACAAACTTAAGGGACCAAACTTGTAATTATGAATATCAAGGGTATTAAGTGTCATTTCTGCATTGATGAGGTATCTTTCTTTAACATCTTCAATACTTCAAGGACTTTTCTTTGGAAAATCATAACTAGGACCCGGTTTATTGTGCGGCTTCATTTCTCGTGTTCGTTTTTCCTTGTTTCTTGTCATCTTTTGTCTTTTTCACGATGTTCATACCTAAATTACACAAGTAAGAAACACAAGCATATAATATGGTATATTTATGACATTTTATGCATTTAAAGCCCAAATAGAACGATGAGATTATTTATAAATGCCATCTCATCACTCCCCCATACTAAGCCATTGCCGTGCCCTCATGAAATGTTAGAATAAAGTATCTAAGCATCTCCAAAATTCAATTTTATGAACCTTTATTGAAAAGTAAACTTGCTACACTACTACTACGATGTGTTAAAGACATTATGTATGATTTTCATCACGTGAATGTGACTTTTAGGGTCAATGAATAAAAACAAGTGAATGTCTCATAAAGTAAAGTTCGTCATCCTTGATTGTCATACATTCCTTGCTAAGTGCAAAAACGAGATCATTGTTGGTGCAAGTCACAATGCTAACACTACTGATACGCCTAAATTGTGTAATACTTTTTCTCCCCGCAATCCTAGTTATTATGAAAAGAAAAGATATCTAGATTTTTTTACGTATTTGTCATGGATCACAAGTGATTCATATTGACTTATTTGAGTATATATTAGTCCGAAAATAAAGTAGCACAATTTAATCGATAGTTAGCTAAAGGACAAAATCTTTTAAAACGGCTTCTCGTAATCTCCTTAAGTTCATATCTTGGCATAACTCGTTTCACGATTTGAGACCTTTCTCGGACCGATATTTGGCATGTACTTCTTACTTCAAATCTTGGAAGACATTCTTGAAATCATGGTCTTCTCTTCATATTTGGAATTTCTTCACTTGACGTTTTTGAGAGATTCTTCATACTTGGACCACGACTTCATCATTTTTTCTTCAATCTTTATTTTGGATCTTTTGATATACAACTATCCGCCTCCTTTTCGGACATGGATATATTTATCCTCATACCTTGTTAGGGTCTTTTTGGATAGACTTTCTCCATGATCTTTAGGGGAGTAAATTTCTCTTCGTCGTGTGTCTCGATCCTTCATATTGATTTTGGAATAATGATTCTTCACATCATCTTGGAACTTTAGCAACAAAATAGAGTCCTCATGCCTTGTTAGGGCGTTTTTGGAACTTCACCAATCTTCGCGTCCCGCTTCAATAAGTTATGCCTTGGCTATGAACTCTATTCAACCACGACCAACTTTTAAACAATCTTGGGCTAGAAGCTAAGTAGCCTTTCAAATTGTACGACCCTACTTATTGCAATTTATTTATTCCTAATTCATTGATATTATGGGAGAAAAAGCCACAATTAAAAACATATGAGTTTTTGAAAGAACATTTTCATGTTCTACGTTTAGCATGATCACTTGTCTAACTCTATCACTTCTCGTTCTTCACTATTTAAAGACCTCTAATTAAAGAGACTCGTGAATACTTAGCCATGCAAGTTAAAATTTAGCAAAATTTGGATTAGCTTCATTAAGACTATATTAAATCAAAGTTTTGGGTTTTCAAGTCACCTATAGGATCTTGCAAATTCTTAGACTTAGAAAGTTTAGAAAGTGCGTTTTAAAGTTCCCTTGATAAGTGACTTTATAGGATCAATTATAGGAACTTGCAAAAAGTTCTTGTTCTTAACCCGTATGAGCTAAGACTTTCGCATTTTAAATTCCATACATAAAAGTCTAGCAAAACTTGATTCAAGCGGGGTAAGCAATGTAAAGGGCTCCAAATGCCCATCAAGTCAAAAATTAACTCTTATTCTACCCATTAGAAAATATACATTCGTGTCTTAAAAACACTTATTAAAACAAAGAAAAATTTTAAAATTTGGACATTTTAACCTTATTTGCAACAAAACAAAACAAAACGATGAAAATTGGAAAGTGTGAGGGCGTAGCAAGGCAATTATCTATTCACTCCCCCATACTAAAATTAAACATTGTCCTCAATGTTTCGAGTCTAAAGGTGGAGCACCCCCATACTAGAGACGAAGAGTCGAATGCTTAGGATCTAGCATGGAAAGGGTGAACAACAATATATCTAAAGCCCTATATGAATTATGCTAAAAGATAATTGTTAGAACAATAAAGGATATGTCATGGATTCGTGAAAAAAATTATTCAAGCAAACGATCAAGGCTCACGTAAACGAACACGAGAGTCTTCAACCATGGCGATGATGATGATCTAGATAACATATTCACAAACAACCATGAGACAACGCGTTGGAAGGGCACAAATCCCCTCACATTAACTACATTAGAAAGCGATAATATATATACGGATAAGCATGGGAACTCTCCCACGATGCACCTCGTTTTTGATTACCGAGTCATGAGCTCGAATCGATCCCCTCAATACTAATTATCATTGGGGAAGGTGACTTGGTCGAGGTCGTCTAAAGAAGGGACATCCCCACCGAAGTAGTGCTTAATCCTATGTCTATTCACCATGAAATTAAGACCATCATTTTGAGCTAGCTCGATGGTCCCATAAGGAAACACTTGTGTTATTGTGAACAGACCCGACCAACGAGATTTCAATTTCCCGAAAAATATCTTTAAACGAGAGTTAAAAAGTAACACTTGATCACCAACGTTAAAAACTCGGTTTTTAATCTTTGAATCATGAAACTTTTTAGTTTTTTCCTTAAAAATCAATGAACTCTCATAAGCATTATCACGTATTTCATCTAATTCATTAAGTTTTATTTTCCGGTGATCTCCCGCAGTCTTTAAGTCATAGTTGGCATACTTTAGGGCCCAATATGCCTTGTGTTCTAATTCAATAGGCAAGTGGCAATTCTTTCCATAAACCAACTTATAAGGAGTACAACCGATAGGTGTCTTATAAGCGGTGTGAAATGCCCATAAAGCGTCATCGAGTTTATCGAACCATGAAGCATGGTTTTCTCCAATCGACCTTTCCAAAATTATCTTCAAAGCTCGGTTTGAAAACTCGACTTGCTCACTCGTTTGTGGGTGATAAGCCGTAGAAAAACGATGCGTAACACCATATTTCTTTAGAACCTTTTCGAATTGGTCATTACAAAAATGGGTTCCACGATCGCTTATAATAGCACGAGGGGTTCCAAACCGAGAGAATAGTTGCTTCAAAAACTTCACTACCACACGAGAATCATTCGTAGGCAAAGCCTTAGATTCCACCCAGTTAGATAGGTAGTCGACGGCGACGAGGATATACTTGTGACCATGAGACGATGGGAACGACCCCATAAAGTCAATGACCCAAACGTCGAAAATCTCACACACTTGAATTATATTTTGTGGCATTTCATCCTTTTGAGAGGATTTTCCTTGACGTTGGCAAGAATCACACAACTTCACAAGTGTGTGTGCATCACGATAGATCGTAGGACAATAGAAGTCGACATCGAACACTTTCTTAGCCGTGAGGTTAGCAACATGGTGACCACCCGTGGGTCCCTCGTAACAAGCTCTAAGGATGTTAGAAGATTCAGAGCAAAAAACACAACGTCAAACGCGTTGATCCGCACAAACCTGAAAGAGGTAAGGTTCGTCCTAAAAATAGAACTTGACGTCACGAAAGAATTTTTGCTTTTGTTATGTCGTCATACCCTTGATTATGAAATTTCACACATGGTAATTTTCAATGTCGGCAAACCATGAGGTGTCGTCCTTAGAATTCACTACACCGAGAGTCTCCAGAGGAAATGTTTCGTTGATATCCTTGTCCTCGAACTCGTTCTTGTGAGGATCTTCTAAACGAGAGAGATGCTCGGCTGCTAGATTCTCGGATCATTTTTTGTCAAGTATTATGACATCAAATTCTTGTAGGAGGAGAATCCAATGGAGCAATCTCGGCTTAGAATCAAGCGTAGAGAAGAGGTACTTGATAGCCGAATGATCCGTATACACGATGCTTTTTGTCAAGACGAGATAAGGTCTAAAGTTCTCAAAATCATACACCACGGCAAGTAGTTCTTTTCCGTTTTAGAGTATTTCATTTGAGCCTCGATCATCGTCTTACTAGCATAATGGATAGGTCGAAAGTGTTTTTCATGACGTTTCCCTAAGACGGCCCCAATTGTATAATCACTTGCATCGCACATGATTTAAAAGGGCAATTCCCAATTAGGAGCAACAAGAATAGGAGCTTCTGTAAGTTTCCTCTTAAGAGTCTCGAAAGCTCGAACACAATCCTCATTGAAGACGAAAGGAGCATCTTTCTCAAGAAGGTGTGTCATAGATCGAGTAATTTTCGAAAACTCTTTGATGAAACGATGATAAAAGCTCGCGTGGCCTAGGAAACTCTTAACTGCCTTAACGGTTTTGGGATGAGTTAATTTGGCGATGACGTCTATCTTAGCTTTTTCTACCTCAATCCCTGCTTTCGAGACCTTGTGCCCTAAGACGATTCCTTGTTTACATATAAATGACATTTTTCCCAATTAAGCACAAGGTTGGTTTCTTTAAAACGTTTTAACATTTTCTCAAGATTGGATAAACACGACGTGAACGAATTCCCAAACACCGAAAAGTCATCCACATCGACTTCTTGATCATGTCGTGAAAAATAACCATCATACACCGTTGAAATGTTCCCAGTGCATTACAAAGTCCGAATGGCATTCTATGATAAGCAAACATTCCATATGGACACGTAAACGTAGTTTTCTCTTGATCACGAGGGTTGATAGGGATTTAAAAGTAACCGGAAACACCATATAAAAAGCAATAGAAGTCATTTCCCGCGAGTCGCTCCAACATTTGATCCATGAAGGGCTAGGGAAAGTGGTCTTTACGAGTGGCGTCATTTATTTTTCGGTAGTCAATACACACCCTCCAACCGGTCACAACACGAGTGGGAATTAACTCATTGTTTTCATTAGGTACAACGGTCATTCCTCCATTCTTAGGGACACAATGGAATGGGCTCACCCATGGGCTATCGGAGATAGGATAAATCATTCCTGCGTTAAGAAGTTTTAAGACCTCTTTTTAATGACATCGTAAATTTTGGGGTTTACCCTTCTTTGACATTGAATTGCGGGTTTGTAGTCCTCCTCCATTAAAATCTTGTGAGTACAAAGTTTTGGGTCAATACCCTTAATGTCAGAAATTTTCCACGCAGTTGCCCCTTTGTGAGCTTTAAGAATAGTTAAAAGTGCGGTTTTTTCATCATTGGAAAGATCTTTTGCAATAATAACCGGCAACTTGTCATCACCTTACAAGAATGCGTATTCGAGGTGAGGTGGAATATCTTTCAATTCTAGGATTGGTGGATCCTCGATTGATGATTTTTGTTCAACACTCATAACTTCCATCGGCGGAAGAAATGGCAGAATGAGATTATCCTCACTAATCGTTACCTCATCTTCATTGTCGATAAAATCACCTCCTTGGAATGGAGTGAGATTTGGTGTAGAATTAGCAAGAATCGGATCCATAATAGTGGGATTGCCACTTGACGAACTATCGGAAAAACCTAACACTTCTTGTGAAAACTCATCGCAAACCACATCGACTAAGTCAATATGGTTGATGGTAGCAATTGCATAAACATGAGAAGGTGTAGAATTTTGAGTAGCGTTTATAACAAGTTCCTCCTCGTTGAATCGCAAAGTGATATTTCTAGCATGCACATCAATGATCGATTTCGAGGTATCTAAAAATGGACGACCTAAAATTAGAGGAACTTGAGGATCCGCGGGAATGTCTACTACGATAAAATCAACGGGATAGTAGAACTTCCCCACTTTCACGAAAACATCTTCGGCCACTCCACATGCGAGAATCATAGAATGATCGGCCATCTCGATAGACATTTTAGAAGGAGTAAGAGTCGGAAGTGAAAGCGATTTCCACATTGAAAAAGACATCAAATTAATGCTCGCGCCAAGATCGACCAAAGCGAGGCATCCTTCCATTTCTTGAATATCAGAAGGAATGAGAAACTTCCTGGGGTCACCAACTTTTTCCGGTATTCGGTTAAGATAAATCGAGAACAATTAGATTGCTTGGAAAGATTTTCCTTATTGTTCATCATACCTTTAAAAGTGGAGGCAAAACGAGGCATGTATAACACCGTGTCAGCTAAACTCACATTAAATTGCACTAGTTGATACATTTTAATAAAAAGCTCAATTTGTTATGTATTACGTTCATGTAATTTTTCCTTGTTTCGTCTCAATGTGTAAGGTAAGGGTGGTGTGGGTTGGGGCGTAGACAACAGCCTTGGAATCTCGGGTTCCACAATTGGTATTGGTTTGACCGTAGGTGTGGTTTGAGCGGTACTTCATGGGCTTGTAATATGCACTTTTTTGACCATCACCTCGGGTTCTTTCTCGATTTCCTTTTCCGTAGAAGTACTAGGACGAGAGATTGGTTCTTTGAAAGTTTTACCAGTACGAGTAGTAATAACCTTCATTTCTCCCTTCGGGTTTGCAATGGTATCATTAGGAAGACCACCCGAGGAAGAAGGTTTACACATGATAGCTTCAAACATAATAGCAATTCTATCTTCAAATTTTGATTGCCTTTTATCCGCTTTTAACAACTCTTGCTTAATCTCATGTTGACTTTGTTCCATCTTTTGTTGATTTTGTTTAAGACGTTGAACGTTTCCTTCCATCTTATTAGCATGAGTTTTCAATTCATTAGCAAGTTCATTTTTAAGCTCTTTTTTCAACTAGGATCTTAAGCTAATCATTTCTCGTTGCATGTTATCAAACATAGCATCATTTGCTTTAGCATGATCCAAAAATTCTCCATGAAGATATTTAGTGTGAGCATTTTGAAAACCTTGAGTAGTATTTTGAAAATTACGATTTTGGTTTTGATTTTGCACTTGCCCATTGTTCCCACTTTGGTAATTACCCTTGTTATAGTTACGTTGATTTCCTTGATAACCACCACTTTGATTGTTGTTTCGATAGTTATTAGCATTTTGATTTTGTGGAGCTTGATTTGGGCGGGAACCTTGGCCGTTTTGGTTGTAAGTTCCCGTTGCTACGTAAGCACTCGAAGTGTTACCACCGGCGGTAATACACTCGGAAAAATCATGAGCTCCACCTCAAGATATACAACTCTTTTCAACCGATTTAACCGATGAGGAACTCAAAGCCTCTTGTGCCTTCCAATGAGTTCTAAGATTTTAAAATCTATCGAAAAACCGATTCTCCTTATTTGTTTCATCATGTAAGGCATTCATGTTACGAGACGATGACGACGAACCCATAGTGGCAACAATCGGTGTGTTACGAGGGTTATAAACCTTAGATCTATTCTTGATGATCGTTAAAGCTTCATTTGTTGTTTTGCAAAAAAAATTCCCACCCGCGGCGGCATTCAAATAATCTCGTTCATGATCGTTAAGCCCATTATAAAAAGTATCAATTTGATGCAATTCAGAAAAATCATTGTGAGGACATTCATGTAACATTTCCTTAAATCGTTCCTATGCCATAGAAAAACTCTCAGTAGGTCTTTGCGTAAACCTTGAAATCTCATTTTTCAAATGTGTCGTCTTAGATGGGGAAAAAATTGGTTCACAAACTTTGATACGAGATCACCCCATGTTAAAATCGAATTTAGCGGTTCTTTCTCGAGCCACATTTTTGCGGTACCATCTAAAGAGTATGGAAACAACATCATCTTAATGGCTTCGTGTGGAACGTCCTTAAACTTGCTTGTTGCGGTGAGACGATTGAAATTCCGTATGTGATAATGTGGGTTGTCTTTTTCATGTCTGTGAAACTTGTTTGCTTGTAGCATCGACATTAAACCCGTTTTGATCTCGAAATTCTCCGCAAGGATGGCGGGAATCACAATGGCTTCTCCAAAACCCTCGGTGGGTGCTTGAAGCAACTCTATCATAGAACGATTAGCCTTGGTGACTATTGGTTCTACAACGGGTTTGATAATTGGAGGTTCTTCTTCAATTGAAGGATCTTAGTTTCCTTCCTTTGACGACGTTTACGAGCACGTTTTGATTTGGAGCGGGTTTGCATAAACGTAACGTAGAACGTGGAGGTGAGCAAAGAAGATTCTTTTGGGATTTTTGTGAATTTTCAATTTTTTTGTGTTTTTGATTTTTTTTTTGGATTTTTGTGTGTATTACGTAGACAAAAATCTACCAATCTATCCTCGAACCAAACTCTTGATTAAAAGAGCCTCAAAGAACGAAAACGATCACGTGGAGTGAACGCCTTCGATGACTTTAGAACGTTAGTGGAACACCAAAACGTTCAAGAGGGTTTAATCAGAAGAAACCAAGCAAATATATATGATACGTAATAATACTTTGGGCGTCAAAACCCTCGATTAGCTTTCAAAATCAAATACTCACAAGTGAACGGGGGGAATGAGGTGGCGCGAAGCACATAAGTACCTAACTTCCTTTTAACGGCCTTTTATAGCACGTTACCTATTTATTCACCTTAAAGTTCGTATTTTTCAAAATCGAGCTAAAAGAAAGTATTTATCTATTTTGCCTTTTTTCTTTTGGTTTGAGATTTGAATACAATAATTAGGTGATGAAATCCCAATTAAGGTTGTGCTTTCACACTTTTGGAGATATTGTGGATTTATTGTGATACGTATACAATATAGTAATAATAATCACAAAGAAAACGAAAAACCGATAATACGTATTAATAGAGTTCTAATGAACACAAATACTATTTATGGTTAATATATTAAAAACAAAATGGTAAAATTGATCACAGCACACATCCTCGGCAGTGGCGCCAAAATGATTGCGGTAAAAATACGTGTTTTAGGAAAAACAACGCATAAGCGGTAAGTATTAAGTGTTGATTTATGGAAATCAAGAACTAATGACCTTTTGATAAGTTCGTTTCCCAAGGAGGTCGATTGTGTTAAAACTTGTATGATTTTGGATTAATATTTGAAGAAAGAGAAGATGAGAAAAGAAAATGACGGATACGTTAAAATTACACTAAGACGTACAAAACGTAAAACCGTAAAATAGACAAAATTAAAACTTGCACTAAAAATTCCCAAACAATTACCAAACATCCCTAAAAATCCAATTAGGGTTTACAAATGATCAAAACTTTTCCAAACCTTTTATTTAATTAATATTTAATTTTTTAATGCTAATTAAAGCCCTAAAAATCAAATAAATTAATAAAAAACCTAAATAAAGAGTTTTGAATTTGTAAACTTCAAAAATGACTTAATAAAACTAAAAAGTATTTTTCCAAAATTTTAAAACTATTAAATCTATTAAAAATAATTAAAAACTAAAATTAAATATTAAAATAATATTAAAAAAAATTATAAAAAAATTCTAAAAACTTGCAAACTAGTTTATATTAACCTAAATAAACAGAAAATGAAGTTAAAATTACCAAAATACCCCTATTGGGCCCCAAATGGGTTTAAATAAAAAACAGTGGGCTAAATGGGCTTTTAGGCCCAATAAAAATCAAACTCAACCAAATAAGCCCAAAAAATCCAGTCTAGCTTAAAATTCAATTTTAAACAAAAATGAGCTTATCACAGCTTAATTGTCACACAGCTTATTCTTAATGGGCCAATAAGCCCAATAAGCTATAAGCTGATGCTATAAGCTCTAATTTAACACACATTCTTCTCTTGGGATTATAAAGATGTTTGTGAAAATAAATTTTGAAAAAGCTCAAAGAATAAGCTGGAAATAAGCAAAACACAATTTCACTAAACGACAAAATAGTCGGGTTAGAGATTTAAGGTGTTTCAAGAGCTGATTCTTTTTTGCAAAAGGTGAAAAATAAGCAAACTAAGACGATTCAACAAAGAAAATCCCAAAAAGCCAAGTAGAATAAGCTGTGGGAGCCAATAAGCTGGCTGGAAAAGCCAAATAAGTTGGTTTTCTAGCAAAACCATAACCAAATAAGCTGAAACCTTCCAAATATGATATTAAAGTGAGAAGAATGACACCTATTACAAAAAATAAGTTGTTGCATGTACAAATAAGCATAACTGAAAAATAAGCCAAATTGAGCTTATTTGACCAAAAGTCAAAGTGTTCCAAATTTCACCAAACTACCAGGACTTGTTTATGAGCTTGTTTTAAGACTTTTTTGTGAAGGATTCAAGGATGAATCCCTTGAATCAAGCAAGCCAGTTAGCCAACTTGATTTCGGTTTTGGTAAATAAAGGCCAATAAGCCAGTTGGCTTATGAGCTTTCAAATAAGCAAACCAAGTATCAAAACAAGTACACAAGAAGTAAAATAACAAGTAACAAGCAATAAAATAGCATGGGGATCACTAGTTAATCAAATGTAAAGCAAAATAGGAGTGGTCACTTTGCTGATGCAAATGACCACTTCAGCCAACTTCTATAAGCTATAACTCTTTCGATAAGCCACCAAAGTTAACAACCAAATATTGCATAGATAGCACACCACAAAAACTCTTCCCAAACCCAAAATCAGACCCTGAATACAACAACAAAGATTTTATGCCTGCTGATATGTTTGACCAATTTCAAACCACTTATGACAGATTTTTCCAAAACTTGCAAAAACTATTCCACACCTTGTGGAACTTAACAAGTGACCAAAAACAACTTCCAAAATATTTGTTTAGAGTAAACCAAACCTAAGAACCAAGGGCACAAGTCCACAAGGCATTTTGATCCCAAAATCCCAAACAACCTTGTTTTAGTACTTTTTCAAAGAAATTTTTGTATCTTCCAAATAACCTACTGATTGTATGCTTCTAATATCTCAACTAGGTGACAACTAACAGGTTTAAACAATAAAACTAACTACTCAAACACAAAAACTCAAAAATCACATAGCACTTAACATAGCAGATTTATAACAAGATTTTAAAAGAGAAAAAGAGAAAAGGAGTGAACCTCTTCCTCACAACTTCCTATGGGAACTCAGCAATGCTCCTTGGACCTTGTTCAACAACTAGAACAAGACCAAGGTCCTTCAACAAAGGATAAGGTCTGTTGATGGTTCAACAACTGAACCTAGACCTTCTATCAATGGTTCTTCAACACAAGTGAGAAAACAACCTCACCAAAGGCTTAAAACCATTCACAAGCTTGGTGTCAACAAGCTTGAAAGAGCTTATGGATTTTGGTTAGGGGTTAGTACAAGAAAATATGCCAACAGGGGTATATAAAACCAGCAGGGGTATTAACCACCTTTCAAACCTTTGTAAAAACTTTTCCACCTAAAATCCAAGTAAACCACTCAAGAACTAAGGTCTTGGGCAACCTATGAATGGATTCTAACACCTATATTCCAAGGGATTCAACTGGTAAAGCCTTGAAACCTAGATCAAAATATCTATTCAGCAACCTTTTGAAAAACTTTGAAAACTTAAACAAAATCAAACGTAGCCAACATAAACCAACAAAACAACTTGCAAATGATTAACGAACTCAGATTCAAGCAACTAGAACCAACTTCCTTCAATATAAAAGGAATTACAATTGCCAAATGCAAAATACACAAACATTATTTTGATATGAAAGATATTACAATAGATTGCTTAGAAAATGGAACAAAGGCTCTCTCACAGGTTGAGGAGTCCTTATATAGAGCTAATGAGAAGATACAGAACAAGAAATACAAGTAAAACCCTAGCTATGGATTTCCACAATTGCCCTTGGACGTTTTCAGTGATGAGTTGTCCAAAATGATCTTGGTTGTTTGTTTTTGCCTTTGGGACCAAGTATGATTCTTAAAGCCTTGATCTCGCCACGTGGGATGTCTTCGAGAGTAAGTTGTATTCTCATTGGTGAAAGAGGTTGATGGTGGAGACCATTGGGTGATGGGATGGTTGAGGTTAAGTGTGGGATAGCTTCCTGTGAAGGGGATCACACGTGGGTATGGGTAATTGGGATTTACCCCTTGTTTTAAGTGAGATAGTAATTGGGGGTGAAGGGTGAATAATAACTTCATTTGATCCGTTTTTGTGGAGTTGGATTGTTTGGCGCGTGTTTAACGATTTGAATGTTTTAGTGGGAAACTTTGGTCCCTTGTCTTTGGCAAAGTGTGTATACAAAGTTATTTCATCCATCAAACCTTATTCCCTTTGTTATGAAAGTTCTTCTTTTCATACTTTTGCCCCAAAACTTTATAACAAGGATTTCAAGGACTTTTTTTGAACTTTTCTTGATATTTGAAGGGCTGATCTTATACATTCTTGAACTTTGAAGGTCTTATTTGTATGTTTGATATTGAGGAGGACCGTTATTGACAAATCTTCATTTTTGAGCGACTAAACTTGTTAATTCTTCAAAGTTGAGGGACCTTTTTGTAATTTTGACACACTTGAGGGACAAAACTTTTAATTATGAATATACAAGGGTATTAAGTGTCATTTATTTATTGATGTGGGATCTTTCTTGAACGTCTTCAATACTTCAGGGACTTTTCTTTGAAAAATCACAACTAAGGCCCGGTTCATTGTGCGGCTTCGTTTATCGTGTTCGTTTTTCCTTATTTCTTGTGATCTTTTGTCTTTTTCACGATATTCATACCTAAAATACACAATTAACAAACACACGCATATAATATGGTATATTTATCATTTTATGCATTTAAAGCCCTAAAAAAACTATGAGATCATGTATAAATGCCATCTCATCACTAGGTAAGGGTCAAGGGGACAAGGAAATATTGAAATAGTATTAGGTGTTGAGTGGTATGGTGCAAGGTCAATTTTGTGGCAACATAAAATATCTAAAGGTTTATCCAATGTGTATATGTTAAACATGTATAGATTTCGGCTAGTATATATATTTAGGGTAAACATGAGTTTGACTTATTTAAATTTAGGGAGTTACTATAGGTCTAGGTAATATATTGTAAGCACTTGTGAAGTTTTTAGGTACTTTGGTTAAGGTTTTAGATAAATTGATGAAAGTACATGATGTATGTAATATTAACAATAATATACTTGTTTATAATAAATAAAAATTTGAAAGTGAGGTAACATATGTTGTTTCTATAGAGTCATATGATTTCTTATAGTATGAGATATGTGAATATATATACATATAATAGTAAGTCCAGATACTTGGTAAAATTAAGTATGTGAGATCATGTTGCCAGAGTAGTCAGAAAAAAGACTAAAGGATCATATATATTAAAAATATATATGAAAGATAGTATGATAAATTTGAAAATAAAGCTTCAATTAATCATGCAAAAGTGGTAATAAATAGGTTCCAGAAATGATGAGTACAAAAGTTGACAAAGTCAAATAGATAAAATCAGAGGTTTTACAGTACATTCCCGTTATTTTAGCTTTGTCCTCAAAGCTTAAGATAACGTCATCGATCAGGTGAACAAATGCGGGTACTTGGTCTTGAACGAGTCTTCTCGTTCCCAGGTGAACTTAAGACATGTAACACCCCCAAATTTACACAATTCAATACAGCGGAAGACTCGTTGGTGTTACGGGATAGCACATTACTCACATCATAGACAACGCTTTAAAAATCGCGTCGTTTAATAATAAAGCATTTCCATTCATAAATATCAAATTTACATAGGTCCCAAGCCAAAGTATTTCATACAACTTTTACAAAGCATTTGAATGGAAATTTTTATTTAAGTGCGGGCCATGAATTCTTGTTGTCTTCCCGAGAATTACCTTCAAGTACCTGAAATAAAACATGTTAAAAGAAAAGGTCAGCGAAAACGCCGAGTGAATTCATAGAGTTTAATAAAACCATTAATATATCATCGGTATATAACTATTACAAAAAATCATTTTGTACAAATCTTTATAATAGGCCATAAAATAGCCAAAGTCATTTTATACAAATCCTTATCAAAAATCATAATATAGGCTTTTACCTTCAAAATCATTATACGAACCATTGTCGTAAAACATCATACAATACGTTTTATAACGTTGTATAGATTAAATAAAAACCGTTATATGAATATGGTTATATAAAACCAAAACACGAATATAATATCAATAATAAGACCCCGTATTGCTAGTCAGGCAATATATCATGATTCAGTACGTATAGCAGTATTTCGTTGTTTGGAATATTATAAGCCGCATGACATTGTTACCTTACTACAACAAACAACGGGTAGCTAACCCGAAACTCAATTTGCCCATCTAAGTTAGCGTGTCGTCACAAAAAATCACGCTATGGAAATCTTCTCATACATAAATTCGCTTACCAATCAATGTGGCGCGACGGGGATCAACCGTCAAGGCGCGAACTAGGGTGATCGTCCCCAAATAGTACAATTATATGCACAAGCGTCTACCAAATCCCGGTAGTTCACAATTCATGCTAATGGGGCTTTTAGTGACATAACCTAACTTTAATAATCCATTTCATTTCATCTATCGGGTCATATAATCATTCATCGGGTCATACAATCATCCGGGTCCAAATCAATAAACAAATATTCGGGACAAATGGTGTCCTATTTTATCAAAACTAACATGTTATCTCCCTCGCGGGTTTATAAAACATTTCATAAAAACATTTAAAAGAGTGCAAGGCTATGAACTCACGTTGATGTGGGAAAGCGGGTTATCGATAATTCGGATGTACGGTACGTGCTTCAATTACGGAAACCTAGACAAATAATACTCGTCTTAGACTCTTGTCCAATGACTTTATAAAAATAACAATTATATATACATATGATGATTATATATATATGATGATGATCAAGTGGGTTTATACACTCTCATTTACTCATTTTAGTGTTATGTATTGGTAACTTTTATACTAGTTTACTAGTTTTACTTATTTACATGTTTTAGGCCCAATAAGCCTATTACAAGCCCAATTCTTTGCATTAACCCCATTATACTTTTAATATCAGTATTATACTTTACATGTTGGGCCCAAGTGGGTTCAACCCAATAAGTAAATTTATATATTTGTTTAGCCCATTTAGTTGGATTAATAGTCCAATAATGCTAACTTAGCCCGTTAATGTCCATATGTTATATAGTTCGGGTTTTATCGGTTTTTACTTTTATTAGGTACTTATATATCAGTATATGACTTTAAAAAGTTTACATTAGACGGGTCCGACCGTCTAAGTTTTAATTGACGAAAAACGTTAATTTTGCGGTATTAGCCGAAAAGACGTAAAAATCATGTTTATAGTCTTTATAACTTATAAAACTTTCCAAACTACCATTTTTATAAAATGTATATTTATTTATCCTTATACATATTTATATAAATATAATATATAAGTTAGTAGGTTTTAATTTCATATTTTATACTATATTATTTGAGTGCTTATATAATAGTATTAAACTTTAATTTCACAAAATCTGATTTTTAGTTTCACTTTCACCAGTTTTATCATATCTTGAGTTATATAAGGAGATAGAAGCTCATTTTTGGATGACATAAACTTCATATTATGTGCTACAAGTAAGTTAGGTATAGCTATTGCTCAATCCATGTCTAAGTAATCTTAACAGTCCCTACCAAACAGAATATTCAGATTGGTATACTAATTTTGTTTTGATCATATCTCACTCTTTTTGATGATTCCATTGCATGGCCAACTCTCACATGTGTATGACATCTAATACTTACTGTAAATTGATTCCACCATGCCATTTTATCAGTTTATTATTTGGTTAGTTACTGTTTTTATACAGCCAACTTTATAAGCAAGAATTTAACCTTTTTACCTATGGTTTTCCATCTTTTTATCCATGTTTATCAAATCTATCAACACCAAATCCCCACATAATATTTTTAATCATCATTCATCATCATATAAATATACATAAATAAAGAAATTACAAGATTACATAATCAAAATAATCAAAGGATAGGAAGAACAATCTCTATACCACCATTAGTGATGAAAAGATGAGGTTTTTGATGAACAAGACTTCGTTCTTGTTATCAAATCTTCAAATTTAGCAAGGCAACTTATTGGGTCCTTTGGATGGATGAACACCTCCATGAAATCAGCCCTTTAACCTAATGAAAACTCCTTTTGATAAGTTAAGATCACCTCCAATCTTTATATCTTCAAAAGGACATCATCATATGTAGAAATAACATGAGATTTTGTGGTTGAATTTGATCAAAATGGGTGTTTTAGGTTGACATGGGACGAATTTTTGAGAGAGAAAAGGGAGGATGAGAGTGGTTTGCATGTATGTGTTTTGGAGAAATGGTTTTGGCTTGGATGGTTCTGTGTTTTGATAGCTTACAATTTAAGCTAGTTAAAAGTGTAGCTTGTAAGCTACAAAATTGACACCTCATAGTGTTGGTGGATATATGTTGCCGTCTCATATTAGTGGGGTGGGGCAAAACTTGTTTTGTCTCATCCCACTAATTTACGGGTACTCCTCGATTATAGTTTCCTCGATTTGCGTGTCCTCGGGTCGTTTTACGAAAAACATTTTTATAAATTATGAATCAATGACACAAAAAGAATCTAATAAAAATTGTCTCATCAAAAACGGATTTCAAAAACGTAAATACGTAATCCTAAGGTTTCCGGTTTAGTCGTAAAGGACGTTAAATTATAATCGTAAGTCCTAATCTCTTCTCGTAAATTTGTGAGTTTATGAACCAACACAAATTTAAAATCTCAAAATAATATTCACGGATAAATTTATTTTCTGAAATGTCGGACTGTCACCAAAACGGTGTATGTAAACGTAAGCACGTAACGTAGAATCCTCCGGTTTAGACGTAGTCTATGCCACTTCAAGATGTAAACCCAAATTTCTTCCCAAAAATAAGTGAGTTCATAATATAACATTAAAATAATGTTTTTAAATAATACTTGAGAATAAAATATAAACCATAAATTGACGAATTGCCACAACATTTACCCCTAAACAGGATCTTTGTCCTCAAAGATCGATTTATCTTACTACTCGCTTCTTATAGAATTAGAGCCATGTGGGTATTTCCTTCACATTCGGTCTTTTCTCACAAATGTAATTTATTACAATACGCGAGTTTCAAAAACATAACTACGGGAATAAGATCTGGCTTAATGTTGACTTACTTTCTCTATCCATGATGTTCACGGTTTTTTGATGAATGCAACTTTTCGTCGATCTAAACTTCATTAAGGAATAGTTAGATTTTCACTTGATAGACATTTTATCAAGTTAGATATACGAATCATAATTCAAGCAGCCCTTGAATTCCTAGGGTAGATCCAGATTATATGCCTTTCAAACCAATTTCTACATCATCTCAATGGTCCTATTCAACGGGGACTTATTTCCCATGATCTTTCAGATCATCTATTCATTTTCCAAGAAAATTTTTGGCATCACTTCGCTACCCATCCGGCACTTCAAGATCTACATTTCATATTCACATAACCTCCTGCCCACTACCGACAGTCAATAATCAGATCCTAATTTACACAATCATTTCAGGTCTCGCGGGTCGGGTATCTTGTAAGGTTAGGTTTGTCATCATAGGCAACCTTAAACCTAAAAGACATGTCCAACTCACAATGGGTGTATGTCGGGTGTCTTTATCCCAACTCCTGCTTACAGATGCTCTCATATTTACATTCTAACAAGATTCGATCTCGATCCTAATACGATAATTATCAATGATAATCTCTCCAAAGGAAAATGATTATACGGTTTATTACTAAAGGTCAATCAGTCAATCATAAAACAAGAATTCTAGTGTTTTGTATCGTTACTTTACCTCGTCCCTTCGATTGGGGTGGTAAATAGTACTCTCATCAAGGTTCGTTCCCAATGACTTCTGAGGAAATCTCTATAAATTCGATGCGAAGCGAGGATCTTGATAGAGATGATCGATACAGGCACACCATGTTTACACAACTCCTTTAAATAAAAAAGAGTCAATTTCTTCATCGAGAATCTATCATTAACAGGAATGATATTAGCAGATTTAGTCAGTTCTTCGACGATGACCTAAATCGAATCAAATTCAGATGATGACCTTTGCAATAGTTAGACGTTTACTAATGTATGAGGCGATGTCTGCCTTCAAAATTTTCCATCAGTACAACTTCTTCAGACAAGGATACTTTTAATCAGAAATGACATGAATAGAATACTTATACTTATGAGATTCCAACATGACTAAATTTCAAAATTTAGGCAACCACAAGTGGCCTTTTATACATTTAACGCCATCGACTTCTCAATTCTAATGGTTCATCTTAGCCGCGAACCCCTTTTTATTATCTATATTATCTTCTTTTACAAACATCACCTATTTTTAAATTGCTCGGCGATTTATTTCGCACAATCATTATTAAGGAACACATCCTAATTGATTCTTTATCCTTTTCAACATGACGCGTCAATATTTACATTCACCTTTCCTGATGAGATAATTATCATGACCGTATTCATAAAAAAAAATTATTTCTTCATATTTTCTATGTTTTAATTTCGTCTCAAGTATCATTTATTTATCCGTTTTACTCAATCCGACGTTTAAAGCGTCGATAAGTATTACAAGTATTCAAATAATAAATATTTAATTTTCATGAAACGTCAACGTCAAAAATTTTAAATTTATTAGTTCGACCAGTTATATGAAAATGTTCAAAATAAATTTTAATTTAATTACAAGATTTTTGTTGATTTATCGAAAATAATTAATAAGATTCGTAACTATTTAAAAAATCTTTGTTTATACTTTGGTCAAAGTTTTCTTAGTTGAAAAGCAAAAATTGTCTCTTCAAATTTTAAGTCATGGTTTAAATGTTTTCCTCAATCCCTCTTTAGGTTGTCTTGAGGTATACACAAACATTTACCCCTAAACAGGAGTTTAGTTAAATGATTTGTGTATAAGGGAATAATTTCTTAAAAATAATTTTGATAAAACATTTGTCAAAACATATTTGTACTTTCTTTTTGCTATATCACAAAGCCTTAATGGCTCTAATCTTTGAAGAGTCAATATAGATTCCATTAATTTTTTAATCACACGGTCAAATAATGTAAAGGATTTAGTCTTAAATCACATGTTAGATACTCAAAGTACAGGTTTTTATCGTTCGGCCAATTCAGGGCAGTCTATAAACGATTATTAACTCCTTCCTATTCTTAGAAACAAACAAATGGTCCTTAATGATCACGAACATGAATTTATCAAATTACAGCCTACACACGTGATTCACCAAATTTATGGATGCTACATGTGCATTGGTCAATCCAAACAACATAACATGAAACTCATAATGTTCATTACAAGTTCTGGATGTAGTGATTGGAATAGATAATCTTTTTCGCGGACGCGAAGTTGATGATAACCATGCCGAGGATCAAATTTTGGAAAATACGCTAGAACCTCATAAATTATCGAACAAATCTATCATCTTGGGTAGTGGATATAGATTTTAATCGTCAATTTTACCTAGTTCACGGTAATTAGTAAATATAAGGAATGATAACACCATAGCTCTTCATGATGACGAGCTTGGTAGAATAAAAGCTTTCTCCGACAACTCTCTTAGTTGCACGGTAATTCTTTCGATTCAGATGGTGCTGACGTACAGTGCACAAGCCACAGGTGCAACACCGGGAATATAATCAATACCAATTTCAACTTGCCTTAAAGGCAAAAGTCTAGGTAATTCACCAATAAATACCTCCTAAAGTTTCAGATAACAGAAACATCTTTTAATAAATTTTCTTTAAGTTCTTTCTTGATTGTAATATCTATGACTAATTCACAACCATTCATGGTATAATTTCAAGTCTAAATGCAGGATATGGTCACCTATCGGGAATTATTTAGATCACTTTTGATAATCAACATCTTATCTTTTAGGGGAATTCTACTCGAGTTCCCATCAATTAAGACAATGTCGTCATGTCATAATCAATCAATCCACTCTACTAGCACTACCAACTTTCCAGTTTTATTGCCGTCGATAAGATGTGAACTTCTCAAAAGACTAATAATAACACATAATCCTTCATAAATTCAAGGATATATGGAGACATAACTACCCTTTAAAAGAGTAAGGTCAACGCATAATCAACGCGAGAGAATTTCAAATCAGATCAAGACGAAAATATTAACGAATATGAACATATCCCATATTTTCATAATTTGAGTACGCATTCGAAAGCTCCTCAGATCGTTACCCAGGTCATTCAAATGAAATCTAATCAAAAGAAATGATAGGAACGTCGATACATCCAGTCGGGTATCAACACTCAGTAATCAGATACTTTTCCAAAGAATCTCACAACGGGAGAATTGGACAGAAAGGGAATATCAATTGTCAATTAAAACAATATCCATAGATGAGTAAATTCAATTCAGAAGAATGAATGGTACGGGCATATATGTAGGTGTCCCTACTATGTCCCTATTTTCGCACTTCTTGCAGATCTCACAATATTTCAATCCTTCACAATTTCAAGGAAAATGTAATGTTTATTAACAATTTTATGGTGACTACTAATCAGCCTTGCATGGTCCCTTCCAAATTGTATGTAGGTGCGCAACTATATACAATTTCAAGATTAACGATTCAATACTCAGTTCGTCAAAATTTTATTATCATGTTTATAATAAAAACATTTTCATGCTTAATTCTTAAATAAGAATCAAAAATAAATTTACAAAGAATTTCTTTATTATGAAAACCATTAAGTTTTCCAAGGTGTTTTATAAACAACTTCATTTCGATAACGATTACTTATAAATCTCACTTTGAATAATCCTTATAGTGATGAAAATTCAATTTTTCTCAAGGGATACTGTTTTATCTTATAAAACAATGAGTGATCTGCAAAAGAGTGATGAAGACTTGTTCACCAATAACTAACTACAATATAATAGGAAATAAGCTTTAGCCAATTAATCATGAGGTTCATGACCTCGATGGTGCTAAAAAAATAATCCACAACATGACTCAAATTGAGATGAGTAATTGTTCAATGGTTGCATCATTAATGCGGACATTAGGATGAAGCAATAAAAGATAGATAACATCGATACATGTAGAATTTAGAAATCAAAGGTAGTCTTTTCATTAATCACAAACAAGTCAGAATTGTACCGTAACACATTGTGTGTAACTATGTCATACAATTCCAAGAACTCATCCTACCAACTGATGTCTAAGTTAAATTAGGGATTTTTTTTAAAAGATGCTACAATGAATACTAATCTACAAGAGTCATTAGGTGTTCCACTTGTCCCAGAAGATCCATTGGTCTCAATTCAGAAGAAGATTTCTTCAATTTATTTCTTGGACACTAGGCATCCTCGTTAGTGGACAATGGCCTAGGAACAACCCTTAACACAAACCAACAATCATTTAAAACCTTATAATTCAATCATAGAACTTAACGACTTCCTCTTAACAATCTCATATTCCATATGGGTTAAATTTTACTTTATTAAAATTTCAATCAACTTATACTCAATTCGATATCCAACCTCATTTTTAAATACTTTCAACCTTATTCTTAGACCTTGAAAGGGCAATAAAAGATCTATATGAACAACACTTAAATTCCAATCCTATAGCTCTTACAACAACAATTATCAAATGAGTCACTACTATGAAATGACTCACACATTCAATTAGACTTCATCGGAAAGGTACTAGTGGCATGAGGCTTTTGGGTAATGGTTCCAATGACAGCCTCAAGTGCAACATTCACCCTTTTGATTTCAAATTTAAGAATTGGGTGACACCGAATCAAATGACACCTTTCTAGGTGGTAACGTTTTGTCAAACTCCACTCTATAAGGAAAGATCGTCATGACATCGATATCAGATTTAATCTCGCCAATTCTTCTTTAATATCACAATCAACTAATATCAAAATTCCTACGAATATCAACCATTTTGTTGGGATCATAAATATCCACAACTTGGTTTAGATCTGGAATAGCTAGATTTCCTACAGGAATAGCTTAGATTATTTTACTAGGGGATTTAGGGTTCCTTGTGACAATCTACGTCGTATAAATACCTCGTATAAATATTAAAATAATCATCAAACAATCATGTAATCAAATTACAATATATATATATATATATATATATATATATATATATAAAATCCAAGTTATATGTAAATATATATATTAAAATAACACTTCTCAGTCTGGCCTTGTCGGTAACTCGGGAATTCATCGGCACCGTTATAGTCAAAAGATTTTTAGACATTTTGAGAAAAATGTCTATATTAAAAGATTTTGAATTGTTTTGTTCAAAACCTTGGTTTTAAAAATCTTTCGTTCTCTATAACGAGAGCTCTGGTACCAAACTGTAACACCCCCAAATATACACAATTCAATACAGCGGAAGACTCGTTGGTGTTACGGGATAGCACATTACTCACATCATAGACAACGCATTAAAAATCGCGTCGTTTAATAATAAAGCATTTCCATTCATAAATATCAAATTTACATAGGTCCCAAGTCAAAGTATTTCATACAACTTTTACAAAGCATTTGAATAGAAATTGTTATTTAAGTACGGGCCATGAATTCTTGTTGTCTTCCCAAGAATTACCTTCAAGTACCTGAGATAAAACATGTTAAAAGAAAAGGTCAGCGAAAACGCCGAGTGAATTCATAGAGTTTAATAAAACCATTAATATATCATCGGTATATAACTATTATCGAAAATTATTTTGTACAAATATTTATAATAGGCCATAAAATAGCCAAAGTCATTTTATACAAATCCTTATAAAAAAATCATAATATAGGCTTTTGCCTTCAAAATCATTATACGAACCATTGTCGTAAAACATCATACAATACATTTTATAACGTTGTATAGATTAAATAAAAACCGTTATATGAATATGGTTATATAAAACCAAAACACGAATATAATATCAATAATAAGACCCCGTATTGCTAGTCAGGCAACATATCGTGATTCAGTGCGTATATCAGTATTTCGTTATTTGGAATATTATAAGCCGCATGACATTGTTACCTTACTACAACAAACAACGGGTAGCTAACCCGAAACTCAATTTGCCCATCTAAGTTAGCGTGTCGTCACAAAAAATCACGCTATGGAAATCTTCTCATACATAAATTCGCTTACCAATCAATGTGGCACGAAGGGGATCAACCGTCAAGGCGTGAACTAGGGCGATCGTCCCCAAATAGTACTATTATATGCACAAGCGTCTACCAAATCCCGGTAGTTCACAATTCATGCTAATGGGGCTTTTAGTGACATAACCTAACTTTAATAATCCATTTCATTTCATCTATCGGGTCATATAATCATTCATCGGGTCATACAATCATCCGAGTCTAAATCAATAAACAAATATTCGGGACAAATGGTGTCCTATTTTATCAAAACTAACATGTTATCTCCCTCGCGGGTTTATAAAACATTTTATAAAAACATTTAAAAGAGTGCAAGGCTATGAACTCACGTTGATGTGGGAAAGCGGGTTATCGGCAATTCGGATGTACGGTACGTGCTTCAATTACGGAAACCTACACAAATAATACTCGTCTTAGACTCTTATCCAATGACTTTATAAAAATAACAATTATGTATACATATGATGATTTTATATATATGATGATGATCAAGTGGGTTTATACACTCTTATTTACTCATTTTAGTGTTATGTATTGGTAACTTTTATACTAGTTTACTAGTTTTACTTATTTACATGTTTTAGGCCCAATAAGCCTATTACAAGCCCAATACTTTTCATTAACCCAATTATACTTTTAATATCAGTATTATACTTTACATGTTGGGCCCAAGTGGGTTAAACCCAATAAGTATATTTATAAGTGTTTAGCCCATTTAGTTGGATTATTAGTCCAATGATGCTAACTTAGCCCGTTAATGTCCATATGTTATATAGTTCGGATTTTATTGGTTTTTACTTGTATTAGGTACTTATATATCAGTATATGACTTTAAAAAGTTTATATTAGACGGTTCCGACCGTCTAAGTTTTAATTGACGAAAAACGTTAATTTTACGGTATTAGCCGAAAAGACGTAAAAATCATGTTTATAGTTTTTATAACTTATAAAACTTACCAAACTAACATTTTTATAAAATGTCCATTTATTTATCCTTATACATATTTATATAAATATAATATATAAGTTAGTGAGTTTTAATTTCACATTTTATACTATATTATTTGAGTGCTTATATAATAGTATTAAACTTTAATTTCACAAAATCTGATTTTTAGTTTCACTTTCACCATTTTTATCATATCTTGAGTTCTATAAGGAGATAGAAGCTCATTTTTGGATGACATAAACTTCATATTATGTGCTACAAATAAGTTAGGTGTAGCTATTGCTCAATCCATGTCTAAGTAACCTTAACAGTCCCTACAAAACAGACTATTCAGATTGTTATACTAATTTTGTTTTTATCATATCTCACTCTTTTTGATGATTCCATTGCATGGCCAACTCTCACATATGTATGACATCTAATAATTACTGTAAATTGATTCCACCATGCCATTTTATCAGTTTATCATTTGGTTAGTTACTGTTTTTATACAACCAACTTTATAAGCAAGAATTTAACCTTTTTACCTATGGTTTTCCATCTTTTATCCATGTTTATCAAATCTATCAACACCAAATCCCCACATAATATTTTTAATCATCATTCATAATCATATACATATACATAAATAAAGAAATTACAAGATTATATAATGAAAATAAAAAAAGGATAGGAAGAACAATCTCTATACCACCATTAGTGATGAAAAGATGAGGTTTTTGATGAACAAGACTTGGTTCTTGTTATCAAATCTTCAACTTTAGTAAGGCAACTTCTTGGGTCCTTTGGATGGATGAAAACCTCCATGAAATCAGTCCTTTAACCTAATGAAAACTCCTTTTCATAAGTTAAGATCACCTCCAATCTTTATATCTTCAAAAGGACATCATCATATGTAGAAATAACATGAGATTTTGTGGTTGAATTTGATCAAAATGGGTGTTTTAGGGTGAATGGGACGAATTTTTGAGAGAGAAAAGGGAGGATGAGAGTGGTTTGCATGTATGTGTTTTGGAGAAATGGTTTTGGCTTGGATGGTTTTGTGTTTTGATAGCTTACAATTTAAGCTAGTTACAAGTGTAGCTTGTAAGCTACAAACTTGACACCTCATGGTGTTGGTGGATATATGTTGCCGTCCCATATTAGTGGGGTGGGGCAAAACTTGTTTTGTCTCATCCCACTAATTTACGGGTACTCCTCGATTCTAGTTTCCTCGATTTGCGTGTCCTCGGGTCGTTTTACGAAAAACATTTTTATAAATTATGAATCAACGGCACAAAACGAATCTAATAAAAATTGTCTCATCAAAAACGGATTTCAAAAACGTAAATACGTAATCCTAAGGTTTCCGGTTTAGTCGTAAAGGATGTTAAATTATAATCGTAAGTCCTAATCTCTTCTCGTAAATTTGTGTGTTTATGAACCAACACAAATTTAAAATCTCAAAATAATATTCACGGATAAATTTATTTTCTGAAATGTCGGACTGTCACCAAAACGGTGTATGTAAACGTAAGCACGTAACGTAGAATCCTCCAGTTTAGACGTAGTCTATGCTACTTCAAGATGTAAACCCAAATTTCTTTTCAAAAATAAGTGAGTTCATAATATAACATTAAAATAATGTTTTGAAATAATACTTGAGAATAAAATATCAACCATAAATTAACGGATTGTCACAGGACATCTCCTCGAGTTCCAATGTACTTTGATCAACGGGATGTGACTGTGTTTCAATTTCTTAACCGCTCTCTCCATGATTTCTACTGGCTCTTCTATGAACTGGAGTTTGTCGTCGAACTGAACTCCTTCCAATGGCATAGCCAATGGTTCTTCAACATAGCACTTCTTCAGATTAGACACATGGAAGGTAGAGTGTACCAAGCTCAATTATTGTGGTAACTCTAAACGATATGCTACCTCTCCGATCCTGGCTATCACTTTGAAGGGGACGACATAACGTGGGTTCAGTTTTCCAGGTTTACCAAAGTGTACAAATCCCTTCCAAGGTGATACCTTGAGCATGACGCGGTCACCTACTTCAAATTGCATAGGTTTACGTTTCAGGTCCGCGTAGCTCTTTTGTCGATCGCGAGCATCTTGCATTCTTTTCTTTATGAGGACGATCTAGTCGGTAGTCTCTTGGATTAATTCAGGTCTAGTGAGCTGAAATTCAGCTACTTCTGCCCAGCACACAGGTGAACGATACTTTCGACCATATAGTGCTTCGAAAGGGGCAGCCATGATGCTGGCGTGATAGCTATTGTTGTAGGAGAATTCAAGTAAAGGTATGTGGTCAACCCATCCATTTCCAAAGTCAATCACACATGCTTGTAGCATGTGTTATAGAGTCTAGATGGTTCATTCACTTTGACCGTCAGTCTATGGATGATAAGCAGTGCTCATGTCCAAGCTCGTACCTAAGGCTCGTTGGAAAGCCTTGCAAAAGTTCGATGGAACCTACCATCTCGATCATTAATTATTAAGACTGGTATTCCATGTTTGGTCACTATCTCCTTAAGATACGTTTTTGCTAGTTTTTTCAGGGAATTAGTTTCCCTGATTGGTAGGAAGTGAGCAGATTTGGTGAGTTGGTTGACGATTACCCAAGTAGTATCGTAACCGTGAGATGACTTTAGGAGTTTGGTAATAAAGTCCATAGTGATGTTGTCCCATTTCCATTTTGGTATATCGGACTGTACAAGCAAACTCGATGGTCACTTGTGCTTGGTTTTGACACGTGAGCATGTCATGCAGTTCTGAACATAGGTGGCAATGTCAGCTTTCATATTCGGCCACCAGTATAGTTTCTTCATATCCTGATACATCTTTTCAGATCCGGGATGTATAGAATATTTAGACTCATGAGATTCGTGCATGATCACGTTTCTTAAGTCTTCATAACAAGGTAACCAACTCCTCATGTGAAGACACAAAGTTCTATCTGCTCTTGGTTATAATTTCTCCTTGGTAAGGTCGGTTCTGAGCATTCCCCCGACGTCTTCCTTCACGAGGTTTTCTGGTATCTGGGCTTGGGTCTGAGCTTCAAAAATTGCTTGGGTAGGTCCAAGCTGATTGTCATAACTAGTGCTAGGACTCTCATAGGAGGGTACTTTTCCTTACGGCTTAGAGCATCAGCAACCACGTTTGCTTTACTAGGGTGGTATTTGATCTCGCAGTCGTAGTCATAATGTATAGATTTTCCTAGTCGAAAAGTTCGTTTTCTCGGTATCTCTTCGAATTGATCTCTGGTTAATTGTGGGACTCAGTTGTTCTTGGTGGAATAAAAAGGGAAAGGTCGTTGTCTAAAACTAATTAAAAATAAAGACTTGAAACAATTAAAATAAAATAAAGAAGGTAAAAGAAGAAAGAAAGAAAGATTAAAACTTGAAGAAAAGTAAATTACGAGAACTTAAAAGGGAAATAAAGTAAATGAGACAAACTTAAACTTAAACTAAAAAGAAAGCAAGTAAAAATGAAAATAAGGAAAAAGGCGGGAAAAATAAAGCTTAAAACTAAAAACTGAAAAACTCATTCGGAATAAAGCCTTCATCCGGAATAAACGTGTTCATCCGGAATAATTGCTTATCCGGAATAAACAGCTCATCCGGAATAAGGCTTGATCCGGAATAAAAAGGGAAAAATGGTTGATGCGGAATAAAAGAGTGATCCGGAATATTTGAACATTCCGAATGAAACACTTGATCCGGAATAACTAATATTCCGGATGAAAGACTTGATCCGGAATAACCAACATTCCGAACGAAGGAGCTTGATCCGGAATAACAAGTAATCCGCATGAAGCACTTGATCCGGAATAAATGATATTCCGCATGAATCACTTGATCCGGAATAAATGATATTCCCAATAAACAACTTTGATCCGGAATATTTGAGATATTCCGAATAAACAACTTTGATACGAAATAAAAATCTGATTCGGAATATCTGGGAAAGAAACAGTAACTTAGCGAAGAACAGGGGAATAAACAACAACACACGAATTTAACCAAATCTAAACAAGATTATCCAAAAGATTAAATCAAACTAACCACAAATGATCAACTAACAATAACCAATCAAAACAAATCAACAAAACCAACAATCATAACCAACATAATCAAAACCCACTTGATCAAAATTATAAAACTCAAGAACATGAACACAAAGATTAAGAACAAATCAAACAAGAAAGGTAGATGAGAGATTGAACAAGAAAAGTAAAGATTCAACAATAATTAAATGTAAACTTACTTGGAATTCAAAGGAATTTAAAGGTGCAATACATGAAATTAAGGTGCAAGAAATTAAATGTGCTAGAATGAAAAATGGTGGAAGAATGGGTTGTCAAGCCACCAACAACTACAAAATGAAGGGAAATCTAATATATATAGGGAGATTAGGGAGGAGCTTAGGAAGCTTCCTCCCTCTTTCTTCTTTTCCTTAATTGCACACTTAAGTCCTTGTCTTCTTAATCCTTTGTTAATCTTGGACTTTAATGACTTTGTCTCGGGATTTCTTTGAACTCGTCTTGGAATTCTTCAATAAATTAGACTTGAGTTCTTCGGCTTTTAGTAAACTTCCGTCTTTTGACCTTTTCTTCGATAAATCTTCAGAGTTGGTCTTGGACTTCCGTTCTTTTCGCACTTTTGATCTTTCGACTTCGTCTTTTGTCTTTTTCTTCGATAAAAGCCCGTGAAAGCCGTGTTTCTCCACTTTTCACCTTTTCGTCCTAAATCACAACAAAAACACAAACCACGCATAATTCTGACATAAATGACATAAAATACACGTTTTGGCTCGGTTATTATTGTAATTAAGTGGTAAAAAGGATGGGTGTTTACACACCTATCAAATCCCCTACACTTAACCATTGCAATGTCCTCATACAATGCATTAGTTATAAAGCACGATTACATTTTTCATCATAATCAATATGTCTTGGCCTTTATTAAAGAGATAGAAAATTATAAAACAAGTACAGAAATAAAAAACATACCTTAGGGTTTTGGAAATGTTATGAATGATCATCATCCTCAAGTTTTCACTTTCTCCAAACCAAGCTTAAAAACGAGATCATTGTTATTATAAGTTAGCAAACTAACACGAACTCATGTGGGCCAATTATTCACTTAGACTCCCTTATTCCTAGGTGTATCTCTTATATTTTATTTCTGTCTTGAATGATCACGAGGATACATTGTTGACTTGTTTCGATAGTTATTTAGGCCGAAAATAAAGTGAACGATTTAATCACTTGTTAGCTAAAGGACAAAATCTTTTGAAACTGCTTCTCGGGACCTCATAAAGTTCATATCTTGGCATAACTCGCTTCGCGATTTGAGACCTTTCTCGGACCGATATTTGGCAGCGACTTCATACTTCAAATCTTGAGAGACGTTCATGAAATAATGGCCTTCTCTTCATAATAGGAATTTCTTCACTTGAAGTTTTGAGAGATTCTTCATATTTGGACCACGACTTCTTCATTTTTCTCCAATCTTTATTTTGGACTTTGATATACAACGATCCGCCTCCTTTTTGGTCTTGGATCTATTCATCCTCATACCTTGCTAGGGTCTTTTCGGATAGACTTCTCCATGACTTTTGGGGAGTACTTGCTTTTCGTCGTGTGTCTCGATCCTTCATACTGATTTTCGATAAATGATTCTTCACATCACTTTTGGATCTTTAGCAACAAAATGTAGCCTCATGTCTTGTTAGGACCTTTTTGGACTCGCCAATCTTCGCATCCCGCTTCAATAAGTTATGCCTTGGCTATGAACTCTAATCCATACCGAGCAACTTTTAAACGATCTTGGGCTAGAAGCTAAGTAACTTTTCAAAGCGTACAACCTTATTTATTGCAGATAAATTTATTAGCAAGCGATGGGAGAATAGGCTTATAATTAACTCACATAAATTCACGAAAGAATACCAAACTTATAATTGGCTCTATCATCTCTCGTTCTCCACAGTTTAAAATCTCAAGGAATGAGACTCGTGGATGCTTAGCCTATTAAATCAAAGTTTTGGGTTTTCGAGTCGCCTATAGGATCTTGAAAATTCTTAGACTCTTTCAAGTTTAGAAATCGCATGTTAAAGTTCCCTTGATAAACGACTCTCTAGGATCAATTATAGCAACTTGCGAAAAGTTCTTGTTCTTAACCCGTGAGAGTTAAGACTTCCGCGTTTTATAGCTCCCTATATAAAAGCCTAGCAAAACTTGACTTAAACACGTTAAGGATACTAGCTAGAGTAAACTTAGATAAGTGAACTCGGGTTGAGTCAAAAGATTCATAACGTTTGAAAATTAAAACCACTTTATTAAAGATTTATTCTAGCAAAGAAAGAAAATAACTATACAAAGGTAAAAACGACTATACAACTAGGTCAAAATAGATTAAAAATTTTGAAAAATGTCGAAAAATCAAATTTTCCGGTTAAAATGAGGACAAATACAAGGAAAAGGCCACTTAACTTCGATAGAAGTCCCCCTACACTTAATATAAACATTGTCCTCAATGTTTAAGCATGTGGAAGTAAACTCCCCTACACTTAGGACATTGTGCACTTTGTTTAAATCTCACTAAGGAAGAGACAACTAAAGAGATTCCTATTTTAATATTGGAAAATATAAAATAGTGAATCGAAAAGAGTTTAGGATAGAACCAGGAAATCAGGAACACGGAATCACGGTTCGTCAAAAGTCATCAAGAGTGTGTCTTTGAAGCTCTAATCCCTGCACATGATAAGAAAGAAAACAAGAAACACCACGGGGCTCCCCCTACACTTATGGTGAAAATAGATAGATAATTGGGTTGCCTCCCAAAAAGCGCTTGTTTATATTAACCGAGTCACGAGCCTGACTCGTCCCCGGATTAAATGGTCCATGGGGAAGCCTCGAATGCAATACCGGGATCAAAGACCTTGTCCTCGTTCCCGGTTGACATCAACAAAGGAGAGGCGGGGGGATAAGTCTTAAATGGGAGAAAGATTCTTTCAACATATGAAAATTATGTGAAATCAAGATCCACGGGAGGTGGGGTGGGTAAAGTAAGCACATTGTCATCCCCCAAAGACAATGGATGTTGAGCACTCGGCAAAGCCAGAATGTTATCAATCATAGCATAATCAATGTCACCTCCTGGGTCAAAGCACTCATCCTCCGTAATAGTGGCTAAAGGGGAGGATGAAAGGTGCTCGGGAGGGGGACTTGGGTCAATACCTTCCTGCAGCAAATTATCAAGAATAATATCCCCCTCCGTATCATTATCATCAATACCCGGAGGCATGAGGTGAATGTCGATTTCTTCCAGCAATGGGTCATTATCTTCGACGGGAGGAATAGATAGAGGTAAAGACTCGGAAAGAGGACGAGAAGTCAACTCTTCGATTTGAGCAATTAGAAGGTGCACTTTCCGTAATCTATCGCGAAGAAGCACGTCTTCCACCTCATCCACAAGATCATGTTCATCGGTGAACTTCTCGTAAGCCGAAGAGAATAAATCGTCATCGCCCGCATCTCCCGGTGGAGATTGAGAAATTTCAAAAGTGAAATTCTCATAGCAGAGAGAAGAATCGACATCACTAGGATCGACCTATTTCGTAAGAGCAACGTCGTCCTCAGGCTCCAAAGCAGGTAAGTCACAAACCTCATCATCCAATAATTTGTCAAGACCAACATCACTAAGCTCATTCAACGAATCTAGATCCTTAGACGCAGTAGGAACATCGAGAGTAGGAGCAACAACTTCAGAAGATGTGTTGAAAGTGCATACAGCATCGTCATCATCATCATCATAATAGTATTGATTCACAAGAGGAGGGGTATAATCACTAAGATTAGATACTTGCTCTTGTTGAGTCGCTTTTCCTCCGCCCATGCTTCTTTTGTTAGAACAACGGCTTCTTGAAGTTGCAAAACAATGGAGTGTGTTTCGTCTTTCAAAGTAGTGAGTTGTTGGACAAGACGAATTCTCTGAGAGGATTGATGATTGAGGGTGTGATGTGGGGGCTCATAGTTATGAAAACCAGAATTATAGCACAGATGTGGCTCATAGTCAGTCATCGGTTGAGAAGAATTATAACACGGATTTGGTTCATAATAATCCATCGGTGAAGAAAATTGAGGACACGGATCTGGCTCATAATAATCCATTGGCTGACAATAAGAAGTATAGTGAGGACCCCCACAGTTGTTGCAAAACGGGTAAGGAGAAAGACTGGGTGCGTCTTGTGAATAGCTATTATCATTGTCATAATTGTACCCCGGTTCTTGCCCGTGACCATACGGGTATCGAACCAGGCACGAAACATGCCAATAAGAATCGCTTCCACAATACATGCAAGGGGGGCTAGGAGGTGGATTTGAAAAGGACGAATTAGTCGAGTTACACGATGGACAAAATCCAAATTGTGAATCGATGGAAATGGAAAGGAAGGTATCTTCCGCATCGCTCGCATGAACACCATTGACATGACTCACCCCCGTATAGTTGTCTCCAACACCCGACGCAATGGACATAAGAATCCATAAAGAAAAATAGATAAGCAAGAAGAATATTTTTGTTGCAAAACTTTGAAAAAGAAATGCCTTTTAAGATTTTTCAAATGTTTTTGGATTTTTTGAAAATTTTAGACACGAAAAATAACGTTCACGAGTGAACGGATCCCAAAAGCCAACGCGTCTCTCACAAAAGACCGTAAATCCTCAAGAAAAGAGCCGGCAGCGGCGCCATTTTAATGTATAGATTTTGCTAGTTGAAAAGTTCGTTTTCTAGGTATCTCTTCGAATTGATCTCTGGTTAATTGTGCGACTCAGTTGTTCTTGGTGGAATAAAAAGGGAAAGGTCGTTGTCTAAAACTAATTAAAAATAAAGACTTGAAACAATTAAAATAAAATAAAGAAGGTAAAAGAAGAAACAAAGAAAGATTAAAACTTGAATAAAAGTAAATTACGAGAAATTAAAAGGGAAATAAAGTAAATAAGAGAAACTTAAACTTAAACTAAAAGGAAAGCAAGTAAAAATGCAAATAAGGAAAAAGGCGGGAAAAATAAAGCTTAAAACTAAAAATTGAAAAACTCATTCGGAATAAAGCCTTCATCCGGAATAAACCTGTTCATCCGGATTAATTGCTTATCCGGAATAAACAGCTCATCCGGAATAAGGCTTGATCCGGAATAAAAAGGGAAAAATGGTTGATGCGGAATAAAAGAGTGATCCGAAATATTTGAACATTCCGAATGAAACACTTGATCCGGAATAACTAATATTCCAGATGAAAGACTTGATCCGGAATAACCAACATTTCGAACGAAGGAGCTTGATCCGGAATAACAAGTATTCCGCATGAAGCACTTGATCCGGAATAAATGATATTCCGCATGAAGCACTTGATCCGGAATAAATGATATTCCGAAAAAAAAACTTTGATTCGGAACATTTGAGATATTCCAAATAAACAACTTTGATACAGAATAAAAATCTGATTCGGAATATCTGGGAAAGAAACAATAGCTTAGCGAAGAACAGGGGAATGAACAACAACACACGAATTTAACCAAATCTAAACAAGATTATCCAAAAGATTAAATCAAACTAACCACAAATGATCAACTAACAATAACCAATCAAAACAAATCAACAAAACCAACAATCATAACCAACATAATCAAAACCCACTTGATCAAAATTATAAAACTCAAGAACATGAACACAAAGATTAAGAACAAATCAAACAAGAAAGGTAGATGAGAGATTGAACAAGAAAAGTAAAGATTCAACAATAATTAAATGTAAACTTACTTGGAATTAGAAGGAATTTAAAGGTGCAATACATGAAATTAAGTGCAAGAAATTAAATGTGCTAGAATGAAAAATGATGGAAGAATGGGTTGTCAAGCCACCAACAACTACAAAATGAAGGGAAATCTAATATATATAGGGAGATTAGGGAGGAGCTTAGGAAGCTTCCTCCCTCTTTCTTCTTTTCCTTAATTGCACACTTAAGTTTTTGTCTTCTTAATCTTTTGTTAATCTTGGACTTTAATGACTTTGTCTCGGGATTTCTTTGAACTCGTCTTGTAATTCTTCAATAAATTAGACTTGAGTTCTTCTGCTTTTTGTAAACTTCCGTCTTTTGACTTTTTCTTCGATAAATCTTCAGAGTTGGTCTTGGACTTCTGTTCTTTTCGCACTTTTGACCTTTCGACTTCGTCTTTTGTCTTTTTCTTCGATAAAAGCCCGTGAAAGCCGTGTTTTCTCCACTTTTCACCTTTTCGTCCTAAATCACAACAAAAACACAAACCACGCATAATTCCGACATAAATGACATAAAATACACATTTTGGCTCGGTTATTATTGTAATTAAGTGGTAAAAAGGATGGGTGTTTACACACCTATCAAGTCACATAACAACTCAATCCAACGGCGTTGCCTCATGTTCAACTCCTTTTGATCTAGTATGTGTTCCAAACTTTTATGGTCAGTATGCACTGTACACTTTTATCCATAAAGATAATTTCTCCAAATTTTTAGAGCGAATACTACAGATCCAAGCTCTAGAATGTGAGTGGTGTAGTTCTTCTCGTGTTTCTTCTATTGTATTAAAGCATAAGCGATCACTTTCATTCACTGCATTAATACTGCACCCAAACCTTTGTGTGAAGCATCACAATATACAACGAAATCATCGTCACCCTCAAGTAAGGCTAAAATGGGTGTACTACATAATTTCTGCTTGATCAGTTGAAAAGCTAATTCTTCCTTCTCTCCCCAATCGAACTTTATTCCTTTTTGAGTGAGTTTGGTCATCGGTTTGGCTATCTTGGAGAAGTCTTCAATAAATCTGCGGTCCCGGCAAGGCCTAGGAATTGGCGGATCTCTGTTGGGTGATCTAGGGGATACCCAATCTTTGACAGATTTAACCTTTGCTGGATCTACATGAATACCGTCACTATTAATAACGTGACTGAGGAATTGCACTCTGAGGATCCAGAATTCACATTTGGAGAATTTGGCTTATAGTTGTTCCTCCTTTAGTACCTTTAGTACTTGTGCAAGGTGTGTTAATGCAAGTGATGCCTAAAAACATTATTAGTGTTAACTAATCTTTCTTAGTTTTGATCACAACAAACTATACAACACATTTAGTGAAAAACATAAAACGAATTATTTAACTAACACTATTGATAACTAAGTTTTTTACCTAGTTAAAAAGATTCTTTGTCGTGTGTCTAATCAAATTGATCCGGTTAACTATGCGACTCAGTCGTTCTTTGGTGGAACAAATAGTTGTATCGTTGTAGTAATTAAAAGTGAAAAACAAATAAAGTAAAGGGCGTTAATTTAAATCTAACTCTAATTTAAAATAAATAGCGAGTATTTAAAAGCGTGACAGGAAATTAAAGGGCACTTAAAATAAATAACGCAAACTTAAATCTAACTAAGGCAAACTTAAAACGCAACTAAAACTTAAACTAAGGCAATGCTAAAATAAATCTAAGGCAATTAATCTTAAAGTGCGACTAAGGAAAAAAGGCGGGAAAAGTAAATCTTGAAAATTAAAGAATTAAAAACAGAAACTAAAAAGAACCTGAAAACAGCTCATCCGGAATAAACCTTCGTTCGGAATAATCACTCATCCGGAATGTCACCTTCGTTCGGAATGATTCTTCTTCACTTGGACTATTCACCAAAACCCTTGATCCGGAATAAATCCTTTATCCGTAATATGTCACTTATCCGGAATAAAGCCTTGATTCGGAATACTTAAGCTTGATCCGGAATGTTGCTGATCCGGAATATTATTCTGAATAAAACTCCTTGATCCGGAATATGTCACTTATTCCGGATGGAAGCCTTTGATTCGGAATATCTCCTTGATCCGGAATGTTAGGTTGATCCGGAACTTTTATCTTGATCCAGAATGTTAGGTTGATTCGGAATGAAAGGCTGATCCGGAATGTCTGATATTCCGGATGAACGGTTTGATCCGGAATAATAAATTATTCCGAATAAACACTTCTGATCCGGAATGTCTAATATTCCGGATGAACAACCCTTGATCCGGAATAAACTAATTGATCCGGAATGAACTTGCACAACCCCTTGATTCGGAATAAAGAGTTGATCCGGAATGTTACCTGGGAAAGATCAGTAACAGAAAACCGAAGAACAAGGAAACACAAAATAGCACGAATCTAGACAAACTTAATCAAAATCAACCAAAAGATTAAATCAAACTAATCACAAAGCATCCACTAATCATAAACAAACAATCCAAAACAACAAAACTAACAATAATAACCACAATAATCAAAACCCACTTTAATCAAATCAATAAAAACTCAATAACATGAACATGAACATAAAGCATAAAGATAAAAGATCAAACAAGATAGGTAGATAGGAGATTAACAAGAAAAAGTAAAGATTGACAAGAATTAAAAGAAAACTTACTTGAAATTAAAGGTATTTAAGGTGCAATGACAAGTATTTAAATTGGACAAGAAATTAAATGACATGTATTTAAATGTGCAAGGTAATGAAAATGGAAGAAATAGTGTCACTCTAGCCAACAAAAACAAATGAATGAAAATAAATCCTATTTATAGAGGAGATTAGGGAGGTGCTTAGGAAGCTTCCTCCCTCTTTCTTCTTTCTTTAATTGCATGCTTTAATCCTTGATCTTCTTAATCCTTTGTTAATCTTCTTAATACTTGGACTTTAATGACTTTGTCTCGGGATTTCTTTAAACTCGTCTTGACATTTCTTCATAAATAAGACTTGAGTTCTTCGGCTTTTTAGTAAAATTCCGTCTTTTGACTTTTTCTTCGATAAATCTTCAGAATTGGTCTTGGACTTCCGTTCTTTATGCACTCTTGATTTCTTGACTTCGTCTTTCGTCTATTTCTTTGATAAAAGCCCGTGAATGCCCGTGGTTTCTCCACTTTTCACCTTTTCGTCCTAAATCACAACAAAAACACAAACCACGCATAATTCCGACATAAATGACATAAAATACACGTTTTGGCTCGGTTATTATTGTAATTAAGTGGTAAAAAGGATGGGTGTTTACACACCTATCAAATCCCCTACACTTGACCATTGCAATGTCCTCATGCAATGCATTAGTTACAAAGCATGTCTACATTTTCCTTCACAATCAATCCATATTGGCCTTTATTAAAGAGATAAAAAATTATAAACATTCAAAGTAAAGAAATCAAAAACATACCTTGGGTTTTGGAAATGTCATGAATAATCATCATCCTCAAGTTTTCACTTTCTCCAAACCAAGCTTAAAAACGAGATCATTGTTATTATAAGTTAGCAAACTATCACGAACTCATGTGGGCCAATTATTCACTTAGACTCCCTTATTCCTAGGTGTATCTCTTATATTTTATTGTTGTCTTGAATGATCACGAGGATGCATTGTTTGACTTATTTCAATAGTTATTTAGGCTGAAAATAAAGTGAACGATTTAATCAATAGTTAGCTAAAGGACAAAATCTTTTAAAACTGCTTCTCGGGACCTCATGAAGTTCATATCTTGGCATAACTCGCTTCGCGATTTGATACCTTTCTCGGACCGATATTTGGCAGCAACTTCATACTTCCAACCTTGAGAGACGTTCATGAAATTATGGTCTTCTCTTTATAATAGGAATTTCTTCACTTGATGTTTTGAGAGATTCTTTATATTTGGACCACGACTTCTTCATTTTTCTCCAATCTTTATTTTGGACTTTGATATACAATGATCCGCCTCCTTTTTGGACTTGGATCTATTTATCCTCATACCTTGTTAGGGCCTTTTTGGATAGACTTCTCCATGACTTTTGGGGAGTTTTTGCTTTTTGTCGTGTGTCTCGATCCTTCATATTTATCTTTGATAAATGATTATTCACATCACTTAGGATCTTTAGCAACAAAATATAGCCCTCATGCCTTGTTAGGGCCTTTTCGGACTCGCCAATCTTCGCATCCCGCTTCAATAAGTTATGCCTTGGCTATGAACTCTAATCCATACCGAGCAACTTTTAAACGATCTTGGGCTAGAAGCTAAGTAACTTTTCAAATCGTACAACCTTATTTATTGCAGATAATTTATTAGCAAGCGATGGGAGAATAGGCTCATAATTAACTCACATAAATTCACGAAAGAATACCAAACTTATAATTGACTCTATCATCTCTCATTCTCCACAGTTTAAAATCTCAAGTAATGAGACTCGTGGATGCTTAGCCTATAAATCAAAGTTTTGGGTTTTCGAGTCGTCTATAGGATCTTGCAAATTCTTAGACTCTTTAAAGTTTAGAAATCGCATTTTAAAGTTCCCTTGATAAACGACTCTCTAGGATCAATTATAGGAACTTGCGAGTTCTTGTTCTTAACCTGTGAGAGTTAAGACTTTCGCGTTTTATATCTCCCTATATAAAAGCCTAGCAAAATTTGACTTAAACACGTTAAGGATACTAGCTAGAGTAAACTTAGACAAGTAAACTCGGGTTGAGTCAAAAGATTCACAACGTTTACTAAAACCACTTTATTAAAGATTTATTCTAGTAAAGAAAGAAAATAACTATACAAAAGGAAAAACTAATAGGCCAAAATAGATCAAAAATTTTGAAAAATGTCGAAAAATTGATTTTCCGGTTAAAATGAGGACAAATACAAGGAAAAGACCACTTAACTTCGATAGAAGTCCCCCTACACTTAATATAAACATTGTCTTCAATGTTTAAGCGTGTGGGAGTAAACTCCGCTACACTTAGGACATTGTGCACGTTGTTTAAATCTTGCTAAGGAAGAGACAACCAACGAGATTCCTATTTTAATATTGAGAAAATATAAAATAGTGAATCGAAAAGAGTTTAGGATAGAACCGGGAAGAAGGGAACACGGAATCACGGGTCGTCAAGCATCATCAAGAGTGGATCATTGAGCGCTCGAATCCCTGGATATAAGAAGAGAGGAAATAGCAAACACCAACGGGTCTCCCCTACACTTATGATAAAGAAAGCTAAAAGATAGATACATGGGTTGCCTCCCAAGAAGCGCTTGATTTTTGTTCACTGAGTCGTGAGCCTGACTCGACCTTGATTAGCATAGGAAGAAGCATGAAACATATCCACCGGGATCAAAGGCATAGTTTTCGTCCATCAAATAGCACAAGCTTAAGGCGAACAAGGCAAGCCAAAGTGTTGGGTCGAATATATGAAGTATTATGAGTTGATGTGTCAAAACTAAAAGACAAGGACTAAATCTTACAAGAGAAGATTCTACAAGCCGGTGGACAAACTTGTAGAAGATATATTGCAAGAGAATAAAAGATTTAGTGAATATTTTATTTACTAAATATTTTATTTAGTTTCCTTGTAACAAGGGTTTATGTCTAGTATATAAACACATACCCTGCGTAGGTTTTATTCATAACAATCATTCATTTCGTGTGTCTAGACGTGGGATTCAATGTATATACGTCTAGATGTTATTTGTGTTTAATAATACATGTAACGTTTGGGAAAATTCATCTTGTCCATAACACCTTGTTCATGATTATTGTTCTAATTCCGCTATGTTAAATCATATGAATGATAATCATGCCTAGAAGCTTAAAGATTCGAATCTATAGGATTCATCAATTGGTATCAGAGCTTGTTGAGGAACTTTTTGATCTTAAAGAACACAAGAACCCTAAAATCACCAAAACCCTAATTTTCTCAAAACCCTAACAACATCATGTCAAATCCAGAAATAACCTCTTCTTCCTCACCTTTGCCAAACATCAAGATTCCCATACTTGATGCAACCAACTTTGAATTGTGGAAATTCAACTTTGAACAATACCTGGGGATCTATGACTACACACTCTGGGAGATTATTGAATATGGAAACACATTCAATAAAGCTCAAAATATTGCTAATGCTATTGCTGCAAGAACAGCTGTTGCTGGATGTTCAGAAGCAGATAAGAAGGAAAAACCTGATGATGGTAGAGCTGTGTCTGCTGAAGACATAGCAAAGAAAAGGGTTGATATGAAAACCCTAAATATTCTGAAACTCTCTTTGGGACAAGAGAACCAACATAAATACAGAGGTTATGAATCTGCTAAGGACCTTTGGGCAGCTCTTGAAGTTGCATATGGTGGCAATGAAGATACTAAGGAAGAGAAGAAGAAGCAACTCATGCATGATTATGTTGTCTTCAAGGCTCAACCTAATGAAAAGCTTAGTAGTGTGAGAAGCAGATTGCTTGATATTACAAGCAAATTGTCCTTCATGGGGACACAACTTGGTGATGTTGACATTAATGCCACTTTTCTTAAAAGTATTGGTGAGGCGTGGAAAGTTGAGGCAAGATCTATTCTTGCCAATAATACTCACAAAAGTTCCACGTTTGATGATATCTACAACAAACTGAGGCTGTTGGAAGATGAAACTCTTTTGGAGCATGGAAGCAAGTCCACCAACAGTAACATGGCCTTCTTCTCATACTGAAGGTCAATTCAATCATAAGGACTCCTACATGCATCCAGTTACTGGATCATCATGTGTCAGCGCTGGAACATGTCCTGTCAATGTCTCCTTTTCAGACGCTGACACATTCAAAAGTGACTCACCAAGAGTTAAACCTGCTGGTTTGGATCTGGATATTGTATGTGCTTATATTTCTTCTTTGCCCAATGGTTCAGTGATTACATATGAGGACCTTGAGCAGATAAGTGATGAGCACCTGGAAGAAATGGATATCAAGTGGAACATGGCTCTTGCTAGTATAAGAGCAAACATGTGGAATAGAAGGTTTAAGAAGAAGATGACCTTCAATGGAAAGGACACAGCTGGATTTGATAAATCCAAAGTTGAATGCTACAACTGCTATCGTATGGGGCACTTCATGAGGGAATGCAGATCTCCTAGAAGATATGATGTTGGTAAACCCTCAAGTCAAATTGTTAAAGCTCAGGATCCTAAGGCCATGGTTGTAGTTCAAGGAATTGATGGTATGGGATGGGATTGGAGCTATTTGGCTAAAGATATAGAAGAGGATAAAGCTTTGGTTGCTGAAATTGAAGAAGAAGAGCATGTTCAATATTCTCTCATGGCATACTCCTCCTCTTCATCTGATAATGAGGTATACGATGATGCTTTTTGTAGTAAACGTTGTAGGTTAAATACTGAGAGACTTAACAAAGAGGTGTTAAGATTATTAGATGATATGAGCACTGAAAGATGCAAACTGTCTAATTACCAACTAGCTCTCACTCAAACTGAGAAGACAGTTTCTAAATACAAGAAAATGGAATTTGACTTAAAAGATAAAATAAATATCCTAAAACATGAGTTGAATGCTAGTAATGATATTAGGAGTATCATGGAAAGGGTTAATGGTGAGTTACAAGCTAAGTTAGATGAGGCCATTAAGAATAAAGATAATGTTGGCCTTAAAATTCAAAGATTTGACAAGGCCACCCAAACCCTAGGAGAATGTGTGAGCAAACAAAGAGATCCTAAGGACGTGACTGGGATTGGGATGCAAGACTACTCTGTGGTTCTACCACCAGCTGGTGACTTCTATGGTGTCCAACAAAAGGACCTATCTTGGACTGGTTTTGCAGAACTCCAAGAGGAGGAATTCATTCCTCCACCAAGAGTTGTCACCCTAGTTGAAGAGTATCAACAAAAGTTGACTGACTTGAATGAATGGAAGAAAGCTAACCCTACCTTATTTGTTAAGGGTGGCTTGCTATGTGAAAGTCCTAATGAGTCAACTCCCATTTAGGTTACAAACCCAATCACTGGTAAATCTGTTGACCTTGGCTCAAACACTGTTAGAAAACCTAGCATTAAGTATGCAGAGATGTATAGGAATACTAGGTCACATAAGAGCCAAGTTAGCAATGATGGAACAGGCTTCTTCTCTTCTAGACCTAGGGTTGTGTCTAGAAAAGCCTGTTACACTTGTGGTAGCTTTTCACATTTAGCATATAAGTGTGTCAACGCTCCCAAATTCAACGCTGTTAGAAAGTCAAACATTGTCAGACCCAAACCTTGTGTGCAGCAAAGTCCACAAGTTGTTAGACGTGCCCCATTCTTCACTAGAGGGTCTAACACTCATGGACAAAGACCATTTTAAAAGACAAACACTTGGTCTAATAGGCAACGGGTTTCTGTAGCAAACCCTAGGTTCAACGCTGACAAGGGTAATTTCAGCGTTGACAAGACCAAATCCAACGCTGACAGAAACGTGACCAGACCTAAATATTTGCAACCACAGGGTAAGGGGTCTAAAGCTTATTCAAGCTTAACATGGAGACCAAAGAAAGATCAAAACCCTAATGATAATGGGATTTCAATGACCTGCAATAGATTTAATTACATTTCAAAGGTCATTACAAAACCTATTGGGGTTAACTGGGTATTTCCTCCAAAGAGGGATGAAAATGGGGTTGTTATGAGAACTAAATCTGTTCTTATTAAACAACCAGATGAATCCAAGTCTGCTAAGGCTTGGGTTCCCAAAGAAAACTAACTTGTTTTCTTTATGTACAAGGCATTCAAAAACAGGTCAATGATTATGGATATTGGGACAGTGAATGCTCAAGGCACATGACAGGGAAGGAAGATTATCTGACGAACTTCACTCCCATTAAGGACGGTGATAAGGTTTACTTTGGAGGCGGATATGGTACTATCACAAGCAAAGGAACACTTCTCACCAAGAACTTGTGTTTTGAAAACGTATTTTTGGTAAAGGAACTTGATTACAATCTTTTTAGTGTATCACAAGTTTGTGATAACAAAAATAAAGTTTTGTTTACTGATACTGAATGTTTGGTGTTAAGCAAGGATTATAAGATCCATGATGAGAAATATATTGACTATAGAACACCTAGACATAAAGACATATACAATGTGAATCTGAATGGGATTAGAATGAATAACAATATGTCTTGTTTTTATGCTAAAGCTTCAGTAGATGAGAGTAACTTATGGCACAGTAGACTAGGGCACATAAATTTTAAGAATATAAACAGGCTTGTGAGACTTGGCTTGGTTGATGGTTTGCCTGAAAAGGCCTTCCACAATGACCACTCTTGTGTTGCATGTCTTAAAGGCAAGCAGCACAAGGTCTCATTCAAGTCCAAACAGGTGCACTCTAGTACTAGACCTCTTCACTTGCTTCATATGGACCTCTTTGGTCCAACCAATATAGAAAGTTTGAATGGTAAGTCCTACTGCTTTGTCATCACAGAAGACTTTTCTAGGTGTACTTGGACTTTCTTTTTAGCTATGAAGAGTGACACAACTGACACTTTAATTGATTTTATCACTCAGATTGAGAAGAAAACAGGCAATGAAGTTAAATGCTTAGGAGTGATAATGGTGGTGAATTTAGGAATAAAGTGTTAGATGACTTTTGTGCCAGGAAAGGAATTACTAGGCAATTTAGTGTTACCAGAACCCCTCAGCAAAATGGGGTTGCCGAAAGGAAAAATAGAACCCTAATTGAAGCAGCCAGAACCATGTTGGCTGATGCTCATTTCCCAATAGCCTTTTGGGCTGAGGCTGTTAATACAGCTTGCTATGTTCAAAATAGAGCATTGGTCAACAAAATTCAGAACAAAACACCTTATGAGTTACTTTGGGGAAGAAAACCTAATATTGGTTTTCTTAGACCTTTTGGTTGTCATGTAGTAGTTTTAGATACTAGTGATGCCTTAGGTAAATTTAGTGCAAAAGGTGATGAAGGCAACTTCATGGGGTATTCAGTGCAGAGCAAGGGATATAGGGTTTATCTTAAAAAGGAAAAACGTATTCTTGAAAGAGTACATGTTAGGTTTTTAGAGAGTAAACCTAGTGATCCTGAAAGTGGTCCAAATTGGTTGTTTGACTTGGAACCTTTATCTAGGACTTTAAATTATATGCCTGTCACTAATCTAGACATTGTGAAGGTAACTTCAAATGTTGTGGAAGAACAAGTTGTTGATGTTTCAGGTACACAGGTTCATGAAAAGGTTGGATCACAAGCAGAAAAGTCATCTCCTATACAAGAATATGTTACCATCCCCATATGGACAGATGCTTTTGCTGCTGCTGCTGCTGGAAAAGATAATGGTGGTCCCCAAGTACCACCAGATAACAACATGCATGGTCCTTCAGGCGCTGACAGAGGAAAATCTAGCACTGACAAGACCAATTCAGACGTTGATGGCCCAGACGTTGACAACAACAATTCAAGCGTTGTTAGCTCCCACGCTAACAACCAAGGTTCAGGCGTTGACAACACTTCTGCACATCTTTTATCTTCGACTTTCGAACAGGGTGAACCTTCCAATTTATATGAAGAGGTCCATCCTCATTTTGATGAAAGAGAGTCTGATGAAGAAGATATTGGCAACTTGGAGAATGAGATTGAAGACACCAGACTGTTTGAAGGAGGAGTTCTCACTTCTACTATGAAGAATCACCCCACTTCTCAAATCATTGGTGATATTATGACTCCTGTTTAGACTAGAAGATCTCATCAAGGTCTTGGTGGGTTTATTGCCAATATACACAAGAAGGTTGATACCCCTCTTGTGCAAGCATGTTTGTTTGCCTGTTTTCTATCACAACAGGAACCCAAGAAGATATTTGATGCTCTCAAAGAACCAAGTTGGGTGGAAGCAATACAGGATGAGCTTCACCAATTTGCAATTCAGGATGTTTGGGAGCTCGTTGATTGTTCCAGATATGTCAGACCTATAGGGACAAGATGGGTTCTAAGAAACAAGAGAGATGAAAGAGGTATTGTGGTCAGAAACAAGGCAAGATTAGTGGCTCAGGGATATACACAAGAGGAGGGGATAGACTATGAGGAGGTCTTTGCACTAGTTGCAAGGATTGAAGCTATTAGGATCTTCTTAGCCTATGCATCCTCCATGGGCTTCACTGTCTATTAAATGGATGTCAAGATTGCTTTCCTCTATGGAACAATTGTTAAGGAGGTATATGTGATGCAGCCTCCTGGTTTTGAGGATCCAGAGAATCCATACAAGGTGTATAGAGTCAAGAAGGCTATGTATGGACTTCATCAAGCCCCTAGAGCATGGTATGGTACTTTGTCTACTTATTTATTGGACAATGGATTCAAAAGGGGGACCATAGACCAGACACTATTTACAAAGAAGAAAGGTAAGGATGTGTTGCTTGTTCAGGTCTATGTTGATGACATCATTTTTTGGTCCACTGATCCAAAGATGAGTGAGGATTTATCCAAGCTGATGACAAACAAATTCAAGATGAGTGCTATGGGGGAGATGAACTTCTTTCTTGGTTTACAAGTTCAGCAGAAAGAAGATGGTATCTTCATCTCCCAGGATAAATATGTGGCAGAGATCTTGAAGAAGTTTGGCTTTTCTCCACATGAAAAGAGGGCTACTACTCCTATGGATAGAGAACACCCTTGTGGAAAGATTGGAGATGGAAAGGATGTTGATGTCAGGCACTATAGATCAATGATTGATTCATTGATGTATCTCACAGCCTCTAGACCTGACATTATGTTTGTTGTGTGTGCTTGTGCACGCCATCAAGTGACTCCCAAAGAATGTCACCTTTATGCTGTCAAGAGGATCTTTAGGTACCTAAGATATTATCCTAGTCTTGGTTTGTGGTACCCAAAGGATTCACCATTGGAGCTGATTGCATATTCAGACAGTGACTATGGAGGTGATAAATTTGATAGGAAATCCACAACTGGTGGAAGTCAGTTTCTTGGGAGCAGATTAATATCTTGGCAATGCAAGAAACAAACAGTGGTGGCTAATTCTACAACTGAAGCTGAGTATGTGGCTGCAGCTGCTTGTTGTGGACAAGTTTTGTGGATTCAGAACCAGCTGTTGGACTATGGGTATAATTTTATGCATACCAAGATATTTGTTGACAATAACAGCACATTATGCATTATTAAGAATCCTGTACATCATTCTAAAACTAAACACATAGAAATTAGACACCATTTTATAAGAGATTGTTTTGAAAAAGGTTTAATACAACCAGATAGGGTTGACACAGAAGAGAATGTGTCAGATTTACTAACTAAACCTTTTGATGCTGGGAGGTTTCAATACTTGGTAACAAGTATTGGTATGATCGATCTCACATAATATGTGTTTTGGAGTCTTTTTGTAAAAGTATGTACAGGATAATGCATTGTTATTGGTCTTTTTGAGGATTTAGATTTTCCACTATATTTTTCTAACACTAACAAAGGTTGCTTGAACGCTGATAAGTGTTTTTGTGACGTTGTCAGCAATATATTTGTCTAACGCTGACAAAGCTTCCCTCAACGCTGTCATGTGTTATCGGGGCGTTGTCAACAACAATGTTAGTTTTGTGGTTTTCAATCTAAATGTGCAGGTGGTGTTAGCAGTATACCAATGGATACAGAGTTACTTATGGATCATTGGAGAAGCATTTGGACATGTTTTTATTTATGGATGATGGTTGGAATTTTTAATTCCTATCTTGACATAAATTTTTATGTTCATGCATATTTTTCATATGTATCATAGTTTAAGGGCAGGTTTTAGGAACCATTAGGATGTTTGGGTATCCATATGATACTCTTATCACAATTCTAGATTGTGTCTACAGGTGAGTATGAGTTAGTTTTACTAAATCATGAGGCACTGTAGCATGCAAAGTTGATATACTATGCATGCTGCCAAGACATTTTTGGCCTAGAATTGGTTGTGGTCTGTTGGGAGACTTGGGAATGATTTTTTCATGGGATTTAACTGGGAGTAACAAGGGATTTTATAAGGTAACTTTGTTGTTAAGAGTTTTGGTTAGCAAGGGACACTAGAGGACTGTTATGTCTATCTTGCATAAGCAAGTGTGCATAACTGGACAGTGCTTGCCGCCCTATAATAATTATCAACTTTTTGGTTATCTTCTCTAGGATAAATTACTTTGTTAAGGTCATTTTTTATTTTTAAACATTTTTATTTTTGGACGCTGACAAGTATTTTTCCAAGCGTTGTTGTGACCAATTTAGACGCTGACATGGCTATGGCAAACGTTCACAAGAATATAGCCGTTGGGCGTTGATAGGTTATTTTTGACCATTGACACTCAATGGTACCTACCCAGTTGTTACTTTTTGACATATTTTTAGGCCGTAATTTTGGGAGCTGATAACTTTCATTTAATGCATGAGATAAACTTATTCTTTTTCAATATTTTCATGATTACATTTTGAAAATACTTGCCTATTTTTGGGCCAATCACATGCATTTTCTTCTCCTATATATTTGGCTCCTATTTTTAAACAGGGTACCTATTATTCTTGTCTAACACAATTTTCTCTTATCAACTTCATCTTTATCAATCATTTTCACAGCTTTTAACAATGGCACCAAAGTTTAAACCATCAGATTTGGAATTGGGGTTAAGAAGCAACACAACATGGTCGCGTATCTTGAAGCTGATGATACTCTGTTTCCCCAATACACACAAATGGTGGCGTATTTGAACGCATCTCCTTTTAGGTATGCTCTTTCTCATGCACCACTCATTCCTGTCACACATATTAAACAGTTTTGGAACAATGTTAGTTCCTCAACAGTTAACAGAGTGACTACATTATCTTCTATTGTTCATGGGAGAACTTGGGTGGTTACTGAAGCTTTGGTACGCCAAGCTTTGCATCTTGATGATGCTGATGGTATAACCACCCTTCCCATTAGTGAAATAGAACAAGGACTAAGGGCTTTGGGTTATCCTTTTCCTGCTCAAGGAACTTTAAATAAATATCATAAATAGGAGTTTCCCCCAGCCTGGAAGTACCTAATACATGTCCTCCTACAATGTTTGAGTCCCAAGTGCACTGCACACAATGAGATCAATAGATCTATTGCAAGTGCTATTGTGTGCATTGTTACTGGGCAAAAGTTTAATTATTCCAAAATGATTTTTGAGGGCATGTGTAAAAATAAAGGGAACAAAATGACTTTAGCTTATCCCAGATTTTTACAAATGGTTTTTGATGTCTAAGGATACTACACAAGGGATCATAATGATTTTTATGAGATCCCTGTGCAAAAGAAAGCAATTTTTATGAAGATGAACTCACCCCCACATCGTGACCTACCTCTAACCCTAGCTATGATTGCTGTCATTGAAGCAGCTCAACCCTAACCAGATTCCCAACCCTTAATTGACCCAATACCTGAACCATTACCTTCACCACAACATATATAAATTGACCAAGAACCCTTCGACGCTGACACGTTCAATGTTGGCGTTGATGTGCCTATTTCAAACGTTGACACACAACCTTCACAGACCCAAACACCCCTTAACCAACCCACATCCACCCAATCCATATCTTCTTCTCCCCCAACCCAATATAGGTTACAAAAACGCCAAAGGACTACTGGAGTGTTCTCCTCTAGTGGTCCTAGCCATGTAGTAGAGAGAACCACCACCACAAGTGTGGTTGGTGTTATGGATGAGGCTGGGACTATTGGTTCTGGCTTAGAAGCTGGCCAAGACAGTTCTACCATCATTAAGACCTCATCCATGCCCAATGAATCTAACTTGGGAGGTCAAATACCCATTTTAGAAGAGGGCAGATTGGAACCAATGACCCTAATGGAATTGACGGCTGTCTGCATGAGCTTGTAAAAGCAAAATGCAGACTTGGTACAAGTTGTCAGCACACAAGGCCTTGAACTCAAGTAATTGAGGGAGAGGATTGTTATCTTGGAGACTGCTAGTAGGGGAGGATGAACAAATAAATGTGAGTGATAAGGGCAGCCATGATGGTTAATCTTTGGATGTTGCTGAGGCCCTAACAAGTTTGAAGAAACAGACAGGTTTTGATACGTCTCTAGTCTCTCCTATAAACTTAAATTTATAATTTACAGCCATGTTGGAGGAAATTACAAAAGGCGCTGAGGCAGGAAATTTGAGCGTTGACAAAGAGAATTTGAACGCTGACATGAGTATCTTGGGCGCTGACAAAGCAGAATTGGGCGTTGACAGACCTATAAATGAGGTTGATGTATTCCAGTCATCATCCATCATTAAAGAGGTTTCTTCACATGTATTACCATCTACCTTACCAACAGTTGATTCATTAGATAAGGGTAAGGGTATTATGGTAGAGGAAGTTGTTTCAAAGGAAGCAGCACAAATTGAGTTTGATAGAAAGTTGGCTGCACACATTATGGAAAAAAAAGAAAAAGGTGGGTGAATCACCTTTTGTTGTCACTTCAGAAGAGCAAGAAGGAAGTGATGAAGCTAGTTCAAACTCAAGTGTTATGATCATAGAACAACCAGAAAGACTTGAGTATGGTGATGAGCTGGCCAAGGAGAAATTGAATGAGTTGAAATTGTAGGTTGATTTTGATATTCCAGAGGTGGTTCAGATGTACCATGCTTGGGAAGAAAGGTGTATAGAGAATCCACATTTGACCATTTCAGATCAAATATGGGGTTTGGAGATTCTTCTCAGAGTACAAAAGGATTGCAAGGTCATACTGAAACACAAAGCAAGCAATGTTCTCTCAAATTTGAAAAGGGATAGAAAGGAGTTGTACTTCATGCTGCTCAGGTGTCATGGAACGGGTTGGACTTATAAGAAATTGACTGGGTTGACATTTGATGAGTTGGAATGTAGAGCTTATCCCATTTGGGTTAGAGTGCAGGAAGCAAACACTCTAAGAACTCTTTCTGATGAAAGAAAAGAAGAACTTGTAGAGGAAATGGAGCTTAAGAAGGCAATGTTTGTTCCCAAACCAGTGAAAAAGGGAGTTCCTCTTGAGTTTCCCAAAGATATGGATCCATTACATCCAAGTGAAGTTGTCATAAGAAAGAGCCTCAAGCTCTCACCATTAGAAGCTTCAGATATGGTACAAGTGTTACCACTTGATTCCAGAAACCCAATTGTAAGTTATGAAGAAGATGAATGTGGGTTTTGGAAGATTGGCAGGTATGGAAAAGAGGTGCACACTTTTACCACTCTTATATCTTTATTTACAAGTTTTGACAGAGAAGACTTGGTAGACCTATAGAGGTTATTAGAAGCCAAGTATGTGACTGAAGCACCAACTTCAGTCAATGGAATAAAACTGTGGTCAACATTCAAGAGAATGTGTGGACCAATTGATGAAGATCCTGCTATTTGGAAGGATCTTGAAGATGATCTCAGTGGTCTTCAATGGAGATTGTATTCAGCTGCTGGTGTTTATTATTTGAGTTCTACAAAGTTTGCTGAGTATCTACTTGTGGATGGTCAGTACTTCATGTCCATGGAAGTCTTGGAGAAGATGAAGAACACTCAGCTGGAAATTGATTATTCAAGTGACGTGGCAAAAGACTTGATCAGATTTATTTATTACCAATATGAGAAGGTTTGTAAGATTCCTCCTAGTTCTTAATGTTTATTCAGAAACTTGATCACTAGAGTAGATATCAAGTTTAGGGGAGGATTGCTGGGAATAAATTATAGCTAGTCTACTTGAGCGCTGACAAGAGTAAAACAAGCGTTGACAGGAGTAATACAAACGCTGACAGCTCAAGCGTTGACAAGACAAAGTCAAGCGTTGATACATTGAAGACAAGCACTGATGGAAGGATATACTCTACGCGTTTATATTGTATTCTAGATTACTTCTAGTAAAGATAGGAACAACAATGTATTTTCTATATTTATCTTTACCTAGAATAGTTGATACGTAGATTATTGTACAAGGCTTCTTATGTCTATAAAAGAAGACCTTTAGGTTATTGTTCAATATAACTTTTCATACGTAAACTAATTTCATTGTAAGCAAGTTTGATATCATTAATCAAAGTGAAAGTTTGTTTATATCTTGTGTGTTCTTGCTTAAGTGTTAATTCCGCATAACACTTAGATTGTCATATACATATACAAAGGTTTCTCTAAGTGTATTACTTGATCTAATCTCGTATACATAAAGCTAAACTGATCTAAGTTTGAGATCAACAAGTGGTATCGCATAGATAGTACAAGACATGGAACACAGGTTTGGGTTATTCTCCTTCTACATCAAGATTGTAGTATTTATTTTTCTTCAAGGTTATTACAAAGAGCTACTTTTGGAGAATCTTCAAGATTGCATACATTCACATATTACCTATTGATGTGTCAAAAAGGGGAAGAATATGTTCTATAATTAAGGGGAAGAATATGTGTTATACTTAAGGGGAAGTAGTTTGAAGATCGTGTACCATATACAAAAGGTTTTGACATCATCAACTAGGGGAAGATTGTTGGGTCAAAAATATGAAGTATTATGAGTTGATGTGTCAAAACTAAAAGACAAGGACTAAATCTGACAAGAGAAGATTCTACAAGCCGATGGACAAACTTGTAGAAGATATATTGCAAGAGAATAAAAAATTTAGTGAATATCTTATTTAGTGAATATTTTATTTATTAAATATGTTATTTAGTTTCCTTGTAACAAGGGTTTATGTGTAGTATATAAACACATACCCTGCGTAGGTTTTATTCATAACAATCATTCACAATGTAACCTACAAGCAATTCGTGTGTCTAGACGTGGGATTCAATGTATACACGTCTAGATGTTATTTGTGTTTAATAATACAAGTAACGTTTGGGAAAATTCATCTTGTCCATAACACCTTGTTCATGATTATTGTTCTAATTCCGCTATGTTAAATCATATGAATGACAATCATGCCTAGCAGCTTAAAGATCTGAATCTATAGGATTCATCACAAAGAAGAATAGGCAAGGTTCCCGTAAGCAAAGATGGAGCACAGTGGTAGCAAGGGTGAAGAGGTGCAAGCATATTTCCATAAGTTCCAAAGATTTTTCCTTTTATTTCATCAGACGGATACTGAGATGGCTGAAGAATATCAATACCGGGGTCGAACACCTTTTCCTTTAGGGGAAAATAGCACTTAGGCTCAGCAGAATTTGAAGAAGATCCACGAAGAAGATGCAAAACCTCGTCCCCAGAAGGTGGACAAAGAGGTGTTAAATCATATGTGCTGCGGATGTTGGTGTCGACCGGTTGCTTCTCCTTTGAAAGAATTTTCTTTAAATCCAAAGTCGGCTTAAGACCATAATCATCAAAATCTAAAGGAGGGGCATCACTCTCATGAGGGAAGTAGGTATTGAGAAAAGCAGAGAAATCTTCTAATAGGTGTGTAAACACCCATCATTTTTACCACTTAATTACAATAATAACCGAGCCAAAACGTGTATTTTATGTATTTTATGTCGGAATTATGTGTGGTTTGTGTTTTTGTTGTAATTTAGGACGAAATTGTGAAAAGTGGAGAAAACACGGGCATTCACGGGCTTTTATCGAAGAAAAAGACGAAAGACGAAGTCAAGAGTGCAAAAAGAACGGAAGTCCAAGACCAATTCTGAAGATTTATCGAAGAAAAAGTCGAAAGACGGAAGTTTACTTAAAGCCGAAGAACTCAAGTCTATTTTATTGAAGAATTAAAAGACGAGTTCAAAGAAATCCCGAGCCAAAAGTCGTTAAAGTCCAAGATTAAATAATATTTAAAGGCTTAAGGACTAATGGTGCAATTAACAAAGAGATTAAGAAGGAAGGACTAAGCATGCAATTAAGGAGAAAGGAAAGAAGGGAGGAAGCTTCCTAAGCATTCCTTTATCCTCCCCTATATATAGATTAGTTCTTAATCATTTCCATTTTGTTGGCTAGAGTGACACTAGTTCTTCCACCTTTTAATTACTTGCTCTTTAAATACATGTCAATTTAAATACTTGTCTTGCACTTTTAATACCTTTAATTTCCAAGTAAGTGTTCTTTAATTTTCTTGTTTTAAATCTCTCATTCTACCTTTCTTTCTATTCGTTACTATTTGTTTACATGCTTATTGTCTTGCTTATTTGATTAAAGATTATGTTTTTATGCTTTTGATTGTTTTAGATCATTGATTTTTATAGCTTATTGTGTTTATCTTTAAGTTTATAAAGTTTTTATAAAAAGTTATTTTTATATAAAAGTTTGTTTTTCGTAAACCTTTTCCTTTTCGTGTTTCAAAAGTCTGTAAATTTCAGTTTAGTAGCTTTTTCTTATACGGGTTGCCTTAGGATTTTCGTTGTGTGCTTATTTGATTAGTAGCTTATTTTTCTAGCTTATTTTGTGCTTTTTCTTCTGTATTCCGATCTAGTGATCGGATAAGGGTTATACATTCCGACCATAGCTCCTTGGCTTGGTCGGAAAAGGGTTTACAACATTCCGATCAAAGGTAGTTTGGTATTCCGATCAGGGTGAATTGTGGTATTCCGATTAGGAGTTGTGACAGCATTCCGATTGGGAGTCTATTCCCCATTCCGATCAGAGGTGTTCGTTTGGTTATTCCGATTAGGATAGGTGACTATATTCCGATCAGGGGTTCCGAACAGCATTCCGACCAGGGTCCACTCCATATTCTGATCAGGGTTTGTAACATTCCGATCTACGGTAAGTACATATTCCGATCAGGATTTGTTTGGTTATTCCGATCTGAAAAAGTGACATATTCCGATCTGGTGTTCCGATCACATTCCGATCAGGAGGTAAGTGCATTCCGATCGGAATGCATTCCGATGGTAGTGTTGTTTTCTATTTTGTCTTGTATATTTTTTTACGTTCTTTTTTATGTACTTTGTTAAATTTTAATTCTCGTCACGCTTTAACTTTAAGTCACTTAAGTTCTCGTCATTTACTTTTCAAAGGTTTAATATTGCACCCTTTCATTTAATTAGACTTAGTTTTATTTTAACGCTTTAACTTTTAGTCATTTACTTTAATTGTTTTGCACTTTTTAAATATACTACAACGACAAACTTTTGTTTCACCAAAGAGAGTCACACATAAACTCCTTTTTCAATTCGAAGAGACATACGACAAATAACTTTTTAACCTGAGTAAAATCGAGTTATCAAATGGCGCCGCTGCCGGCTCTTTTCGTAAAGATTAACGGTTTTCTGTGAGAGACGCGTTGCTTTTTGGGATCCGTTCACTTGTGAGCGTTATTTTTCTTGCATAAAAATTTCAAAAAAACCATAAAAATTAAAAATTGTTAAAAATACATAAAAATTAAAAATTTCACAAATCCAAAAAGATTTTATTTTTATTGTGTATATATATTGTCTTTGTGTTTGGTATTGTTTTCTTTTGCCTTTGTAGGTGTATGCGTACTAGATCTTCTAATTATCAAGAGCCCGAGACTCGAGAAGATTTAAGTATGTCAGGTGTTAACAACAACAATAATCCACCGCACCTCAACAATAACAACAATGTTCTTCCACAGCCCGATCTTCGGACAATGGAGGAGCTTTGTCAACCTACCATGTTTGGACGAGGAGGACCGATTGCGCCGATGCAAATCACGGCTCCGGAGTTTTCGTTGAAGCACCACATGATTCAGCAAGTGCAAACTAACCCATTCCGTGGATTGCCTGATGATGATGCCAACAAACACCTCGACAAGCTCATTACAATCACTCAAAGCATGAAGTTTCCCGGTGCCACAATGGATGTTCTTCGCCTACAACTCTTTCCACATACTTTATCACATCATGCCGAGAAATGGTTTGATCGTCTCCCGAAGAATTCTATTCACACTTGGGATGACATGACTCAACGCTTTTTGTCGCGCTACTTTCCACCATCCATGGTCACGAGCCTTCGCAATCAAATCAGCGGTTTCATGCAAGATCCTGATGAATCTCTTTTTGATGATTGGGAAAGATATAATGTATTGATTGATCGTTGTCCAAACCACAACATGCTCCCTATGACCTTAATTGATACTTTCTACAACGGTTTGACTTTTCGTGATCGTGATACCATTAATGCAGCCGCAGGTGGCACATTTATGAAAAGGAGACCCGAGGAGTGTAGAGAGTTAATTGAGAACATGACTACTCACCACAAAAACTGGGATTCCTCTGCTTCTTCAAGGAACAACCCGAGAGTCAACGTCTCTTCTACTTCAGCAAACCCTGATATGACCGAACTCACCCGCATGATGACTGAAATGAGCAAAAGTATCTTGCTTCTAGCTTCAAACCAACAACAACAAGTTAAAGCGGTTGCTAATCCTTGTGAAACATGCGGCAGTCCACACTCATACACCAATTGTCCTTCAACTCAAGGAAATCCGGAAAATGTGTATGCAGCTTATGGTAATTATTCACCGGAAAATTACCAAGCTCGACAACAAGGGGATAGAAATATGCTGAGTTACCGGTCCAACAATTACCTTTCACCCGGTTTTTCTCCTCAAAACCAAAACCCCGCCAACAATGTCACACCCCACCATGGCGGAATATGGGGCGCGACGTAATGGATATCATCACAACATGGCGTGTCTATAGAGATAACTATATGAATAAGAAATGTCATAAAATGGTGACACGAAAGTCATGACAATATCTCAACAAATGCAGGAGTCTAGGTAAGTAGGTAACAGTCCTACCACTTACCCAAGACAAATAATAAACATAAACCTAACAAACATATAGGTGCCAACATGTATCACTTATCAAAAAAACATAAAGGTAAACTAAGAAGGAACGGGGATCTCCTTCTATATGTAATCCTAAGGCATCCAAGTCTAGCCACTTCTATCCTCAAGCTTAAACACATTCACACCTGAAAGAGACACTAAAACACGTCAACATAAAGTTGGTGAGAGTCACAGGTTTAGACTCCAACGCCAAATCAGTTACAAGCTGTGAATAACAAACACCAACACTATAACATATGGACAATGTGCTACAATAATGTATTAACAACTAGCATTCAAGTTCAATCAATCATCACAATTCCAAGGCATCACGCCTTACCAACAACCACAATTACCAAGGCATCACGCCTTACCAAACACCATAATTTTCAAGGCATCACGCCTTACCAAACACCATGGTACCATAGATGATCACACTATGTACCTATCCCAAGGCCACTACCTTGTCATTATCTATTGGTCCCATAGACGATCACGCTATGTACCTATCCCAAGGCCCCTACCTTGTCAAACCACAATAACTGAGACGGCACGTGTCCCCCGATCCAAATCATACACAATCAAGAATCACATATGAGTTAATTACATAAGTGCACACACAAGTCCATCACAAAACCATAAAAACATTCACAACATCAATTTATAAATAACTCAACACAGTGTCTCTTCCATCCCATCTGGAAGTCAAAATGAATAATAAACATGGGACTATGAAACTCACCTGATTGCTTCTTCACAAGTCCTCGCACTAGCAACAAGCTAACAAACCAAAAACACGCAATCAATACACGAACCAATCACTAAGATGGCTCATCAACCTATGATGGACATCTAGCCTATTCCCATATAAATACCTCATTGATAAGCTCTTTTAACACCCCCAAATTTACACGCAGCGGAATACATCTTTGGGTGCTAAACAATGATACAACAACACATAATTTATAAAGAATGACTCGAAAAGAGACGTTTTAGATTTATCGTTCCTAAAACATTTGTCAGAGTAGCGTAGTCCCAAGTAATCGTTACCAAAAGATAAGTTAAAACAACATATTGATTTGTTTTAAAAATGGAACGATAATTAAATCAAAGAGTTTGAACAACAAAAGCAGTGCACAACTTCATTCCCGTGACCTCCAAGCTTCCACTTCTTGATTACCTGAAATACATGTGAGTAAAACAATCAGCAAAAATGCCGAGTGAATCTATAGGTTTATGTAATCAATTTGAACACAAGCAAAGATTATAAGTTTGTGGCATGCTTATAAGCATCAAATAATAATTTGCATCAACAATGATAATTGTATATAGCATAAATTGCAATAAGCTCATGGAACCGAGCCCTTAAACACTCCCATATCAGTCTAATAAGACGAGAGATTTATTAATTGTCAGTTACCTCTAGATTTTTGGTACATTGCCGTATACCTGACTTCTCAATACAATATGTCCAAACAGTGTGGAGGTCGGGCCTAAGCTTCTATGACAAGTCCACACAAACTGAACCAGGGCGGCTTCCCCCATAGATCTATTAATTGTACTAGCGGCTAGCCCATCATAAGCTAGTTAACGGTCCATAATTGAGACTTTAACAAAGGCAATCACTTAATGCAATTTAAAGGCAACCACGGGTCCATTCATAGAGGGACAAATCATACCATAAAAATCTTGTGTTCTAAGTTTATAAAACATGTATTCCCCCTCGCGGGTTTAAAATCATTTAATAACTAGTATAAAGCGAGGCTATAGACTCACCTTAGTACTTATAGTAGTTGAAGATGATCGCCGACGATAGTAGATGCCCGAAAAACACGACAACCGCAACCTAGCAAATAAGGTGCGTACATTAATAATAGACTCGAGAAATAAATGATACTTAATAAAATCAAACTCAAGTATAAAATCACGACAACTCGAGAGAAAACGATGCAAGTGGTTCTATTATACTCTCCTATATATTCATTTTATTATTATATGCCTTTAATAAAAATCTGCCGGAACATACCGAATGTCCAAGCCGTTTTCCCATACTTAAACATATCAAATTTTTATGATACTAGTCAGAGAACTTACTTAATATATATAGAAAGTCCTCTCAAAAGCCCATTAAAAGATTTTACTTCTAAAGTTCCCTGCCCGACTCATTTTTGAATCACAAAATCCGGACATTTTAGCGACCTTGAATTACGAAACCATTTTGACCATTCTAAACAACTCCATTTGTAAAACCGCCACTTGATTCTAAAAATAGACTCAAAATACTAAACTTGGAGCCTGAGAACAGCCCTTGAATCATTTTGAAACTCATTTTATAGTCCCCGAGATTCGATCCAAATATCGACAACAATTTTCGGATTGTGTCGACACTCGCCTCCCGGTACACGAAAATCAAACTAGTGTATCTTCCACCTCGTTTGGAGTTGGAAGGCCTACTTTATATGAAATCGAAGCTAACGAAATTCTCTACAACCCTATCCAATTAGTTAAGTGACTATCAAACAGTAAGACCTCCAAAAACGGCCTCAAACCTACTGCCCAAAATCACCTTTCAAAATCTCCCACAAAATCATGTTTTTGATCAATTCTAACAATTTTCCTCATCATCCTACACCCCTAGTATCATCATGAACCATCCCTAACACTTGCATCATCATCAAAATCAAAAACCCAAAAATTAAAAATCAACTTTTTAATAAAAACATAGCATGAAAATCTTTTGATCATCACTACTAACACATGCATACAACAAATTTGGATCAAACATAACCAACTTTTCTTGAAAAATTTATATGGTTGCATGTATGAAAATTTTATACCATATTGTAGCCCTTTGAAAATGGAGGATGGGACTTGTTTTAGTTTCTCTTGGATCAAGCTAGAAAAATTTTGATCATGGTGTTTTTTGTGTTAATGGTGGATGGCTAAAACAAAGGGAGAAGAAGAAGGTGGTTGATGTTTTTGTTAAATGAATTTATTAAAAGAAAAGTGTTAGTGGAAGTGTTAGTTATAGTGTGGAGTTAGGGTAGTTTTTGCCAATTTGTGATAGTTTTGGTCCAAAATGTAAATATTAGTTAAAAAGCGGGAAATGACTAAAAGTCAATTTTACAAATATTTACGGGACTCGGGTTTCGTAAAAATACTTAAAAGTTTAAACGCACACAAAAAATAATAATATAACGACTCGATACGTAATTAAAACGATATCGTCGAAAATATTAAATATCGAAACGATTGATAATAAAATATAAAACTTTAGGCATCCGTCGGTATCGCGATCACTAGTAGTCCTCGTTACTCGTCAAAATACTAAAATATAATATTTAATATCGGTTTCAACTTAAACCGTTAAACATAATAATATTTAACGTTATAAAATACTTCAAAATAATTGAAAGTAGAATTAGATTATGACTTTATTTTTACGGGTTTTACATCCTCACCACCTTAAGGGAGCGACGTCCCGACGCTCAACTCGCCTCATACACGAGTTGTTCACTACCCGGAAGGATGAGGGCATTCCTTATAAAGAAGTCTTCACGTTCCTACGTGAATCTCGATCCACGATCTCCACTGGTTCTTTTATAAAACGCAACTTGTCGTCAAGTTGTATCTCACCAAAAAGGAATAAATAAATCCTTATCCACAAGTCACCCGTCAAGCTCGACACATGAAAATTTTATGAATCACACGAAGCTCATTCGACGACACGAATAGATGACAGGATTTTCGGGTAAGTCCAGTTAAAAGGAAGGTTGCAAACTAAAGGATATCCATCGGCCGGATAGCCATGGACACACATCGAAAGAACTAACAAGAAAGACATTTTCGTCATCGAAGGGTGCTCACACGCGGGTCCTCACTCAAAAGATAATACAAAGACACCATCTCACTTTCGCCAACGCGCATTAAAGTCTCAATAAACATCGTCGTTGAAAGTCAAAAAGATATTACATAATATATGTTCTACATGATCGGACGTCATCGGATGATGCCGTCTCAAGTTCTCACAACTTACGATCATTTGACTAGATCACATACCACATAAGTACATAAAAATAAAAGGTCGAACAATAACATCAAGTATAGATTTCCATCGTTAATCATCGAGAAAACCTTGAACGAACCCTTGATAATAACCATTTGATCACAAGAGTCTTTCCACTTGCGGTGTCGGCTTCAACATGCTCCTCGAGGTTGTAACAAATTTATTAACTCCATTCATTAAGAGATTCGGTCCTCAATCATTCCACAAGTACACGCATAAATCCTGGTGACACTTATCGTTTCTTCTTATACACTGCTTCCCGAGATTCATTTTAAACTCAGAATAGAATAGTAATCTTCAATACGAGGAACAGAATGAGATAAAAATAACTTCAATAAACGCATAAACGAACAAGATGTGGTAAAATGATTTAAGGTTGACGATCGACGAGGGATCTCGACTCACGTAACCGTAAAACATAATAAATCACAATACTAGAAAAATGAGAGCGAAGAATAAATTATACATTAAAATAACATTTGTCACAATTATCCGTCCCGGATTTGGTATTACCTTAAAACTCAGTTGAGGTACTTTCTTGATAAAGATGATACATCAAAAATAGAAGTAAAATAGTTTCAAAATTTATTTGGTCGTCTTAAGAAACTTTGAAAGAATGACATAAATTTATTAATTAAATTCGTATTGATGGTTACAATTAGAAAATGTAATTTCCAAATTAAATCATTGTTAGGAATATAAATTAAACCGGTAATTTCATTACATTTAAAGTAAAGTATGATAAGTCAATTAGTTCAAAAGGTAGAACAAAATTTTATTTTTAAACATTAGTTTTAGTTATACAGAATATGATGTAATAATTTGACCTTTTACTTGTGTTGGTTATTTCGATAATTGAAAATCATTGGAAAAATATATAAAAGTTCCATGAAAATTTTATAATACATTGTAGAAATACATAAAGGTGTTTATTATTTCAAAATAAACATGGGATATATTCGGGTTTCAAAATGTGACAAGATAATAAACGAATACGAATGGAAATAATGGTCAACAATTAGTACGAAATCAGCGGTACAAAAGAGGACGAAGCAGATGTCGTATGAATTCTTAAAGAGAATAATAAAATAAAGGCGTCGATGGTAAGACGATAAGAAATAATAGATTAAACAAGTTGTCAATTTTGTTAGTGCGGTCGGTGGTTCACCAACATCAGCTCGTTAACTTAGCGGTGGTCGATACATGATCGGAAATAAGATCCATACAAAAAATTTAATCAAAGAAAATTCCTAATAATCACTTGTAATTAAAACAAATCAAATGAACGATGTTAGTGTTTAAAGAGAGAAGTCAAAGCACGGTTCACAAGAGTGGATTTCGAGATAAACGAGAGTGACGGACGTCATCCCGGATATACGGAAATCACTCTAATGATAATTCATTATTCACGTGCGGAGACATTCCAAAGATCTACCCAGTCGCATAAAGAAGATTGGACGAGACGGAAGGATAAAACATCGAGACTTTCAAGTCTTTTATCAACAGTCAATAATTAGACGAGAAGTCAAAAGAAATCAGTTATAAGACAAAATGAAGTAACAAGTGGAAAAACAATCATCAAATAAAAACGTACTTAAAATCACGTAATTCGTTCAAGGGAAGGTAAGAAAACGTATGCGGATGCATAGAAATTGCGCTAGTTGCATAAAATATAAAGGTTTTTAAAACTACTTTTCACTTTATTTCATTTTATTTATCTTTATCATAATACAAGTAAAAAGTTGATTATTATCAAGATTTTTAAGATGACTACTATTCAGCCTAGCATGGCTCCTTCTAAATTAGACATAGGTGATCAGGCCATGTATAATTTAGGGCTAGCAATGCAGTGCTCCATTTCGTCGAAAAGTATTAAGTTTCTTATGTTTATATATAAACCATGCCATTTGAAAAATGGAAATTTAAAAATAGTTTATAAATTTATAGGATACAAGTAATTTGTGAGATAATCAATAAGCAACTTTTAATGTTACGAAAAGTATTTTATAAGACCAAAGTAAAAACAATTGGTGAAAATAATAGTAAAACAATATCAGATTTATTTATAATATGACATTATGACAACGTATAAAGTAGCAAAGATTTGCAAAAAGTGGCAAATAGTAGCTCATAAAACAACCAATGAAATGGTTACAAGTTGTTAAGTTTTCAAAAGGTTATAAGGTTTAGACGAAAACGTCATGAGATACGCGATAAGAATGTCAACGAAGAATGTGAAGGCAAAACTTCAAAACTCAACTCAAATCAGTGGAAGGTTAGAAGAAAACGAAAATAAAATAACATCGAATGACAAATGAGTCATATATATGAAAAGAATAAAACAATCCACATGTGTATTCTTTGTAAGATACTCGACACAACATACTTTTAAGAAAGTATATTATTCATTTTCAAATTTACACCATTTATCTGGTAATTGCTAATACTGTAATGTTTCTATTTTAAACATTTTCACATGCAACTAGTATTCGTTAGTTGTAAAATAATATTTGTTAAAAATTTACGATCTCAAATGAAATCAAAACAGCTTAGAAACATTTAAAACTCATGTTCTGAATTTTCTATCAGATTTAACTTTTAAATATGAGCCGATTAATTGACCCGATAAACGACATCTCCAAGACTCAGAGTCTAAAGCATTTTGATGCAAAACGACGTTTCAGACGACTTTCTAGTTTTACCCGAGACCTGAAAACCAATGTAAAATGACCAAAATACCCCTGCAAGTTCTGTGCAGGTTTGACTATTTTATTTAAAAAAAAACGCAGGTTTTACTTTTAAGTTTTGACCTGTTTATACTGCCCCTACAGTTTCTGCATAAAGTGTATTTTTCGACACTTCTTAACGGCTCAAAATATATACATATATACACACATGTCTTGTGTATTTAATAACAACGAAAAATAAATCTCGTAATAAGCATCAAATAAAATATAGCATGATGAATGACAGAAAATGCTTCAAGGTATTCAACACGAAATTTAGGAAGCAAGACGGTGAAAGACGTTCGTAATTTAGATTTCAAAGTGCAAAGTAGGCAAATCTCCTTGGTGCCACGATTGTCCAAAAACACAAAACATAACGAGAAAAAAATGGAACATTAACGAGTTGCGTTCCGGGAGCAAGAAGGTTAATGAAAAACAAATGATACAATTTTATAGAAGTAAAATTGTATCCCAATCTAGCGCCATAATCTAGACGATGATTTATAAAATAACGATGACGTTACCGAGATATAAGTGAACAATACACTTCGGAGTCGATACATATAAATGTCAATAAATAGCGGTTAGTCTATTCCAAGGACACATTGAGCTACACAATGGTCTAGAAATTACGTTAAAATACGTCCAGGCACAAATAGCCGGAAGACGATTTGAATATCTATATAGATATCTCAAAGGGTTAAACAATGAAAGTAACGCGCGTAGATGAAGTTATGTAAGGTCATAATATAAAAATTTTGCGATAAAAGCAATTTAAATAGTTCAAAAATAAATACAGAAAGATCTTGAAAATTCATTGTATTTATTTAAGTTAATCATTAATAAATGATAAACTTTTATCGAAAAGTTTAACGACATAAATATATATCGATAAAGGATTATAGTATTTATTTAGAAATACTTAGCAATAAGGCATACATAATAATGTACACTAAAGTTGTAATCCCAGAAGTAGCTTGAACCTGAAGTCACGCGAAATCATGTGCACCGACTCTTTGAAAAATAAAACCGACAGTTATAGTTTAGGTTTTTAGAAAAAAGACCTAGTTCTCTATAACTCATGGCTCTGGTACCAATCTTTAACACCCCCAAATTTACACGCAGCGGAATACATCTTTGGGTGCTAAACAATGATACAACAACACATAATTTATAAAGAACGACTCGAAAAGAGACGTTTTAGATTTATCGTTCCTAAAACATTTGTCAGAGTAGCGTAGTCCCAAGTAATCGTTACCAAAAGATAAGTTAAAACAACATATTGATTTGTTTTAAAAATGGAACGATAATTAAATCAAAGAGTTTGAACAACAAAAGCAGTGCACAACTTCATTCCCGTGACCTCCAAGCTTCCACTTCTTGATTACCTGAAATACATGTGAGTAAAACAATCAGCAAAAATGCCGAGTGAATCTATAGGTTTATGTAATCAATTTGAACACAAGCAAAGATTATAAGTTTGTGGCATGCTTATAAGCATCAAATAATAATTTGCATCAACAATGATAATTGTATATAGCATAAATTGCAATAAGCTCATGGAACCGAGCCCTTAAACACTCCCATATCAGTCTAATAAGACGAGAGATTTATTAATTGTCAGTTACCTCTAGATTTTTGGTACATTGCCGTATACCTGACTTCTCAATACAATATGTCCAAACAGTGTGGAGGTCGGGCCTAAGCTTCTATGACAAGTCCACACAAACTGAACCGGGGCGGCTTCCCCCATAGATCTATTAATTGTACTAGCGGCTAGCCCATCATAAGCTAGTTAACGGTCCATAATTGAGACTTTAACAAAGGCAATCACTTAATGCAATTTAAAGGCAACCACGGGTCCATTCATAGAGGGACAAATCATACCATAAAAATCTTGTGTTCTAAGTTTATAAAACATGTATTCCCCCTCGCGGGTTTAAAATCATTTAATAACTAGTATAAAGCGAGGCTATAGACTCACCTTAGTACTTATAGTAGTTGAAGACGATCGCCGACGATAGTAGATGCCCGAAAAACACGACAACCGCAACCTAGCAAATAAGGTGCGTACATTAATAATAGACTCGAGAAATAAATGATACTTAATAAAATCAAACTCAAGTATAAAATCACGACAACTCGAGAGAAAACGATGCAAGTGGTTCTATTATACTCTCCTATATATTCATTTTATTATTATATGCCTTTAATAAAAATCTGCCGGAACATACCGAATGTCCAAGCCGTTTTCCCATACTTAAACATATCAAATTTTTATGATACTAGTCAGAGAACTTACTTAATATATATAGAAAGTCCTCTCAAAAGCCCATTAAAAGATTTTACTTCTAAAGTTCCCTGCCCGACTCATTTTTGAATCACAAAATCCGGACATTTTAGCGACCTTGAATTACGAAACCATTTTGACCATTCTAAACAACTCCATTTGTAAAACCGCCACTTGATTCTAAAAATAGACTCAAAATACTAAACTTGGAGCCTGAGAACAGCCCTTGAATCATTTTGAAACTCATTTTATAGTCCCCGAGATTCGATCCAAATATCGACAACAATTTTCGGATTGTGTCGACACTCGCCTCCCGGTACACGAAAATCAAACTAGTGTATCTTCCACCTCGTTTGGAGTTGGAAGGCCTACTTTATATGAAATCGAAGCTAACGAAATTCTCTACAACCCTATCCAATTAGTTAAGTGACTATCAAACAGTAAGACCTCCAAAAACGGCCTCAAACCTACTGCCCAAAATCACCTTTCAAAATCTCCCACAAAATCATGTTTTTGATCAATTCTAACAATTTTCCTCATCATCCTACACCCCTAGTATCATCATGAACCATCCCTAACACTTGCATCATCATCAAAATCAAAAACCCAAAAATTTAAAATCAACTTTTTAATAAAAACATAGCATGAAAATCTTTTGATCATCACTACTAACACATGCATACAACAAATTTGGATCAAACATAACCAACTTTTCTTGAAAAATTTATATGGTTGCATGTATGAAAATTTTATACCATATTGTAGCCCTTTGAAAATGGAGGATGGGACTTGTTTTAGTTTCTCTTGGATCAAGCTAGAAAAATTTTGATCATGGTGTTTTTTGTGTTAATGGTGGATGGCTAAAACAAAGGGAGAAGAAGAAGTTGGTTGATGTTTTTGTTAAATGAATTTATTAAAAGAAAAGTGTTAGTGGAAGTGTTAGTTATAGTGTGGAGTTAGGGTAGTTTTTGCCAATTTGTGATAGTTTTGGTCCAAAATGTAAATATTAGTTAAAAAGCGGGAAATGACTAAAAGTCAATTTTACAAATATTTACGGGACTCGGGTTTCGTAAAAATACTTAAAAGTTTAAACGCACACAAAAAATAATAATATAACGACTCGATACGTAATTAAAACGATATCGTCGAAAATATTAAATATCGAAACGATTGATAATAAAATATAAAACTTTAGGCATCCGTCGGTATCGCGATCACTAGTAGTCCTCGTTACTCGTCAAAATACTAAAATATAATATTTAATATCGGTTTCAACTTAAACCGTTAAACATAATAATATTTAACGTTATAAAATACTTCAAAATAATTGAAAGTAGAATTAGATTATGACTTTATTTTTACGGGTTTTACAGCTCTAATCACCCCATTACCTTTCCCTAACAAGTCCTTAAGTTGGTTAAGTTTAATAGCTATCCCGTTCATATTTTACACAAAACAGTCCAAATTTTTAGGTCTCAAAACTGTAAGTCAAACGCCCACTTAAACATAACCATGGTTTCTGTAAAAGGAATATTCATACCCTTAAATATGTTAGCTAACACCTCCCACTTTCCCTAACCTTAAAGCTACTGTTAAGGCCTTAATATATATATATATATATATATATATATATATATATATATATATATATATATATATATATATATATATATATATATATATATATATATATATATATATATATATATATATATATATATATATATATATATATATATATATATATATATATATATATATATATATATATATATATATATATATATATATATATATATATATATATATATATATATATATATATATATATATATATATATACTTTTGTCATTCCAGATTTTCTGATTTTAAACATACTAAAAGTTTGTTACAATTAAGGGGTCTTACCCTAAACCACAACCTTAGCCCAAGTGCAGATTCTTACTACAATATATAAACCATCTATCATGCTCGTGAGAAGATCCCAATGCAACCCTAAGTACCCCAAACAACCCAAAACTTAAATAGAAAACAGGCTGATTACAAAACTGTTTTGACCTTCGACTGTTGTAACCTGTTTTTGACCCACTTCCCGACCTCCAATTTAGTTCTCGTTTCTTGCATTGGAAAGCCACTTCAATTAGCTTTCCAGGTATATGTGGATCGCAAAATAAGAAATTGTATAACTCCCAATATGATCAAAAAAATGACCCAAAATTCTGCCCAGTTTTTAAAAACGGGTTTAACTAAATTAACCTCATTAATTAACCCTAATCCCACTAATTACAAGCCCTAATTTATATAATCATCATGTTATGATTAATATAACATTAATTTACTGTTTTTACAATAAACCCTAACCTAAATCCATCATAAGATTATTAAAGAAAACATAAAAGCAATTTAATTAAAAAGGGTTTGAAGATTTTACCTTAGATTTTTTGGAAAACAAGATTTTTGATGACGAACCCTAATTTTCTCCATGGATGTCGACCCATACTTGATATCCAGGGATCTTATGAAGCGTTTTAATAAAAATAAGGCTTTCTATACTTTCCTAACAAGTCCTTGGCCCATATACAAAAGCCCGGTTCCCTTTTTCCCTTTTTTTCCCCTTTTCTTTTCTTTTTTTCACATAACCGACCTATACCCATTTAATTTCGTTTTTTTCCTTTTTATTATTAATATTTGTATTAATAATATTACCTTAATTTTTCTTAATTTATTTCAGCTCCTAAAGCCTCGAAAACCTCAAAACCGTAAAACTAGTCAAATTTACGCGTTTTACCTTAAAAGACGTAAAATATACACTTTTAAAAAAAATCTCAAATTTTGAAATAAACTTTATAATTAAGTCCTAAATGACTTAAAACCATCCCGAAAAATATCCATATGACTAATTACCTCATCCGAGACCTCTAAATGTTAAACCGTAAATCGTAAAAACACGATTTTCTATAATACATATACGTATACGTAAAACCACTAAATAACACCATCTCACTTCATAGTCACTACCATGTGAACTCACGAACATGAAATCATCACACCTCGTTTCACTCACAAGGTACCCCGTACCGGAAACGATATCCAAACCACAATCTATACACACCAATAAGCACATAAACACGTAAAGACACGTAACTAGCACAAAATAAAACTAAGTGACGAACCTCAAAACCAGGGTTGTCACATCACTCCCTCCTAATAGAAATCTCGTCCCGAGATTTACTCCTTAGGATCAACACACAACTAACAAATCACACGAGGATACTTTTTCTAAACGAACTCCCCTCATTTCCACGTGAACTTTAGTTCAAGTTTCAAAATACCACATATACAAACCAAAAATAATTAAACTCATTGCCAAACTCTTGACCTCACAGTCAATAAATCTCACAGATGACTCTTTGATAAAACAAAGACTCTTATTAACACAAGTCCCGAATAACCGTACATGCAAAATGCATTCTCAAACAACCTTTGCCAATCTCAATACATGAAATGTATCATGTATACAACTCATTTCCCCCAGGTAATTCTATGCTCATAAGCTAATGGTCCGATCTTTCCAAAGATCATAAATGGACCTACAAACTCTACATCAACTCTTCCATTTTACCAAATCATACCACCCGTTACTATGGGTAAAACTCCCTACATAACTTTGTCACTAAATCTAGTGGTTTCCTCCCATTTCTACATAGCATCCCTTGTTGCTCTCATCCTTTCCACAAACATTATTACCACATTAGCAGCCTCTTTTACCAATTCTAGTCCACAATGGGGACAACTCACCCTATCCTTTCATATAGTGCCCCAAATGGCATTTATCGACTTCTAGTATGATAACTATCATTATATGAAAACTCAGCCATCGCAATTGAGTTTCCTAACTCCCTCTAATCAATCACTCATGTCCTCAGTGTGACTCCTAACGTTGTATAAAAATCTCACTTGCCTATCCTTTTCCAGTTAGCCGGATATACTCATATCCAATCATGTTCATCAACTCCCTTTAGTCCCTATGGCATATCACACCTATAACTCCTCATCCATTTGATTATCAATACTAATCCTCCCAAACAATCAGTACAGATCCGTGCCATTTCCTTTTCCAATCTCGACCTATTTTATTCTTGCTTCGCTCCTATACACACTTCCTTCTTTTTCCTCAACTCATACCATACATCACAATGTGATGCTTCCCATCGTTTCGTCCCTTGCCATAATCCTTCCTACGGCATTCCATACATATTAGGCTAACTTTTACGCAAAACCCTCCATTCTATCACATCCGTACGCAATCCTTCTAACTTCTCAACCACGTGAATTCTCATTCTTCTTGAAATATGAGATGAATTAGTCAGTCTATCGACTATCACCCAACTCTCGTCGTACTTATTCCTCCTCCCCATTATGTATCCCTTTCACTAACTTCGTCCTTACATTGCCCTTTCTAAGCTACTCCTATCTATGTAGGAAGTATAGTCTACGTCCCTTTCTCCATACGATTGTCCAAGCCATGCAACATACATGTTGACACGTTCTCTGCTTTAGACAACTCAACTCGTGCAACCTACATCCTTCATCCAAACCACCCTAATACGTCATCCATACAGTTCAAGTGTGAGTTTTAGTAATAAGTCTACCATGATGTGTAGTTAGAAATGATGGCATATCATGGAACCAGCAAGGGCCTTGTAATTTTCTTTCATCAATTAACTCCACCCATCACCTTTGCCAAATGTTCAATCAAGATGATTGAATATGTGTTGGAGACGTTCATGATCCGTATAGATCATTCTCCACGTCTCTTACACCAAATGCCTCTAGCATTCTAGGCAGATATAACAGTCCAGCTCCACTAACTAAGTCTATCCAGTTCTTTCAAATCTTCAGTTTCTGCAACGTATAAGCGATCGCCTTTCTTTGTCGTCCTCGTACACCTCCAAATCCTTGCTCCACGTATCGTCATGCTTCGCGAATTCATCCAGTCCTTCCGATAATGCCAAGATCGGCTCATTATCCAGTCCACCTCTTCAGCCTCCAAAATGCTTCCTCATCCTTCTTCACTTCGCCCCTTGCTGGTTCCATGATATGCCATCATTTCTAACTACTCATCATGGTAGACTTATTACTAAAACTCACACTTGAAAATCTCACGTATAATTCCACTCCAAAACCAACACATACTTCGCCCCACTCTCCTTCTTAGACTTTGAGTAGATCAAGATGTCGTCGATACTCCCGATGACAACTCGTTTATATACGTTCATGCACCCTCGGTTCATTGACTCCATGAGGACCGCTAGTGCTTTGGCGAAGCCAAATGCATAACCGTAAACCCAAAGCGTTCATACAATATCCTTAGCAGTTTCAACTATGCCCTCCTTGCTCCCTCTCATAGCGGCAATACGAATGAATTCCTACCTCGTTCTACTCGCGAAAACTACATGTATTCTATAAGACCAATACTTCCTCTTATCAGACCACTCAACCGCTTCCACATCACATTTACTACCAGGCAACTCAACTTTTATCCGGCATTCCTTGCAATTTCTAACAACTCTTGTTTTTTAAATCATTCCATCAACAATTTCCTTGGAAAGGCACTAACTACAACTCCTCTCACTTCTCCTACTTGCTCTACTTATGATTCTACCTCACAGTAATAGGCAAACCTACTAAATTTCAGGAAATTTTCAGTAATAGGCCAACACTCTCTATGGCGCGTTACTTGTGCTAATATCCCACAAATCTCTATTCATCTCCTTGGTACTCCTAAGAGACCTCATGACCACACTAGTTCGTCTACGAACTTCTTTCCTCCCACTAAGAGTATTCCGACCGTTCTCTCATGGTCACCTACTTAAGCGTGTAGGCGCGACCAAGTCTTTCATATGACTACCTCAACGCTCCCGAACAATACGAAACCAAAACTACATCCTGAATCCACCAGATACAATCAACGAATCAAAGCAACGGATAACTAACGACATTTCACGTACACCAGTTAAAACAAGTCAAAAACCATGAGACTTAAAAGAAAACTCAAACCCAAAACGTGTATCAATTCAAAATGACCCATCACAACGAAAAATAATCCAAGAAACACCAAATGGCAACCAAACATATTACGCCCCGTGACATATTATTTAAACCGTACAAAAGATCGACTTTTCCAAAAGAATTTATATCTTTTTTTTATTATTATTACCTCCCACATCTATGTGACTCAAACAATATACAAATAACCTTCTAGACGAACTCAAAACTCAACTCAAAAACTAGGTATCCCGTGCATCCCAAATTATAAAAAATAAACTACTATTCAAACTCAACCTTTAACCCGACACTTGTACAATAATTTCGACCAAGATACTGACCTCCCATGACTATACATTCTGAATATTTGAAAAGTACGTTCTGAGTAAATAATTTTAGGCTTTTGAATCATCCAAAAAGCTCTAAAAACGAACAAGTTATGACCAAAACCATTTTATACTAGTTGTTTTAAAATTAAAGAATAAACTTAGTGATTAATGCAATCCTTTTAAATGAAAGATATAATTGTATGTGTAACCTTCATAAACTCAATTTAACCTCGTATTAATAATTATAAATGACGTGAATCGGTTAAACCCAATTATATAAACTATGTAAGTAGAAAGAAATTTTACTTCGCTTTATTTTAAAGAAAGTCTTTTAGAATTTGAAATAAATAAGTGTTGATTAAAAAAAATCTTATGTTGCACCTTGTTTCAAACACGACTCCAACACCTTACCCTTATTTTACCGAATACAACCAATTATCTAACCCTATAATAGATTTCCAAGTCCCCCTTTTTCTCAATATATACCGACCAAAAGAAATGTAAGACCCAACACAAAAGATTCCATTATCTCAAAAGAAATCCCAAGTTATTTCAATAGACTTAAAACCAAGAAAACCATTTTTAAAACGTACACGTGAAATATGAAACTCACAGAATACGCTACAAGACACACTTCAAAAGATTCAAAACGTCGTTGAAACTCTACCAAACTTGGGCACTAATAAATCGTTTAAACACAAGAGAGCACTAGGTACGTTCAAGTAATAATAACTACTGAACGATCGTAAATCATAACATAACATCTATCAGTATATATACATCCGCATATGTATACCTATTAAATCCCCCAAACATACTCGTTATCATATATGTCAAGTCAATCAATCGCTTTATACGCTCGTTTTTCCATACGAGTAATCACCATCTCACCGTGCCACAACAAGGCATAAAGCCCACCTCCAAAACCAAACCATATCGTGTGACCCCAAAATCACACAACACCACTATAATCCCAAAACATATAACACAAAAAGAACAATAGCCATATCATAGGCAGCCATTACATAAACCCATATATATACGTATACCCAAATTCCACATCTCATCATATACAAGCATGTACTAACCCTCTTTCATGCAATCATACTTAAGAACCCATTAAAGTTGTGGTACTTGTATAACTATGTTGGCCACCATACTTATACAATTACCCTTCCCCCAATGCACTCCCTCCTATGATGACACTTATAAGAATCAATACAACATATAACACATAAATCCATTTACTCACATAAGCTCATAACCACATAACCAAATAGGTCCAAACCCCCATCTATTAAAATAACATAGTAAAAATCTTGGAATACCGAAATCCATAGTCTAGCTAAAACAACATAGACTAAATCCAAAACGAAAACATAATCAGTTATAAGTCATGTCGCCCATAAGAGTGGAAACAGCTTAAAATCATTCCTACCCATGTACTCCTAGTAACTCGAACCACCACACGATTCTTAGGGAACATGGATTAAACATCAAAAGAAAAATAACATACCTCAGGTATGTAAAATAACTCGATAAAAGATAGAAACTACCTTGTACTAAATTATGTACTGTAATGTACAATTTAAGCAAAATACAACAGTGACTAGCGTGGACGATTATGGTTCAACCTGCACTAGTCACAAAACCGAAAAGAAAATAACATGTGACTAAGTATGAACATACTACGGTTCAATTCATACTAGTCAAAACATCGCAATAAATAACATCCAAACACATCAATTGTTATAAAATGCACACATACTCCTATGACGCCTATATGCAGGGACCCTTAAGCTATAGACTAGGCTACGCGACTAGGCAACCTAATTCTCTATAACCATTGTCTCTAATACCATTCTGTCACACCCCACCATGGCGGAATACGGGGCGCGACGTAATGGATATCATCACAACATGGCGTGTCTATAGAGATAACTATATGAATAAGAAATGTCATAAAATGGTGACACGAAAGTCATGACAATATCTCAACAAATGCAGGAGTCTAGGTAAGTAGGTAACAGTCCTACCACTTACCCAAGACAAACAATAAACATAAACCTAACAAACATATAGGTGCCAACATGTATCACTTATCAAAAAAACATAAAGGTAAACTAAGAAGGAACGGGGATCTCCTTCTATATGCAATCCTAAGGCATCCAAGTCTAGCCACTTCTATCCTCAAGCTTAAACACATTCACACCTGAAAGAGACACTAAAACACGTCAACATAAAGTTGGTGAGAGTCATAGGTTTAGACTCCAACGCCAAATCAGTTACAAGCTGTGAATAACAAACACCAACACAATAACATATGGACAATGTGCTACAATAATGTATTAACAACTAGCATTCAAGTTCAATCAATCATCACAATTCTAAGGCATCACGCCTTACCAACAACCACAATTACCAAGGCATCACGCCTTACCAAACACCATAATTTCCAAGGCATCACGCCTTACCAAACACCATGGTACCATAGATAATCACACTATGTACCTATCCCAAGGCCACTACCTTGTCATTATCTATTGGTCCCATAGACGATCACAATATGTACCTATCCCAAGGCCCCTACCTTGTCAAACCACAATAACTGAGACGGCATGTGTCCCCCGATCCAAATCATACACAATCAAGAATCACAAAGCAGTTAATCACATAAGTGCACACACAAGTCCATCACAAAACCATAAAAACATTCACAGCATAAATTTATAAATAACTCAACACAGTGTCTCTTCCATCCCATCTGGAAGTCAAAATCAATAATAAACATGGGACTATGAAACTCACCCGATTGCTTCTTCACAAGTCCTTGCACTAGCAACAAGCTAACAAACCAAAAACACGCAATCAATACACGAACCAATCACTAAGATGGCTCATCAACCTATGATGGACATCTAGCCTATTCCCATATAAATACCTCATTGATAAGCTCTAATCACCCCATTACCCTTCCCTAACAAGTCCTTAAGTTGGTTAAGTTTAATAGCTATCCCGTTCATATTTTACACAAAACAGTCCCAGTTTTTAGGTCTCAAAACTGTAAGTCAAACGCCCACTTAAACATAACCATGGTTTATATAAAAGGAATATTCATACCCTTAAATATGTTAGCTAACACCTCCCACTTGCCCTAACCTTAAAGCTACTGTTAAGGCCCCGATATATATATATATATATATATATATATATATATATATATATATATATATATATATATATATATATATATATATATATATATATATATATATATATATATATATATATATATATATATATATATATATATATATATATATATATATATATATATATATATATATATATATATACTTTTGTCATTCCAGATTTCATGATTTTAAACATACTAAAAGTTTGTTACAATTAAGGGGTCTTACCCTAAACCACAACCTTAGCCCAAGTGCAGATACTTACTAAAATATATAAACCATCTATCATGCTCGTGAGAAGATCCCAATGCAACCCTAAGTACCCCAAACAACTCAAAACTTAAAAAGAAAACAGGCTGATTACAAAACTGTTTTGACCTTCGACTGTTGTAACCTGTTTTTGTCCCACTTCCCACCTCCAATTTAGTTCTCGTTTCTTGTATTGGAAAGCCACTTCAATTAGCTTTCCAGGGATATGTGGATCGCAAAATAAGAGTTTGTAGAACTCCCTATATGATCAAAACAATGACCTAAAATTCTGCCCAGTTTTTAAAAACGGGTTTAACTAAATTAACCTCATTAATTAACCCTAATCCCACTAATTACAAGCCCTAATTTATGTAATCATCATGTTATGATTAATATAACATTAATTTACTGTTTTTATAATAAACCCTAACCTAAATCCATCATAAGATGATTAAAGAAAACATAAAAACAATTTAATTAAAAAGGGTTTGAAGATTTTACCTTAGATTTTTTGGAAAACAAGATTTTTGATGAAGAACCCTAATTTTCTCCATAGATGTCGACCCATACTTGATCTCCAGGGATTTTATGAAGCGTTTTGATATAAATAAGGCTTTCTATACTTTCCTAACAAGTCCTTGGCCCATATACAAAAGTCCGGTTCCCTTTTTCCCTTTATACCCCTTTTCTTTTCTTTTTTTCACATAACCGACCTATACCCATTTAATTTCGTTTTTTTTCCTTTTTATTAGTAGTATTTGTATTAATAATATTACCTTAATTTTCCTTAATTTATTTCAGCTCCTAAAGCCTCCAAAACCTCAAAACCGTAAAACTAGTCAAATTTACGCGTTTTACCGTAAAAGACGTAAAATATACACTTTTAAAAAAAATCTCAAATTTTGAAATAAACTTTATAACTAAGTCCTAAATGACTTAAAACCATCCCGAAAAAATCCATACGACTAATTACCTCATCCGAGACCTCTAAATATTAACCGTAAATCGTAAAAACACGATTTTCTATAATACATATACGTATACGTAAAACCACTAAATAACACCATCTCACTTCATAGTCACTACCATGTGAACTCATGAACATGAAATCATCACACCTCGTTTCACTCACAAGGTAACCCGTACCGGAAACGATATCCAAACCACAATCTATACACACCAATAAGCACATAAACACGTAAAGACACGTAACTAGCACAAAATAAACTAAGTGACGAACCTTAAAACCAGGGTTGTCACAAACAACTACACTAGAAGCAACCAAATCCCACCAAGAGCTTCTAATCCTTATCACCCAACCGCCCAACAAGCCTCACCCATTAACCCCGGTGTTGAAGCCATCATGAGAACCCAAGGTGAGCAAATCAAGAATCTGCAGAGCTAAATAATCAATTTGAAAGGGGATATCACCAAGCAAGGGAATGAGATAAGATCCGAGCTTCGAGATAATATTCAATCCTCCTTCATCAATCAAACGAATGATTTAAATAATATGCTTGCTAGTTTCTTGCTCGCAACTCAACCTTCTTCTTCGAGTTCTCTACCTTCGAACACCGTCACCAATCCGCGAGCAAATGTGAGTGCTATTACTACCCGTAGTGGAATCACCATAGTAGGATCACCAATCCCACCCCCATCATCTACACCTCCTCCACCACCATTTATCCCTACTCCTCCTACACCTAGTATTAGTGCACCATTACCGTCTCTGCCTCGTCATGACGATGTATCTAGGAAGGAACCTTCAACATCTCAACCTTTACCTGCTACACCTGCACCTTCACCACCAAAACCGAATATCCCTTATCCCTCTCGTTTAGGCAAGACCAAAATGCTAACCAAGGATGACTCTGAAGTGTCGAGCTATGTAAAGATGATCTCTCAAATGAACTTCAACATTAGCTTTCTCGAAGCACTTGTCCACATGCCGAAATTTGTCAAAGCATTCAAGGAATTGCTTAACAAAAAGGAGAAGTTGATTGAGCTCGCCAACACACGCTTAAATGAAAACTGCTCTGCAGTTATTCTTAATGAACTTCCGGAAAAGCTTGGAGATCCCGGTCGTTTTGTGTTGCCTTGCGTTTTCAACAAAACTGAAGAATTTACTGCCCTTGCTGATCTCGGGGACAGTATTAATCTTATGCCTTTGAGTGTTTGGAAACCACTATCATTGCCCGACCTCACTCCAACGAAGATGACTCTCGAACTTGCAAATCGCACTCTCGCTTACCCCGTTGGTATAGCCGAAGATGTGTTCATTAAAGTTGGCACATTTACTTTCCCGATCGATTTTGTGGTAGTTGATTATGAAATGGACCCTCGTATTCCTTTAATACTTGGTCAGCCATTCTTGAGAACCGGACGAGCTTTAGTTGATGTGGCCGAAGGTGAGTTAATCTTAAGAGTCGGGAATGATTCACAAGTTTTTAAAATGGGGAAGCTTACAAGCAAATCCTATGGACGAGAATCAGTGAATATGATTAATGTGCTCGATGATTTTGTCATCTACAACAATCCGCTATTCGACTCTTGCATTGATAATCCACTTTTTCATGATGATGTGGATGATTCTCTCTCCAATTTGGAACCTTCTCCCATTTATGATTCTCCACCGATCTTCGATGCTTATGATGATGATGATTCTAGCTCAGATTCAGATGATTATGATGACCCTACCTCCGAGTATCCCGACCTGCCCACATACGATGATTTCGATGAGGCCGATACTCTTTCGAGCGATTCTTCACATGATGAAGATCCTCTGCCATCACTCGGTCCTACTTTGGACGATTACTCATTTGAGGAAGACTTCTCTGCGTTTCTCAACACGTACTTCCCTCATGAGAGTGATGCACCTCCTTATGATTTTGAAGATTATCGTCTTGATCCTACTTTGGATTTGAAGAACATTCTTTCTAAGGAGAAGAAACCGGTCGACACCAATATCCGCAGCACATATGATTTAACACCTCTTTGTCCACCTTCTGAGGACGAGGTTGTGCTTCTTCGCGGATCTTCTTCACACTCTGCTGAGCCTGAGTGCTATTTTCCCTTAAAGGAAAAGGTGTTCGACCCCGGTATTGATATTCTGCAGCCATCTCAGTATCCACCTGATGAAATAAAAGGAAATATTTTTGGAACTTATGGAAATCTGCTTGCACCACTTCACCCTTGCTTCCACCGTGCTCCATCGCTGCTTAAGGTAACCTTGCCTACTCTTCTTTGGCTTGCCTTGTTCGCCTTAAGCTTGTGCTATTTGATGGACAAAAACTATGTCTTTGATCCTGGTGGATATATTTCATGCTTCTTCCTATGATGATCAAGGTCGAGTCAGGCTCACGACTCGGTAATCAAAAATCAAGCGCTTCTTGGGAGGCAACCCATGTTTCTATCTTTCAGCTTTCTTTATCCTAAGTGTAGGGGAGACCCGTTGGTTTGCTATTTCCTCTCCTCTCCTCTCTTAATCAGGGATTCGAGCGCTCAATGATCCACTCTTGATGATTCTTGACGACCCGTGATTCCGTGTTCACTTCTTCCTGGTTCTATCCTAAACTCTTTTCGATTCACTATTTTATATTTTCTCAATATTAAAATAGGAATCTCTTTAGTTGTCTCTTCCTTAGCAAGATTTAAACAAAGCGCACAATGTCCTAAGTGTAGGGGAGTTTACTCCCACATGCTTAAACATTGAGGACAATGTTTATATTAAGTGTAGGGGCGACTTCTATCGAAGTTAAGTGGCCTTTTCCTTGTTTTTGTCCTCATTTTAACCGGAAAATCAGTTTTTCGACATTTTTCAAAATTTTTGATCTATTTTGGCCTATTAGTTTTTCCCTTTGTATAGTTATTTTCTTTCTTTTCTAGAATAAATTTTAATAAAGTGGTTTTAATTTTCAAACGTTGTGAATCTTTTGGCTCAACCCGAGTTTACTTATCTAAGTTACTCTAGCTAGTATCCTTAACGTGTTTAAGTCATGTTTTGCTAGGCTTTTATATAGGGAGCTATAAAACGCGAAAGTCTTAACTCTCGCGGGTTAAGAACAAGAACTTTTCGCAAGTTCCTATAAATGATCCTAGAGAGTCGTTTATCAAGGGAACTTTAAAATGCGATTTCTAAACTTGAAAAAGTCTAAGAGTTTGCAAGATCCTATAGGCGACTCGAAAACCCAAAACTTTGATTTAATAGGCTAAGCATCCACAAGTCTCATTCCTTGAGATTTTAAACTGTGGAGAACGAGAGATGATAGAGCCAATTATAAGTTCGGTATTCTTTCGTGAATTTATGTGAGTTAATTATAAGCCTATTCTCCCATCGCCTGCTAATAAATTTATCTGCAATAAATAAGTTTGTACGATTTGAAAAGTTACTTAGCTTCTAGTCCAAGATCGTTTAAAAGTTGCTCGGTATGGATTAGAGTTCATAGCCAAGGCATAACTTATTGAAGCGGGATGCGAAGATTGGCGAGTCCAAAAAGGTCCTAACAAGACATGAGGGCTACATTTTGTTGCTAAAGATCCCAAGTGATGTGAAGAATCATTTATCAAAAATCAATATGAAGGATCGAGACACACGACGAAAAGCAAAAACTCCCCAAAAGTCATGGAGAAGTGTATCCGAAAAGACCCTAGCAAGGTATGAGGATAAATAGATCCAAGTCATAAAAGGAGGCGGATCGTTGTATATCAAAGTCCAAAATAATGATTGGAGAAAAATGAAGAAGTCGTGGTCCAAGTATGAATCTCTCAAAACTTCAAGTGAAGAAATTCGATTATGAAGAGAAGACCATAATTTCATGAACGTCTCTCAAGGTTTGAAGTATGAAGTCGCTGCCAAATATCGGTCCGAGAAAGGTCTCAAATCACGAAGCGAGTTATGCCAAGATATGAACTTTATGAGGTCCCGAGAATCAGTTTTAAAAGATTTTGTCCTTTAGCTAACTATTGATTAAATCGTTCACTTTATTTTCGGCCTAAATAACTATTGAAATAAGTCAACAATGCATCCTCGTGATCATTCAAGACAACAATAAAATATAAGAGATACACCTAGGAATAAGGGAGTCTAAGTGAGTAATTGGCCCACATGAATTCGTGTTAGTTTGCTAACTTATAATAACAATGATCTCGCTTTTAAGCTTGGTTTGGAGAAAATGAAAACTTGAGGATGATGATTATTCATGACATTTTCAAAACCCGAAGGTATGCTTTTGATTTCTTTACTTTAAATGTTTATAGTTTTCTATCTCTTTAATAAAGGTATTTATGGATTGATTGTGATGAAAAGTGTAAACGTGCTTTGTAACTAATGCATTGCATGAGGACATTACAATGGTCAAGTGTAGGGGATTTGATAGGTGTGTAAACACCCATCATTTTTACCATTTAATTACAATAATAACCGAGCCAAAACGTGTATTTTATGTCTTTTATGTCGGAATTATGCGTGGTTTGTGTTTTTGTTGTAATTTAGGACGAAATTGTGAAAAGTGGAGAAAACACGGGCATTCACGGGCTTTTATCGAAGAAAAAGACGAAAGACGAAGTCAAGAAGTCAAGAGTGCAAAAAGAACGGAAGTCCAAGACCAATTCTGAAGATTTATCAAAGAAAAAGTCGAAAGACGGAAGTTTACTTAAAGCCGAAAAACTCAAGTCTATTTTATTGAAGAATTAAAAGACGAGTTCCAAGAAATCCCGAGCCAAAAGTCGTTAAAGTCCAAGATTAAAGAAGATTTAAAGGCTTAAGGACTAATGGTGCAATTAACAATGAGATTAAGAAGGAAGGACTAAGCATGCAATTAAGTAGAAAGGAAAGAGGGGAGGAAGCTTCCTAAGCATTCATTAATCCTCCCCTATATATAGATTAGTTCTTAATCATTTTCGTTTTGTTGGCTAGAGTGACACTAGTTCTTCCACCTTTTAATTACTTGCTCTTTAAATACATGTCAATTTAAATACTTGTATTGCACTTTTAATACCTTTAATTTCCAAGTAAGTGTTCTTTAATTTTCTTGTTTTAAATCTCTCATTCTACCTTTCTTTCTATTTGTTACTATTTGTTTACATGCTTATTGTCTTGCTTATTTGAATAAAGATTATGTTTTTATGCTTTTGATTGTTTTAGATCATTGATTTTTATAGCTTATTGTGTTTATCTTTATGTTTATAAAGTTTTTATAAAAGTTATTTTTATATAAAAGTTTGTTTTTCGTAAACCTTTTCCTTTTCGTGTTTCAAAAGTCTGTAAATTTCAGTTTAGTAGCTTTTTCTTATACGGTTTGCCTTAGGATTTTCGTTGTGTGCTTATTTAATTAGTAGCTTATTTTTCTAGCTTATTTTGTGCTTTTTCTTCTGTATTCCGATCTAGTGATCGGATAAGGGTTATACATTCCGACCATAGCTCCTTGGCTTGGTCGGAAAAGGGTTTACAACATTCCGATCAAAGGTAGTTTGGTATTCCGATCAGGGTGAATTGTGGTATTCCGATTAGGAGTTGTGACAGCATTCCGATTGGGAGTCCATTCCCCATTCCGATCAGAGGTGTTCGTTTGGTTATTCCGATTAGGATAGGTGACTATATTCCGATCAGGGGTTCCGAACAGCATTCCGACCAGGGTCCACTCCATATTCCGATCAGGGTTTGCAACATTCTGATCTACGGTAAGTACATATTCCGATCAGGATTTGTTTGGTTATTTCGATCTGAAAAAGTGACATATTCCGATCTGGTGTTCCGATCACATTCCGATCAGGAGGTAAGTGCATTCCGGTCGGAATGCATTCCGATGGTAGTGTTGTTTTCTATTTTGTCTTGTTTATTTTTTTACGTTCTTTTTTTTATATACTTTGTCAAATTTTAATTCTCGTCACGCTTTAACTTTAAGTCACTTAATTTCTTGTCATTTACTTTTCAAAGTTTTAATATTGCACCCTTTCATTTAATTAGACTTAGTTTTATTTTAACGCTTTAACTTTTAGTCATTTACTTTAATTGTTTTGCAATTTTTAAATATACTATAACGACAAACTTTTGTTTCACCAAAGAACAGCTGAGTCACACATAAACTCCTTTTTCAGTTCGAAGAGACATACGACAAAGAACTTTTTAACCTGAGTAAAATCGAGTTATCATCTTCCTCAAATGAGTAATCATCCAAAGTAGGATCAAGTGATGGCGGAGGATCTTCATCATGTGAAAAATCACTCGAAAGAGTATCGACCTCATCAAAATCTTCATAAATGGGCATGTCGGGATACTCGGAGGTAAGATCATCATAATCATCTGAATATGAGCTAGAATCATCATCATAAGCATCAAAGATCGGTGGAGAATCATATATGGGTGAAGGTTCCAAATTGGAGAGAGAATCATCCACATCATCTTGAAAAAGTGGATTATCAATGCAAGACTCGAATAGAGGATTGTTGTATATAACAAAATCATCGAGCACATTAATCATATTCGCTGATTCTCGTCCATAGGATTTGCGTGTAAGCTTCCCCATTTCAAAAACTTGTGCATCATCCCCGACTCTTAAGATGAGCTCACCTTCGGCAACATCAACTAAAGCTCTTCCAGTTCTCAAGAATGGGCGACCAGGTATTAAAGGAATACGAGGTTCCATTTCATAATCAACAACAACAAAGTCGACCAGAAAAGTGAAGGTGCCAACTTTAATGAACACATCTTCGGCAATACCAACGGGTTAAGCGAGAGTGCGATTTACAAGCTCAAGAGTCATCTTTGTTGGAGTAAGGTCGGGTAATGATAGTGTTTTCCAAACACTTAATGGCATCAAATTTATACTGGCCCCGAGATCATCTAGGGCAGTAAATTCTTCAGTTTTGTTAAAAACGCAAGGCAACACAAAATGACCGGGATCTCCAAGTTTTTCCGGAAGTTCTTTAAGAATAACTGCAGAACAGTTTTCATTTAAGCGTGTGTTGGCTAGCTCAATCAGCTTCTCCTTCTTGTTTAGCAATTCCTTGAATGCTTTGACAAACTTCGGCATGTGGACAAGTGCTTCAACAAGGCTAATGTTGAAATTCATTTGAGAGATCATCTTCAAATAATTCGACACTTGAACGTCATCCTTGGTGTGTATTTTGGTCTTGCCTAAACGTGAAGGATAAGGAATATTGGGTTTGGGTGGTGAAGGTGTAGGTGTAGCAGGTAAAGGTTGAGATGTTGAAGGGTTATTCTTGGGTACATCGTCATGACGAGGCGGAGACGGTAATGGTTTACTAATACTAGGTGTGGGAGGAGTAGGGATAAATGGTGGTGGAGGAGGTGTAGATGATGGGGGTGGGATAGGTGGTCCTACTATGGTAACTCCACTACGGGTAGTAATAGCACTCACATTCGCTCGCGGATTGGTGACGGTGTTTGAAGGTAGAGAACTCGAAGTAGAAGGTTGAGTTGTGGGCAAGAAACTAGCAAGCATATTCTTCAAATCATTCGTTTGATTGCTGAAGGAGGATTGGATATTATCTCGAAGCTCGGATCTAATTTCATTCCCTTGCTTGGTGATATCCCCTTTCAAATTTATAATTTGGCTTTGCAGATTCTTGATTTGCTCACCTTGGGTTCTCATTAAAGCTTCAACATCTTGATTGATGGGTGGGGCTTGTTGGGCGGGTGGGTGATAAGGATTAGAAGCTCTTGGTGGGATTTGGTTGCTTCTATTGTAGTTGTTGTTGGGGTTTTGGTTTTGCGGAGAAAAACTGGGTGAAAGGTAATTGTTGGACCGGTAACTCAGCAAATTTCTATCCCCTTGAGGTCGAGCTTGGTAATTTTCCGGTGAATAATTACCATAAGCAGCATACACATTTTACGGATTTCCTTGAGTAGAAGGACAATCAGTGTATGAGTGAGGACCGCCGCATGTTTCACAAGGATTGGCAACCGCTTTAACTTGTTGTTGGTTTGTAGCGAGAAGCAAGATAGTTTTGTTCATTTCGGTCATCATGCGGGTGAATTAGGTCATGTCGGGGTTTGCTGAAGTAGAAGAAACATTGACTCTCGGGTTGTTCCTTGAAGAAGCGGAGGAATCCCATTTTTGTGGTGAGTAGTCATGTTCTCAATTAGCTCTCTACACTCCTCGGGTCTCCTTTTCATAAATGTGCCACCGACGGCTGCATTAATCGTATCACGATCTCAAAAAGTCAAACCATTGTAGAAAGTATCAATTAAGGTCACAGGGAGCATGTTGTGGTTTGGACAACGATCGATCAAGAAATTATATCTTTCCCAAGAATCAAAAAGAGATTCATCGGGTTCTTGCATGAAACCGCTGATTTGATTGCGAAGGCTCGTGACCATGGATGGTGGAAAGTAGCGCGACAAAAAGCGTTGAGTCATTTCATCCCAAGTATGAATTGAATTCTTCGGGAGACGATCAAACCATTTCTCGGCGTGGTGTGATAAAGTATGTGGGAAGAGTTGTAGGCGAAGAACATCCATTGTGGCACCGGGCAACTTCATGCTTTGGGTGATTGTAATGAACTTGTCGAGGTGTTTGTTGGCATCATCATCAGGCATTCCTCTAAATGGATTAGTTTGCACTTGCTGAATCATGTGGTGCTTCAACGAAAACTCTGGAGCCGTGATTTGCATCGGCGCAATCGGTCCTCCTCGTCCAAACATGGTAGGTTGACAAAGATCCTCCATTGCCGAAGATCGGGTTGTGGAAGAACATTATTGTTATTGTTGAGGTGCGGTGGATTATTATTGTTGTTAACACCTGCCATAACTAAATCTTCTCGAGTCTCGGGCTTTGGATAATTAGAAGATCTAGTACGCATACACCTACAAAGGCAAAAGAAAACAATACCAAACACAAAGAGAATATATATACACAATAAAAAAAAATCTTTTTGGATTTTTGAAATTTTAATTTTTATGTGTTTTTTAACAATTTTTAATTTTTATGGTTTTTTGAATTTTTTAAGCAAGAAAATAACGCTCACAAGTGAACGGATCTCAAAAAGCAACGCGTCTCTCACAGAAAACCGTTAATCTTTACGAAAAGAGCCGGCAGCGGCGCCATTTGATAACTAAGATTTTACCTAGTTAAAAAGATTCTTTGATGTGTGTCTAATCGAATTGATCATGGTTAACTATGCGACTCAGTCGTTCTTTGGTGAAACAAATAGTTATGTCGTTGTAGTAAAATTAAAGGTGCAAGACTTTAAAATAAATGACGGTTAATTAAATCTAAACTAATTTAAAATAAATGGCGAGAATTTAAAAACGAGACGAAAATAAAAAGACACTAAAAATAAATAACGCAAACAAAAATCTATCTAAGGCAAACTTAAAACGCAACTAAAACTTAAACTAAGGCAAGGCTAAAATAAATCTAAGGAAATTAATCTTAAACTGCGACTAAGGAAAAAGGCAGGAAAAGTAAAGCTTGAAAATTAAAGAATTAAAAATAGAAACTAAAAAGAACCTGAAAACAGCTCATCCGGAATAAACCTTCGTTCGGAATAATCACTCATCCGGAATGTCACCTTCGTTCGGAATGATTCTTCTTCACTTGGACTATTCACCAAAACCCTTGATCCGGAATAAATCCTTTATCCGGAATATGTCACTTATCTGGAATAAAGCCTTGATTCGGAATACTTAAGCTTGATCCGGAATGTTGCTGATCCGGAATATTATTCCAAATAAAACTCCTTGATCCGGAATATGTCACTTATTCCGGATGGAAGCCTTTGATTCGGAATATCTCCTTGATCAGGAATGTTAGGTTGATCCGGAACTTTTAGCTTGATCCGAAATGTTAGGTTGATTCGGAATGAAAGGCTGATCCGGAATGTCTGATATTCCGAATGAACGGTTTGATCCGGAATGATAAATTATTCCGAATAAACACTTCTGATCCGGAATGTTTAATATTCCGGATGAACAACCCTTGATCCGGAATAAACTAATTGATCCGGAATGAACTTGCACAACCCCTTGATTAGGAATAAAGAGTTGATCCGGAATGTTACCTGGGAAAGATCAGTTACAGAAAACCGAAGAACAAGGAAACACAAAATAACACGAATCTAGACAAACTTAATCAAAATCAACCAAAAGATTAAATCAAACTAATCACAAAGCATCCACTAATCATAAACAAACAATCCAAAACAACAAAACTAACAATAATAACCACAATAATCAAAACCCACTTTAATCAATCAATAAAAACTTAATAACATGAACATGAACATAAAGCCTAAAGATAAAAGATCAAACAAGAAAGGTAGATAGGAGATTAACAAGAAAAAGTAAAGATTGACAAGAATTAAAAGAAAACTTACTTGTAATTAAAGGTATTTAAGGTGCAAGACAAGTATTTAAATTGGACAAGAAATTAAATGACATGTATTTAAATGTGCAAGGTAATGAAAATGGAAGAACTAGTGTCACTCTAGCCAACAAAAACAAATTAATGAAAATAAATCCTATTTATAGAGGAGATTAGGGAGGTGCTTAGGAAACTTCCTCCCTCTTTCTTCTTTCTTTAATTGCATGCTTTAGTCCTTGATCTTCTTAATCCTTTGTTAATCTTCTTAATACTTGGACTTTAATGACTTTGTCTCGGGATTTGTTTAAACTCGACTTGACATTTCTTCATAAATAAGACTTGAGTTCTTCGGCTTTTTAGTAAACTTCCGTCTTTTGACTTTTTCTTCGATAAATCTTCAGAATTGGTCTTGGACTTCCGTTCTTTATGCACTCTTGATTTCTTGACTTCGTCTTTCGTCTATTTCTTCGATAAAAGCCCGTGAATGCCCGTGTTTTCTCCACTTTTCACCTTTTCGTCCTAAATCACAACAAAAACACAAACCACACATAATTCCGACATAAATGACATAAAATACACGTTTTGGCTCGGTTATTATTGTAATTAAATGGTAAAAAGGATGGGTGTTTACACACCTATCAACTATCATCAAGGTAATGATCATATCACTAACCTTTCTTAATCATACTTAGTGATCATCAAAGTGATTATCCTTAAAACTCACTTTTGTTAATAGGACAAAAGATTTTTTAATAAACTTTCTTTTTAAGAAAATTTTCTATTAAAATGGAAAATGTAAATTTGAAAATAGCATATTCCATATGCTATTAGAATATCCTTTGAAGGGTTAAAATACCTCAGATATTCCTACCCCACTAACAGACAAAAAACGGAGCGTAGCCTACGGGCGAAACCTTAAGTAGCTAGGCGGTTCCATAGCGATAAGGAACCGCCGGGCTAGAAAAGGTACTGCGCCCAGATAGCCGTTGTACATTGTCTCCTTTAAATAGTGGATCAAATCTCATTTTCCAACAAGCCTCTTGGACATTTTTCTCAGCCTCCTTTCTCTTTTCTATAGCATAATCATTAGTAAATGATCACTTAAAGTGTTAAGGATGTTTACATATGATTATCCTCTTGATCCCCTCCTTTACCTTGTCCAATGAGAAGATCACTCACTCACTAGTGTTGTGATAAAGATGAAAACATGAATTAGTCATGTTCATCATGTTAGCCTTTTTATTTTTGTTAATCCATTTGTATTTATGAAATACTTGGACTAGTTGTGTTCATCCAAGCTATTTGTAAATACTTGGATTTGTTGTGTACATCCATTGCATATGTGCTTGCTTGGATTTGTGTTGTATAGATCCAAGCTACACGTATGTACTTGGATATGTCTAGTTGAGTTGTAATAGATTTGTGTAGTAGTTCTCACTAAACTATAAAGTGATGTGGTTGTGTCTTGTGAGTTCTCACGAAACTTGAAAGTGATTAGTATTTGTGTTGTGTGAAGTTCTCACTTAGCTTCGAAGTGAAGAGTCGTGAAGATTGGTTCTAGCTTTGGATTAGAACTCGACATCTAGCCTTGTGTCGTAAAATGGTGAAGTAGGCAACGTCGTGAAGATTGGTTCTACCTTTAGATTAGAACTCGACATCTAGCCTTGTGTCGTTAAATTGTGAAGTAGGCAACGTTGTGTAGATTGGTCCTAGCTAAAGATTAGGTCTCGACATTTAGCTTAGTGTCGGAAAATAACGTAAGCGATGATGTAAGGTTTTCTCCGCCAAGAAGGGAGCTTGTGGATATAGTGGAAATCTCGAGTAGGTGTACTCGAGGAGTGGAGTAGAAACGAGGATAGAGCCTCGTTATCAAACCACTATAAATCTTGGTGTCTTTCCACTAGGTTGTCTCTTTCCTTACTCTTTACTTATTTCATTATCATTACACTTACCTATTATCATTGCTAGTGCATTTGAATTGAACTTAATCATTATGCAACTTAGCTTCAAATAAAAGATAGTTTTGATACATACCTAATTGAAAGTAATTTTAATTAGGTTGCCAATCGAAGAGAAACTATTCAACCCCCACCCCCTTCTAGTTTCTACAATTGGTATCAGAGCGATGGTCACTCAAGATCTTTGAAGTATATTGTACTTTAAAACTTGGATCGATCCATTGTCTCCTCAAATTAGAAGGTCACGTTGTACTAAAGTTTCTCTTTGGTCAAAACTATTTTTTTTTGAAAAAAATAGGTCTTTTAATTGGTAATATTGCATCTCTCTTAGATTAGTAGTCTTTATGCATTTTAGATTTACTCTTGAAATGTATCTACTAGTTTGCATCTTGCTTTGTGTAGGTACTCATGAAGATGAATCACTTAATTGGTTGTGGATTGAGTTACTTGCACTTGTAGAAGACTCATCTTCATTGATCTTCAACATCCTTAAATGATGATACCAAGATGATTGGGAATGATACTAGTCCTTGAAGACTTAGTACTCATCATAGTCATTGTTGGGCATATCATTGATTCCTTGATGGATTGCTCTTTGTGGCCAAGGTACGCTTTCGTTCTTCCATAGGCCCTTTGATCATTCTTTTGATCATTACTTGACTATGTGCTTGTTCTTGGCATCCTTGCCTTGACATTTGTTTTTGGTTTGTGATTCTATTCTTTTATCCTCTCAAACCTTCATTTCTTGGATACTTGACTCACTATGGTGATGAAGAGTGAGTTAGTAGTAGCTTAAAGTATCAAGCATGATTTCCATGGTTTGCACCCATACGGTTAGTAGGCCCTTTGTGGGAGAGAAAGTGAATTAATACCTTGCTCATATTTTGGTTTATACTAAGACTATTATTGAAAGTGATCTTAGTCTATACATGAATAATTGCTTTGTGTTTATTCATTACCAAAGCCGTTTATCGTTTCGCCGGAAAGGCACGTCTTAAACCACTATATATGACACAAGCTCTTCGTCTCCATGATTTGAAGATTTTCATTAATCCCTTGAGCATTGATCTTAGTCTTGATTCACTTCCCTTCACTTCTCTCCACTTTGCTGTTTTGCTACGAGTAGTCGTTTGTCCGTTTCGGTTCTTTTCGATCTTGATTCAACTCGTAATCCTTCATTAAAGCATATTGCCTAGTGTTATGATGATCCAATGATATTCTAAAAGGTTTATGATATATTTTTAAGTATCTTAGAAAAACTTGGTTTTTAAAATTTGGTGAATTTCATTGATAAAAACCAGCCTCTGTAGGCAGTTCTTTATCTATGGTGGTTTCAAACCCGCGGTTCTCTATCGATAAGGAACCGCGGGCAGTAAAGTTTGTCAGAGCGCCAGTTTTAATAAAATATCCTTTTTTAAACCAAACCTTCTCTCTCCCAAAAACTCACAGCCGATGTTTTTCATATTTTCCACCATTGTTGAAGCTTCAAAAACCTTCAATCAATCAAATTATTTGATTCCAAGTTGTGGGTTTCACTCATCCTTTATCAAACATCAATTAATTATAAGTATTTTCTTTCAATTTCATCTATTTTGTTCTAGGGTTCATCCTTTCATAATTGGGGATTTTTAAAATTGAAATTGAATAAAAACCTTAATAGGAATATGAGTTGAGATAGTTATTTTACTATGATTCCTTAGGTTCACATTCATTAAGATTCTGCTAAAACCCACTTATAGAACAAATCCAAATTTTGGCTAAATGATTTTAGTTAAAAGATGGAATTGAGATGAACCCATGAACAAATAGGTAGTTGCATTGTTAATGCTTACCTAAAAACCTTGTTTTGAAAAACCAATGTTCTAGTCCATTGTTAATCCAACATAGATCATATGTTCTTGGTTAATAATGGAATAGACACATTGTGAACATGAGAATGTTATGGATTCAATCCTTTGTATGTCAAGAAATTGATATAACACATTCGCATATTTTTAAGTTTTGATTTTATTTTGCATATGAGTGATTGGAAAAATATTTTCTTATGTTTATTTAGGTACTAATCATGCCTTCTCAATACCAAAAGGATCATCAACTCACTAGACAATATATGCCAAACATTTCCCAAACCTTTGCTTCCACTCAACTTCAAAACTATTTTCCATCTCTTTCAACTCGAAACTTCCATGAGGGTAGAGTTGTAGATAGAGGAATAACGGGGCATAGATATATCCAACCTATGTTTGAGCATATTGGGTTTGATTGCTTGCTCTTTATAGACGAAGCTATATACCCCTTGTTTCTTCTTGAATTCTTTAGCTCTTACTCCATGCTTGAATTCAATGGCGAAATCTTTATTCGATTCATGTTGAATGATCAAATCATTCAATATTCCCTCGATGATTTTGGTGATATTCTTGGTGTGCCATATAGAGGCACTTGTCGTTTTACGGACAAATGGAGACTTGATGCTCTCTTGGAATCCAACGATAAACCTCCAAGTGACATCACCGAAGTTGATCTAAATTTCATCATTGATATCATTTCGGAAGAGCGTGATGGAAACGTTGTGAGAAGCCTTCATTCTAATGTGTGAAATGTAAATCGCTATGAAGTGCTCTCAAGCGACCTTAAGGATTTTATGGTCCAATGGGCAAATATCCATAGGGAGAATGTATTTTGTCTTGGTGGAAACCGAGATCATATCCCGACTTGTATGGTACATATGTTACTTTGCATCTTTACATCAACCGAGTACAATTTGGCATTCTATATCCCTCAACGAATAAATTATACCCTTTCTAAGCCCAAAACAAACCTTCCCTATGCTATGCTTCTTACTCGCCTTTTCAAAAGGGTTGTTCATGATTTTCCCCATCTCGACCTTTCTCGATTTTCCTGGTTCATCAGGTTATGTTACCTATTCAAGAGGTATATGAACGAAAGCCTAGAAGTGACCGAGGTTCGCGAAAATCTGACCATCAAGAGCCGGATGATGAGGACACCCAAATGCCAACAAGTGATGGTGATGGCATTGGTACTAGTTCTCATTTCAACTCTTCGAGTAATTCCCCATCCATCCTCAAAACCATTCGAGGATGAATTTGAAAATTTAGCCACTCCACCTCATCATTCTAGTGAGGTACCGGAAGATCTCAACTTGGAGCATCTCTACCGTGAAAATCTTAGAACTCGAGGCGAATTGCATGAAAATCGGGTTGAGTCAAGGAAGGGATTCAAGTTCTTGGGGAACATGATCAAGGGATTAGGCAAGAAAAGGAGGTGAAGACTTTGAATTGTGTCAAAGTTTTCTTGTCATGTGATGTTTAAACATTTGCTTATTAATACTTTGGTTTGGTTGTGTATTAACTTATGCTACATGTTTGGATTACTATTTATTTTAATCCTAAATTTTGTCTATGCCATCATGTTTGTGATTTACACAGCTTTGTGCATTCTATATGTTAGTTAGCTTCTTAGATTTTGGTCAGCAGTTAACTTTGGCTTGTGAATCCTGTGATAAAAATCTGCGTTAACCAAAATTTGAGAATGTGAAATTTTGAAACACCACTGGTCGCGGTTCCTTATCAACCCGCGGTACCTTATTGATAAGGAATCGTCGCCCTTAGATAAGGAACCGCCGGCTACTGTGTCCGACAGAATCTTTTGATTTACAGTGTTTTCTTCATTTTGTGTAAACCTTGCATGATTCTTTGCAAAAACCTGCACATTTCCTAAACTAGGTTACCTAAATTCATTATTCACCTAAAATGATTTTAACACCATTACTAGTTTGGATCATCCCTTCACCCATTTAAACCCACCTTGTTAGTCATGTTCTTCACACATCAAAACATCCTTCCCTAACCCTTAAACCACCTTTGTCAACCATGGTTTCTACAAAAACCTCAAACACCTCCAAGACCTCCACCTCAAAGAAAACCCTTAAGATTAAAATTAAGGTACCCAAGCTTAGCTCCTCACCCTTTCACACACCCAAAAATGAGATGGTTCTAATCCTCATTTTTTATCACCTTCATCACCTCTTGCACCATGCAAGACAACCTCCACCCATGGTACTAACCATTCTATTGGTTCTACCTCCTCTTCATTCCACTCAAGAATGAATGAGCTTTCTTCACCCTTCACTCCAAGTGCACCCTTGGATGTGACTACTCAACCACAACGAATCCAAAGAATTCCTTTTATGAATGACTTTGATGATACCTTGGTGACTTCACCATTTACCCCTCCAAACTCACCCACATCACCAACCTTGGAGAACATACCTCCACACTCACCCATTTATCCTTTGGAGAACTTGCCTCCACACTCACCCACATCACCCTTGGAGAACATGCCTCCTCCACCTCCACCTCACTCAAACATTCCAATTTTGGGTGTCTCACTTTCCCTCCTCTTAGGTGATCCTTACTATGGGTTTCAAGAGACTCATGGTCCTAATTGTCCATGTTGCCTCTACAACCACTACATCATCCATAACCTTAGGATGGAGATGTTTGGACTACATATGAGGTTGCAAGAGTTCTTGCTTGCCTTGTTCTCCATGCCTCCTCCTAGGAGATGAATGATGAGTTTTCTTAATAAGTGTTTTTTCAACAAAACCAAGCCAAAGAATACTACTCATCTAGATCTAGTATTAAGCTAACTTTGTATTAGTTAGTTGTTCTTCTCTTTCATTTGTCATTGTACTTTCTTCCTTCATGAGTTTTTCATGAAGTTGGTTAATAGATTTAGCTTTATATGTTTCTATTCTTATGTGCACATTAATCAACTTTAATTTGTAATTAAAATTGAACCTAAATCTATCACAACCTCTAATAATTGACTAAAATTGGTTCAAAATGTTATCCAAATATTTTGTCACCCTTTGTCAAGATATTCTTTGTGAATGTGTTACTTTTATGCAACCCTAGCATAATTTAGTGCTAATAGAGGTAAAATTCCAAGATTTTCAACTTTTTGAAAAAGTCTTAGTTTTTTCTCAAAATCATGGAAAAACATGGTTTAAAGTCCACTACATGCGGCTCTCTAAAGTCGCGCGGTTCCTTAAGTGATAAGGAACCGTCGGTCCCTATAAGGTACCGCGGACAGAAACCCCCTTTTGACTCGTTTTTGGTCAAAAAAAAATTAAACTCTATACCTTGTCAAGATTCCTTGTTTACTCCCTTTGGCTAAACATTCCTTGACACTTCACACTTTGTATTCAAATTCTTACCTTGTTTACATTCTACTTATACCCCAACCTTGAGATTTCATTCTCACACCTCCTCAACCTTGAGATTTCATTCTCACACCTCCCCAACCTTGAGATTTCATTCTCACACATCCACAATGCCTAACTCTCCCTTTCATAACCTTGACATTTCTTTGTCACAAACCTCCTCACCCAAAGCTTCCTCATCCAAGCTTTCAAAGAAACCGAAAATCTCGGTTCGACCTATTTGGATCAAGAAGAATGAACCATCTTCTTCCAAACCACCAAAAAACCCTACCTTCTCTCCAATCAAGTATTGGAATGAGACCTATTCCATAAACCCCATCACCGGAGCAAAAGAAAATGTTCCCCCACCACCACAATCCTTCAAAACCCCTCAACTCAATGACCTTTCAACCTTCCCAAACCTCACAAGGCATTGTGAAAACATTTCCTACCCTATCACCCCCACCACCACCAAACCCTAGGTATGATGCCCGTCACACCCCACCATGGCGGAATATGGGGCGCGACGTATGGATATCATCACAACAATTGCGTGTCTATAGAGATAACTAAATGAAATGGAAATATCATAAATGGTGCACAATGTCATGAAGATATCTAAAACAATGCAGGCATCTAGGTAAGTAGGTAACAGGTCTACCTCTTACCAAAGACATACAATTAACAAATAACAAACATATAGGTGTCTATAAAGTATCACTTATACAAACATAAATAAAGACTACGAGGAAAGGGGGTTCCTCCAAATGAAATCCTAAGCCTTCCAGCTAGCCATTCCTATTCTTACGCTTAACCACATTCTCACCTGAAAGAGACACTAAAACACGTCAACATAAAGTTGGTGAGAGTCATAGGTTTAGACTCCAACGCCAAGTCAGTTATAAGCTGTGAATAACAACCATTAACAAAAGAACATATGTACAATGTGCTACAATCATGTATTAACAACTAGCATTCAAGATTAACCAATCACCACAAATCTAAGGCTCCAAGCCTTACCAATAACCACAATTCCAAGGCTCCAAGCCTTACCAATAACCATGGTCCCATAGGCGTCCATACACCTATAAACCAATCCCAAGGCCCCGCCTTGTCAACATCCCCTTGGTACCAAGTCAAACCACAATAACTGAGATGGTACGTGTCCCCCGATCCAGATCATAAACACAATCAAGAATTCACATAGCAGTTAATCACATAAGTGTACACACAAGTCCATCACAAACCATAAAAACATTCACATCATTCTTTACAAAACCATATAGTGTGTATTCCATCCCATCTAGAAATCAAATCATAAAAGACATGGGACTATGAAGCTCACCTGAACAAGCTTCTCCAAGTACCCGCGCTCTAGCACAAATCTAAACACACAAACGTATACAATCAAGACATGAACCACATACCAAAATGGCTCAGCAATCTATGATGGATATCTAACCTTCTCCTACAACTTAACCCCATTTGTATGCCATATGAATCTCATTACACCCCTATATAAAGCCCTTAACTTAGTTTAGTTCATAACTCGTCCCGTTAGTATTTAACCCAAAACAGTCCCGTTTTTCATACTTCAAACTATTGGTCGAACACCCCCTTAACAAAAATAACATGCTCTGTAAAATAAACCCTATGCCCTTACATGTGTTAGCAAACTCTCCCCTTTGGCCTCAACCTTAAATCTACTATTAAGGCCTCCATATATATATATATATATATATATATATATATATATATATATATATATATATATATATATATATATATATATATATATATATATATATATATATATATATATATATATATATATATATATATATATATATATATATATATATATATATATATATATATATATATATATATATATATATATATATATATATATATATATATATATATATATATATATACTTTGACATATCCAGAATTTACTGATTTTGAACATATGAAAAGTTTGTTATGACCATAGGGTCTTAACCTATCCCATTTGCTTAGCCCTTATCCATATCTTTTATTTAATATATAATATAAAATCTCATGTTCATTTGAAGCTCCAATTATAACCCTAAGTATCCCAAACAATTCAAAACATAAAATGAAAACAGGCTGATCCAAAAACTGTTTTGACACCCGACTGATGTAACATGTTTTTTACCCACTTCCCAACCTCCAATTTAGTTCTAGTTTCTTTCATTTGAAAGCTAATTCAATTACCTTTCCAGGTACATAAGATTCGAAATTTAAAAGTTTGTAGAACTCTAGATATGATCAAAACAATGGACCAAAAATTCTGCCTAGTTTTTAAAAACGAATTTAAACATGATTAAACCCTAATTACGATCACTAATCTTCATAATAACCAAAGTAATCAATTCATATGAACCCTAATCTCAGAAAACTCACAAACCCTAATCCATCATAAGATCAATTACATGATTAAATTGATTAAAATCATTAATAGAACAAGGGTTTTGAAAGTTTTACCTTATAAATCAATAGAAGATCTTTATTTTTGAGACCCTAATTGGCCACCATTGTTGAATTTCGGCTAGGAGCTTTTATGGAGGTTAAAAATCTGATTATTTTTGTTATTGGTTGGGTTTAGTTAAGTCCTAAAGGCACCCTAATCCCATTACATGTCCATTGGGACTGTTTTGAGCTTTTCCTTCTTTCTTTCTTGTGTCGTCCAAACCGACCCCCTTTATTATTATTTTTTATTATTTTCTTTTTTATTATTAGTTAATGTATTAATAATATTACCTTAATTTACCTTAATTTATTTCAGCTCCAAAAACCTCCAAAACCTCAAAACCGTAAAACTAGTCAAATTTACGTGTATACCGTAAAAGACGTAAAAATATACAGTTTTATAAAACTCTTAGAATATGAAATAAACTATATAATTAAGTCCAAAATGACTTAAAACCATCCCGTAAATTATTCCCGTAACTAAATAGCTCATCCGAGACCCCTAAATGCACAACCCTAAATCGTAAAAATACGATTTTCTATAATACATATACGTATACGTAAAACCACTAAATAACACCATCATCTTTCATAGTCATTACTATGTGAGCTCATGAACATGAAAACATCACACATCGTTTCACTCACATGGTACCCCCGTACCCGAAAACGATGTCCAAACCACATGCTATTCACACTACATAACTCATAAACACATAAAGACACGTAATTCCATGAAATATGAACAAAATAAAACTAAGTGACGAACCTAAAAAGCGTGGTTGTCACATCACTCCCTCCTAATAGAAATCTCGTCCCGAGATTTACTCCTTAGGATCAGTCACATCAACAACAAATCACATGAGGATACTTGTTCTAAAAGAACCCCTCTCATTTCCACGTGAACTTTAGTTCATGACTCAATTTACTAGATATATTAACCTAAAATATTTAACTTCATTCTCAAACTCTTGACCTGATAGTCCATAAATCTTACAATGACTCTTTGAAAATCAAAGACTCTAATTATCACAAATCCCGAATAACCGTATATGCAAATATGCATTCTCAAACCATGTTTCCCAAATCTTAATGCATGAAATATATCATGTACACCACTTAATTCCCCATATAATTCTATACCCGTAAGCTACTGGTCCGATCTTTCCAAAGATCATAAATGGACCTACAAAACTTGACATCAACTTTTCCCTTTTTACCAAAACATACCACCCGTTACTATGGGTGAAACTCCCTACATAACTTTGTCACTAAACTCTAGTGATTTCCTCTTTTTCAACATATCATCTCTTGTTACACTCATCCTTTCCACAAACACCATTTCCACATTAGTAGTCTCTCTCACGAATTTTAGCCCACCATAAGGACAACTCACCCTATCCTTCAATATAGTGCCTCAAATGGCATTCATCAACTTCTAGTATGATAACTATCATTATATGAAAACTCAGACATCGCTAACAAGTTTCCCACATCCCTCTAAATCAGTCACCCAAGCTCTCAACACGACTCCTATACTTGTATCAATTTCCCACTTCGTCCATAATTTTCTAATTAGCTGGATATACTCATATCCAATCATTTCATCAACTCCCTTTAGTCTGGAGGATGAGTGTTTTGACCCGGGAGGTGACATTGATTATGCTATCATTGATAACATTACGGCTTTGCCGCGTGCTCAACATCCATTGTCTTTGGGGGATGACAATGTGCTTACTTTACCCACCCCACCTCCCGTGGATCTTGATTTCACATACTTTTCGTATGTTGAAAGCACCTTTCTCCCATTCAAGACTTATCCCCCCGCCTCTCCTTTGTTGATGTCAACCGGGAACGAGGACAAGGTCTTTGATCCCGGTATTACATTCGAGGCTTCCCCATGGACCATTTAATTCGGGGACGAGTCAGGCTCGTGACTCGGTTACTATAAACAAGCGCTTTTTGGTAGGCAACCCAATTATCTATCTATCTTTACCATAAGTGTAGGGGGAGCCCCGTGGTGTTTCTTGTTTTCTTTCTTATCATGTGCAGCGATTAGAGCTTCAAGGACACACTCTTGATGAATTTTGACGAACCGTGATTCCGTGTTCCCTTCTTCCCGGTTCTATCCTAAACTCTTTTCGATTCACTATTCTATATTTCTCAATATTAAAATAGAAATCTCTTTAGTTGTCTCTTCCTTAGCGAGATTTAAACAACGTGCACAATGTCCTAAGTGTAGGGGAGTTTACTCCCACATGCTTAAACATTGAGGACAATGTTTATATTAAGTGTAGGGGGACTTCTATCGAAGTTAAGTGGCCTTTTCCTTGTATTTGTCCTCATTTTAACCGGAAAATCAATTTTTCGACATTTTTCAAAAATTTTGATCTATTTTGGCCTATTAGTTTTTCCCTTTGTATAGTTATCTTCCTTTCTTTGCTAGAATAAAATTTTAATAAAGTGGTTTTAATTTTCAAACGTTGTGAATCTTTTGACTCAACCCGAGTTTACTTATCTAAGTTTACTCTAGCTAGTATCCTTAACGTGTTTAAGTCAAGTTTTGCTAGGCTTTTATATAGGGAGCTATAAAACGCGAAAGTCTTAACTCTCACGGGTTAAGAACAAGAACTTTTCGCAAGTTCCTATAATTGATCCTAGAGAGTCGTTTATCAAGGGAACTTTAAAACGCGATTTCTATACTTGAAAAAGTCTAAGAATTTGCAAGATCCTATAGACGACTCAAAAACCCAAAACTTTGATCTAATAGGCTAAGCATCCACGAGTCTCATTCCTTGAGATTTTAAATTGTGGAGAACGAGAGATGATAGAGTTAATTATAAGTTTGGTATTCTTTCGTGAATTTATGTGAGTTAATTATAAGCCTATTCTCCCATTGCTTGCTAATAAATTTATCTACAATAAATAAGGTTGTACGATTTGAAAAGTTACTTAGCTTCTAGCCCAAGATCGTTTAAAAGTTGCTCGGTATAGATTAGAGTTCATAGCCAAGGCATAACTTATTGAAGCGGGATGCGAAGATTGGCGAGTACAAAAAGGTCCTAACAAGACATGAGGGCTACATTTTGTTGCTAAAGATCCCAAGTGATGTGAATAATCATTTATAAAAAATCAATATGAAGGATCGAGACACACGATGAAAAGCAAGAACTCCCCAAAATATCATGGAGAAGTCTATCCGAAAAGACCCTGACAAGGTATGAGGATAAATAGATCCAAGTCCAAAAAGGAGGCGGATCATTGTATATCAAAGTCCAAAATAAAGATTGGAGAAAATTGAAGAAGTCATGGTCCATTTATGAAGAATCTCTCAAAACTTCAAGTGAAGAAATTCCTATTATGAAGAGAAGGCCATTATTTCATGAACGTCTCTCGAGATTTGAAGTATGAAGTCGCTGCCAAATATCGGTCCGAGAAAGGTCTCAAATCGCGAAGCGAGTTATGCCAAGATATGAACTTTATGAGGTCCCGAGAAGCAGTTTTAAAAGATATTGTCCTTTAGCTAACTATTGATTAAATCGTCCCACTTTATTTTCAGCCTAATAAACTATCGAAATAAGTCAACAATGCATCCTCTTGATCATTCAAGACAACAATAAAATATAAGAGATACACCTAGGAATAAGGGAGTCTAAGTGAATAATTGGCCCACATGAGTTCGTGTTGGTTTGCTAACTTATAATAACAATGATCTCGTTTTTAAGCTTGGTTTGGAGAAAGTTAAAACTTGAGGATGATGATTATTCATGACATTTCCAAAACCCAAGGTATGATTTTGATTTCTTTACTTGTTTTGTTATTTTCTATCTCTTTAATAAAGGCCAACGTGGATTGATTGTGATGAAAAATGTAAACGTGCTTTGTAACTAATGCATTGCATGAGGACATTGCAATGGTCAAGTGTAGGGGATTTGATAGGTGTGTAAACACCCATCCTTTTTACCACTTAATTACAATAATAACCGAGCCAAAACGTGTTTTTATGTCATTTATGTCGGAATTATGCGTGGTTTGTGTTTTTGTTGTGATTTAGGACGAAAAGGTGAAAAGTGGAGAAAACATTGGCATTCACGGGCTTTTATCGAAGAAAAAGACGAAAGACGAAGTCAAGAAATCAAGAGTGCAAAAAGAACGGAAGTCCAAGACCAATTCTGAAGATTTATCGAAGAAAAAGTCAAAAGACGGAAGTTTACTAAAAGCCGAAGAACTCAAGTCTAATTTATTGAAGAATCACAAGACGAGTTTGAAGAATCCCGAGACAAAGTCATTAAAGTCAAAAGATTAAAGAAGATTAAGGACTAATGATGCAATTAGAGAAAGAAGAAAGAGGGAGGAAGCTTCCACTAAGCACCTCCCTAAATCCACTATATATAGTTTTCATTTCCTTCATTTGTAGTTGTTGGGTGGATTGACAACCCATCTCTTCGACCATTTTCACACTTTGTAATTTAATTTCTGGCACTTTAAATTCTTGTATTGCACCTTTTAATTTCAAGTATGTTTTATTTAATTGTTGTTGACTCTTTACTTTTCTTGTTTAATCTCTCATCTACCTTTCTTGTTTGTGTTTAATCTTTGTGTTCATGTTCTTGAGTTTTATGGTTTTCAATCAAGTGAGTTTTGATTATTTTGGTTATGATTGTTGGTGTTATTGATTTGGATTGATTGGTTATTGTTTGTAAACTCCGTAAAAATAAGATCATAATTTAATTCTATTTTTCGGATATTTTTGAAGTGTATGATAATGTTAAGTATTATGACGTTTAACGATTTAAGTTGAAACCAATATTGAACGTTTTAGTTTTTCGTTTTGACGAGTAACGAGGACTACTAGTGATCGCGATGCCAATGGATGCCCAAATATTATATTTTTATATCGATTATTTCGATATTTGATATTTCTTAATTTTTACGTTTACGACTTTAAATTAAATAATTATTATTTAATTACTTGTAGTATTTTTCGACGTTTAGTGTCGGACTGAACGAAACTAATAAAAATAATAGTTGAAGCGATTTAAAACTAAAACTTTGGAAATATGAAGAAATAATATCTTTCATTATATCCTAAAACGTTGCTAATAACGTGAGTAAAAGAATTTACGTTTTATTTTTACGGCGAAATTTAACCGAAATAGCCAAAAACGATTAAACGAGCATTTGAATAAATAATAGCAAATGTTTTCGAAACTCGACGAAGTAAGGACTCATATTTATTGTAAAAATGATTTTTAAAACGATGGCGCAAGTCTCGTGACTTGAATCGTCCGTTAAGCCGTCCAAACGAGCCTCGAACGCTTACTTTACAAAAGTAAATAAAACATTTACGAAACTTACCCTAGACTAACACTTACTTGACACTTCAATTTAAAGTACTAGTATAAATAGATTTTTTATTTCATTTCTTTCATTTACAACTAAAAACAACACACACACAACTTGAAAGCTCTCTCCCACTCTCCCATGGCATCTAGCCGTCGGCCACCAGGCTGCCGCCGCCACCGCCGCCAAAAAACTTTTCCGGTGAGTTTTCTGGCGAAACCTCCATTTTTTCCGGCGAGTTTGAATAAATCCGAGACCCCTCCTTGTTCCAACACCCCTACAATCATCACCTTCTCGCTGCCATCCTCAAACAGCCGCGACCACCCTACTGTAGTGGTGTTTTCCAGCCGTCGCCGCCATATGGTGGTGTGTGGGTGACGGATTCACCATTTGAACATATGGGTATACCTTAAAAACCCTTAAAACCCTTGGATCTTGTCCCGATCTACACATGCAAGATGGTTACATCAAGATTTTTTTTTAAATGGTTTATTAAATTTATTTTTATTTTACTTTATGGTGGTTTTTGGCTATATTCTTGACCAAAAGAAGGGCTGCCGCCGCCGAACCACCGCTGTGGTGGAGGCCGGACGACGCGAACAACCACAGCCACACCTTTGGTGGTGGGTTGGTGGTGGTGACATCTATTTTGGCTATCTAAGCATTATTTTGTGGTTATAAATTTATATAATTAACTTTAAATAATATGTAAATAAAATAAATAAATAAATAAATAAAGGATATGATAAATTTGGAAGGGATGAATGTACAAATTTTGAGGTTATATAATAATAACAATAATTATTATTTGATATAATTGGTTGACTTACTATTTGAGGAGATATAAAAAGAAATAAATAAAATCATAATCAATTATTTAATAAGTTATTTTTATTATTGTTATTATTATGTAAAAAGGTGATTTATAAAAGAGATAAAATAAATAAATAAAGGAAATAACAATAGTGGGCTATATGAAAATACATATTTTGAGGATAATATAATAATTATTATTATTAATAATAATTAGGGTATAATAAAATATAGAGTGCAAGAATTCAGAAAATATTATAATAATAATTGTTATTATTTGATATAATGGGATATATAATTATTTGAGGACATATAATAAATAAATAAATAAATACATATTTAAAGAATATTGTTATTAATATTATTATTAATAAATGGTATATTAAAATATAAAATTATTTAATGTTATATGAAAAGTAATTAAAACATTGATGGTGGATAACTAATATATTAATAATAGTTTTAATTGAAATATGGAAAGAAATTAATTAAGGAAATATGGGAAGTAATTAAAATATTAATGGTGGGAATATATAATTAATATAATAATTATATTGATTAAGAATACCTTAATTAGACTATTGATTGACAAAAGTATTAATTGGGTATTGAATGAGACAAAGTGGGAAAACATTATGTATTTTATATACATGGAAACGTTATAAAAACGGCAAGGTCATGCCGAAATTTTCTAAAAATGTATACTTTTATAAAAGAAATTGATAACAAATAACTACGTTATATAATAAGTTTCCAAAAGTATTATTACAGTTAAGATGACATTTAACGTATAATTATGGTAAATAAATTTTAATGAGTTACATAATAATTTTCGAACGAGTGTCGAATTATATAAAAATAACTTTGTATACACTATTAGTTCTGAAGGATTATGTATATAATTTAAGAAATACATTTTTGAATATTTGTTCTAAATAGTAACTTATGACATGAATCCTTTGCGTCATTTTCACTTATAAAATATATACTGGATATATATATTATATAATTTGTTTTATTATTTTATTTTACTTGGCCAACCACCAAGATTTTACGAGTTGAATTTTATTAATTTATTTTGTGTCGAGTTGATGTAACCATCCATCAGGAAAACACCAAAACCTAAACCTCGCAAAACGATTGGAGCCTAGCTGTGGAATGAATTACAACCGCGAAAGGATACAGTTGACGCTACATGATTATTAGCTATTTATGGTGTATTACGTCTATTGGAATCAAGCCGTATAGATTATGATTCTGTGTTGATAATTATGTGAAGCAGTATTGGGTTACGATATGCCGTGTGGTATTGATACTATTATTCTGCTGATTGTCTGCATCTAACGTGAGTTCATAGCCTCGCATTTAAATCCTTTTATGTTTTTCAAATTCGCGAGGGGGATACATGCTTGTTTTAGAAAATCGAACACAAGTAGCTTTTATGTGAACATTGCTATGAGTGTTATGTAGTGGCCTTTCCTTCATGGACCGTTAATTACCGATAACCGGTAAACGCTAGTGCAATAATAATAGATCTATTTTGGCCTAACGACCTATCCAGAGTATGTTGTCTTGCGAGAAGCATACGAGGATATATTGTATTTAGTATTGGGAGTGTCTCACTCCAGGTTGGGCACATGGTTAAGTTTCGATTCGTGGCTCTAGCATCGTTTGATTGTTCTATGAATAAAATGTTTATTAAGCTTGTGTTCAAAGTTACTATATATAAACTCTATGGATTCACTCAACATTTTGTTGACTTTAAGCATGTTTATCTCAGGTTTATATTGGCATGCTTGGATAGGATTGGATGCGGATATCGAAGGAAGTGGACTTGGTGAACTTTGTACATTGGATAAAAATCTTTTCTTTTAAAAAGATAAAACAAAAACTTGTATATTGCAACTTATTTTAAAATAAGTTTTCTTAAATTATTGGGACCTTGTAACTCTGATCTTTCGATGAAATCATCGTTGGTAAACGTTTATATTAAAATACGTTTACTGTGACTCGTGAGCTTGTATTATGAAGTAGCACCCCAATGTTGTATTCCGCTACGTTGTAAATGTGGGGGTGTTACATTGTTAGTAGATCATTTGTGGTTGTTTTGGTTTAATCTTTTGGTTAATCTTGATTAGTTTTGTTTAAATTCGTGCTCTCTTCTCTTTCCCCTGTTCTTCGTTCATACTTACTGTTTCTTTCCCCTGATATTCCGAATCAACTGACTCCATCCGGAATGTCCAGTATTCCAAATCAAGGACTTCATCCGGAATATCTAGTATTCCGAATCAAGGACTTCATCCGGAATATCTAGTATTCCGAATCAAGGACTTCATCCGGAATATCTAGTATTCCGAATCAAGGACTTCATCCGGAATATCTAGTATTCTAGATCAGCTTGCATTCCGAATCAGTCTTTTCTTTTTTATTCAGGATCAGTCATTTTATTCTGAATCAAGGTGTTATTCCGGATAGGTGACATATTCCGGATCACTTGGGTATTCCGAATGATTGTTTCTTTATTTTATTTTATTTTATTTTATTTTTCATATTTATTTTCAAGCTTTACTTTTCCCGCCTTTTTCTTTATTTGCATTTTTACTTGCCTTCCTTTTAGTTTAAGTTTTAGTTTACGTTATTTACCTTTATTGCTCTTAATTTATCGTTATTTACTTTTCGTCAAGTTTTAATCTTTCATTGTTTCTTTTTACCGTCTTTACTTTATTTGTTTCAAGTCTTTATTTTTAATTAGTTTTAGACAACGACCATTCTCTTTCCTTTTCACCAAGAACGACTGAGTCGCACATTCAACCGGAGATCAATTCGAAGAGATACCGAGAAACGAACTTTTTCAACCTAGTAAAATCCTTATATTAGGGGTCATGAACCTTATCACATATTAGGTATGAATGTGGTACACCACAAGTCTCACATGACTCACTTAGGGCATTCACTTGCACATTGTTCTTAACATGTAAAGCAAGGTCTGTCATGATTGAAGTAAGAACGTCAATTTTCTTGTCGGTCTCACTAGTACTAGCACTAGCCATAGTAGCCCTAACACTCTTGGTTTGGAATTCGGCTTTGTTCTCAATAATTTCCCAAGCCTCGTTCATAGTTTTTACAAGAATATTACCCCCCGAGGCATTATTTTGTGAATCTTGGTCATTCAAACTTAATCCATTATAAAAAGTATTAATTTGATGCACCTTTTGTAAAATCGTGTTGTTGACACTTTCTTAAAAGTTCCTTAAAATGATCCCAAGATTCACTAAATGTCTCACCGTACTTTTGTTCAAAATTAATGATGTCATTCCGCAAAGCAGTAGTACGTGAGGGTGGAAAGAAATAATTTATGAACTTTGTCTCAAGGTCCGTCCATGTGGCAATACTTTGGGGTGGTTCCTTATCAAGTCAAGTCCGGGCTTGTCCATCGAGAGAAAAAGGAAAGAGGAGCAAAAGAATTGCCTCTTGTAAAACCCCATTTTATTTTACAATATTGGATAAGTGTACGAACCTCTTGATGTGATCGTGAGGATCATCATGAGTGCGCCCTAAGAAGGGTGTTGCGGAAACCATTTGAATAAACCCGGTTTTGAGCTCGAAGTTGTTGGCATCAATAGCCGGCACCACAATCGCATCATCGTTGCCTTTGACGTGTGATTGCAAAATCTCGATCATTGGACAGTTCTCCATTGTATTGACAACAGGAGGCTCTACAACAGGAGGCTCAATAGTAGCGGCTTGAATGGACTTCCTTTTGCGTGAACGGATACGCATACACCTACAAAAGAAAAATATAGCAAAAAAATAGAAGAAAAATAATGGTTAACGTGAAAAGAAAATATTTTTGGTGCAATTTTTTTTGAAAAGAAATGCTTTTTATGATTTTTTAAATGTTTTTGGATTTTTGAATTTTTTGAATTTTTTTGAAAATTTTTTAAAATTTTTAACATGAAAAATAACGTTCAAAAGTGAACGGATCCCAAAATCCAACGCGTCTCTCACAAAAAACCGTTAATCTTCACGAAAAGAGCCGGCAGCAACGCCATTTTAATAACTAATCGAATTGAGATTTATTCCCCGACAGCGGTGCCATTTTAATAACTGAATTTATGTTCTTGGTTATGTCTAATCGAATTGATCTCCGGTTAAAAGTGTGACTCAGTCGTTCTTGGTGTAAAAAGCAAATGTCGTTGATTATCTAATAAAAATGAAAACTTGAAAAGCATAAAAATAATAACAAAAGATTAAAACTTGATGAAAAGTAATTTTGAAAATAAACTAAAAAAAAACAAGTTAAAATAAAGCTAAATAAAAATGGCGGGAAAGTACAATTTCTGAAAATAATTCGGGAAACAAAAACTAAACATAAGTCGGAATGCAAAAATTGATATAAGTCATAATCCAAGTCTAACACACAATTCAGAATCCTCCCTTATGCACAATCCAGAATATGCAAAAAGTTACTAATCCGGAATCTATATTTGCACACAATCCGGAATAAATGGTAATGCACACAATCCGGAATATTGTTCCTATACGTAATCCAGAATAAATCTTTGCAAACTAGTTCGGAATCTACGTACCACATACAATCCGGAATGTAGAATTCCCACTTAATTCGGAATGTTGCTTAATGAAGTAATTCGGGAAACTATTTTAGCTATTAATCCGGAATAAGTTGCACCTAATCCGGAATGTGTAATTCTACGGTAATTCGGAATATGGACTTTGCACTTAAGTCGGAATAACGTGAAAAGAAACAATTCGGAATGGATGTTTTAAACGTAAGTCAGAATATTGATTAAGTAACTAATTCGGAATAAAAAGATACAAACCTAAGTCGGAATAAAATGTTACTCAATCTAATTCGGGAAAAGGGTTTTATAATCTAGATAAATGAAAATAAGCTAAAAACTAAATAATCACTTAACCAAAACTTTACGAAACTAATTTTAAGACAAACTAAATAAGGCACAAATTAAAAACTCTAAAAAACACCAAATAATCAAAATATTTAAAATCAACTTTTAAAAGATTTAAATTATAAAATCAACTTAAATGAAAATAAGCTAAACACTAATTAATCAAAAAGCACAATAAGCTAAAACATCAAACACACTAAATCAATAAGAACAATCTCATAAGTAAATCAATCAAACAATCAACATGATTAAACAAACTACATGATTAACAAAATCAACCATAAGAATAAAATTAAGAAAGGAAGAATGAGAAATACTTAATAAGCTTGAATTAATGAAGAAGATTAAGATTCAATTACACAAAATTTAAAGATGAAAGATTAAGCAAATTTGAAAGAAAACTAGAGAGAGAAAGTAAACACCTACTCCTAATTACCTATTATGAAAAACTAAAATGAACTAACTCCTAAAATGAAAGATTAGGAGACTATATATAGGGGAAGGGAAGTTGGTGTTGATGCTTCCTTCTTTCTCTTGTCTTCTCGTCTTTTTAAATAACTCGACTTTCTCGACTATGTCTCGGGATTTGTCGATAGATAAAATGAACTAGTCTTCTAATTTTCTTCTTTTATTAGACTTGGTTCTTCGACGTCGTTAAACTTCTGTCTTTAGACTTCTTCTTCGATAAATCTCCAGAATAGGCCTTTGACTTCCGTTCTTCTTTCACTTTTGATCTTTTGACTTCGTCTTTTGTCTTTTTCTTCGATAAAATCCCGTGAAAGCTTGTGTTTTCTTCCTTTTTCATAGTTTGGTCCTAAAATACAATAAAAACACAAACCACGCATAATTCCGACTTTTACGACATTAAGTACACGTTTTGGTCTCGTTTTTATTATAATTAAGTGGTAAAAGGATAAGTGTTTTCACACTTATTAATTACTGTACCTAACCTTTCATTTTGACCACTTATTTTCGATCATAAACACACAATACACTCTACCTAACACACACACATAGACACCGATTAAAACTTACGCAAAATCACAATCAAATAACATTTTTTATACATTCACATACACGGATCATCTAAAATTGAAGAAGAAAATTGGATTCAGCTCATCGTCCTCACCGGGTCAAATCTTTTGATTGATCCTTCAGATCCGTCACCGGATTCTGAACGACCACCATCATGAGTAACCGGTTAACTAATAAAAGTAAGTTAAAATCGCCCTAATTCCAAAAATCTTATGTTTTTGATTGATTTATAAATGATAAAACTAATGATGTTAATTTTTAGCTACTCGTATATGTCCACGAATTATTAGCGCATATGTTTGTCTGTTTGATTATTCAAAATATTAAGATATTGTTGTTAATAGTGCATTGTAGCATCAGTTTATGAATGAATTATAGAATCATATCTAAAATAATGTAAGTATCAAGATAAACAATGCCTTATGGCATCACATCTAAATTTTATCAGGTTGCTTGTATGATGCGTATTTATACGACGAAATCAGTGCGCAAGCATGCGATAATGGTTAAATAAGCATATAAGAGGTTTTAAACATGGTGAAATAAGAAGTTTGGGAGTTGGTTATCCGATTCTCGTTAAGTGTGTCTTAGTTAACACACCCGTCAACACTCAAATAGCTGATTACTTGATTACATATTATGTTTCTTTATAGTATAAAAGGACGGAAAACTATTAGTTTTTCCATAAGATTTTGTAACAACTGATTTTTGACTTCTGATTATATCTAAAAGCATAAGCAGTTGTAGCATTTCCAAACACACCTTTAGGGTCGAATAATCTGCGCTGAGTAATATGTTTAATAGATGCTTCTCGAAAATTGATTCTGCGATAATTCCAAACATATATCTGAAATATATGGACAAGGGTAGATTTTAATGCATAGCATAGATATTCAAATGTTGGTTGATTAATTCCATTTTTCGTTTATGTCATGTAGATATTATGTGTCATTTGCAGAGAGATGGTTTGTGTGTTGGCTTACCATGACAGATTGGCACATAAGACCAGTCCTTTGATTGTTGGAGATCTTGCTAAAACAATAGACGCGTTAAAGGCTTTGTTTTGAACATGTGTTGTGTCAACCCATAAACACACGGTAAGTAATAAGTGTGAAAACACTTATCCTTTTACCACTCATTTCCAATAATAACTAGACCAAAACGTGTATTTTATGTCGTAAAAGTCGGAATTATGCGTGGTTTGTGTTTTTATTGTGTTTTAGGACCAAAAGATGAAAAGGGAAGAAAACACGGGCTTTCACGGGCTTTTATCGAAGAAAACAAGAAAAGACGAAGTCAAAAGATCAAGAGTGCAAAAAGAACGGAAGTCCAAGGCCTATTCTGAAGATTTATCGAAGAAAAAGTCTAAGGATGGAAGTTTAATGAAGTCGAAGAACTCAAGTCTAAATAAGTGAAGAATTTATAAGACGAGTTTAATTAATCCTGAGACGACGTCGAGAAAAGTCGAAGAACTTAAAAGACGAAGAGCCGAGAAGAAAGAAAGAGGAGGCAACACATGCACCTCCCCATTTCCCTATAAATACCCTCCTAAACACATTAGGAGGGGAGTTAGCTAGTTTTCATTTTTCATTTTTCTTTCTAGTTTTTAGTGTGAGAAAGTTTCAAACTTTCTCTCACTAAGTTTCATATTTTTCTTTATTTTCCAAGTTTAAGCTTTTAATCATTCTTGTATTTGGATTTCATTAATCACAAGTTCAAGTTAAGCTTTTTGTTCATTAATCTATTTCTACCTTTCTTGATTTTGGTTTACTTTGATCCGAAATTTTAAAGATTTGTGTTTGATCTTGATGTTTTCGTGAATAAAAAGTTAATAATACTATTCCTACATAAGCTTTTATACGGTATAAGCTATAAGCTCTTTGTGCTTATTGGCTTATTTGTATGTTTAGCTTGTTTACTTTTAAGCTTTCTTAAAAGTTTTATCGTTTTAAAGTTCGTGTTATAAAGTTTGCTTGTTTAGATTCATAAAGTTGTCGAATTTGTGCTTATTTATCTTTGTCTAAAAGTTGGTAAGTGCTTATTGGGTTAACTACTTATTCATTTCTGCTTAAGTTACTCTTATTTTCCATTACGATCTTAGAAGCGTTTTACTTGGTTACGATTCCTGGCTACGATCGCATTGATTGCGATCCTTTGTTCTTTCTTTGGCTACGATCCAAATCCACATCACGATCACTCATTGCGATCTGTGGATGCGATGGTGTGTCACGATCCTTGAGTTCGATTGCATAGATTGAGATCATTGTGTTACGATCACTGACCACGATCAAAGACCCCGATCAAAGACCCCGATCCACTTGTTGCGATCGTGGTTGTGATCTGTGAGTGCGATCTCGCTTTCCCATCGCATTGAGTGCGATCTGACCCCTGACTACGATCATGAGTGTGATCGGTGGTCACGATCCATCACTATGATCAGATTACGATCGCATTGCGATCTGACTCTGGTTTTTGTTTTATTTTCCTTAGTTTTCAAATTTAATTTTTCCCTCCATTATAACTTAGAATTATTTTAAACAAGTTTCGTCTTAGTTTATTTTTACAAAGTTTTCTAGTTTTCAAGTGCTTTAAGTTTAAATTTTTAAAAAAAGTTTTTGTTTTACTCAACGACAATTATTTGCTTTTAGTTTAAAAATATATAATCAACCAACCATTTTATTTTCCACCAAGAACAATTGAGTCGCACTAATTAACGGTAATCAATTCGAAAAGACTTGGAACGAAATTATTTTATACTTGGTTTATCCTTGTATTAGTAAGGTTTAATGTTGTCAAACATACATCTGTAGTTGAACTCCTTTAAACCTAACAGTTAGAAAGTATCCCGCTTAGAAGTCAATTGTAGATTTATAAAAATAACCAAAACGTGTCACTTTTTTCGTGTGGGGTCGCTCAACTTCCAAATACTTCCCAATTTTGCGTGTATTCCCTAATTAACGTGTATGGGTACCCTTTTTTTGCAAAATCTGAATATTAAAAGTTTTCTATGTCAGCTCATATTTACTCTCAATAATGATGGCATAATGGGTGCTCACTCAAATTTAGGTACCTTTTGGGATGCATCTGGAGTGGTGGGTTGGGTCAAAAAACCAGAAGACCAAGTAACAAAAACAAAAAAAACTGAACCCCATGACCAAGAATATGATTTTGATAAACAAGAAATATTATCTAATGGAAAAGAAACAAACTAAGATGTTAATCAACGTAAGTTCATTGGTCCAGATAGTAAAGTAAATATAGCATATGTTTGATATATGGTTGATATAATTAAATCAGGGCTATAGGAAAAGTAGCATCTGTTTGGAAATAGTTTAGGGTATTTTTTATACAATAAGCATTTGTTTGTTATATAAAGAGCATCTCTTTGTTAATTTATCATCTTTTGTATGTGGAGTGAAAAGAAAAGGATTTGTAGGTTGATGGACTGTTGAAAGTTGTCAGCATATATTTAAGTTCAAAATCATCGTCAGAGACAGTACGTGTTGTATTTCAAGTCCTCTTCCGTATGTTTGTTTGTTTGTTTGATTAGGTAGTATGTTCCGGTATTGTGATATGGCATCAATATAAAAACATGTCAAGGCATCAGTTTAATAATAATATTTGGGAGTCAGTTTCAAGCTGTGTAGTGAATAGGTCGAATGAGTCGCAAATTATTTTTTAGGGAATCACATCTTAAACTAACACAAGGCATCAGTTAACAACAACTTTAGGAAATCATAGCTATAAAATTTTAGGGAATCATTTCATAAAGTAAGGGGCATCAAGAATTTATGACTAGGACATCTCATGAAACATTATCTCGTTAAGTATGTATGATTAAAGCATTGTGTGATAGATCATGACATCCATTAAGTATAATTAGAGTTATGGTATAGATCTTATATGATTAGGCAATCTATGGCTAGTGAAATTAGAACGCATGTTACTAAACCAAGGATTGGATTTAGAAATGTGGTTAGTCAAATTAGGGTATCGGTTTGTTACAGTTAAGTCACCTATTTGTTGATTTAAGGAGTTTGTTTTATGGACCTTAAATACTCATTCAGCAAAATATGTTTTGAATCATTTGTTCGGGCATCAGATTAAAATAAAATAAGGCATCATTTTTAGAATGAAAAAATATCATATGTTCTTTGTCAATTAAAAAAATAATCTTATTTTTTTACGGGAATCAATGTTATATTATTACGGGCATCAGTGTTCTATTTTTTACGGGCATCTGTGCTCTATTTTTTACGGGCATCAATGTTATATTTTTTACGGGCAACAATGTTATAACTCCATCCATATCTTGTCCAATACCAGATTACGTACCCTCAATACACTATATAGAAGTAAACATTAATTACTTCCCAACATCATTATAGTTGACTATCATCCAAATATGAATTTCAATTATAAAATCGACCTGTCGAAAGAAGGAATATTGATATGTCACGGTTTTCAAACGAAATGAAATATCATCTGCTTAAAACTATTTTGTATCTATAGTATATAACACATGAGGAAATATCAACCCGTTAATGTGGAAATGGGTCATTTTAGGATAAGTTTGATAGCTTACGGGTCTATCTAGATATACTAAAAACCTTAAGTATACCTATTTCATCATGTAACGTAGTCCACCCAATTTGCCTACACCTAAAACTCGTTTGGAAAGCCATGTAATGTAACTGTTCGTATGTACTTAGTTTTTTTGCTTAAATCCAATGAAAGTCTTGGTATTAACTGTTTTATTGTCATAATAGTCAAGAATATTATCTATTTGAACCCCATCAAGATAATTTCAGCGGAGGCTACACTAGAGCACGAGTACTTCAAGGATACAGGGCATGTGTTATAATTCAGAGCTCTAATACTCACACTTGTAGCATCAACTTATATAGGGGATTTCAAGGTTTAAAGTCTTGAAGATTTTCAAGTCGTATTGATACTAACAATTGCAAGGTCAGAAGTCATGCCATTGCTTTATGCCTTTATATGCTTATGATGGTGAATAAGAAAGTACATGGATGGTCAGATTCTTTTGTTTATGCTCTGTAGAATCGGAAGAAACCTTTTGATATGAGAGTTAAGAGAGCGGAGGTACAACTTACACTCATAACTTTTGTCGTTTAGAAAAAGTAGTTCAAAAGATTTTGGATTATAAAAAGTACCTGATACGCTTGAAATTCAAAAGCCCTTTTATTGTAATTATCAAAAATTACGTAAATAGCCTAATGATTACTCAACTTTTGTGCAGATGTGGATATTCTACATACTGGGTACAACTGAAGTGCTACACCATTTTTGTCAAAAATAGTGTCTTTAATGAGATAAGTGCAAGCTTCAATGTCAAAGGAAGAAGATGCAGCTGAAGTATATGTTCTAGGCCAGCTAGCTAGTGATAATCAAAGTGACATCACGGAACAACGATTAACTTCAGAAAGCAACTCGTCTGAGAATGCAGCTTCTATTCCTGAACGGGAATAGGTGATCAAAGAGATGAAATGATGGAGTCGGTGATTCGTGGGGCTACTCGGCAAGCTTAGTATTAATAAGCCATCAGAAACAGATAGTTCTAAGTCCTAAGTTCAAGCGATCAGGAATCATCCTGTCATACTAGATTAGGCCTTTTATGTTGTGTTAATAAGTTTGTTCGTACAAGTTACAACTTATAGTTGTTTACCTTGTGTTTAAAAAATTTGTTAGTATCGATTAGTGGTTATTTTCTTTGGCCTTGTATTTTGTTGGAAATAATTGTACATGTATGTTATTTTTTTCTAATTATTTTAACGACTGGTTTGGAAAAAAATGTCAGTTTTACATTTTGTAGTCAAATATGTGTTAATTAGTTGTAAAAACATAAACATATGGGCTTTTAAAGATGTTAGCGGTCAAAATCTATAGAAAAACGATAGCATTTAAAGCGCAGTCAACCAACTCATAAAACTTAAAGATATACAAAAATAGCCCCTATAAAATAAAGAAATGACAAAATCGCCCCAGGACATTAGAATTAAAAAAGGAGGGGAAGGAGGTTTGATCCAACGGTTGGGAGGGATGTTTTCTAGGTTTTCTTTTGAGATCTTATTTTCTATTGATCCCATCTCTCTCTCTCTCTCTCTCTCTCTCTCTCTCTATATATATATATATATATATATATATATAATATAGAGGTAGGATCTAATAAGAAGATTAACAAAAATGAGAATGATGAGAAGAAACCATAACCACTCATTTCAGATACACCTATAAAATCTCCTGCATCTCCCCTTAAAATTCTCACTCTTATTTAAAATGTGTGTTCCAGAGTTCTTCTTCTTCTTCTTATTTTTATTTCTCTTTTTTATTGGATCGCTACTCTATATAAATATATATATATATATATATATATATATATATATATATATATATATATATATATATATATATATATATATATATATATATATATATATATATATATATATATATATATATATATATATATATATATATATATATATATATATATATATGTAACTCGTATTTCTCCTTATTTTGTAGAGTAAAGTGTATTAATGTGTTTTACAGTTTACGTGATACGTAAATTCCTCGTCGACCATTAATCTTAATTTGTTTTAGCGCATCTTGTCCGTTTAAAAATTTATCGTATTCATTCTATATCTTAATAATTTTCCTCGTATTGAAAGGTCATTATTTTATTTCGTGTTTTAAATAAATTTCAAAAAGGAGTTAAGAAGTTGAAGCATAGTTGGATTCCAATTGATAAGGTTCCTTGGGATTCACGTCGGGCTACTGAGTTTACCTGGGAAAGCGAAGATCATTTCAAGGCTAAGTATCCCTATTTGTTCGTGTCTTCTTCTGTCTCCAGTTGAACTCTAAGGGGCCAGAGTTCCTTTAGGGGGATCAGCTATGAGAACTCGTATTTTTCTCGGTAATTAACTTATTATTTTATTCGTACTTCTCGATTTTTCAATGTGTTACTTGTTTCTTGTACTTTAAAAATACGTAAATCCTGAGATTTTTAAATTTCGTTTTTCTGGTGATATATTATACATTTTATATAAGTAATAAATTTTATATAAGTAATAAATTTTATATAATTATAGTACCTCCTTGAGTCGATTTATGATCCAAATTAGTCCTAAATACTACTTCGTAAATTTAAGTTATATCAAAAAACCGATTTTTCAGGTTTATGTCAAATTTAATAAACCATTTTGTAATAATTTTATAACATGTACATAAGTTTATTTAAGATATATTATTATTAAAAACATTCATAAAAGGGAAGGACCAAAAGGGTTAAGTATTGAAAGTTTACACTATAAATATCACAAACACTTTCGTTTGTAGAAAAAAATATCAAATCATCATCTCTTTCTCTCTTTTATACACAAACCACAAGAACATCAAGATCAATTTTTGTTCTTGCTAAACTATCTTGGTTTTTAGTAAGTTTTATCGTTCTTTAACATAAACTCATGATTTATTTTGACATGCAAGCTCATTTTCAAAATTTCATAATTTAAATAAAATTCATATGAAATGATTATTTTTATGTATGAATTAGTATATTTTAGAGTAATCCACATGATTTTACATTGTTAGTTTTTATTCAATTTTAAGTTTGGATCATACATAAGGTCTGTTTTTATACTTTTACTCGGAGAGAAAGGATTAAGCTACAAATCCTATAATTACTAGTCATAATTTACTTATATAAATGTATGTTGAAAATCCTCTTTGATTATATATACTATTGAATTATTACCTGGTGATTTTGTTAGTTGAATGGCGTGATCATGAAATTTGGTACGTATGAATTTTCTACTGATTTCTTTATTAATATGAATATGGTTTGAGTGTATGATCCCATAGTAGGCTTTGTCATAGATTTAGATTGATTTTGGAGTAGTTTGGACCAAATTTAGGTGTTAGAAATGATGAAAATAGTTGGATGATGTTAAACAGGTCATGGAAATTTTTTTACAGGTCTATGGTATACTTTGAGTTAAAAAAATATATTCCTTAAGTTTTATATTGATTTTGGAGAGTTTGGTAGGCAATGGAAGTGATCGGATGCAAAAGTTACGTCCGTTTTATTAAAATGGGTCAACACCGGGTAACGGGTCCAAATGTGTAATGGGTCTTGAGTTAAATTTTTTTAATGGGTGATTTTATAGTTAGTTACAGTAGGTCACTAAATTTAAAACATCTAGTCCTTCGAATCACCTTAATAACTTTTACGATTAGTAATTTTTGGCTAAAACCGCAAGTTTGAATGTATCTTGTAATTTCTATTTCTAAATATTTTTATTCAGTCACTAAAATTGGATTTCCCATTTTTGGTAAACACTTATAAGTTTAATTTTCCAACTTTGAAAAGGTATTGAAAAGTTCTTTCTAATGCCAAAAGGCTTATACAGTAGCATTTATATATTTTCACTTGTACACTGTTTAGTGTAGGTCATTTATAAAACTTTAGTCGGTCATTAAAAATGAAATTTTTGTTAATTTATAAACTCTTAGAAGTTGAACTTACCCATTATGAAAAGGTATTGAAAAGATTTTTGTGATTTCAAAAAGCTCATACCTGTAGCATTTATAGATTTTCACTTGTGCACTGTTTAGTGTAGGTAATTAATAAAACTTTAGTCAGACATTAAAAATGAGATTCCTGTTTATTTATAAACTCTTAAAAGTTGAATTTTCCTATTTTGAAAATTTAATAAAAAGATCTTTCTGATGCCAAAAGTGTAAAGTCTTTAACATTTATGGATATTTAGTTGTGCATTGTTTAGTGCATGGCATTATGAAAATTCCATTTTAGTCTTGTATTTTAAGTATGAGTTTGGTCCAAAACTTTTGTGTTATCATAGTGAGATTACTAAAATCTTATAAATTGCCTCATAACACCTTATATACAGTAGGTAAGTGGAAAATGGAGTATACTTAAGTGGTTTAACTAGATAGGGAATTAGGCAAATCATACACTTACCATAGCTCATTTTTTCGCGTAAACATAAAAAGTTACAAGATTTTGAAAACTTTTAAACCATGATTATTCCTTTTATAATAAATCTTATTTTACTATATATATAGTATTATACTCATAAACTTTCCTTTATTTAGGTTCGGGTTTGGTGTCGTTTCACGTTTTCTTGTTTCATCTACATAACCCGACTACTTAAAATGAGTTCATAGCACCATTTTTCTTCTTATACATCATTTCTAAACACGGGGCGAGGTTAACATGTTGGAACACAATATTTTAAAATTATATGTTATCCTGAATTGTATGCTTACTAGATGAGTACCAATTATTATTGCTTTTAGTACCTATAGCCACTAAGTCTCCCTCAATATCAATTGCCCGTTAATTACTCACAGTTTGCAAGCGCGAATGTTGCAGATGGATCCTTCGGGATTGACAATCCCTGTCCCGTATTACTTTGACGCACATACATTTGTTTATTACTTGAGTATTTAGGTTGAATACTCATTAGGGGTACTTTTATTCTTTAAGCTTCGGTGTCATGAGCTAAATAGCAATAATAAATATTATGACTATGGATAATGTACATAGTCATCCCCTATTACTTGTTTTACAAATTATACTTGTGTTCCATTACTTAGTTTATTAAACCTATGAATACCACTCAAATTTTTGTTGACGATTTACATGTTTAAATCTCATGTAATAACACTTAATTGCTTGGATGGGAGCCCGCGGGATGTTTGCAGCTTGGAAATTCTATGTTTTATTTAAACTTTTGATGTTGGTAAAAGCTGTCAAAATTCATCCTGTATTTCTTTTTGGTAACTATAAGTTACAAAACTATGTTATGATAGTACTTTTACTATGATATAAAACTTTGGGACCTATGTTTAAAAAATACTCTAATATTTATGATATAATGTAAATCTTTAATTACTTCATTTTTGTGTCATCTATAATTCATTGTTGCTTGTACCATGACGTGGCACCCCCATGCTGCCTAATTGTTCCGTGTTTGATTTTGGGGGTGTTACACCAAATGTAAAACCCGCATGCTTTTACTATGAATATTAACCTTAGTAAACATGAACACGTGTCACGATTAGTAATTACAGAAGTTATGTACGTATTATTACGACAAGTATTAAGTACGTGTTAGTACACGATAATTATTATGAATAATAATTATAATCATGAACATGAAATCATGAACCTAAGAATCACGAACATATAGTTATGTATTTACGTATATTATTAATACGATTAATATCGTTACGTACAAGTATTTATAATAACACGAATAATTAATAATAACGTAACACGTAAACACGAACACGCGAGCATATAATTTTTTAGACGCGAGAAAGGATTCGGGTTTCCCTTGTGGGCCCTACAAGTCGCGACACCAAGAGAGAAAGGGGGCCCAGCCCATGTTTTGATTTATTAAAATAACAAAAAGGGAAATAATACATTATAGAGTTTTCACAAAAATTGCAAAAACCCTACCTCTTGTCTCTCTTGGCCGGCGGCAACACAAACACCAAAGGAGGTGTTTGATTTGATTTTTGTTCTAGAAATTCTAGGAGGGTGTTCGTGTAATCGTTCTCCATTCATTCTATGCGTTTAGTAATCCGTAAAACCTTTCTTTTTAATTCTTTTTATTTTATTATGAACACATGATCATGGGGATTAATAAACAAGAATTAAAACATGTATAATCATGGTGGGTAAATTAAAAAGGGTTGTTTCGGGTTGTTTGTTCGGCCGCCACTCAAACCGAGAGCCCCATGGCTCTCAGCGTCGTTTGGTTTACACCACCAACCGAGACATATGTCTCGGTGGTGTTGGGGTTCGGTCGACAGCAGGACAAGGCACACCGACTTGCGTCGGGGGTCTCCTTGTGGTTTATATGGATCTCGGCAGTAGCAGCCCACCACCAGCACACAGCCGGTGGCAGTTGGGGTCTAGCAGGGGGAACACACACGCAGCAGCGGGTAACCACTGGCACACAACCGGTGGGAACTCCACTGCTAGCAGCGGCTAGCCGAGAGGCAAAGACCACCGGCAACAGCCGATGGCAGCCTAAACAAAGGAAGTGGCAACCGATTCAAGTCGGTTTGCCACTATTTTAGGGGTGTTTGGTTCGGACCGGTTCACTGGTTTTCACCGGTCCGGTTCACGACATGTTTAATTATATACATGGTCTGGTTCATGACTAAAATATGTACAAGTATTTTTTATTTTACAAGTATTTATTTTAACAAGTTAATTAAATTAATTTAACATGGCATATAATTAATTTAATTAAATCATGAAACTTAGGTTAATTATTATTTATTTAATAATACATGTTATAACCTAAGTATTTAATTATTTATTTTAGACTATAGTATTAGTTAATTATTAGTGACATGGAATATAATTAATTAATAATCATGACTTAGGTTATTATTAATATAGTATTAATACATGTTTTAACCTAAGTATTTTTATACACTTTAATTTAGTTAAATCATGCATATATTTAATTAAATCATATAACCTATAGTTTATTTAATTAACATGATATTATTAATAAACTATACTATAACTACATGACTTATGATATTAATTCAGCTTAATTCTAAATATGGAAACTTTCTAATTCAGGAAAATTACTATTTTTGGAAACTTTCTATTTTTAAAAATTGGTCTATTTTAAGAAGTTAATCTATTTTTGGAAACTTTCTATTTTTGGAAACTTTCTATTTTAGGAAAACTGCTATTTTTAGAAAGTTACTTATTATTACACAACAAGTATCATAATACAAGAAATACAAGTAACACTTAATCAGAATATACATAATACATGATAAACACATCATAACGTTAAAATCAGTAAAACAAGACATGAACATATAAAACAAGCTAAGACACGATATAAAATCAGTTACGTGCTCAGTAATCAGAATACTTATACACGTATACTATTTATGTAGCATTAGTGAGATCAAAGTAGGACTCTCTTCTGTTCGTCTTCTTCGTTCACTGGACATAAGGTATGGATTTCCCGTCCTTTCAGTATGGGCATTCTTTCCTTATTAGGATTCCCCGTTTGTAGCCAACTGTTTTCCCAGTATTTGTTTTATATGTTTGATACTTATGTTAGATTAAGAGCCTAAGCCATATACATGCATGACCAGTATCACCTAGTTATGGAGGTACCATAACCATAACACTAGAGGCACCAGTGTTATGACTTCCCCACGGCGAAGTGATTGCTCGTGGCGTCCCTTTTTCAGTTTTGGCCATTATATTATATTATCATGTGGGGCGTATGGGTGCATCCTAGTTACATGTTTATCAGTTTATCAGAGTGAATGCGATGTATGCCTTGCATCCTTCACTAGGAGCTGATCCCTCCTACCCAGACTATTATTTAGAGGCAACCCCTCTAATTGCATGACGAGGTCTCCCCTCTAAGTATTCATGCACGGTGGAACCTCATGACCTATATGGGCTAATTGGCTAATTAAACAGATTTTCATAGAAACATAAGTCTTTTCAAACTATAAAACCAATTTTATGAACATGAATCCAGATTACTTAGAACTCATGATATTCCGCGGCTATTAGTCTTATATGCTTACGTTATTCCATGTCATACTTGTATATCCGTGCACTGAGCGTTATGCTCAGCCGTTCTCCTTTCATGTTCCCAAACGGCAGGTACTCAAGGGCGCTCGTAGACTTTAAGCATACGTGCATATGGATTGGAAGCTTTCTAGCCTTCTCTACTTTATGCATTTCATCATACTTTTTGATACTTATTTCTTTGGACATTGTTTAGTCCTTTTCCTTTACAGTACTTATGTTTGTGTGTGATGAGCTTATACTTTGGGGTACCTATGTTTGCTTTCGGTATTTCCTTTTATGGTCATGTAATGTTTAAGACATTTTCCTTGGATGCTTTGATGACACGCCATAATCACGCGCGACATTTTCCTTGTATGCTTTAATGCAGTGCTACACCATTTTTGTCAAAAATAGCGTCTTTAATGAGGTAAGTGCAAGCTTGAATGTCAAAGGAAGAAGATGCAGCTAAAGTATATGTTCTAGGCCAGCTAGCTAGTGATAATCAAAGTGACATCAAGGAAAAACGATTAACTTCAGAAAGGAACTCGTCTGAGAATGTAGCTTCTATTCATGAACGGGAATAGGTGAACAAGGAGATGAACTGATGATGTCGGTGATTCTTGGGGCTACTCGGCAAGCTCAGATATTCATAAGCCATCAGAAACAGATAGTTCTAAGTCCCAAGTTCAAGCGATCAGGAATCATCCTGTTACACTAGAGTAGGCCTTTTTATGTTGTGTTAATAAGTTTGTTCGTACAAGTTACATCGGTTAGTGATTATTTTCTTTGTCCTTGTATTTTGTTGGAATTAATTGTACATGTATGTTATTTTTTTATAATTATTGTAACGACTAGTTTGAAAAAAATGTCAGTTTTACATTTTGTAGTCAAATATGTGTTAATTAGTTGTAAAAACATAAACATATGGGCTTTTAAAGATGTTAGCGATCAAAATCTATAGAAAAACGATAACAGCTAAAGCGTAGTAAAGCAACTCATAAAAATTTAAAGATATACAAAAACAACCCCTATAAATAAAGAAATGACAAAAAGGCCCCTGGACTTTAGAATAAAAAAAGGAGGGGAAGGAGCTTTGATCCAACGGCTGGGAGTGATGTTTTCTGGGTTTTCTTTTGAGATCTTGTTTTCTATTAATCCCATATCTATCTCTCTCTCTCTCTCTATATATATATATATATGTATATATATATATATATATATATATATATATATATATATATATATATATATGTATATATATATATATATATATATATATATATATATATATATATATATATATATATATATATATATATATATATATATATATATATATATATATATATATATATATATATATATATATATATATATATATATATATATATATATATATATATATATATATATATATATATCAAATCAAATCAAATCAAAAGCCCTTATATAGGAAGGATGGTGAAACAATGCTTTAAATACAAAATTATATAAAAATAACACATGTAATTCATTAAAAGGTTTCCATAAAATGCTTCAAAAAGAAAATAAGAATTACAAATGATGCCTTAAATACAAAATTCTATAAAAATATATAAGGAAGGATGGTGAAACAATGCTTTAAATACACAATTAAAAATTACACATGTAAATTAAAGAGTTTCCATAAAATGCTTCAAAAAGAAAATAAGAATTACACATGATGCCTTAAATATAAAATTCTATAAAAATGACACATGTAATTCATTAAAAGGTTTCCATAAAATGCTTTAGAAAAAATAGGAATTACAAATGATGCCTTAAATACAAAATTCTATAAAAATATATAAGGAAGAATGGTGAAACAATGCTTTAAATACAAAATTCTATAAAAATTACACATGTAATTCATTAAAGAGTTTCCATAAAATGCTTCAAAAAGAAAATAGTAATTAAAAATGATGCCTTAAATACAAAATTCTATAAAAATGACACATGTAATTTATTAAATGGTTTCCATAAAATGCTTCAAAAAGAAAATAGTAATTAAACATGATTCACAATAGTTTGATTTACTAAGTTGAAAATATTTTTAGACATTCTCACGGTCAAGTTTTAGACTGGGCTATATACTGTTGTTATATTATACACTTGACAAAAAAATAATACCAGGAATGAGCTTTTTGGGCATACTTTTGCTAGAATACACTTTACTACAAAACTTACAAAACAAAATCATTTCTAAAAAGTATTTAACTATTGCTAACAAAAAAAACTCAACAATAATATTAATTTAAAAAAAAATAATATAAAAAAGTTATTCATAACATTAACATATACACCATTTATTACCTCATAAAATTCAAAAATACATAAAATATTTATACAATATTATTAAATTTCTAAAAAAATTTAATGTTACAAACTTATTCATAACGTTCACGTATGCAAATTCAATTAACTCATAATATTCTTAAATAAAGAAAATATCTTAAACTACGTTATTTTTGTCCATTCAATGCCTACATAATTAAAATATTAATTTCATAACTAACACTATATATATTAAGCTTCTAATACAAACATACCTAACTTCAATTTTCATTAAAAATATATACTTAAATCTAGCCCGTCTAATAGACGGGTCTAAAGGCTAGTGTATATATATATATATATATATATATATATATATATATATATATATATATATATATATATATATATATATATATATATATATATATATATATATATATATATATATATATATATATATATATATATATATATATATATATATATATATATATATATATATATATATATATATATATATATATATATATATATATATATATATATGTAACTCGTATTTCTCCTTATTTTCTCTAATTAAGTGTATTATTGTGTTTTACGGTTTACGTGATACGCAAATTCCTCGTCGATCGTTAATCTTAATCTGTTTTAGCGCATCTTGTCCGTTTAAAAATTTATCGTATTCAATCTATATCTTAATAATTTTCCTCGTATTGAAAGGACATTATTTTATTTCGAGTTTTAAATAAATTTCGAAAAGGAGTTAAGAAGCTGAAGCATAGTTGGATTCCAATTGATAAGGTTCCTTAGGATTCAAGTCGGGGTGCTGAGTTTACCTGGGAAAGCAAAGATCAGTTCAAGGCTAAGTATCCCTATTTGTTCGTGTCTTCTTCTGTCTCCAGTTGAACTCTGAGGGACCAGAGTTCCTTTAGGGCGATCGACTGTGAGAACTCGTATTTTTCACGGTAATTAACATATTATTTTATTCGTACTTCTCGATTTTTCAATGTGTTACTTGTTTCTTGTACTTTAAAAATACGTAAATCCTGAGATTTTTAAATTTCGTTTTTCCGGTGATATATTATACATCTTATATAAGTAATAAATTTTATATAATTCTAGTACCTCCTTGAGTCGATTTATGATCCAAATTAGTCCTAAATACTACTTCGTAAATTTAAGTTATATCAAAAAAATCAATTTTTTAGGTTTATGTCAAATTTAATAAACCATTTTGTAAAAATTTTATAACATGTACATAAGTTTATCTAAGTTATACTATTAATAAAAACATTCATAAATGGGAAGGACCAAAAGGGTTAAGTATTGAAAGTTTACACTATAAATATCACAAACACTTTCATTTGTAGAAAAAAGATCAAATCACCATCTCTTTCACTCTTTTATACACAAACCACAAGAACATCAAGATCAGTTTTTGTTCTTTCTAAACTATCTTGGTTTTTAGTAAGTTTAATCCTTCCTTAACATAACCTCATGATTTATTTTGACATGCAAGCTCATTTCAAAATTTCATAATTTAAATAAAATTCATATGAAATACTTATGTTTATGTATGAATTAGTATATTTTAGAGTAATCCACATGATTTTACATTGTTAATTTTTATTCAATTTTATGTTTGGATCATACATAAGGGCTGTTTTATACTTTTACTAGGAGAGAAAGGATTAAGCTACAAATCCTATAATTACTAGTCATAATTTACTTATATAAAGGTATGTTGAAAATCCTCTTTGATTATATATACTATTGAATTATTACATGGTGATTTTGTTAGTTGAATGGAGTGATCCTGAAATTTGGTACATATGAATTTCCTACTGATTTCTTTATTAATATGAACTTGGTTTGAGTGTATGATCCTATAGTAGGCTTTGTCATAGATTTAGATTGATTTTGGGGTAGTTTGGACCAAATTTAGGTGTTAGAAATGATGAAAATAGTTGGATGATGTTAAACAGGTAAATGGAAACTTTTTTACAGGTCTATGGTATACTTTGAGTTAAAAAATATATTCCTTATGGTTTATATTGATTTTACAGAGTTTGGTAGGCAATAGAAGTGATCGGCTGCAAAAGTTATGTCCGGTTTAATAAAAATGGGTCAACACCGGGTAACGGGTCAAAAATGTGTAAAGGGTCTTGAGTTAAATTTTTTTAATGGGTGATTTTTTAGTTAGTTACAGTAGGTCACTATATTTGAAACCTCTAGTCCTTGGAATCACCTTAAAAACTTTTACGATTAGTAATTTTGGCTAAAACCGCATGTTTGAATGTATCTTGTAATTTTTATTTCTAAAACTTTGTAGTCAGTCACTAAAATTGGACTTCCCGTTTTTTGGTAAACACTTAGAAGTTGAATTTTCCCATTTTGAAAAGGTATTGAAAACTTCTTTCTGATGCCAAAAGGCTCATACTGTAGCGTTTATATATTTTCACTTGTGCACTGTTTAGTGTAGGTCATTTATAAAACTGTACTCGGTCATTAAAAATAAAATTCCCGTTAATTTATAAATTTTTAGAAGTTGAACTTACCCATTTTGAAAAGGTATTGAAAAGAGTTTTATGATTTCAAAAATCTCATACATGTAGCATTTATAGATTTTCACTTGTGCATTGTTTAGTGTAGGTAATTTATAGAACTTTAGTCAGTCATTAAAAATGAGATTCCTGTTTATTTATAAACTCTTAAAAGTTGAATTTGCCCATTTTGAAAAGGTAGTAAAAAGATCTTTCTGATGCCAAAAGTGTCAAGTCTTTAGCCTTTATATATATTTAGTTGTACACTGTTTAGTGCCGGGCATTATGAAAATTCCATTTTAGTCTTGTATTTTAAGTATGAGTTTGGTCTGAAACTTTTGTGTTATCATAGTGAGATTACTAAAATCATATAAATTTCCTCATAACACCTTATATACAGTAGGTAAGTGGGAAATGAAGTATACTTAAGTGGTTTAACTAGATAGGGAATTAGGCAAATCATACACTTACCATGGCTCATTTTTTCGCGTAAACATAAAAAGTTACAAGATTTCGAAAACTTTTAATCCATGATTATTCCTTTTAAAATAAATCTTATTTTAATATATATAGAGTATTATACTCATAAAATTTCCTTTATTTAGGTTCGGGTTAACTTTCATGTCGTTTCACGTTTTCTTGTTTCATCTACATAACCCGACTACTTAAAGTGAGTTCATAGCCCCATTTTTCTTCTTATACATTGTTTCTAAACAGGGGTGAGGTTTACATGTTGGAACACAATATTTTAAAATTGTATGTTATCCTGAATTGTATGCTTACTAGATGAGTACCAATTATTATTGCTTTTAGTATCTATAGCCACAAAGTCCCCCTCAATATCATGAACAGTTAATTATTCACAGTTCGCAAGCACGAATGATGTGGATGGATCCCTTGGGATTCACAATCCCCGTCCCGTATTACTTTGACGCACTTACATTTGTTTATTACTTGAGTATTTAGGTTGAATACTCATTAGGGGCACTTTTATTCGTTAAGCTTTGGTTTCATGAGCTAAATAGCAATAATAAATATTATGACTATGGATAATGTACATAGTCATCCCCTCACCATTACTTGTTTTACAAATTATACTTGTGTTCCATTACTTAATTTACTAAACCTATGAATACCACTCAAATTTTTATTGACAATTTTACATGTTTAAATCTCATGTAATAACACTTAATTGCTTGGATAGGAGCACACGGGATGTTTTCATCTTGGATGTTGGTAAACTTTTGATGTTTTATTTAAACTTTTGATGTTGGTAAAAGCTGTCAAAATTCATCCTGTATTTCTTTTTGGTAACTATAAGTTACAAAACTATGTTATGATAGTACTTTTACCATGATATAAAACTTTGAGACCTATGTTTATAAAACACTCTGATATTTATGATGTAATGTAAATCTTTTATTACTTCATTTTTGTGTCATCTATAATTCATTTTTGCTTGTACCATGACGTGGCACCCCCATGCTGCCTAATTATTCCATGTTTGATTTCGAGGGTGTTACACCAAAAGTAGCTGGAATATCATAAGAAGGTCTTGCTTCCTCTAAATTCCTCCCCTGTTTGGATGTTTTCAGTTGCTTGCTCCTAAAGGCTCTTAACTGTTGCTTTTGCTCCTTCAACTGAGCCTTATGAATTTACCCGTGATACCTAATCCAAGGATTTGCTCTCCTTCTTAGCTTTTTGAGCTTGGCATTCAGTTCTTCAATCCTTTCATCTTGAAAAAGCTTAGAATCTTGCAACTCTTTGACCTGTTTAGATAAACTAGTACACAAAGCAGTCAAATTGCAATATACAACACCTATGTTGCCCTGGCTGGTGGTGAACCACTAGCATCTTGTGAAGCATCAGGTGTATGGATCATCTCATGAGAGATTGGTTGGTCACTCTCATGATGAGAAGAAGAAGTTTATACTTCTCCAGAGGGTTGGGGACTTTAATGAGAGGGGGTTTGCTGAGGTTCACTAGCAGAGCTAGGATCCTCACCCTCTGTGTTAGCCTCACTTGATAACATATGGGCATATAATGGTGTTACAGTCCTTGTAAAGGTTGTACCTTTCTTTGACAAGAAAGAGAAGGTCCTTTTGGTAAAGGTAGGTGACATCCCATGTTTCTGATGATTTGGGTAGGTTAGGGACTTGGTCATTTATTGTCGCGTGAATAAACCTAGGGTACATTAAAAATTTCTTAGAGGCATGCAAGTTCCTATTCATTACCTCAAAAATCAATTTTAAAAAGTTGAAAACTCTTTTAGTTGACAAACAAATACCAGCTGATGCTAAAGTAGCAAGACATTGGTTAAAATAAGTACTCTTAGAACTTAAATAGTGAATAATAGTATGAAAAAGTAATCTCCATTAAGGTGAAAATAAACCTTTAAAGAAAGTAAGTATTTCCCTACCACCATGATAACGCCCAAATCCAACATGTTTTTGGGAGCGTTATCCGTACTATTGTACATGTATATTGGTTATTTCTATAATGCTTTTGTGCATATTTATGCCAAAATGTGTTTGCAAGTCTTTGTGTAGCCAATTGCAGGAATAAAGTGTAAAGCAATGCAAATGTGAAGATTAGTACGAGTACGAAGAATCCTAGTCAAAGTTCAAAACCCGTGTACGAGTTACAAGCCTTTGAAGATCTATCCCGGGTACAAGAACAAGTGTTTTCAAGAAGTATACAAGTCACTCAGCATGGAAGTTGCCACCAACATTTCTGAAAGTTGCCACTGGCGAAATATAAGTTGCCACCCATTTTTGTGTTGGTGGATTTTGTGTCTACATTCATGCAACCTTGAGGAGAACACACAAGATTATACAAGAAAGTTCTAGACTTCCTTTGGCTCCAAGCATAAGTCTTTGGCTCCAAGACAATCATTGAAGTCTATGCCTTGAATTAGCTTATAAATAGGACCCTTGGGGTCATGTAACAACAACCACTCATATGCACTTGTATGCACTTCAATTACACTTTCATAACCATCAAATAAACTCTCTCAACCTTGTCCAAAACTCCATTTCCGGATTTGAGCAAGGTGGTGCAAGAAAAGTCACTTTTAGAGTCCAAAAAGGAATGTTACACTCACGAAACTCTTAGGGATCATTACCCTAACCATTAGCAACATATTTCCACTATGTAAGACTCTTGATTATGACTTATAAGACTATTATTTCTGAGTTTATTTCATTATTCATTATGAGTAGCTAAATCATTCTACACTTGGTAGGATGATGTTTGTGGTATGAAGAAGTGGTTGTGATTGTGATTTATGTTTATTTCAATTTCAAGATTTCCTTTGAACCATTGGTACTTATGTTTCATGTGACAATTGTTGTCAAAACTTAATTTATTGGTAAAGATTTCATAGGTCGAAAGGGTTATTTTCTATCAACAAGTCATAGCCGGTTTGTCTATGATTGGCTATCTTTTGTATTGATCATTTCTTAAGAAGTTTTGATTATCAAGAAACATAATTATAAGTGTTAGAAAATTCATGAAACGACCGTGAATCGAATGTGTTGAAATTGGATTAAGTCATGAATTGAGTGATTGTGTCTAATGCTTGTTTTCTTTAACCAAAGTCTTGACGAGGATTGAAGCTTTTGAAAACAATAGACTGGATTATCCATCTAATTAACATAATAATATATGTTAAATGTGTCATCACAATCATACCACAACGGATGCCCAAACTAGTCTTTTCCAAGTGTTGCCTTTGATCTTATTTGTTAATCTCATCACACTACTTGTTATTTTTTTGCCTACAATTGCTACAATCAAAGATTATAGTTTATTTTTGAATGATCATAGGTTTTCCAAATCCCCGTGAACGATCTCAGTATTACCACATAAAATCTATACACACAAAAGGGTCATACTTGCCCGTGCGTTTTTAGTCAATCCGATCATTCGTGTTTATAAATTTAAAACTTGTTCCAATCCAACACACGAAGGACGCATCAAGTTTTTGGCACCACTGTCGGGGATTTGATTGTGTTATTAGTTTCGAAATCATCCTATAATCAAACCCATTGTAGCGTTTCTTGTTGCCAAAAAAGAAAAGTAGCCATTTTGCCGACCGGCAAAACACCCCGAATCCATTCTGCCGCCGACAGACTCATAGTTGCCACCGACAATTTTTCCCACTTTTTCATAGAACCCCATTTGCCGCCGACAGACCCAATTTGCCGACCGGCAAAACGTAGTATGATTAAAAAAATAATTAAAAAAAAATTACGTTTTTATTTTGTTTGGTTTATTTAATTTCTTATTTACTCATTTTCCTATTAGTAATCTTTTGTTTATTTTTATTTTTGTTACTTGTAATCTTTTTCAAAAGTTCTTCAAAACTTGAATGAACACACGTTCTTCCGGTCAAGAATTACTTAGTCCATACACCGATCCCGAACGTCATATTCATCAATCTCGATAGAAAAACCGCAAGAAGCAACCCTTTGTTTCTTTCGAAAACCGAATTCCAAAAACCAAAAACCCACTATTTGATAATCTCTTAGACGTATTTTTCGTCTATAACCCATTCAACGGTCTACCATTTCCAATGGCCGACAATCAATCCATGTGGGCAGCCAACCTAGTAGTAGCACCTATCCCCGAGGCTGCTATTGTTCAAGTTGATCTAGGAGATAACTTCACCATGAAAGGTCATCACCTTTCAATGATCAAATACTGCCAATTTGACGGCCGTGCGCGGGCGGATCCGCATAAGCACATAGCCGAATTCATAGAGATATGTGGCATGTTCCGATATGTAGAGGACGTCAATGTAGACGCTATAAAGCTTAAACTCTTCCCATCATCTCTATCCGAAGATGCAAGAGTTTGGTATAATGAGTTGACGCCCGGTACCACAGAAACATGAGAACAAATGAGAACCGCTTTTGTTAGCCGTTTCTTTCCACCCGCCATGTATGAAAGACTCATGGGAGAAATCCTAGGTTTCACCCAAATTCCACATGAAACACTCATTGATGCATGGAACCGAATGAAAGACCTACTTCCTAGTTGTCATGGACATGGTTTATTAAAAGGAACCATCATCCAAATCTTTTATCATGGTCTCAATGAACCGACGCAAGCAATCCTTGACGCCGATGGACTCTTTCTCTATAAGACTCCCAACGAAGCATACCAATTGCTCAAGGACCGAGTTCTCTTAAAACTCGATTGGTCCAAAGATAACCGTTCCAAACCCTTCAAGAAAAACGTTGCTTTCGTTTAAAGTAGAAAAAAATTCTAAACTCATGGAAAAGATGGACGCTCTCACATCTAAATTTGACTAGCAATTCAAAACTATCAAAGACGAAATGAAAGAGATGCGGGGCGAATGTACTCTTTGTGGAGGACCACACCCATCTAAGGAGTGTGATGACACACCGATAAGGGAGCCATCACAAGAAGCAAACTACGCCCAAGGATACCAAGGAGGATACCGAGAAGGTGGTTATCGAGGTAACTACTACGGTAGAAACTTCGGCACGTGGCATGAGTACCCCAAAAATGAAAATCGTAACTCGCAACCTCGTGAGAACGATAATTACGTTCCATCAAATGAAAAGAAACCCGAAGAATCAAGCCTAGAGAAAATGTTGCTAGCTTTCATAGAATCTGAAAAAGAAACAAACACGTTCATTAAGAACCAATTCTTCGATCTTAAAACCAACGTTGAAAGAGGAAAAAGACACCATGCCGCCACTATCAGTGATCTCGAAACCAAGATCGGTCGAATCACCGACCGACTAGCCAATCGACCGAGTGGTTCGCTGCCAAGCAACACTCAAACAAATCCAAAACCGTCTATGGATAAACCATACTGCCCACCCTCCTCCCGTAATGAACATGTGATTGTCGTATTCACAAGGAGTGGGTTGAGTTATGATTCACCACAAAACCCAAACACCAATACTTCCACTTTCGCTGATGAAAGTGAAGATGAAGCCGATGAGCTCGAGAAGGAAGAAGCCGTTTCTCCTTCCAAACCTAAACCAAAACAAACCACACCCATTCAAACACCAATGCCAAAGGCGAATACACCCAAAATTCCATATCCTTAACGCCTAAGAAAAAAAGATGGAGGCTCGTAATGCCAAATTCCTTAAGATGATCAAAGAAGTTAATATCAACGGTCCCCTTGTTGATATCTTAACCGGCATGCCCAACTATGAGAAATTCCTGAAAGATCTTGTGAGCAACCATAGTAAGACGGAGCAAATCTCTGCTTCGTTTCTAAAAGAAGAATGTTCTACAGCCTTGAAAAGCAAACTTCCACCAAAGCTCGGAGATCCGAGAATCTTTCTTATACCATGCACTCTAGCCAATAATGTTGAATGTCACGCCTAGGCCGATCTAGGCGCGAGTATCAATCTTATGCCATACTCATTATACAAGAATCTTTCAAACAATAATTTGAAACCTACAAGTATGAGTATACATTTGGCTAATCACACCTACCAATATCCTACTGGGATATCCGAGAACATGCTTGTTCAAGTTGGCAAATTCAGATTTCCTGCCGACTTCGTGATCCTTGAAATGGAGGAAGACCATCAAGTCCCTCTCATTTTAGGACGACCATTCTTGCACGCCACTGATGCTATCATTTGTGTGAAGAATAAAGAACTCAACTTTGGAGTTGGTGAAGATCGAGTCACATTCTTAGTCGACAAAGCTATGCAACATTCCCATTCTAATGATGACACATGCTTCCGCGTGGATGTTATCGATGAAGTAACGGAAGAAGAATTAAACGCATTGCTTAATGATGACGCACCATTCCAAACAACTTCAGAAATATTTAGCGATACCGATCGTAATCGTGAATTCGAATAATTCATGGCCCTTGATTCTGAAGTAACTTTTGAACAAAAGGAAAACAAACCCTTCGAAGTTTTGCCTTCGAAATAAAACTTTGTAGTTCCCAAATCAATTCTTGATCCACCGACTCATCTTGAATTGAAACCTCTTCCCGAACATCTCGAGTACGCTTATCTAGAGAAGGATCCACTACTTCCAGTGATTATCTCAGCCTCACTCGAGGAAGATGAAAAGAAACGCCTTGTTTCTATGCTCAAAAACCAGAAACAAGCATTTGCTTGGAGCACATCCGATATACCGGGAATTAGCTCGCAATTTTGCAAACACAAGATCAATCGTGAAGACGATGCCAAGCCCGTTATTGAGAGGCAACATCGACTTAACCCAAATATGAAGGAGATTGTAAAACCCGAAATAATCAAACTTCTTGAGGCAGGAATCATCTATACCATAGAATATAGTCCTTAGGTTAGTCCTATTCATTGCGTTCCGAAGAAAGGAGGAATGACTGTTGTGACCAACGAACATAAAGAACTTGTTCCTACAAGAACCGTTACCGGTTGGTGTGTGTGTACTGATTACCGCAAATTAAATGATGCCACACGAAAAGATCATTTTCCTCTAACATTCATGGACCAAATGTCTGAAAGACTAGCGGGGAACAAATTCTTTTGTTTTCTCGATGGCTTGTCCGGATATTTCCAAATACCTATCGAACCATCCGATCAAGACAAGACAACCATTACGTGTCCTTTTGGAACGTTTGCTTATAGGCGTATGCCTTTTGTTCTTTGCAATGCACCTGCGACTTTTCAAAGGTGTATGATCGCAATCTTTCAAGACATGATTGAAGTATCCATGGAAGTTTTCATGGATGATTTCTTAGTCTTCGGAAACTCATTCGAGTCTTGCCTTTTTAATTTAGAGCACATGCTCATCCGATGCAAACAAGCTCATCTCGTGCTCAATTGGGAGAAATGTCACTTTATGATGACTGAAGGAATTGTGCTTGGACACAAAGTCTCCGGAGCCGGATTGGAAGTAGGCAAAGCCAAGATCGAAGTAATATCCAAACTACCACCACCTACTAACGTTAAAGCCGTTAGAAGTTTTCTAGGTCATGCGGGATTCTACCGTCGATTCATAAAAGACTTTTCTAAAATCCCTAGACCGATGATCAAACTCCTCAAAAAAGACATAGTCTTTGATTTCGATGAAGAATGCATAAAGGCATTCGACAAGCTTAAAGACAAGTTAACGAATGCACCGATCATGGTTTCACCGGATTGGTCGCGACCGTTTGAACTTATGTGTGATGCAAGTGATTTCGCTGTAGGAGCCGTATTGGGACAACACGAAGGAAAATATTCCCGTCTTATACAATTTGCGAGAAAAACTCTAAATAGCGCGCAGCTCAACTACACAATCACCGAGAATGAACTACTTGCGGTAGTTTTTACTTTCGATAAAATTTCAATCCTATCTTGTCTTGTCGAAAACGATTGCATTCACCGATCATTCTGCGTTGAAATACTTATTCTCTAAACAAGATGCTAAGCCGCGTCTTATTAGATGGATTTTACTACTCCAAGAATTTGACATCGAAATTCAAAATAAGAAAGGAGGTGAAAACGTCACAACCGATCATTTGTCGCGACTTGAAAATCCAAACATGGAAGAGTTAAGGGATGAAGATATCGATGATTATTTTCCTGATGAAACTCTTGTGAAAATCAATACGGATGAATCTCCATGGTTTGCAGATTTTGAAAATTACCTCGTTGGAAGAATTCTAAGGAAAGGTTTAACCTATCACCAACGATGTAAATTCTATTCCGATCTTAAACACTATTTCTGGGAAGATCCCTATCTTTTCAAGGTATGCCCCGATGGCATGATTAGGAGATGTGTTTATGGTGCGGAAACAAGAAAGATCCTTGATGAATGTCATCATGGCCCTACTGGGGACATTATGGTCCTTCCACCACCGCGAAAAAAGTCTTTGATGTTGGATTCTACTGGCCAACAATTTTTAAAGAGGCTCATACTCTAGTAAAAAATTGTGATGCTTGCCAACGTACTGGTAGCCTCTCACGAAGAGATGAGATGCCTCAAAACAACATCCAAGTTAGCGAAATATTTGACGTATGGGGAATTGATTTCATGGGACCCTTTCCCAAATCCCATAAGTTCGAATATATCCTAGTCGCTATTGATTACGTGTCCAAATGGGCAGAAGCCGAGGCTTTACCCACGAGTAATGCACGATCCGTAATCAATTTTCTGAAAAAGCTTTTCTCTCGTTATGGAATGCCGAAAGCCTTAATTAGCGTTCGAGGTTCCCATTTTTGTAACAAACAAATTGAGAAAATCTTAAAGCGTTATGGAGTCACCCATCGCTTTGCACCGTGTATCATCCACAAACGAGTGAACAAGTTGAGAATACCAACAGAGCCTTAAAACAAATACTCGAAAAACCGGTTAAGGACAATCCTTCCATTTGGTCAAGGAAACTTGACGACGCTCTGCGGGTATTCCGAATAGCTTATAAGATACCAATTGGCACAACACCTTATCGTTTGTTGTACGGTAAAACGTGTCATTTGTCCTTCGAAATTTAGCACCGTGCTTATTGGGCATTGAGAAGCTGTAACCCCGATCTCAAAATCGCTAGAGAAAATCGATTCTTGCAATTGCATGAACTCAATGAATTAAGACTCCAAGCCTATGAGAATTCCAAATTGTACAAAGCATGTACCAAAGCTTATCATGACAAGAAACTTCGAGTCCGAAAAGAATTAAAGAAAGGAGACAAAGTTCTCTTGTTTAACATGCGATATAAATTCAAAGCTCCAAAGCTTAAACAAAAGTGGTACGGTCCTTTTATAGTTAAACATGGATACCCGTCCGGTTATGTTGAGTTATATGACAAGAATTGAGGAAGCTTCATTGTTAATGGACATCGTGTTAAACTATACCATGATGAGTGGAGTGAACATTTTCCACTAGATGAAAATAAAGAAAACTAAAAAGAAGTACAAGTCAGGCTGATGACTCAATAATAAAATAAGCGCTTCTCGGGAGGCAACCCGTGTGTTTTAAATTTTTAATTTTCAAGTGTGATTTTCCTTTTTAAAATAAATTCATGCTTACACCCCACAATTTTTAACTAATGTTTTGCTTAAGTGTGAGGGGGTGTAGCATGTGTCGCTTTTATAAAAACATACAAAAACCAAAAATAGAGTTTTTTTTTGTATTTTTGTGTGTTTTATCTTTTTGTAGGTACCGCAAGTTGAAGGCGAAGACAAGACTCTTGTGTATTCTTTATAATATATGATATGCCCGTGATTTTGGTTTTTCTCTTATTCCGTAACTTTTTTTCAGTTTCATCACATTGAGGACAATGCTAAACTTAAGTGTGAGGGGGTTGTAGGGAAATCGAGAAAAAGATGCTTAATTGCCATATTTTTAGGCTATTTATAAAATTTTGTTCGTGTTTTCCCTCGTAAATAAAAATGCTTCAAGCAAATGTATATAAATAATTAAGAAATTTTTTTTGAAGATTTGAGATATATTTTTTTTGGTCATTTACCCAAGTCAAAGTCTCATATAATAGTAGAAGAAAAAAAATCCGAAAATTAGAAGAAAGTTGCAAGTTCCATGTTTGTCAATACAACATGAACTTTGTAAGTATGTTGATCCATGGCTAGAAGTTTTAGCCAAGAAAAAAAAAAGAGGAAAAGAAAGAAAAAATTCAAAAAGACGAATAAATAGCCAGTGAGCTATAATGTTATAAAGTTGAAGGAAGAAGAATAAATAAAAGGTATCGATTAGGAAATGTGCTAAGTCGTGATACATGTTGCTTCAATTCATATGTTATTAGTATAGTATAGTTAGAAATAAAAAACTTTTTAGACTTTTATGGGTATTGACTTTATATCTCAATTTTTCAACCTTAAAAACATATTCCGATTAGTTTTATCTTGTACGTATACTTGGTAGACTTGCATCGAATTTTTATAAAGATACATGTACCTTTGGATTTAATTTTCTTTTCTTCTTGCTTGAGGGAAAGCAAAACTTAAGTGTGAGGGGATTTGATAAGCCTAAATGCAACATGTTTTTGGGAGCGTTATATGTACTATTGTACATGTATATTGGTTATTTCTATAATGCTTTTGGGCATATTTATGCCAAAATGTGTTTGCAAGTCTTTGTGTAGCCAATTGTAGGAATAAAGTGTAAGGCAATGCAAAGGTGAAGATTTGTACGAGTACGAAGAATCATAGTCAAAGTTCAAAACCCGTGTACGAGTTACAATCCTTTGAAGATCTATCCCGGGTACAAGAACAAGTGTTTTCAAGAGGTATACAAGTCACTCAACATGAAAGTTGCCATCAACATTTCTGAAAATTGCCACTGGCAGAATATAAGTTGCCACCTACTTTTGTGTAGGCAGATTTTGTGTCTACATTCATGCAACCTTGAGGAGAACAGACAAGATTATACAAGAAAGTTCTAGACCTCCTTTGGCTCCAAGCATAAGTCTTTGGCTCCAAGACAATCATCGAGGTCTATTGTGACAATCCGTCAATTTATGGTTGATATTTTATTCTCAAGTATTATTTAAAAACATTATTTTAATGTTATATTATGAACTCACTCATTTATGGGAAGAAATTTGGGTTTACGTCTTGAAGTAGCATCGACTACGTCTAAACCGGAGAACTCTATGTTACGTGCTTATGTTTACATACACCGTTTTTTATGATAGTCTGACATTTCCGGAAATAAATTTATTCTTGAATATTATGATGGAATTTTAAATTTGTGTTGGTTCATAAACTCACATATTTACGAGAAGAGATTATGAATTACGTGCATAATTTAACGTCCTTTACGACTAAACCGGAAACCCTAGTTTCACGTATTTACATTTTTGAACTCCGTTTTTGATGAGACAATTTTTATTAGATTCGTTTTGTCCCGTTGATTCATAATTTATAAAAACGTTTTTCGTAAAACGACCCGAGGGAACGCAAATCGAGGAAACTAGAATCGAAGAGTACCCGTAAATAAATGGGGATGAGACAAAACCACTTTTTCCCCACCTCCACTCATGGGACGGGTAAACAAGCCACATACACCTTGAGGTGTCAAAGCTTGCAAAGTAAGCTAGGACACTTGTCCTAGCCACTTTGCAAACTAGCAACAACATCAAAACAAGCTTCCATAAACCATTTACTTTCATTTTCAACATGCAAAACACTCTCATCTCTCTCTCTACTCAATTTTGGTCGTCCATATCACCACCATAAACCACCATATGATCAAAAATTCAACCTTGATTCATGTGTTTAACTTGCACAAGTTGAATACCCTTTAAAGACTTGTTGATTAGAGGTGATCATAACATCCACAAAGGAGATTTTATGAAGATCAAGGGCTGATTTCTCAAGGAGTATACAAATATTTGGTGATCCTAGAAGTGGTGTTGATATCTCATAAGATTGGTTACCCAAAACCAAGTCTTGTTCATCATCAACCCCATCTTTTCATCACTTTGGTGGTATACAAATTGTTCTTCCTATCTTCTTATTATTCTGAATATGTAATCTTGTATTTTCTTCATTTATGTATCTGTATATGATGATTAAAAATATTGTGTGGGGATCATGTGTTGATAAACTTGGATAAATTAATGGAAAACTACATGTAAAAGTGGTAAATCTTGCTTAAATAAGTAGGTTGTATAAAATAGTAAAGAACCATATGTTAAACTGATAAAATATAATATTTGAATCAATATACAGTAAGTATTAAGACTTTTACACATGTGAGAGTTGGCCATGCGATAGAATCATTATAATGAGTGAGATATGATCAAAACAAAATTGAAGTACCAATCTGAATAGTCTGTTTTGTGTGGACTGTTAGGGACACTTAGAGTTAGATAGAGAAGTAGCTAAACCTAAGTTAATTGTATCACATAATATGAAGTTTCTGTCATCCAAATATGAGCTTCTATCTCCTTGTAGATCTCAAGATATGGTAAAAATGGTGAAAGTAAAAATAATTATCAGATTTGTAATATAAAGTATATAGTATAATATTAGCACTCAAGTAAATATAATATAAAAAGTATACCTAAAAACCCACTAACCTATATATTACATATAAATAAGTATTTACTTTGATAAATAAAAGTAACATATTATAAAAATGACAATTTGATAAGTTTATAAGTTACAAAACTAAAAACATAAGTTTTACGTCTTTTCGGCTAAAACCGATAAATTAACGTTTTCGTCAATTAAAACTTAGACGGTCGGACCCGTCTAATGTAAACTTTTTATAACTCATATACTGATCTATAAGTACATATGACAAGTAAAAATCGATAAGAGCCGAGCTTTATTGTAACACTTGGTAATTTTTCCTACTTTGTAAAATAACTATTTTACCCTTTGACTTTTTATTTAGTCAACTATGTGATTTGACTGTGTTGGAACCGGGAGGTTATCCTGCGTCTTCTGAAAACTGTTTGCTGACGAGTAATGGCCTGACACTGTGCTCAGTCATTATTCTGAACATTTTCTGTGAACCTGACCAAAGTGCTGAGACGGTCAATGAATTGACGATAATCCATGAGATTATTCGTTATCTGTGAATTATGTGCTTAACTGTTTAGTTTTTAACAGCGTGATCGTATTTTCATGAGCAGCGTATTTAAATATTTCTGTATATGTTTATATATGCCTGTATTTTAGTATTTTTGCTATTTATAGTAATAAATCGTATTTACTATGAATATTTAATTAACGTATCGCGTTTTCGTATTTTACGTTTTTTTTACGTTTAACCGTCGTTAGCATGCATAAAATACTTTACCAATTATAAAATGTCAGTTTTCGTCGAAAAATCGTAAATTTAATATATTTCGTCAATTTTTTTAAGTTTTACGTTTTAAACTTAACTATATACTTTTTGATATTTACCTAAAACTAAATAATCTGTTTACCTTAAACCTTTTAACTAGTTACCATAGTAAAATTTTTGAATAATTTACCCCCATATGGGACCCCCATAAACGGCCATATACCAACACCATGTGCATGATGCACCAACATTTCACTCTTTACCATATTAAGCTTAAGCTTACACCCCTTACACTTTTTAACTTATTAACCAAACATCACCTCAAATAATTCACATTATTCACTCCATTTCACTTCAAAAAAAAACACACATACCTCTCTTTCTCTCTCACAACTCACGGCACACATACACATACATCTTCCACCATTGTTGATTTCTTAAAGCTTCATTTTAACAAGAATTAACACAAAATAAATACACCCTAGAGTTTGTACAAAAAGAAGAATGGTTATTCTTGGTTTGTTGATTTGAGTAGTTTTTGGGTTGAAGTTGTAGAGTAGAGTTCTTGTTGATTATTAGTGGGTTAGAGCGTAGATCGGGTCGTTGTGATTACGTAGAGTCGTTACTCAAGGTTACTTCTTAAACCTTTTTTATCTTTTCATTTTTCATGCATAATCTTTGTAGATCTATGCATGCATGTTACTCATCAAGTATTTTCTTGAAATAAAATGATAAAAACTATTTTTGGTCATGAAATATTTTAAGATCTATGGAAATTATGTGTGGATCTATTAGATCCATACATAAAAATGGTTTAATTGAAAGACTTGTGAAAAATATAAGTATGTATATTTTAGATTTGTGAACTTGAAGTAAAATCTTTGATTTTGCTGGTGTTTATGAATAATTGGAGGGAACTAGTAGTGTTACTACTAGTGGTTACGCTTGAAAATGGTCGAAAATGAGTTTTTACGAAAAACGTACAATCTGTCCGATTTTTATAAGAGGCGTAGAGGGTCGTAAAAATTGTTTTGACACTAGTTTACTACGATATTATGAAAATATAAGTTAATACCTTCGTTTCGATATATTATGGGCTAAAAACGGAGCTAAAATGAGTAAGATGTGGTCGTTTAAATTTCCTTGTCGGAAAACTTAATTTTTGGTGAAAAACACTAAAAGTGGTTGCTGTCCAGATTTTTAAAGTGGTCGAAACGACGTTTTCGAGTCAAACGGAGTTGTTTTAAGTGTCGAAACGGTTACTAAAAGTTGTATATGAATGTTTGACTTGTTTTGTAAAAGGGTATTAGCGCGAAATGTGAATACTTGTTGTACCATTAAAAGTTTGAACGTTGGAAGTGGAAATTGATACTATTGCGGAAAATGACTTGTTGAAATATTGGCGATTGAAAAATTGTTGAAAATAGGGGTTTTAGGACGAGATTTGAGTACTTACTAAAAATGGTAAATTTTTATGTGACGCCGAAAGACTGCCGAATTTTCGTTAGAAATCGTGTTGGAAAATTTATTAAGATAAATTTTGGTAAATTAAATTTTACGCCGAAAGGCTGTCGAAATTTCGTCGAGTCAAAAATAAATATTTTTGCCTAAGTATATATATACTATAATGCTTATAACGATATAACATTTACAAGTCACGATTTTAACAACAAAATATATATATGATTGATGAGTAACGTACATGACGAACTATTGTGACTTATTTGCTAGCGCCTAAACTATAGTATTATATTTAGGTTGTTGCTAGAGTTGCTCGCTACTATTTGATCATACTTGTGCGGTTTGAATCGTTGCTTAAGGTGAGTTTATAGATCCCTATTAAACTGTTTTATATGTTTAATGTTTTGGGATGTGATAAATGCTTGATGCTTGCTTCTGGACGCAAGTAAAACTTGATTTCTGTGAACGCTTTGTGAACACTATTTATGAGATAGCTTAAGTTGCTTTAGCCATAGTCCCCAGTATCGTGAATCGTTAGTTACTCTGTTGAAATAAGCTCTTATGTTACGGATAGATCTATTGAGGGTTGACAACCTCCACACGGGCATTCTGACGCCAGACGAGTGTGTACCATCTGTATGAACGGGGTTATCTTGGCTAGGTACTCCATTGGGGCAAAATTTATGTATGCAATCTATTGTATGCACTGGATCACTAGTTTCGATGTCACGAGCTTAGCTATCATAAATATTGTGAACACCCAATTTATCCTACACTTGGCACTATACCTCCTATAGTTGCATGTGTACATGAAATGAAATCTGAATTGAATTACTATGAACTTTTACTTGAAACCTATATTCTCACCAACTTTATGTTGAACCAATTTAGCATTTATCTCAGGTAATGGATGAAGTGTTGTACCTGCTGTGTGAAGTACTTGGAGTCCGCATGCATTTCTTGGCTATCTTCGGACATTTATTTACTTATGCTTTTGAACTATTATCTCGTTGATGTTTAAAACTTTTACATTCCGCTACACTATCTTTTGAAACTGAGAACTATTGTACTGTGATGCTTTTACTTTAAATTTAACGAGGTATTTTTATAAAACGTCTCATTTAGAGTCGTTCTCTTGTACCTTGAACTATGATACAATGACGTAACAGCCCCCGAGCTTCACCGCTTTCGCATATCACATTTTGGGGTGTTATAGAATTGGTAATCAGAGCCTTGGTTATAGAGAACTAGGTTTGCATCTTAGGCCTAGACTATAACCGATGTGGCTACTTGTTACTCTGTATATATATGTGTACTACGTAATGTATTACGTAGGATAACACTATAAGTAATATGTAATATATATTATGTAATACGTAATATGTATTATATACATATGCATTTCGTTGATTTGCACACTTTAATTTCTATACATGATTATTTCATGCATACCCTACAACTGCTTTAATACGCATTTTGGTTGTTGCAGGATATGTCATCGCATACTATCACGTATCATTTCGATTACATCTATAGTCTGATTTTATTCCAATCACCACTTTCGGTGTTATTTTTGGTTTTGTTTTGATCTTTGGTATTTAATCGAAACTCTTATTTTATGACTATGTACTCGATATTTTGATTATGAATGAGAATTTAACTTTATGACCTTGACCAGTGACTATCATTTTTATGTTGTTGTACTGTTAAATTCTGCATTCTATTTTAGCATAAGAAATATATAACGTGTATATTCGTGCTTGAACCTTATTTGCATTGTTGTCTTAACGCAGAGAAACAATGGTGAACACACGTAACAAAATGACTGACGCACAATTGGAAGCACTGATTACGCAACGAGTGACTGCTGCACTGGCAAACGTTCAAGCCAACAACAACGTGAACGAAGCACCACCGAACAATGTTGACAATCGACCGCCTAAGCCGTGTACTTACAAGGACTTTAGGAGCTGTGACCCTTTGACTTTTAATGGTACTGAAGGAGCTATCGGATTAGCTCGTTGGGTCGAAAAGATGGAAGCTGTATTTCGTGTCAGTGGATGTGCTGTTGAAAACCAAGTGACTTATTCTACTTGTACCTTAGCTGCTGGAGCGTTGACATGGTGGAACACCCATATGCAGACGGCTGGAGCCGAGGAGGAGTATGGAATGAGTTGGGAGGAACTTAAGAAGTTGTTGACTAAGGAGTACTGTTCTCGTAATGAGATTCAGAAAATGGAAATCGAATTGTGGAACCTGACTGTGAAGAACAATGACATTGGTACGTACACTAGGAGGTTCCAAGAATTGTGTTTGCTATGTCCTGGAATGGTTCCGGATGAAGAAAAGAAGGTTGAGCGCTATATTTGGGGTTTACCTGGTAGAGTTCAAGGGAATGTGACATCATCTGGAACGAAAAAAGTTAGTGATGCTATAAGGATGGCTCACAGTCTGATGGACCAATTTGTTCGAGCAAATGCTGGGAATGTCGCGGACAACAAGAGAAAACGGGGGAATAACCAAAGGAACAACCATGGGAACTATCCGAATAAGAGGCAAGACACCGCAAAAGCGTACACTGCTGGTACTGGGGAAAAGGGAGTATACAATGGGACGTTACCTCTGTGCAATCGATGCAAGCGTCACCATAATGGATAATGCAATGTACAATGTCACAACTGCAAGAAAACTGGACACATTGCTAGAGATTGTAAGTCACCACCCAACACGAAAGCCAACGTCACTTGCTTTGAATGTCAGCAGAAGGGACACTACAACAATGAGTGCCAAAGGAAAAGAACAAGGACCAAGGAAAGATTGCTAAAGCTGGGGAAGCTCGTGGAAGGGTCTATGTGATAGGAGGAGGAGAAGCGCAACAAAACCCCGACGTCGTGACGGGTACGTTTCTTCTCAATGGTCGTTATGCTTCTATTTTATTTGATACCGGAGCCGATAGGAGTTTTTTGTCGACTATTTTTAGTGTCTTACTTGATGTGACCCCTTCGCCCTTAGACACTAAGTACACTATTGAGTTAGAAAATGAGAAGTTGATAGAAGCCGACACTATACTTCGTGGATGCACTTTAAATCTTCTAGGTCATCCATTCGTAATAGACCTTATGCCTGTTAAGTTAGGGAGTTTTGACGTGATTGTCGGAATGGATTGATTGTCGAGATATCGTGCTACGATTGTATGTGACGAGAAGATCGTTCGTTTACCATTTGGTGATGAAGTTTTGGAGGTACAAGGGGATACAAGTAACGGAAAAGGGAAGTCACGACTGAACATTATCTCGCGTGTCAAAGCTCAGCAGTTGTTATCGGAAGGTTGCCACGTATTTTTAGCATGCGTTACTGAAAAGCGGACGGAAGAAAAACGGTTGGATGATGTACCTATCGTACGGGATTTTCCAGAAGTCTTTCCTGAAGATTTGCCTGGATTACCGCCGGCTAGACAAGTTGAATTCCAGATCGATTTAATACCGGGAGCTGCACCTGTTGCTCGAGCGCCTTACCGTTGAGCACCGTCGGAATTGCAAGAACTAGCGACGCAACTACAAGAGTTGACTGATAAAGGATTCATAAGACCGAGTTCTTCACCCTGGGGAGCTCCAGTCTTATTTGTAAAGAAGAAGGATGGGAGTTTTCGGATGTGTATCGACTATCGTGAGTTGAACAAACTTACCATCAAGAACCGTTACCCATTACCTAGGATCGATGATCCGTTTGATCAGTTGCAAGGATCGAGCGTTTACTCGAAGATTGACCTTAGTTCTGGTTATCACCAATTAAGAGTCCGTGAGGAAGATGTTGCAAAGACTGCTTTTAGGACTAGGTATGGAGACTATGAGATCCAAGTGATGTCGTCCGGTTTGACAAACGCACCTGCTGTGTTTATGGACCTCATGAGCCGGGTGTGTAAACCGTATTTGGACAAGTTTGTCATTGTGTTCATCGATGACATACTGATTTACTCAAGGAATGAGAAAGAACATGAGGAACATCTTAAGATAATATTAGAATTGCTTAAGAAGGAGGAATTGTACGATAAGTTCTCGAAGTGTGATTTTTGGTTGCCAAGAGTACAATTTCTAGGTCACGTTATTGATAGCAAGGGGATTCATGTTGATCCTGCCAGAATTGAATCAATTAGGGAGTGGACTGCTCCTACGACACCGATTGAAATTCGCCAATTCTTAGGACTCGCCGGATATTACCGAAGATTCATCGAGGGATTCTCGAAGATCGCAAAACCATTGACGAAGTTGACTCAAAAGAAGGTGAAATACGAATGGGGAGATAAGGAGGAATTAGCATTCCAGAAGTTGAAACAAATCTTGTGTAGTGCGCCTATTCTATCGTTACCAGAAGGATCGGAAGACTTTGTGGTCTACTGTGATGCATCAGCAAACGGATTGGGAGCTGTGTTGATGCAAAGGAAGAAAGTTGTCGCCTACGCGTCACGACAATTGAAAACACATGAGAAAATCTACACTACGCACGACATGGAGCTAGGAGCGGTAGTATTTGCCTTGAAATTATGGAGACACTACTTGTATGGAACCAAGTGTGTCGTCTATACCGATCACAAGAGTTTACAACATATCCTTGATCAGAAAGAACTGAACATGAGACAACGTCGATGGATCGAGTTGCTCAGCGATTATGACTGTGAAATCCGCTACCACCCTAGGAAGGCCAATGTAGTGGCAGATGCGCTAAGTAGAAAGGAACAACTGATGACACGTACAGTTAGATCGTTAGCTATGGTTATCAATCCAAACTTACCTGTGCAAATTCGTGAAGCACAAACCGAAGCTCTTAAGCCTGAACATGTTGAAGCTGAGAAATTAAGGGGAATGATTACAAAGAAATTGGAGACTAGCACTAATGGAACGCTATGTCTGAATGGTAGAAGTTGGTTACCACGGTTTGGAGGACTAAGGGACGTGATTATGCACGAGTCGCATAAATCTAAGTATTCGATTCACCCAGGATCTGACAAAATGTATCAGGATATGAAGAAGCTATATTGGTGGCCAAATATGAAAGCTGAAATTGCTACTTACGTAGGGAAGTGTCTGACTTGTGCTAGAGTGAAAACAGAACACCAAAAACCATCTGGATTGTTGGTTCAACCTATAATTCCTATGTGGAAATGGGGAAATATAACCATGGATTTCATAACTAAGCTGCCTAAAACGAACAACGGATATGACATAATTTGAGTAATTTTGGATCGACTTACGAAATCTGCACACTTCTTGGCTATGAAAGAAGATGTTCAATGGATAAGCTTACGAGACTTTATCTGAAGGAAGTAGTCGCAAAACATGGGATACCGATCTCGATAATTTCTGATAGAGATGGTAGATTTACTTCGGAATTCTGGAAATCACTTCAGAAAGCGTTGGGTACGCAATTGGACATGAGTACTGCTTATCACCCGCAGACTGACGGACAGAGTGAAAGAACTATTCAAACGCTGGAGGACATGTTACGTGCTTGTGTGCTTGACTTTGGGAAGCAATGGGACAGACATTTGCCTCTAGTGGAATTCTCTTACAACAATAGTTATCACACCAGTATTAAGGCTGCACCGTTTGAAGCGTTGTATGGTCGTAAATGTCGCTCGCCTGTGTGTTGGAGTGAGGTTGGGGATAGTCAACTCACTGGCCCTGAACTCATCCGTGAAACGACTGAGAAGATTGTTCAAATCAAGAGCCGAATTCAAGCAGCCCGTGATCGTCAAAAGAGTTACGCCGACGTTCGACGTAAGCCTCTCGAATTTCAAGTGGGAGACAAAGTGATGCTAAAAGTATCGCCTTGGAAAGGTGTGGTACGTATTGGCAAGCGAGGAAAGCTGAACCCCCGTTATATTGGACCTTTCAAAATTCTGGCAAAGGTTGGAACCGTAGCCTATCGTCTCGAATTACCGCAAGCGTTGAGCCGCGTGCACAGCACTTTTCATGTGTCGAACTTGAAGAAGTGCCTTTCTGATGAGAAACTCGTTATACCATTGGAGGAACTCCGAATCGACGACAAGATGCAATTTGTCGAAGAACCTGTTGAAATCATGGACCGTGAGGTCAAACGATTGAAACAGAGTCGTATTCCTATCATCAAGGTGAGGTGGAATTCTAAACGTGGACCTGAATTCACTTGGGAGCGTGAGGATCAATTTCGCAAGAAATATCCGCAACTCTTTGACAACTCTAGAAACCGTGACACTCCTAAGCTTTGAGGACAAAGCTTCTCTATCAAGGGGATGATGTAACACCTGGTAATTTTCACTACTTTGTAAAATGACTATTTTACCCTTTGACTTTTTATTTAGTCAACTATGTGATTTGACTGTGTTGGAACCGGGAGGTTATCCCGCGTCTTCTGAAAAACTGTTTGCTGACGAGTAATGGCCTGTCACTGTGCTCAGTCATTATTCTGAACATTTTCTGTGAACCTGACCAAAGTGCTGAGACGGTCAATGAATTGACGATAATCCATGAGATTATTCGTTATCTGTGAATTATATGCTCAACTGTTTAGTTTTTAACAGCGTGATCGTATTTTCATGAGCAACGTATTTAAATATTTCTGTATATGTTTATATATGCCTGTATTTTAGTATTTTTTGCTATTTATAGTAATAAATCGTATTTACTGTGAATATTTAATTAACGTATTGCGTTTTCGTATTTTACGTCGTTTTTACGTTTAACCGTCGTTAGCATGCATAAAATACTTTACCAATTATAAAATGTCAGTTTTCGTCGAAAAATCGTAAATTTAATATATTTTGTCAATTTTTTTAAGTTTTACGTAATTTTAAACTTAACTATATACTTTTTGTTATTTACCTAGAACTAACTAACATTTTTACCTTAAACCTGTTAACTAGTTACCATAGTAAATTTTTTGAATAATTTACCCCCATATGGGACCCCCATAACCGGCCATATACCAACACCATGTGCATGATGCACCAACATTTCACTCTTTACCATATTAAGCTTAAGCTTACATCCCTTACACTTTTTAACTTATTAACCAAACTTCACCTCAAATAATTCACATTATTCACTTAAAAAAAAACACACATACCTCTCTTTCTCTCTCAAAACTCACGGCACACATACACATACATCTTCCACCATTGTTGAGTTCTTAAAGCTTCATTTTAACAAGAATTAACACAAAATAAATACACCCTAGAGTTTGTACAAAAAGAAGAATGAATATTCTTGGTTTGTTGATTTGAGTAGTTTTTGGGTTGAAGTTGTAGAGTAGAGTTCTTGTTGATTATTAGTGGGTTAGAGCGTAGATCGGGTCGTTGTGATTACGTAGAGTCGTTACTCAAGGTTACTTCTTAAACCTTTTTCATCTTTTCATTTTTCATGCATAATCTTTGTAGATCTATGCATGCATGTTACTCATCAAGTATTTTCTTGAAATAAAATGATAAAAACTATTTTTGGTCATGAAATATTTTAAGATCTATGGAAATTATGTGTGGATCTATTAGATCCATACATAAAAATGGTTTAATTGAAAGACTTGTGAAAAATATAAGTATGTATATTTTAGATTTGTGAACTTGAAGTAAAATCTTTGATTTTGTTGGTGTTTATGAATAATTGGAGGGAACTAGTAGTGTTACTACTAGTGGTTACGCTTGAAAATGGTCGAAAATGAGTTTTTACGAAAAACGTACAATCTGTCCGATTTTTATAAGAGGCGTAGAGGGTCGTAAAAATTGTTTTGACTCTAGTTTACTACGATATTATGAAAATATAAGTTAATACCTTCGTTTCGATATATTATGGGCTAAAAACGGAGCTAAAATGAGTAAGATGTGGTCGTTTAAATTTCGTTGTCGGAAAACTTAATTTTTGGTGAAAAACACTATAAGTGATTGCTGTCCAGATTTTTAAAGTGGTCGAAACGACGTTTTCGAGTCAAATGGAGTTGTTTTAAGTGTCGAAACGGTTACTAAAAGTTGTAAATGAATGTTGGACTTGTTTTGTAAAAGGGTATTAGAGCGAAATGTGAATACTTGTTGTACCATTAAAAGTTTGAACGTTGGAAGTGGAAATTGATACTATTGCGGAAAATGACTTGTTGAAATATTGGCGATTGAGAAATTGTTGAAAATAGGGGTTTTAGGACGAGATTTGAGTACTTACTAAAAATGGTAAATTTTTATGTGACGCCGAAATACTGCCGAATTTTCGTTAGAAATCGTGTTGGAAAATTTATTAAGATAAATTTTGGTAAATTAAAATTTACGCCGAAAGGCTGTCGAAATTTCGTCGAGTCAAAAATAAATATTTTTGCCTAAGTATGTATATACTATAATGCTTATAACGATATAACATTTACAAGTCACGATTTTAACAACAAAATATATATATGATTGATGAGTAACGTACATGACGAACTATTGTGACTTATTTGCTAGCGCCTAAACTATAGTATTATATTTAGGTTGTTGCTAGAGTTGCTCGCTACTATTTGATCATACTTGTGCGGTTTGAATCGTTGCTTAAGGTGAGTTTATAGATCCCTATTAAACTGTTTTATATGTTTAATATTTTGGGATGTGATAAATGCTTGATGCTTGCTTCTGGACGCAAGTAAAACTTGATTTCTGTGAACGCTTTGTGAACGCTTTGTGAACACTATTTATGAGATAGCTTAAGTTGCTTTAGCCATACTCGCCACTATCGTGAATCGTTAGTTACTCTGTTGGAGTAAGCTCTTATGTTACGGATAGATCTATTGAGGGTTGACAACCTCCACTCGGGCATTCTGATGTCGGACGAGTGTGTACCATTTGTATGAACGGGGTTATCTTGGCTAGGTACTCCATTGGGGCAAAATTTATGTATGCAATCTATTGTATGCACTGGATCACTAGTTTCAATGTCACGAGCTTAGCTATCATAAATATTGTGAACACCCAATTTATCCTACACTTGGCACTATACCTCCTATAGTTGCATGTGTACATGAAATGAAATCTGAATTGAATTACTATGAACTTTTACTTGAAACCTATATTCTCACCAACTTTATGTTGACCCAATTTAGCATTTATCTCAGGTAATTGATGATGTGTTGTACCTGCTGTGTGAAGTACTTGGAGTCCGCATGCATTTCTTGGCTATCTTCGGACATTTATTTACTTATGCTTTTGAACTATTATCTCGTTGATGTTTAAAACTTTTACATTCCACTACACTATCTTTTGAAACTGAGACCTATTGTACTGTGATGCTTTTACTTTAAATTTAACGAGGTATTTTTATAAAACGTCTCATTTAGAGTCGTTCTATTATACCTTGAACTATGATACAATGACGTAACATCCCCCGAGCTTCACCGCTTTCGCATATCACATTTTGGGGTGTTACATTTATAACATATGGACATTAACAGGCCAAATTAGCCTTATTGGACTATTAACCCAACTAATTTGGGTAAACATTAATGGACTTATTCATTGGGCTTAACCCACTTGGGCCCAACATGTGAGTATAGGGCTGATGTTAAAAGTGTAATTGGACTAATAAAATGTAATGGGCTTATAATGGTCATATTGGGCTTTAACATGTGAAGAAGTTAAACTAGTGAAACTAGTATAAAAATTTACCAACACTTGACACTATAATGAGTAAATAAAGATGTACAATCCCTCTTGATCATCATCATATTTATAAAATCATCATATGTATACATAGCTATTGTTTTTATAAAGTCATTGGACAAAAGTCTAAGACGAGTATTATTTGTCTAGGTTTCCATGATTGAGGCACGTACCGTACATCCGAATCGCCGATAACCGCATTTCCCAATCAACGTGAGTTCATAGCCTCGCACTCTTTTAAATGTTTTTATGAAATGTTTTATAAACCCGCGAGGGAGATAACAAGTTAGTTTTAAAAAAATTAGGACACCAGTTGTCCCGATTGTTTGCTTATTGATTTGGACCCGAATGATTGTATGACCCGATGAATGATTATATGACCCGATGAATGAAAAGACATGGATTATTATTAATTAGGTTATGTCACTAAATGTCCCATTAGCATGAATTGTGAACTGCCGGGATTTGGTAGACGTTTATGCATATAATAGTACTATTTGGGGAAGATCACCCCCGTTCGCACCTTGACGGTTGATCCCCGTCGTGCCACATTGATGGGTAAGTGAATTTATGTATGAGAAGATTTATATAAGCGTGATTATTGTGACGACACGCTGTTTTAGATGGGTAAATGATTTTCGGGTTAGCTACCCGTTGTTTGTTATAGTAAGGTAGCAATGTCATGCGGCTTATAATAATCCAATAACGAAAATACTGCTATACGCATTAAATTACGATATATTGCCTGACTAGAAATACGGAGTCTTATTATTGATATTATGTCCGTGTTTTGGTTTTTCATAACCATTTTTATATAACGGATTATATTACACCTTATACAACGTTATAAAACGTATTATATGATGTTTTTACGACAATGGTTCGTATGATGGTTTTCGAAGGCAAAAGCCTATATTATGATTTTGACAAAGATTTGTATAAAACGTTTTTGGCTTATTTTATGGCCTACTACAAAGATTTGTACAAAATGATTTTCGGTAATAATTTTATACCGATGATATATTAATGGATTTCATTAAACTCTATGAATTCACTCGAATTTTTCGCTGACCTTTTCTTTTAACATGTTTTATCTCAGGTATTTGAAGGTAATTCTCGGGAAGACGACAAGAATTCATGGCCCACACTTAAATAACAGTTTCCAGTCAAATGTTTTGTAAAATTGTATGAAATACTATGACTTCGGACCTATGTAAATTTGATATTCATGAATGGAAAAAGCTTTATTATTAAACGACGCGATTTTTATGCGTTGTCTATGATTTGAGTAATGTGCTATCCCGTAACACCAACGACTCTTCCGCTGAACTAAAGTATGAATATTTGGGGGTGTTACATCTATGCCTTAAATTAGCTTATAAATAAGACCCTTGGGGCGTGTAACAACAACAACTCATATGCACTTTTATGCACTTCAATTACTTTTTCATAACCATCAAATAAACTCTCTCAACCTTATCCAAAACTCCATTCCCGGATTTGAACAAGGTGGTGCAAGAAAAGTCACTTTTAGAGTCCAAAAAGGAAAGTTACACTCACGAAACTCTTAGGGATCATTACCCTAACCATTAGAAACATATTTCCACTATGTAAGACTCTTGATTATGACTTATAAGACTATTATTTCTGAGTTTATTTCATTATTCATTATGAGTAGCTAAATCATTCTATACTTGGTAGGATGATGTTTGTGGTATGAAGAAGTGGTTGTGATTGTGATTTATGTTTATTTCAATTTCAAGCTTTCCTTTGAACCATTGGTACTTATGTTTCATGTGACAATTGTTGTCAAAACTTAATTTGTTGGTAAAGATTTCATAGGTCGAAAGGGTTATTTTCTATCAACAAATCATAGCCGGTTTGTCTATGATTCGCTATCTTTTGTATTGATCATTTCTTAAGAAGTTTTGATTATCAAGAAACATAATTATAAGTGTTAGCAAATTCATGAAACGATCGTGAATCGAATGTGTTGAAATTGGATTTAGGTCTTGAATTGAGTGATTGTGTCTAATGCTTGTTTTCTTTAATTAAAGTCTTGACGAGGATTGAAGCTTTTGAAAACAATAGATTGGATTATCCATCTAATTAACATAATCATATATGTTAAATGTGTCATCACAATCATACCACAACGGATGCCTAAACTAGTCTTTTCCAAGTGTTGCCTTTAATCTTATTTGTTAATCACATCACACTACTTGTTATTTGTTTGCCTACAATTGCTACAATCAAAGATTATAGTTTATTTTTGAATGATCATAGGTTTTCCAAATCCCCGTGAACGATCTCAGTATTACCACATAAAATCTATACACAAACGAAAGGGTCATACTTGCCCGTGCGTTTTTAGTCAATTCGATCATTCGTGTTTATAAATTTAAAACTTGTTCCAATCCAACACACGAAGGACGCATCACACCCTCATATCCCATGGCTACAAGGCCATCATGTATCTCTGAGTCTGGTAGCATACTAATGCCATTAGCATCTTTAGGTCTCAATGATGCTCTTAAAAGAACTTTTGTGACATGTATATTCCTATCATTAACCCTAGCTCTAATGCAAGGTTGATTATGTCGAGTAACAGCAGACGCAGTCCTCCAAAATTGCACAACAATAGGAATTGAAATAGTAAGACTTACAGTGAGTGCATATTGTATGCGAATTCGAAAAAGAAATTCAAGTATTTCATGAAAACCGTGAGAATCGGTGCTCTAAATCAACTTAGCAATTTGGTTGTGTTTAGATATCACTTGTAGAGCAGCCTTTAAAGATAAGAATTAGAGTTGTAGAATCGAGGTGCAAAAATAAAAGATTAGGTAAATCAATTATGTAATTGGGGTGGGTTTATATATGGAAAGCAAACCCAAGCGGGAAGAAACCGCCAAATTTAAAAAAGATACCCTCCAATGGTAGAACGTTCAAATAGCGGTACATGGAACATACGTGGTACTTCAAATATGCCTAGCGGTACATGGTTTCTAAAAACGGTACCTCAAAGATAATTACCGGTACATGTAGTCCACTATCATTGTATCCTCTTTTACCTTGATCTAGTAACCTGTAATCACATCACAAAAAACTGCAAACACTATACAATATAATAAACATAATAATTTTACACTTATATCCTCCCCTTAACATATTCAACAATTATTGGTTGAGCATACCAATATGTGTTACCAAGAACTCAAACCACTTTGTTTCAAACGCCTTGGTCAATAAATCAGCTACATAGTTATCTGTATGGATCTTTAAAACCTGAATAAACTTTTTGTCATAAGCATCTCTAATGAAGTGATGTCTTATTTCAATATGCTTGGTTTTGGAGTGAAATACTATATTTTTGACAATGCATATAGTACTTTCATTATCAATGTAGATTTTGGTATTCATAAAATTGAAACCATAATCTAACATTCTGATTCTGAATCCAAAATACTTGTACATGGCAAAGAGAAGCAACCACATATTCATCTTCAGTTGTAGAAGTAGCAACAATGCTTTGCTTTTTACACTGCCAAGAAATAAGTCTTCTTCCTAGGAATTGACAACCTCCTGTTGTGGACTTCCTATCTTGATTAGCTCCAACATAATCACTATCTAAGTAAACTTCTAAATCAAAGGTAGAGTCTCTAGGATACCATAAAACTAAGTTAGGTTGTCCCTTGAGATATTTGTAGATTCTTTTCACAACATGTAGATGTGAAACCTTTGGATTGACTTGAAACCTTGAACAAGCACATACAGCAAACATAATATCTGGCCTAGAAGCAGTAAGATACATAAGTGACCCAATCATGGACCTATATCAGTGAAGATCCACATCTGCACCACGTTCATCTTTTGACAAGGACTTCTTGGCTTCAAAAGGTGTACTTGTACTTCTTGTATCCATGCTTGAATTTTCTTCAAGATTTCAGCAACATATTTATCTTGACTAATAAATATTTTATCTTTCCTTTGTTTGACTTGAAGTCCTAAAAAGAAAGTAAGTTCTCATATATAACTCATCTGAAACCTTCCTTTCGTCAAAGCTTCAAACTCTTCACACCATGACTTCTTGGTGGAACCAAAAATAATGTCATCCACATACACTTGTACTAAGATAATGTCCTTGGCATTCTTCTTGATAAAAAGAGTCTTATCAATGGTCCCTCTCATGTAGCCATGTTCCAAAAGAAAATTGGACAAAGTTGCATACCAGGACCTTGGAGCTTGGTGAAGACCATAAAGAGCTTTGATAACTTTGTAGACTCTGTTGGGGAATTTAAGATCTATAAAACCTGGAGGTTGTGATACATATACCTCCTCAGAAATAGTGCCACAAATAAAATCACTTTTCACATCCATTTGATAGACTACAAAACCTATATATGATACAAAGGCCAAAAATAACCTAATGGCTTCTATTTTTTCCATTGGTGTAAAAACCTCATCATAGTCTATCCCTATATCCTTGGGCAAGAAGACTGGCCTTTTTCCTGACCACAACACCCCTTTCATCCTTCTTGTTTCTAAAAACCCACCTTGTACCAATTACTCTCTTTCTAGAAGGTAGGTCAACAAGAATCCAAACCTTTTGTAGTTCAAATTGCATAATCTCTTCTTGCATAACATCCACCCAACTTTCTTCATCAAGATCATGAGAAATGTTCTTAGACTCTACTTGTAATAGAAAACAAGCAAAAAACAATGTTGAGTATCTTTATGATTTGTTATCTGTTATTGCTTAACATAACTCACAAGTGCATGGGTTTTAGCACTAGCTTTAACTTGTCTCCTGGTTTGCACAACAGACTTTGGATCTTCAATGATCTGACTATAGGATGATTGTTGTTGACTCTATGAGTGAGAATAGGACTGACTAGTATAATAGTTTCCAAATTATTGAAATCAGTCACTACACCCTGCTCATCATAGGAAGAATTTGAGAATATTCCTTCGTTTGGAATAGCATAAGCATCTTCATCATCCATAGACTGAAGAATATCTTCTAGTGAATCAACAGTATTTGCAAAATTTTGATCAGCAGTACTTGGATGTGAAGTACAGCTAGTTTGCATATGTACTGCTGAGCTTTGTGATTCCAATGGTTCTTCTCTAGTGTGCTTAGCATTAGCTGTAGCATTCTTCTCTTGATCCATAAGCCTCTGAATTTCATCATGGGAGGCTTGATCATCATTTGATACTACTGGTTCCTTCTGTTGTGGGCTTGGCAATGTAGGTGACATGAGACAAATTTGGTACATAGATATGAGCATCATCATCATCATCCTTAGTGTTTGATGTAGAAGAATTTTCTTCTTGAGTACCTGTGCTTGTGGTAGTGGTCTCTTCACCTGCATTGTTAGTTTGACAGTCTTGTTGCATAGAATAGTAATTCATGGAGTTGGTCAGACAATCCAAATCAAACATCCAAACATATCCTATTCTTGGTACATTGCGATTATTCTCTAAAAAGTTAACCTGGGCATTCTCTTCTACCTTTCCTGATGCCAAATTGTAAACCTTATATGCTCTACTTTGCAAAGAATACCCTACTAGGTATCCTGAATCAGAATTTCCATCAAACTTTCCCAATTGTTCAAAGAGTATTTAAAATTGAAACATGACACCCAAAAGGTCTTAAGTGACTTATGGTTGGCTTAGTGCCAGTCAAAAGTTCATAAGGTGTTTTGTTATGAGGCTTGGTTACAAAAACTCTATTAAGCACATAGCATGCAGTGTTGATTGCTGATGAGTAGTAAAACACGCCTTTTTTTTATAGAAAAGCGTGAATCACGGTAAATATTAGGTAAATACGCGAGGACACGTAAAAACCGACAATCGAGTTCGATCTCGAGGAGGTATTGTATTTAAGCCAAAAGATATAAACGTATTTAATTTGATATTACGCTTTTGGAAAGAAGGAAAGAAAAGAAAACGAAAACGAATTTCACTAAAAACGGACGAAATCGCGTACGCGTACGAACGTTAAAAACGTGACCAAACAAAAAATTTCACCTAACAAATTATTAAAAAATACTAAATTGTTCTAAAAAGTCTATATAAGAAAAATTCGAAAACCAAAAAAATTGAAAGTGATTAAATTAATTAATATTAATTTTAATAGTTAAATAAAACCTAAAAAATAAAACTAATTAAGAAAAAGTCTAAATTCAAATTTTTTCTTTTGTAAACCTAAATAATATTATTCTAAATCTAAAAAACATTTTTCAAAAATTAAAACTTACTTTTATCTACTTTTTATACACTTTCTAAAATTAAAACTAAAAATAATCCTAAAAATTAAAATATATAAGTGAAAAATAAATTTCTGACCTAGAAAAATTTTAAACTATAAACTAAACAAAGTAAAAATGAAATAACTCAAAAACGTTCAACCAATAAGCCAAAATGTTGGCTTGTAGTCACGGCTTGTTTTATATAAGCAATGTTAACCTCCCCTTAAATAGAAAATATGGGAAAGGTATACCAATAAAGACTCTAGGGAAAGATGGTTAAGAGAGTGTGTATGTGAGGCGTTGGGTGGTTAGAGGTCACGGATTCGAGTGTTGGCAACCCATTAATTTTTTTACTTATTTTTTTTCTTTTTCTTGTTTGCATAGACCCGAACACAACCCAAACACAAACATGAATACCAAAATCAATCCAAATATACGAATATAATGCCACGAATTTGATACAGTTTATAGCAGGTCAACACTTTTTGTTTCATTCTTTGGTTTTTATTTTTTGTTATACTTTTATTAGGGTGTGTAGGGTTGTTGTGGTATCACTCGGCACAGGGAACACAACCTAAGCACAAACTCAAACACAAACACAATTCTAAAATTAACAACAAACGCGCCACAAATTTAGCTAGAATGAATTCAGCAACCACATAATGCAATCAACAGGCCACTAATCAAGTTAATGTGCACAATGGGTACACTATGCTTTTGTGGTTCGCTTTTTGGTTTTGATAGTTACCGTTGATACTTTTGTTGGGAAGTTAACAGGCAACACACATACACAAAATACAAGCAATGAATGAAAATGACCAACCTACGTGCTGATAAAAACAATGACCGTGGGCAAGGTTCAAACAAGCAGGCACCTATTTACGGTTTTGGTTACTTTTTTGTGTTTTTTCTGTTAGAATGCAAATGCATAGATACACAACACAAAATCCACTTATATCAAAGGCAAACTCAACAAATCACACCCACACACTCAATGAAAAAACTGATTCATGTCACACATGTATGCTCAAAATCTCACGGTGAAATACAAAACGAACAACAAGCACACTCTTTTTATTCTATGCTTAGTTTTTGGTTTACTTGGGTTGCACATAAAATTAACATAACACAACACAATTCACAATTTAAAAGGCCACGTTTTGGAGTTAGTATGCACACAGTGGTTGAATAAACAACATCAGGCACCTAATTTCTCTTGGAATTCGTTTGTTTTGGTTTGCTTTATTTGGACAGTGGGCATAAAGCACATAAACACAACCAACTTTCGACAATTCACGCCAAATTATGAGGTGTGAGTGTACACAATAAAGCATAAAACACGCAGGTCTTTTTTACTTTTTGGTTCATTTAGATGTTGTATGGTGTCCATAGTAAGTCTTAATACGAACACTAACTACAATCACACCTACTGTATATGAAACTCACAGAAAACTGAAACCTCGCAATATTTTTTATGTGTTATGTATCGAGTAAACTAAAAGCAGTTCTATACTAACTCTAACCTCAATAATAAACACAACAACTCTTAATCTTAAACCCTAACTAGTGACACAATTAAAGACAGAATCAAACATCTCTTTAAGTTTCACTAGGTAGATTTTCATAAACCATCAAAACTAATTTTTACTCTAGAAAATCATAAACTTTTTTTGTCAAAGTTAACTTCCCTAAACCTAATAGGAAAGTGTAGAGCTTAGCTATCCTGAGGGTTACTCACTACCCACACGACATACTCTCCCAAACACCCCTTTAGGTCTAAATGGGCAAATTTTACAAAGAGCTCTTGAACAAATATCGATCTAATGATATACTCTAGCATACACACATTCATTAACATCAACTTAACAATAAAATAACACAAAATGGACAGGAAATCAGCAGGCTCACAACATCGATCATATATCATGTAATTTTGGACAGAATTAATAAAATGGACAAAAGAGGGAAAACCTCGAGAGTATACAATCCATGCTCTCAGATTCGTGAGCTTATGTGATAGCTTTATCACAAGCTTCCAATCAACCTGCTAAGATTCAACAAACTTAGGCAGTAACAACAAAAACAAAGCAATCTGATTCTCTTTTTCTTTCTTTTCTAAAAAAAACTTTCACAAACTAATACTTTCAAACCCTCAACCAACTGATACACAATCTCAAACATAAACAATAAGAACATAATTTTTGGGATCAAAACCTTTAAAAATACCAACTTTTCAAAACATGAATTTGAAAAAGGAATTACTTTTATAAAAGACTTGATACACAAAACGAACTTGGATAAATTTTTGGAACTCATATTTAATTCTTAACTAAATACCAACTTTAAATCAACAAAAAGGAATTATATCCCCAAAGAATAACAACTTTCATATAATTTAAAAGGGATTACAATTGAGTTAAAGAAGAAAAACTGGAACAAGTAGAAAAAATGAAACCTAATGCTTTATATAAGCTACAAGATTTCTAGCAGAAAATAGAAAATAATGCTAAACCCTAATGTTGGATTTCCTTTCCTACCATTTGTCTTCTCTAATTTGAAATTGGTCAAATAGGTGTCCCGTGAATTCGCAGAGAGCATGTGAGATACCAGTTGTACTAGATGCATCCAAACCAGCCATCAAGTCTTAGGAAGAAAGAAATCAACTAGGGTCGTTGATATCACTTCCACACTTTTGTTTTCTTCCAAAAATGGAGCATGGGAGGGTCGTGTGGGGCCCTTAGGTGAGCTGGGGTAGAATCTTGATACATGGGTGTGTCAAGATATTGGTGAATCGTACAATGGTAACAACAATTTCGGTTTACCCTTTGGTCTTAGGTAAATGCGTCGTGGGTAACTTTTTAGGGTTTATGGGTGTTGAAAGGGTGGATTTAATCTGTTGGTGGTTAACAGGATATGTTAGGCGGTTTTTAGAAACAATTAAATATACTAATTTGAAATTAGTATATTAACTGTGACTAATGGTTAGGGTTATTGGGTTGTGGGTTTGGGCTTTTGGGTTGCTGGGTAATATTAATGGTGATGTTGAGTATTTTAGTTAGTATAGCTTCGGATATTTGCAGATTAGGTCCCTCCACTAACAGTAATCCTTAACAGCCTTCACATCATTAGTCCTTACCCCTTGACACTGTTAGTCCTTTAGCAATTGCACTGTTAGTCCTTTTGGTTAGCTTTTGGATTTAAGGAAAAATGTTGCATTCTCTTCAAACTTTAAGGGCTCAATTTGTATAGTCTTCAAACTTTAGGGACCCCAAAGTAATTTTGAGATTCTTAGGGGTATAAAGTGTCAATCTTTAAAATTTGAGGGACCAAACTTGTACAATCTTCAAAGTTCAAGGGCATTTTTGCAAAATCCAAAATTCGGGTCCAATTCATTGTGCAGCTTCGTTTCCCGTGTTTGTTTTTGATTGATTCTTGTGATCTTTTTGTCTTTTTCTTGATAACCATACCTAAAATACACATTGAACAAACACAAGCATATATTTGGTACTTTTTATGATATTTTAACTTTTTAAAGCATGTTTTGGACGATAAGACTATGTATAAATGCAGTCTCATCAATTGCCTCAGCCCAAAAAGTATTAGGCAAAAGTGAATCAGCTAACATGGTCCTAGCAGCCTCAATTAGTCTATTATTCTTCCTCTAAGCCATTCCATTTTATTGTGGAGACCTAGGATTACTGAATTCTCTCTTAATTTCCTTAGACCTACAAAATTCATCAAATTCATCATTCTTGAATTTTGTCCTATTATCTGTCCTAATGATGAAAACTTGTTTAGTGAATTTGTTTTCAACTAATGTAACAAAGTCTTTGAGTGATAATTGGTTTCATTCTTATGTAACATAATGAAAAACCCAACTGAATCTACTAAAATAATCAGTTATAACTAGGCAAATGGTCTTATGACTAATACTCCTAACAGAAACTAGACCAAATAAATCTATATGTATGAGTTACAAAGGCTTAGTCACTGAATTGACAGTCTTGGTCTTACAAGAGGTTCTATGTTGTTTACCCTTTTGACAAGTAACACATGTAAGGTCATTCTGAAAAGATTTGGTAGGTAACCCTCTAACCAAATTTCCCTTAACAAGTTTATTCAAGTTCTTAAAGGTCACATGACCTAACCTCCTATGCCATAAACTAGACTCATCACTAGAAGCTTTAACTATCAAACATGTAATACCACCTATTGGAGTAATCGTATGAAGATTAAAGGTATACATATTTTCTTGCCTGGATATTTTAAGCAGTATTTGAGACTCCTTAGGCATCTCAGAATCTAAAGAGAGCACTATACAATCTGTATCTATGAAAAGTACCTTGTTCTTTTTATCACATATTTGTGATATTGAGAAAATATTGAATTCATTCAAATCTTTTACAAATAACACTTCTTCAAACTCCAACCTTCCTGTATTGATCTTTTTTTCTAATAATTCTGCCTTTACTTCCACCAAAGGCTACTGGCCTACCTCTGAATTCTTCAAATTCAGCAAGGTAGTCTTTGTTCCCTATCATGTGCCTTGAGCATCAACTGTTCATAATTCCTTTGTCCTTTAAATCATTGATTAGATGCTACTACACAAATAAAGATCAAATTAGTTATTAAAAGGGACCTAAGCCACATTAGGATTGGATCTGGTGGGGCCAACATACTTAAGTGTTTTATAAGTATTTTTTCTAGTAAGGCTACAAACACTCTTGTATTTCATGGTTCCAGTTATATAGTCAAAAAATAAGTAGGTTCAATGTTTTTAGATTGTTTTGACTTAAGTACCATTTTAGCAGTACTTGACTGAACACATGGTTTTTGACTTCTGGGCACCCAAATCTACATTGGTCTTGCATAAGGCTTGTTTCTAGGTGACTTTGCAATTTCAAATAGACTTCTAGAAGGTGTTTGGGACTTTGGTTTTCTAGACTTTTGACCAGTGGTACTTGTATTTGGTCTAGCAGTACTAGCAGGTTTTGATCTGCCGGTACTTGGAGAACTTGACCTTAAAGGTACTAGACCTTGTTTCATAAGTACCGCTCTAGGTATAAAGTCTCTATTGGTTTGAGGGTGACTCACTTTATTGATTTTTTTTTGCTTATTCACCCTTTGTGCATAAACCCACTTGGGTTTGTCAACCCTTGATACCATTTGCCTTTTACCCTGTGTATTCTTATTTGATGCACTTTGACTTTTAACATTGACCTTTTTAACAGCTTGTTGTCTAGCAATTTTATTATCATGCACAATACAATCTTTAATAATATAGTCTAAAATACCAAACACAAAACATCCTCTTCTTTTCAAAGAAGATCCAAAAGGTAAGTATGTCCTAGTGTTTTCAAAACCAAGACCACCCCTTTTGATACTACCATGATGTTTTGCATTGATATCTATTGCCTTCCTAGGAGGTTTCACCTGCTTAGAAGCAGAACTAGGTGCGGGCACATATCCCTCAGGCACAAAGGTGCTCATAAGAGGTGGATATATAACCTTTTTAGTCACTATAGGTTCTCCCTGGGTCAAAATACTAGAGTTAGAGGTGCAAGAAGTGTAGTTGCTAAAGTCTGAATATGAATCATTAGATTTATTTTTACCATAGACAACTTTTGATTCATCTAACTCTACACTTTTATCATTATTTGGGGGCATGTATATTGATACAAGGCTTTTGACACCCCGTATAAAAATTAAAGTTCGTGTTCACGGTATCTTAACGAATTGATTTCCGGTTCAAAGTACGACTCAGTTGATTTTGGTGAAACAAGTATTTTTGGTTGTTTTTAATATAGAATGTTCAAAGACTTAAAGGTAAATGACGTTAATTTAAATCTAAAACTAATTTAAAATAAATGGCGGTAAATAAAAACTAAGTCTAATTAAAAGAAAGGGTGCAATATTAAAACGTTGAAAAGTAAACGACGAGAAACTAAATGACGGGAATCTAAAGCGTGACGAAAATTAAAATGACAAAGTATTAGAATGTAAACTTAAAAATTAAACAAGATAAACTATAAAAAAATAAACCAATCGGAATACATTCCGATCAGAATGCACTCACCTTTTAGATCGGAATGTTGTCGAAATTCCAATCGGAATGCTGTCACCTAGACCTGATCGGAATACCAAACTCACCCTGATCGGAATGTGTACTTACCTCCTGATCGTATTGATGATCTCGTCGGAATAAGGAATGGACCCTGGTCGGAATGCTGTCACCTAGACCTGATCGGAATACCTGTGACAACCGTGGTTTTGAGGTTCGTCACTTAATTTTATTTTGTGCTAGTTACGTGGCTTTACGTGTTTATGTGCTTATTGGTGTGTATAGATTGTGGTTTGGATATCGTTTCCGGTACGGGGTACCTTGTGAGTGAAACGATGTGTGATGATTTCATGTTCATGAGCTCACATGGTAGTGACTATGAAGTGAAATGGTGTTATTTAGTGGTTTTACGTATACGTATATGTATTATAGAAAATCGTATTTTTACGATTTACAGTTTAGCATTTTGAGGTCTCGGAAGAGGTATTTAGTCACGGGAATATTTTTCGGGATGGTTTTAAGTCATTTAGGACTTAGTTATAAAGTTTATTTCAAAATTTGAGATTTTTTTTGAAAGTGTATATTTTACGATTTTTACGGTAAAACGCGTAAAAATTGACTAGTTTTACGGTTTTGAGGTTTTGGAGGTTTTAGGAGCTGAAATAAATTAAGGTAAATTAAGGTATTGTTAATAACATAATATTAAACAATAAAAAGAAAAAAAAAACGAAATTTAATGGATATGGAAAGGGTGTAGACGGTTGGAAAAGAAAAAAAAGGAGAAAAGGAAAAAAAAGGAGAAAAAGGAAACATTGTATTGGGCTAGGATTAGTATGGTAATTATATAAAGACTTTTATTAACTAAAAACACATCATAATCCCCTGGAGATCAAGCTTAGGTCGAATTTAATGGAGAATATTAGGGTTCTTCATAAAATTTTGGGGCTTTCATAAATCAAAGGTAAATATTCAAATCCCTTTTTAATTTAATTGTTTTTATGTTTTGTTTAATCATCTTATGATGGAATTAGGTTAGGGTTTAATTTAAAAACAGTAAATTAATGTTATAATAATGAGGTTATAATGATTACATAAGTTAGGGGTTGTAATTAGTGGGGTTAGGGTTAATTAGTTAGTTTAATTTGATTAAACCCGTTTCTAAAAACTGGGTAGAATTTTGAGTAAATTGTTTTGATCATATTGGGAGTTCTACAAACTCTTATTTTGCGATACAAGTATCCCTGAAAAGGTACTTGAAGTGGCTTTCAAATTCAAGAAACTAGAATTAAATTGGAGGTTGGGCAGTGGGTCAAAAACAGGTTACAAAAGTCGGAGGTCAAAACAGTTTTGAAGTCAGCCTGTTTTCTTTTTAAGTTTTGGGTTGTTTGGGGTACTTAAGGTTGCATTGGGATCTTCTAACAAACATGAGAGATGGTTTATATATTATAGTAAGTATCTGCATTTGGGCTAAGGTTGTGGTTTAGGGTAATACCCCCTAATCCTAACAAACGTTTTGTAAGTTTAAAATCAGTAAATCTAGAGTGACAAAAGTATATATATATATATATATATATATATATATATATATTGGGGCCTTAACAGTAGCTTTAATGTTAGGGCAAGTGGGAGATGTTAGCTAACATATGTAAGGGCATAAATATTCCATTTACATAGATCATGGGTGTGTTTAGGTGGGTGTTTGGCTTATAGTTTGGAGACCTAAAACTGAGACTGTTTTTGATAAAATGTTAATGGGATGTGTTATGAAGTAAAACGAGTTAAGGGCTTTATAGAGGGGTGTAATGAGATTCTTAGAGAATATATATGAGGTATATATATGAGGTATATATATGGGAGAATGTTAGATGTCCATCATAGGTTGATGAGCCATTTTAGTGTTTGGTTCATGTTTTGATTATGTGTTTTTGGTTGTTAGATTTTTGCTAGTGTGCGGATGTTTGGGGAAGCTCAATCAGGTGAGTTTCATAGTCCCATGTTTACTATTGATTTTGACTTCCAGATGGGATGGAAGAGACACTGTGTTGAGTTATTTTCTAAATTTATGCCGTGAATGTGTTTGTGATTTGAGATGGACTTGTGTGTACATTATGTGATTAACTGCTATGTGATTTTTGATTGTGTATGATTTGGATCGGGGGACACGTGCCGTCTCAGTTATTGTGGTTTGACAAGGTAGTGGCCTTGAGGTTTGACAAGGTAGTGGCCTTGTGATTTGCCAAGGTAGTAGCCTTGGGATAGGTACATAGTGTGATCATCTATGGTACCATGATGTTTAGTGGCAAGGTAGGAGCCTTGGTTTCGGTTTGAAATGTTTGATCTTGAATTGATAGTTGTTGATGCATACATGTAACACATTGTCCATATGTTATTGTATTTGTGTTCGTTATTCACAACTAATAACTTATTTTATCATTGGAGTCTAAACCTATGACTCTCACCAACTTTATGTTGACGTGTTTTAGTGTCTCTTTCAGGTGAGAATGTGGTTAAGCTTGAGGATAGAAGTGGCTAGACTTGGATGCCTTAGGATTGCATATAGAAGGAGATCCTCGTTCCTTCTTAGCTTTGTTTGTTCATTTATCTAGTGATACTGTTGGCACCTATATGTTTTTTTGTTTGTTTGTGTTATTTGTTTGCCTTGGATAAGAGGTAGGACTGTTACCTACTTACCTAGACTCCTGCATTGTTGAGATATTCTCATGACATTTGTGTCACCATTTTATGACATTTCTTATATCATTTAGTTATCTCTATAGACACGCTATTGTTGTGATGATATCCATACGTCGTGCCCCATATTCCACCATGGTGGGGTGTGACAGAATGGTATCAGAGACAATGGTTATAGAGAATTAGGTTGCCTAGACGTGTAGCCTAGTCTATAGCTTAAGGGTCCCTTCATATAGGCGTCATAGGAGTATGTGTGCATTTTACATAAATTGATTTGTTGGGATGTTATTTATTGCGATGTTTTGACTAGTATGAATTGAACCATAGTAAGTTCATACTTAGCCACATGTTATTTTCTTTTCGGTTTGTGACTAGTGCGGGTTGAACCATAATCGTCCACGCTAGTCATTGTCGTATTTTGCTTAAATTATACATTATAGTACATAATTTGGCACATGGTAGTTTCTATCTTTTTTCGAGTTATTTTACATACCTGAGGTATGTTATTTTTCTTTTGATGTTTAAGTCATGTTCCCTAAGAATCGTGTGGTGGTTCGAGTTACTAGGAGTACATGGGTAGGAAGGATTTTAAGCTGTTTCCACTCTTATGGGCGACATGACTTATATCTGATTATGTTTTCGTTTTGGATTTAGTCTATGTTGTTTTAGCTAGACTATGAATTTCGGTATTCCAAGAGTTTTACTATGTTATTTTAATAGATGGGGTTTTGGACCTATTTGGTTATGTGGTTATGAGCTTATGTGAGTAGATGGATTTATGTGTTATATGTTGTATTGATTCTTATAAGTGTCATCATAGGAGGGAGTGCATTGGGGAAAGGTTAATTGTATAAGTATGGTGGCCAACATAGTTATACAAGTACCACAACTACAATGGGTTCTCAAGTATGATTGCATGAAAGAGGGTTAGTACATGCTTGTATATGATGACATGTGGATTTTGGGTATATTTATAATATATGGGTATATGTAACGGCTGCCTATGATATGGCTATTTTTTTAGTGTGTTATATGTTTTGAGTTATAGTCGTGTTATGTGATTATGAGGTCACACGATATGGGTTGGTTTTGGTAATGAGTTTTGTGCCTTGTTGTGGCATGGTGAGATGGGGATTACTCGTATGGAAAAATGAGTGTATGACGCAATTGGTTGATCTGATATGTATAGTAATGAGTATGTTTTGGGTGATTTAATAAGTATATATATGCGGATGTATATATACTACTATGTGTATGGTCGTTCACTAGTTATTATAACTTGAACGTACCTTGTGTTTGCTCGTGTTTTATGGTGCTGGAGTTTAATGGAGTTCCAACGACGTTTTGAAGCTTTTGAAGTGTGTCTGGTAGCGTATTCTTTGAGTTTCATATTTCACGTGTACGTTTTAAAATGGTGTTCTTGGTTTTAAGTCTATTGAAATAACTTGGGATTCCTTTTGAGATAATGAAATCTTTTGTGTTGGGTCTTACATTTCTTTTGGTCGGTATATGTTGAGAAAAAGGGGGACATGGAAATCTATTATAGGGTTAGATAGTTGGTTGTATTCGGTAAAATAAGGGTAAGGTGTTGAAGTCATGTTTCAAACAAGATGTAACATAAGATTTCATTTTAATCAACACTTATATATTTCAAATTCTAAAAGACTTTCTTTGAAATAAAGCGAAATAAAAATTTCTTTCTACCTACATAGTTTATATAATTGAGTTCGACCGATTTATGTCATTTATAATTATTTATACAAGGTTAAATTGAGTTTATGAAGATTTCACGTACAGTTATATCTGTCATTTAAAAGGATTACATTAATTACTAAGTTTATTCTTTAGTTTTTTTTAAAACAACTAGTATAAAGCTGTTTTGGTCATAACTTGTTCGTTTTTAGAGCTTTTTGAGTGATTCAAAAGCCAAAAATTATGTACTCGGAACGTACTTTCCAAATATTCAGAAAGTATAGTCATGGGAGGTCAGTGGACTGGTCGGAATTGTTGTACAAGTGTCGGGTTCAAGGTTGAGTTTTGAATAGTAGTTTATTTTTATTTGGGGTGCACGGGATATCTAGTCTTTGGGTTGAGTTTTGAGATCGCCTAGAAGGTTGTTGGTATATTGTTTGAGTCACATAGATGTGGGAGGTAATAATAATAAAAAAAGATATATATTCTTTTGGAAAAGTCGATCTTTTGCACGGTTTAAATAATATGTCGCGGGGCGTAATATGTTTGGTTGCCATTGGGTATTTCTTGGATTATTTTTCGTTGTCATGGGTCATTTTGAATTGATACATGTTTTGGGTTTGAGTTTTCTTTCGAGTCTCATGGTTTTGACTTGTTTTAACTGGTGCACGTGAAATGTCGTTAGTTATCCGTTGGTTTGATTTGTTGATCGTATCTGATGGATTCAGGATGTAGTTTTGGTTTCGTATTGTTCGGGAGCGTTGAGGTAGTCATATGAAAGACTTGGTCGCGCCTACACGCATAAGTAGGCGACCATGAGAGAACGGTCGGAATACCCTTAGTGGGGAGGAAAGAAGTTCGTAGACAAACTAATGTGGTCATGAGGTCTCTTAGGAGTACCAAGGAGATGAATAGAGATTTGTGGGATACTAGCACAAGTAACGTGCCATAGAGAGTGTTGGAAGGGGATACAATACCTCAAAGGTATTTATGATTGTTCGTAGGGCATGTAAGTTTTCCGAAAATTTCCTGAGATTTAGTAGGTTTGCCTATTACCGTGAGGTAGAACCATAAATAGAGCAAGTAGGAGAAGTGAGAGGAGTTGTAGTTAATGCCTTTCCAAGGAAAATCGTTGATGGAGTGATTTAAAAACAAGAGCTGTTAGAAATTACAAGGAATGCCAGATAGAAGTTGAGTTGCTTAGTAGTAGATTGGATGAGGAAAGAGGTTGAGTGGTCGGATGAGAGGAAGTACCAATCTTAAAAATGCGTGTAGAATTTTGCAAGTAGAACAAGGTATGAACTTATTCGTATTGCCGCTAAGAGAGGGTGCAAGGAGAACATAGTTGAAACTTCTAAGGATGTTGTATGAACGCTTTGGGTTTACGGTTATGCATTTGGTTTCACCAAAGCACTAGCGGTTTTCATGGAGTCAATGAACCGATTGTGCATGAACGTGTATAAACGAGTTGTCATCGGGAGCATCGACGACATCTTGATCTACTCAAAGTCTAAGAAGGAGAGTGAGGCGAAGTATGTGTTAGTTTTGGAGTGGAATTATAAGTGAGATTTTCAAGTGTGAGTTTTAGTATTAAGTCTACCATGATGAGTAGTTAGAGATGATGGCATATCATGGAACCAGCAAGGGGCGAAGTGAAGAAGGATGAGGAAGCATTTTGGAGGCTGAAGAGGTGGATTGGATAGTGAGCCGATCTTGGCATTATCGGAAGGACTGGGTGAATTCGTGAAGCATGAAGATACGTGGAGCAAGGACTTAGACGCGTACGAGGACGACAAAGAAAGGCGATCGCTTATATGTTGCAGGAACTGAAGATTTGGAAGAACTGGATAGACTTAGTTAGTGGAGCTGGACTGTTATATCTGCCTAGAATAATAGAGGCATTTGGTGTACGAGACGTGGAGAATGATCTATACGGATCATGAACGTCTCCAACACATATTCAATCATCTTGATTGAACATTTGGCAAAGGTGATGGGTGGAGTTAATTGATGAAAGAAAATTGCAAGGTCAAGTACCATCTGGGAAATGGCACTGACCTATACTGATTGTTTGGGAGGCTTAGTATTGATAATCGAATGGATGAGGAGTTATAGGTGTGATGTGCCATAGGGACGAAGGGCTTGGTCTAACTGAGTTAACCGTACTTTTGATGATGTGTATAGATCATAAGTTGATTTGGATTGGAAGAACTAATGGATATGTGAAAGACCGTCATAGGTCACTTTGTAAGGAAATTGGAATCTTTAAGTAGTTTGGGGTATGGACTGAAGGGAGTTGATGAACATGATTGGATATGAGTATATCCAGCTAACTGGAAAAGGATAGGAAAGTGAGGTATTTATACAACCTTAGGTGTTACACTAAGGGCATGAGTGATTGATAAGAGGGAGTTAGGAAACTCGTTAGCGATGGCTGAGTTTTCATATAATGATAGTTATTATACTAGAAGTCGATAAATGCCATTTGAGGCACTATATGAAAGGATAGGGTGAGTTATCCCCATTGTGGACTAGAATTGGTAAAAGAGACTACTAATGTGGTAATAGTATTTGTGGAAAGAATGAGAGCAACAAGGATGCTATGTTGAAAAGGAGGAAACCACTAGAGTTAGTGACAAAGTTGTGTATGAAGTTTCACCCATAGTAACGGGTGGTATGATTTGGTAAAATGGAAGAGTTGATGTAGAGTTTTGTAGGTCCATTTATGATCTTTGGAAAGATCGGACCATTAGCTTATGAGCATAGAATTACCTGGGGGGAAATGAGTTGTATACATGATACATTTCATGTATTGAGATTTGTAAATGTTGTTTGAGAATGCATATTTGCATGTACGGTTATTCGGGGTTTGTGCTAATAAGAGTCTTTGTTTTATCAAAGAGTCATCTGTGAGATTTATTGACTGTGAGGTCAAGAGTTTGGCAGTGAGTTTAATTATTTTTGGTTTGTATATGTGGTATTTTGAAACTTGAACTAAAGTTCACGTGGAAATGAGGGGAGTTCGTTTAGAACAAGTATCCTCATGTGATTTGTTGTTTGTGTGTTTGATCCTAAGAAGTAAATCTCGGGACGAGATTTCTATTAGGAGGGAGTGATGTGACAACCGTGGTTTTGAGGTTCGTCACTTAATTTTATTTTGTGCTAGTTACGTGTCTTTACGTGTTTATGTGCTTATTGGTGTGTATAGATTGTGGTTTGGATATCGTTTTCGGTACGGGGTACCTTGTGAGTGAAACGATGTGTGATGATTTCATGTTCATGAGCTCACATGGAGTGACTATGAAGTGAAATGGTGTTATTTAGTGGTTTTACGTATACGTATATGTATTATAGAAAATCGTATTTTTACGATTTACGGTTTAGCATTTTGAGGTCTCGGAAGAGGTATTTAGTCACGGGAATATTTTTCGGGATGGTTTTAAGTCATTTAGGACTTATTTATAAAGTTTATTTCAAAATTTGAGATTTTTTTTGAAAGTGTATATTTTACGACTTTTACGGTAAAACGCGTAAAAATTGATTAGTTTTACGGTTTTGAGGTTTTGGAGGTTTTAGGAGCTGAAATAAATTATGGTAAATTAAGGTATTGTTAATAACATAATATTAAACAATAAAAAGAAAAAAAACGAAATTTAATGGATATGGAAAGGGTGTAGACGGTTGGAAAAGAAAAAATAGGAAAAAAGGAAAAAAAAAGGAGAAAAAGGACACATTGTATTGGGCTAGGATTAGTATGGTAATTATATAAAGACTTTTATTAACTAAAAACACATCATAATCCCCTGGAGATCAAACTTAGGTCGAATTTAATGGAGAATATTAGGGTTCTTCATAAAATTTTGGGGCTTTCATAAATCAAAGGTAAATATTCAAATCCCTTTTTAATTTAATTGTTTTTATGTTTTGTTTAATCATCTTATGATGGAATTAGGTTAGGGTTTAATTTAAAAAAAGTAAATTAATGTTATAATAATGAGGTTATAATGATTACATAAGTTATGGTTTGTAATTAGTGGGGTTAGGGTTAATTAATTAGTTTAATTTGATTAAACCCGTTTTTAAAAACTGGGCAAAATTTTGAGTAAATTGTTTTGATCATATTGGGAGTTCTACAAACTCTTATTTTGCGATCCAAGTATCCCTGAAAACGTAATTGAAGTGGCTTTCAAATTCAAGAAACTAGAATTAAATTGGAGGTCGGGAAGTGGGTCAAAAACAGGTTACAACAGTCGGAGGTCAAAACAGTTTTGAAGTCAGTCTGTTTTCTTTTTAAGTTTTGGGTTGTTTGGGGTACTTAGGGTTGCATTGGGATCTTCTAACGAACATGAGAGATGGTTTATATATTATAGTAAGTATCTGCACTTGGGATAAGGTTGTGGTTTAGGGTAAGACCCCCTAATCCTAACAAACTTTTTATAAGTTTAAAATCAGTAAATCTAGAGTGACAAAAGTATATATATATATATATATATATATATATATATATCGGGGCCTTAACAGTAGCTTTAAGGTTAGGGAAAGTGGGAGATGTTAGCTAACATATGTAAGGGCATAAATATTCCCTTAACAGAGATCATGGGTGTGTTTAGGTGGGTGTTTGGCTTATAGTTTGGAGACCTAAAACTGGGACTGTTTTTGATAAAATGTTAACATGATGTGTTATGAAGTAAAACGAGTTAAGGGCTTTATAGAGGGGTGTAATGAGATTCTTAGAGCATATATATGAGGTATATATATGGGAGAAGGTTAGATGTCCATCATAGGTTGATGAGCCATTTTAGTGTTTGGTTCATGTTTTGATTATGTGTTTTTGGTTGTTAGCTTTTTGTTAGTGCGCGGATGTTTGGGGAAGCTCAATCAAGTGAGTTTCATAGTCTCATGTTTACTATTAATTTTGACTTCCAGATGGGATGGAATAGACACTGTGTTGAGATATTTTCTAAATTGATGCTGTGAATGTGTTTGTGATTTGAGATGGACTTGTGTGTACATTATGTGATTAACTGCTATGTGATTTTTGATTGTGTATGATTTGGATCGGGGGACACGTGCCGTCTCAGTTATTGTGGTTTGACAAGGTAGTGGCCTTGAGGTTTGAAAAGGTAGTGGCCTTGTGGTTTGCCAAGGTAGTGGCCTTGGGATAGGTACATAGTGTGATCATCTATGGTACCATGATGTTTGTTGGCAAGGTAGGAGCCTTGGTTTTTGTTTGAAATGTTTGATCTTGAATTGATAGTTGTTGATGCATACATGTAACACATTGTCCATATGTTATTGTATTTATGTTCGTTATTCACAGCTTGTAACTTTTTAGCATTGGAGTCTAAACCTATGACTCTCACCAACTTTATGTTGACGTGTTTTAGTGTCTCTTTCAGGTGAGAATGTGGTTAAGCTTGAGGATAGAAGTGGCTAGATTTGGATGCCTTAGGATTGCATATAGAAGGAGATCCCCGTTCCTTCTTAGCTTTGTTTGTTCATTTATCTAGTGATACTGTTGGCACCTATATGTTTGTTTGTTTGTTTGTGTTATTTGTTTGTCTTGGGTAAGAGGTAGGACTGTTACCTACTTACCTAGACTCCTGCATTGTTGAGATATTGTCATGATATTTGTGTCACCATTTTATGACATTTCTTATATCATTTAGTTATCTCTATAGACACGCTATTGTTGTGATGATATCCATACGTCGTGCCCCATATTCCGCCATGGTGGGGTGTGACAATACCAAACTTACCCTGATCGGAATGTCACTTTACACCCCAGATCGGAATGTCAAAGCCCTTTTCCGACTAAGCAAATGAAGCGCTGGTCGGAATATGAAACCCTTTTCCGACTGGTATGGTCAGAATACAGTAAAAAGAAACGAAAATAAGCACAACAAATAAGCTATTAATCAAATAAGCCCACAACGAAAAACTTAATGAAAACCGTATAAGAAAAAGCTATTAAGCTAGAATTTAAAGACTTTTAAAAACACGAAAAGAAAACAAGTTTACGAAAACAAATTTTATATAAAAATAACTTTTATAAAAACTTCGAAACTTAAAGATAAACACAAATAAGCTATAAGAATCAATAACCCAAAACAATCAAAAGCGTAAAAACATAACCTTTAATCAAATAAGCATGATAATAAACACATAAACATAAAGATCAAGCAAAGAAAGAAAGGTAGAATGAGAGATTAAAACAAGAAAATTAAAGAACACTTACTTGGAATTAAAAGGTATTAAAAGTGCAAGACAATGTATTTAAATTGACATGAAAAGTAAATGTGCAAAAATTAAAGATGGAAGAACTAGTTTCACTCTAGCCAACAAAAATGAAAGTGATTATCCTAATGACTATATATAGGGGAGGATTAAGGAGTGCTTAGGAAGCTTCCTCTCCTCTTTCATTTCTTCTTAATGGCATCATTAGGTCCTTCTCTTCTTAATATTTTGTTAATTGCACCATTAGTCCTTGAGCTTTTTAATCTTCTTTAATCTTGGACTTTAATGACTTTTGGCTCAGGATTTCTTTGAACTCGTCTTTTAATTCTTCAATAAAATAGACTTGAGTTCTTCGGCTTTGAGTAAACTTCCGTCTTTTGACTTTTTCTTCGATAAATCTTCGGAATTGGTCTTGGACTTCCGTTCTTTTTGCACTCTTGACTTCTTGACTTCGTCTTTCATCTTTTTCTTCAATAAAAGCTCGTGAATGCCCGTGTTTTCGCCACTTTTCACCTTTTCGTCCTAAATCACAACAAAAACACAAACCACGCATAATTCCGACATAAAAGACATAAAATACACGTTTTGGCCCGGTTATTATTGTAATTACGTGGTAAAAAGGATGGGTGTTTACACACCTATCAAATCCCCTACACTTGACCATTGCAATGTCCTCATGCAATGCATTAGTTACAAAGCACGTTTACATTTTTCATCAAATTCAACCACGTTGGCCTTTATTAAAGAGATAGAAAACTATAAACATTCAAAGGAAGAAAATAAAGAAATCAAAAACATACCTTGGGTTTTGGAAGTGTCATGAATAATCATCATCCTCAAGTTTTCACTTTCTCCAAACCAAGCTTAAAAACGAGATCATTGTTATTATAAGTTAGCAAACTAACAAGAACTCATGTGGGCCAATTATTCACTTAGACTTCCTTATTCCTAGGTATATCTCTTATATTTTATTGTTGTCTTGAATGATCACGAGGATGCATTTGTTGACTTATTTCGATAGTTATTTAGGCCGAAAATAAAGTGAACATTTTAATCAATAGTTAAAAGATTCACAACGTTTTGAGAGATTCTTCATATTGGGACCACGACTTCTTCATTTTTCTCCAATCATTACTTTGGACTTTGATATACAACGATCCGCCTCCTTTTACGACTTGGATCTATTTATCCTCATACCTTGCTAGGGTCTTTTCGGATACACTTCTCCATGACTTTTGGGGAGTTTTTGCTTTTCGTCGTGTGTCTCGATCCTTCATATTGATCTTTGATAAATGATTCTTCACATCACTTTGGATCTTTAGCAAAAAAATGTAGCCCTCATGCCTTGTTAGGGCCTTTTCGGACTCGCCAATCTTCGCATCCCGCTTCAATAAGTTATGCCTTGGCTATGAACTCTAATCCATACCGAGCAACTTTTAAACGATCTTGGGCTAGAAGCTAAGTAACTTTTCAAATCGTACAACCTTATTTATTGTAGATAAATTTATTAGCAAGCGATGGGAGAATAGGCTCATAATTAACTCACATAAATTACCGAAAGAATACCAAACTTATAATTGACTCTATCATCTCTCGTTCTCCGCAGTTTAAAATCTCAAGGAATGAGACTCGTGGATGCTTAGCCTATTAAATCAAAGTTTTGGGTTTTCGAGTCGCCTATAGGATCTTGCAAACTCTTAGACTTTTACAAGATTAGAAATCGCATTTTAAAGTTCCCTTGATAAACGACTCTCTAGGATCAATTATAGGAACTTGCGAAAAGTTCTTGTTCTTAACCCATGAGAGTTAAGACTTTCGTGTTTTATAGCTCCCTATATAAAAGCCTAGCAAAACTTGATTTAAACACGTTAAAGATACTAGCTAGAGTAACTTAGATAAGTAAACTCGGGTTGAGTCAAAAGATTCATAACGTTTGAAAATTAAAACCACTTTATTAAAGTTTATTCTAGCAAAGAAAGAAAATAACTATACAAAGGGAAAAACTAATAGGCCAAAATAGATAAAAAATTTTGAAAAATGTCGAAAAAATTGATTTTCCGGTTAAAATGAGGACAAATACAAGGAAAAGGCCACTTAACTTCGATAGAAGTCCTCCTACACTTAACATAAACATTTTCCTTAATGTTTAACCATGTGGGAGTAAACTCCCCTACACTTAGGAAATTGTGCACTTTGTTTAAATCTCGCTAAGGAAGAGACAACTAAAGAGATTCCTATTTTAATATTGAGAAATATAAAATAGTGAATCGAAAAGAGTTTAGGATAGAACCGGGAAGAAGGGAACACGGAATCACGGGTCGTCAAGAATCATCAAGAGTGGATCATTGAGCTCGAATCCCTGATTAAGAGAGGAGAGGAAATAGCAATCACCAACGGGTCTCGCCTAAACTTAGGATAAAGAAAGCGAAAAGATAGATACATGGGTTGCCTCCCAAGAAGCGCTTGATTTTTGATTACCGAGTCGTGAGCCTGACTCGACCTTGATCATCATAGGAAGAAGCATGAAACATATCCACCAGGATCAAAGACATAGTTTTCGTCCATCAAATAGCACAAGCTTAAGGCGAACAAGGCAAGCCAAAGAAGAGTAGGCAAGGTTCCCTTAAGCAGCGATGGAGCACGGTGGAAGCAAGGGTGAAGTGGTGCAAGCATATTTCCATAAGTTCCAAAAATATTTCCTTTTATTTCATCAGGTGGATAATGAGATGGCTGCAGAATATCGATACCGGGGTCGAACACCTTTTCCTTTAGGGGAAAATAGCACTCAGGCTTAACAGAGTGTGACGAAGATCCGCGAAGAAGATGCACAACCTCGTCCTCAGAAGGTGGACAAAGAAGTGTTAACTCATAGGTGCTGCGGATATTGGTGTCGATCGGTTGCTTCTCCTTTGAATGAATTTTTTGCAAATCCAAAGTAGGATCAAGACGATAATCTTCAAAATCTAAAGGAGCAGCATCAATCTCATGAGGGAAGTAAGTGTTGAGAAACGTAGAGAAATCTTCCTCAAATGAGTAATCATCCAAAGTAGGATTAAGTGATGGCGGAGGATCTTCATCATGTGAAGAATCGCTCGAAAGAGTATCGGCCTCATCGAAATCATCATACGTGGGCATTTCTGGATACTCGGAAGTACAATCATCAAAATCACCCGAATCTGAGCTATAATCATCATCATAAGCATCAAAGATCGGTGGAGAATCATAAATGGGAGAAGGTTCCAAATTGGAGAGAGAATCATCCACATCATCTTGAAAAAGTGGATTATCAATGCAAGAGTCGAATAGAGGATTGTTGTAGATGACAAAATCATCGAGCACATTAATCATATTCGCTGATTCTCGTCCATAGGATTTGCTTGTAAGCTTCCCCATTTTGAACACTTGTGCATCATTCCCGACTCTTAAGATTAACCCACCTTCGGCAACATCCACTAGAGCTCGTCCGGTTCTTAAGAATGGCCGACCAAGTATTAAAGGAATACGAGGGTCCATTTCATAATCAACAACGACAAAGTCGACCGGGAAAGTAAATGTGCCAACTTTGATGAACACATCTTCGGCAATACCAACGGGGTAAGCGAGAGTGCGATTTGCAAGTTCAAGAGTCATCTTTGTTGGAGTAAGGTCGGGTAATGATAGTGTTTTCCAAACACTCAAAGGCATCAAATTAATACTGGCCCCGAGATCAGCTAGGGCAGTAAATTCTTCAGTTTTGTTGAAAATGCAAGGCAACACAAAACGACCGGGATCTCCAAGCTTTTCCGGAAGTTCTTTAAGAATAACTACAGAACAGTTTTCATTTAAGCGTGTGTTGGCGAGCTCAATCAAATTATCCTTCTTGTTAAGCAATTCCTTGAATGCTTTGACAAATTTCGGCATGTGGACAAGTGCTTCAACAAGGCTAATGTTGATGTTCATTTGAGAGAGCATCTTCACATAGCTCGACACTTGACAGTCATTCTTGGTTAGCTCGTTGGTCTTGCCCAAGCGAGAAGGATATGGGATATTGGGTTTGGGTGGTGAAGGTGCAGGTGTAACAGGTAAAGGTTGAGATGTTGAAGGGTTCTTCTTGGGAACATCGTCATGACGAGGCGGAGACGGTAATGGTGCACTAATACTAGGTGTAGGAGGAGTAGGGATAAATGGTGGTGGAGGAGGTGTAGATGATGGGGGCGGGATCGGTGGTCCTACTATGGTGACTCCACTACGGGTAGTAATAGCACTTACATTTGCTCGCGGATTGGTGACGGTGTTTGAAGGTAGAGAACTCGAAGAAGAAGGTTGAACGGCGGGCAAGAAACTAGCAAGGATATTCTTCAAATCATTCGTTTGATTGCTGAAGGAAGATTGGATATTATCTCGAAGCTCATATCTAATGTCATTCCCTTGCTTGGTGATATCCCCTTTCAGATTGATAATTTGGCTCTACAGATTCTTGATTTGCTCACCTTGGGTTCTCATGATGGCTTCAACATCGGGGTTAATGGGTGGGGTTTGTTGAGCGGGTGGGTTATAAGGGTTAGAAGCTCTTGGTGGGATTTGGTTGCTTCTATTATAGTTGTTGGCGGGGTTTTGGTTTTAAGGAGAAAAACCGGGTGAAAGGTAGTTGTTTGACCGGTAACTCAGCAAATTTCTATCCCCTTGAGGTCGAGCTTGGTAATTTTCCGGTGAATAATTACCATAAGCTGCATACACATTTTCCGGATTTCCTGAGTAGAAGGACAATCAGTGTATGAGTGAGGACCGCCGCATGTTTCACAAGGATTAGCCACCGCTTTAACTTGTTGTTGTTGGTTTGAAGCGAGAAGCAAGATACTTTTGTTCATTTCAGTCATCATGCGGGTGAATTCGGTCATGTCGGGGCTTGCTGAGGTAGAAGAAACTTTGACTCTCGGGTTGTTCCTTGAAGAAGCGGAGGAATCCCAGTTTTTGTGATGAGTAGTCATGTTTTCAATAAGCTCTCTACACTCCTCGGGTCTCCTTTTCATAAATGTGCCACCGGTGGCTGCATTAATCGTATCACGATCACGAAATGTCAATCCGTTGTAGAAAGTATCAATCAATGTGACGGGAAGCATGTTGTGTTTGGACAACGATCAATCAAGACATTATATCTTTCCCAAGCATCAAAAAGAGATTCATCGGGTTCTTGCATGAAACCGCTGATTTGATTGCGAAGGCTCGTGACCATGGATGGTGGAAAGTAGCGCGACAAAAAACGTTGAGTCATGTCATCCCAAGTGTGAATTGAATTCTTTCGAAGACGATCAAACCATTTCTTGGCGTGGTGTGATAAAGTATGTGGGAAGAGTTGAAGGCGTAGAACATCCATTGTGGCACCGGGCAACTTCATGCTTTAGGTGATTGTAATGAACTTGTCGAGGTGTTTGTTGGCATCATCATCAGGCATTCCTCGAAAAGGATTTGTTTGCACTTGCTGAATCATGTGGTGCTTCAACGAAAACTCCGGAGCCGTGATTTGCATCGGTGCAATCGGTCCTCCTCATCCAAACATGGTAGGTTGACAAAGTTCCTCCATTGTCTGAAGATCGGGCTGTGGATGAACATTGTTGTTATTATTGTTGAGGTGCGGTGGATTATTGTTGTTGTTAACACCTGCCATACTTAAATCTTCTCGAGTCTCGGGCTCTTGATAATTAGAAGATCTAGTACGCATACACCTACAAAGACAAAAGAAAACAATACCAAACGCAAAGACAATATATATACACAATAAAAATAAAATCTTTTTGTATTTTTGAAATTTTTAATTTTTATGGATTTTTTAACAATTTTTAATTTTTATGGTTTTTTGAAATTTTTAAGCAAGAAAAATAACGCTCACAAGTGAATGGATCCCAAAAAGCAACGCGTCTCTCACAGAAAACCGTTAATATTTACGAAAAGAGCCGGCAGTGGTGCCATTTGATACAAGGCTTTTGACACCCCGTATAAAAATTAAAGTTCGTGTTCACGGTATCTTAACGAATTGATTTCCGGTTCAAAGTACGACTCAGTTGATTTTGGTGAAACAAGTATTTTTGGTTGTTTTTAAAATAGAATGTGCAAAGACTTGAAGGTAAATGACGTTAATTTAAATCTAAAACTAATTTAAAATAAATGGCGGTAAATAAAAACTAAGTCTAATTAAAAGAAAGGGTGCAATATTAAAACTTTGAAAAGTAAACGACGAGAAATTAAATGACGGGAATCTAAAGCGTGAAGAAAATTAAAATGTAGAATGTAAACTTAAAAATTAAACAAGATAAACTATAAAAAAATAAACCAATCGGAATACATTCCGATCGGAATGCACTCACCTTTTAGATCGGAATGTTGTCGGAATTCCAATCGGAATGCTGTCACCTAGACCTGATCGGAATACCAAACTCACCCTGATCGGAATGTGTACTTACCTCCTGATCGGAATGATGATCTCGTCGGAATAAGGAATGGACCCCTGGTCGGAATGCTGTCACCTAGACCTGATCGGAATACCAAACTTACCCTGATCGGAATGTCACTTTACACCCTAGATCGGAATGTCAAATCCCTTTTCCGACCAAGAAAATGAAGCGCTGGTCAGAATATGAAACCCTTTTCCGACTGGTATGGTCGGAATACAGAAAAAAGAAACGAAAATAAGCACAACAAATAAGCTATTAATCAAATAAGCACACAACGAAAAACTTAATGAAAACCGTATAAGAACAAGCTATTAAGCTAGAATTTAAAGAAAACACGAAAAGAAAACAAGTTTACGAAAACAAACTTTTATATAAAAATAACTTTTATAAAAACTTAGAAACTTAAAGATAAACATAAATAAGCTATAAGAATCAATAATCCAAAACAATCAAAAGCGTAAAAACATAACCTTTAATCAAATAATCATGATAATAAACACATAAACATAAAGATCAAGCAAAGAAAGAAAGGTAGAATGAGAGATTAAAACAAGAAAATTAAAGAACACTTACTTGGAATTAAAAGGTATTAAAAGTGCAAGACAATGTATTTAAATTGACATGAAAAGTAAATGTGCAAAAATTAAAGATGGAAGAACTAGTGTCACTCTAGCCAACAAAAATGAAAGTGATTATCCTAATGACTATATATAGGGGAGGATTAAGGAGTGCCTAGGAAACTTCCTCCCCTCCTTCATTTCTTCTTAATTGCATCATTATGTCCTTTTCTTCTTAATCTTTTGTTAATTGCACCATTAGTCCTTGAGCCTTTTAATCTTCTTTAATCTTGGACTTTAATGACTTTTGGCTCGGGATTTCGTTGAACTCTTCTTTTAATTCTTTAATAAAATAGACTTGAGTTCTTCGCCTTTAAGTAAACTTCCGTGTTTTGACTTTTTCTTCGATAAATCTTCGGAATTGGTCTTGGACTTCCGTTCTTTTTGCACTCTTGACTTCTTGATTTCGTCTTTCATCTTTTTCTTCAATAAAAGCACGTGAATGCCCGTGTTTTCGCCACTTTTCACCTTTTCGTCCTAAATCACAACAAAAACACAAACCACGCATAATTCCGACATAAAACACATACAATACACGTTTTCGCCCGGTTATTATTGTAATTAAGTGGTAAAAAGGATGGGTGTTTACACACCTATCATATATTCCTGATAATGGTGGAGGATATGCCTTCATTCCTTCGGCATACTTATCATTCTTAGGAGTATTTTTTGAATCACTAGAACTATCAAAAATTCCTTTTGATAAGTCATTGTTAGTCAGAGTTATCAAATGTTGGTGCTCTATATATCCTAGGTCAGTCTTCTCACAATGTCCCATTTGAGAATTAATCAACTTACTAATGCCTTTTGATGATTTTTGCCAGTGATTAATTACTTCTCTTTCATTATATAAACTAGCTTTTAAAACTTCATTATTTGCTGTAACTTTTAAAAGTTGTTTTTCAAAGGCCTTGATAGTTACATCTTTTTCTCTCATTTGAAGAGACAAAATCCTAATTTTTTCTTCATAGTTTTAATGACCCTTTTGATATAAAACTATATTTGCTTCTAACTTAGGAACACCTTGTTTAAAAGCATTTACCTCTACAGTACATGTGTTAACTTTTTGATATTGTTCTTTAATATTTGATCTTATCCAAGTTCATTTTTCCAAGCTCACAACAAATTGAAAGCCCAACCAATCTCAAGTTTATAATTTTTTTTGGTGTTAACAAAGTTATTTGGTATCTGTGTCTATTTCAAAGAAGCACGTAAAAAGATGTAAAATAGTATAGCTATTTATCCGTAAAACAAGTTGCAAATACCACACTAATAGGACAAAGTACAAGTTTCAAATGCACAAGTGTAAAAATGCTTAAAATGTAAAGAGAATGAAAGTACAAGGACTAAATGTGTATATTCAGAAAGATAAGGGACTAGAAATGAAAATAGTAACAAACTATAACAACCTTTCAACAATATTCAAAACTGCCAAACCAAATTGTAACAAACTGAAATTCAAAGGACTTATAAGTGCAAACCCTAAAAAGTTGTGATTAAAAAGATGATTAACAAAATTCTGAAAGTATAAGGACCAAAATGCAATTAAGACAAACTATAAACCAAAAACGGGTAACAAGGAAACAATAAGCTCGTATGGGCTTATTAACCAACCAAATTCGTTCTAGTTTTTTTGCAAAATGCTTAAAATAAAAAATAAGCTAGGCTTGTCCAAGGAATTTGGCTAAAAGCAAGTAAAACTCAAGTTTTCTTATTCCAATAAGCTCAAAATAAGCTATAAGCTGTTTCAAACTTCCACACTTAGATTTTTTTAATGAAACTGATTAAGCAAGTGATAAGAAGAGTGGAATGTCAAGAAACTTGGAAAATGGGTAAGCCAATAAGCTGAAATCTGAAATTAAGCCAAAAGTGCTTATTGTTGACTTTCGTTGACCAAGATTTTTCAAAAAGCTGAATTTTTAAAAATCTACTTAGGACATGTTTGTGAATAGATTTGACAAAAAAGGGAAGTTTTATGAAGTAGAACCGCTGGCATGAGATAAGCAGTTTGATATGATCACAGAAACTAACAAATGCTAAGCAGCTTATTATTAAGCTATTTTCTACTTCAAAGCTGCAAACTGTATAATCTCACTTATCAAGAACTAAAGTTCATATGTTGGACTATGACTGGGAACAAAATTCAACTAAAATCATCCACAAACAAAGAAAATGATAGATGATCAAAAGTAGCTAGTCTGGACTGATGAAAACATGTAAAGTATGACCCAAACTTTTTAAGTGCCAATTGCCTTTTTGACCAAAACTTTGACCATAAAACTTTGCCAATTGACTTACACTCACCTATTGAGTGTAAATGAACTCAAAGAAACAGGTTTTAACTACTGATTCACAAAATTCAATATGATCCAAACACTGGTTTTCAACTGACATAAAAAGTTTGTTAAGACTTTTTGAGCAAAAGCTTATGACAGCAAGTGAGACTTTGCAATTCTTGATTAGTGACTCAAATGAACACTAAAACAACAAAGTTCCAACAAGATAACACTAAGGAGCAAAATTTCACTAACTGATGAAAATTTAAGCTGATCAAGAACAAATAAGCTAGGTAGACTGATTTAAAAGCTATAAGACTAAAAGCTAACTATCAAATCATATCAACAACACCACAAGAACAACAAATCAAGCACATATAGAAAATGAGCTCTATTTCCTATAATTGAGCATGGCAAAACTGTTAAGTGGAATTTAAATGAGAAAAGTGATTCCTTTTAGCTTGTTGCCACCTTTGGAGGAGTAGAAAAGCGCTGAGCTTTCTAGAATCAACAAGATCAGCAACAATCAAACACCATAAACCATCAGATCAACATCATCATCTACAAATCAATAACCTTGCTACAAACTGCTACTTTTGGCTATGAAATGAACTGGAAAACGTCTGAATCAGTTACAAGCTTCCAAAGTGCATCAAACAAGTTCCATTGATCAGGATTGATCAATAGAAACACAAAGTAACAATAGGAGTAAGATTATGCAGAATTAAGAAGTGAAATTGAGTGAAATGAAAGTGAAGGTTTATTAATGGTGTAAAGTTTGTTACAGTTTGTTACAACTACACTAACTAACTCTCAAATGGTTGTCAATCACTTGAGAGTAGTGTCTAACTAACTTGCTTAACTGGAAATTGAGAGAAAAATAGAAGTGTGTGAAAATTACACACACTAAGTACAATACAGAAATGAAGAAGACTGTGGGCTATTTATAGAGCTGGGTTGAAGTTTGTTAGAGGTAGGTGACGTGTTGGAGCGAATAGTAAGCTTCCACGTGGCCTTGGTTGATCAATTGATTATAGCCGTTGATGAACTGAATTGGGGCTTTTCATTTGAGTAGGTTTTTGCTTAATTGAATGGTTGGGGTGTGATCCTCATGTGATTTAGAGCAGGTTTCATGTATAACACTTGAGCTGAAATGCATTCCTTCTACTTCTTCGATCTGGGTTCGTTTGTGTTTGAATGTGACACGTGGAACGTTATTATTGGGTGAAACAGAGTGTTGCGGATCATTATCCAGTTACCGATTTTCTATTGGCTGATAAGGGATAATGGAGTTTCACTGTGCAGATTTTGTATATTAATTGGGTGGTGGTTGAGTGGGGTGATGTGTCATCTACTTAGCAATCCAAAACTTATATTTGAAGGCCTCTCATTGGCTGAAATGGCTATCATATGGATTGATATCAAATTTTCTATAAAATTGTCACTTTTAGTCCCTTGACTTAGCAGATTCATAACTTGAGCTCCAAACTTCATTTCTTTGTCATTTTAAGCCCTTTGACTTCTTGTTTGACCAAAATATGCCCCTTGACTTTTTTGACTTGAGAGTTGACAAAATTTGACTTTGTTCTTAACTTTCCCATAATTACACTTTTAGTCCCTCATCTTTGAAAGTTGTCAAGAAAGTTCTTTTGTATTTACAAAGCTTGTCACTTTTCATCCACCTTTTGTATTTTCTTCATCAATAAGGCTTGAATTCACTTGTTTGCTCCATATTTGTATCATTTTACCTACACAAGCACAAACAACAAAACATACCTATAATACTGCTTTTATGAATCAAAATTAGGTATTTTGCTTTGTGTTTTAGGGTGATTTGTGATCTAATTGATATGAGATTTTACTCATATCAAATCCCCTACACTTGATCATTGCCATGACCTCTTGCAATGCCACATTTTAAAGCACCAATTTACACTTTTCTCATAATTAATCCACCTTGGCCAATATGGAATGCATTTACACTACTCCACACTATATGATGCATGATTTGATTTTTTACAATGTAATGCAAAGAAAAGCAATTCTATTAATATATTTTTGAATTTTCTTGAAATAGTTTTGATGGAAATAACTCATAAATAAATCGAAGACTTAGATTAGGGCTTTGAGTATCATGAACACTTATCATCCTCAAGTTTCACTTTCCCCATACCAAGCTTAAAAACAAGATCATTGTTATCCACAAGTGAAAGTGCGTCAACTCATTCATATAGATTAATATTGTTACCATTATACCCCCACTTATTATGCCTCTAAGACCGGTTATTATTTGAGCAAATTGCTTGAGGGCAAATTTGTCATTATTTAAAGCGTGAAATATAAGAAATGTAAAATCTCAAAATAAGGAAGCACGATTTTAATCATATGTAACCATCTTATCCATTACTAAAAAAACCGCCAAAATTTGATATAAGTCCGACTCAAGAGTAATACGCCATTCGCCTTATGTGTAAGATCCTTATGTCATGCATTAATAAGTAGCTACACACTCGCTAAGGAAAAAAATAAAACTCACGCAATAATTTATATCCTCCGCCTCTTTGAGACTTTGGATCTTCAATCCCACAACCCGTCAAGGTAATATTAGATTGGAGCAACAATTAAATCCCCGCAACCCTTGTGAGAGTAATATTGGAATTCAATAGCTACTATAATTAACACTTCACTGCCCCTCTTGGGAGTCTTGTATAATTATTTTTTTTTCTTTTTCTTTTTTTCTCTTTTTTTTTCTAGCCACTCATTTTTTCATAAGCCACTCTTATTATTCTTTATTCCTCACAAAGAAAGTTCAAAAGAATAAAAGGAAAAACACCCGCTAAGTATTAAGCATGACATAAGTCTAGTACACATAAAACGTTCTAACTTAGAATCTTAAGATGTACTTATACTGTAACACCCCCAAATGTACACAATTCAATACAGCGAAAGACTTGTTGGTGTTACAGGATAGCACATTACTCACATCATAGACAACGCTTAAAAATCGCGTCGTTTAATAATAAAGCATTTCCATTCATAAATATCAAGTTTACATAGGTACCAAGTCATTTTATTTCATACAGGTTTTACAGAGAATTTGAATGGAAAATTATTATTTAAGTGCGGGACATGAATTCTAGTTGTCTTCCCGAGAATTACCTTCAAGTACTTGAGATAAAACATGTTAAAAGAAAAGGTCAGCGAAAACGCCGAGTGAATTCATAGAGTTAAATGAAATCATCAATATAACATCGGTATAAAATTATTACCGAAAATCATTTTATACAAATCTTTGTAGTAGGCCATAAAATAGCCAAAGTCATTTTATACAAATCTTTATCAAAAATCATAATATAGGCTTTCGCCTTAAAAATCATTATACGAACCATTGTCGTTAAAAACATCATACAATACGTTTTATAACGTTGTATAGAGTTATATAAAAACCGTTATATAAATATGGTTATGTAAAACCAAAACACAAACAAAAAATAAATAGTAAAACCCCGTATTGCTAGTCAGGCAATATATCGTAATTTAGTGCATATAGGAGTATTTCGTTATTTATTGATTATTATAAGCCGCATGACATTGTTACCTTACTACATCAAACAACGGGTAGCTAACCCAAAACTCATTTGCCCATCTAAATTAGCGTGTCGTCACAATAATCACACTTGTGCAAATCTTCTCATACATAAATTCGCTTACCAATCAATGTGGCACGACGGGGATCAACCGTCAAGGCGCGAACTGGGGTGATCGTCCCCAAATAGTACTATTATATGCATAACCGTCTACCAAATCCCGGTAGTTCACAATTCATGCTAATGGGACTTTTAGTGACATAACCTAACTTTAATAATCCATTTCATTTCATCTATCGGGTCATTTAATCATTCATCGGGTCATACAATCATTCGGGTCCAAATCAATAAACAGACAATCGGGACAACTAGTGTCCTATTTTATAAAAACTAACATGTTATCTCCCTCGCGGGTTTATAAAACATTTCATAAAAACATTTAAAAGAGTGCGAGGCTATGAACTCACGTTGATGTGGGAAAGCGGGTTATCGGCAATTCGGATGTACGGTACGTGCCTCAATTACGGAAACCTAGACAAATAATACTCGTCTTTGACTTTTGTCCAATGAATTTATCAAAATAACAATTATGTATATATATGATGACTTTATACATATGATTATGATCAAGTGGGTTTATGTATTTTCATTCACTCATTTTTGTGTTATGTGTTGAAAACTTTTATATTAGTTTACTAGTTTTACCTATTTACATGTTTTAGGTCCAATAAGCCTTTTATAAGTCCTTTAACTTGTATTAATCCATTTTATACTTGTATTATCAGTATTTATACTTTACATGTTGGGCCCAAATGGGTTAAGCCCAATAAGTAATTTTTATAAGTGTTTAACTTATTTAGTTAAATTATTAGTCCAATATGCTAACTTAGCTCGTTAATTTCCGTATGTCATATAGTTCGGGTTTTATCGGTTTTTACTTGTATTAGGTACTTATATATCATTATATGACTTTTAAAAACTTTACATTAGACGGGTTTGATCGTCTAAGTTTTATTTGGCGAAAAACGTTAATTTTACGGTAATAGCCAAAAAAGTCGTAAAAATCATGTTTATACTTTTTATGACTTATAAATCTTATTCAACTACCATTTTTATAAAGAGTTCATTAATTTAACCTTATACATATTTATATAAATGAAATTTATAATTTAGTGGGTTTTAATTCACATTTTATACTATATTAGTTTGAGTGCTTATATAACACTATTAAACATTAATTCTTCAAAATCTGATTTTTAGTTTCATCTAAACCATTTTTATCATATCTTGAGTTCTATAAGGAGATAGAAGCTAATTTTTGGATGGAATAAACTACATATTATGTGCTACAAATAAGTTAGTTATAGCTACTGCTCATTCCATGTTTAACTATCACTAACAGTCCCTATAAAACAGACTATTCAGATTGGTGCACTCATCTTGTTTTGACCATATCTCACTCATTTTGATGATTCTATTGCATGGCCAACTCTCACATGTGTATAACACCTAATACTTACTGTATATTGATTCCACTTTACCATTTTATCAGTTTATCATTTGGTTACTTACTATTTTTATACAGCCATCTTATTAAGCAAGATTTAACCATTTTTACATGTGGTTTTTCCATCTTTTTACCCATGTTTATCAAATCTATCAACACCAAATCACCACATAATATTTTTAATCATCATTCATCATCATATACATATACATAAATAAAGAAAATACAAGATTACATAATCAAAATAACAAGAGGATAGGAAGAACAATCTTTATACCACCAAGGTTGTGTAGTTTATGATCAAGGCTTGGATTTTTGATGGCAAAACTTGTGGTAGATCAACACCAATCTTCAAGGCCACCAATACTTGTAAACTTAATGTAGAAATCAGCCCTTGGACATTACAAAATCTTCTCCTTGGATGTTAAAATCACCACCAATCAATAGAGCTTGAAAAGGGCTTCATCATATGTGTGAATAATATATGATTTCATGGTTAAATTTGATCAAATGAGGGTGTTTAGGGGTTGTTCTTGGACGAAATTTAGAGAGAGAGGGAGGAGAGTATGAGTGGTTTACATGTATGTATTTAAGAGAAAATGGTTTGTGGTGAAGTGGTTTGTGGTTTTGTAGATTGTTTAGCTAAGTAAGTTACCAAGTGTAACTTGTAAGATACTAGTATGACACCTCATGGTGTTGTGGCTTATTTTAGCCATGGGTTAGTGGGGGTGGGACAAGTGTCCCACTTGTCTCATATCCACTAATTTACGAGTACTTCTCGATTCTAGTTTCCTCGATTTACGTGCCCTCGGGTCGTTTTACGAAAAACGTTTTTATAAATTATGAATCAACGGCACAAAACGAATCTAATAAAAATTGTCTCATCAAAAACGGAGTTCGAAAACGTAAATACGTAATCCAAAGGTTTCCGGTTTAGTCGTAAAGGACGTTAAATTATAATCGTAAGTCCTAATCTCTTCTCGTAAATTTGTGAGTTTATGAACCAACACAAATTTAAAATTCCAAAATAATACTCACGGATAAATTTATTTCCTGAAATGTCGGACTGTCACCAAAACGGTGTATGTAAACGTAAGCACGTAACGTAGAATCCTCCGGTTTAGACGTAGTCGATGCTACTTCAAGACGTAAATCCAAATTTCTTCCCAAAAATAAGTGAGTTCATAATATAACATTAAAATAATGTTTTTAAATAATATTTGAGAATAAAATATCAAACTTAAATTGACGGATTGTCACAACATTTACCCCTAAACAGGATCTTTATCCTCAAAGATCATCTTATCTTACTACTCGTTTCTTATAGAGTTAAAGCCATGTGGGTATTTCCTCCACATTCGGTCTTTTCTCACGAGTGTAATTCATTACAATACGCGAGTTTCATCAAACATAACTACGGGAATAAGATGAGGCTTAATGTTGACTCACTTTCTCTATCCATGATGTTTACGGATTTTTGATGAATGCAACTTTTCGCCGATCTAAACTTCATCAAGAAGTGATCAGATTCTCACTTGATAGACATTTTTTCAAGTTCGATATACGAAACGTAATTCACGCAGCTCTTGAAGTCCTAGGGTAGGTCCAGCTTATATGCCTTTCAAACCAATCTTTTACATCATCTCAATGGTCCCATACTACGGGGACTTATTTCCCATGATCTTTCAAATCATCTATTCGTTTTTCCAAAGTAACAATTTTTGGCATAACTTCGCTACCCATCTGGCACTTCAAGATCTACACTTCATAACCTTTTGCCTACTACCGGCAGTCAATAATCAGATCCTAATTTCAACAATCATTTCAGGTCTCGCGGGTCGAGTATTTTGTAAGGTTAGGTTCGCCATCATAGGAAACCTTAATCCTAAAAGACATGTCAAACTCACAATGGGTGTATGTCGGGTGTCTTCATCCCAATCCTTACTTACAGATACTCTTATATTTAGATCCTAACAAGATTCGATCTCGATCCTGATACGATAATTATCAAGGATAATCTCTCCAAATGAAAACGATTTTACAGTTTATTACCAAAGGTCAATCATTCAAACATAAAACAACACTTATAGTATTTTGTATCGTTACTTTACCTCGTCCCTTCGATTGGGGTGGTACAGTACTCTCATCAAGATTCGTTCTCAATGACTTCTGAGCAAATCTATAGAAATTCGATGCGAAGCGAGGATCTTGATAGAGATGATCGATACAGGCACACCATGTTTACATAACTCCTTTAAATATAAAAGAGTCAATTTCTTCATCAAGAATCTATCATTAACAGGAATGAGATTAGCAGATTTGGTCAGTCTGTCGACGATGACCCAAATCGAATAAAATTCAGATGATGACCTTTGTAATAGTTAGACGTTTACTAATGTATGAGGCGATGTCTGCCTTCATAATTTGTCATTAGTACAACTTCTTTAGATAAAGATACATTAAATCAGAAATGACATGAATAGAATACTTAATCTTACGAGATTCAACATGACTATATCTCACAATCCTCCAAATTTAGACAACCACAAGTGGCGTTTTAATCATTTAACGCTACCGGCTTCTAAATTCTAATGATTCATATTAGTCGCGAATCCCTTTTTATTACCTATATTATCCTTTTTACAAGCATCAATTATTTCTAAATTGCTCGGCAATTTATTTGGCACCTTCACTATTAAGGAACATGTCCTAATTGGTTCTTTATCTTTTCTATATTATGTGTCAGTATCTATATTCACCTTTCCTGGTGAAATAATTATCATAACTAAAATTCACTCAGAATTTCTTTCTTCATATTTTCTAAGTTTTAGTTCTATCTCAACTATTGTTTTTATCAGTTTTGCTCAATCCGACGTTTAAAGCGTCGGTGGTTACTACAAGTAAATTAACAATAAATATTAAGTTTTTATGAAACGTAAACGTTAAAAGTTTAAATTTCTTAGTTCGACCAATTATATAAAAATGTTCAAAACATATATGAATTTAATTAACAAGATTTTTATTGATTTATCGAAAATGATTAATAAGATTCGAAAATGTTCGAAAAATCCTTGTTTATACTTTGGTCAAAATTTTCTTAGTTGAAAAGCAAAAATTTTCGATTCAAATTTTAAGTCATGGTTAAACGGTTTCCTCAATTCCTCTCAGGTTGTCTTGAGGTATACACAAACATTTACCCCTAAACAGGAGTTTAGTTAAATGATTTGTGTATAAGGAAATAATCCCTTAAAAATCCTTTGTTAAAACATTTGTCAAAACATATTTCCATTTTATTTTTGGTAAAATCCAAAGCCTTAATGGTTCCAATTTTTGAAAATTCAACATAGATCCCATTATCTTATTAATCACATGATCAAATCATGTAAATGATTATGTTTTAAATCACATGTTAATTAGTCAAGGTACAGGTTTTCGTTGTTTGGCCAATTCAGGGCAATCTATAAATAATTATTAACTCCTTCATATTCTTATAAACAAACAAATGATCCTTAATGATCACAAGCATGAATTTATCAAATTACAGCCTACACACACGATTCACCAAATTTATGAATGATGCATGTGTATTGGTCAATCCAAACAATATAACATGAAACTCATAATGGTCATTACAAGTTCTGGATGTAATGATTGTAATAGATAATCTTTTTCGAGGATGCGAAGTTGATGATAACCATGCCGTGGATCAAATCTTGAATTTAAGCTAGAACCTTGTAAATGATCGAACAATCTATCATCTTGGGTAGTGGATATAGATTTTAATCGTCAATTTACTTAGTTAACGGTAATTCACCAAATATAAGGAATAATAACACCATAGCTCTTCATAATGACGAGCTCGGTAGAATAAAATCTTTCTCCGACAACTCTCTCAGTTGTACGGTAATTCTTTTAATTCAGATGGTGCTGACGTACAGTGCACACGCCACGGGTGCAGCACCAGGAATAAAATTAATACCAATTAAACTTGCCTTAATGGTGAGAGTCTAGGTAATTCACCAGCAAATACCTCCTAAAGTATCAGAAAACGGAAACATCTTTTAATACATTCACTTTTACGTTCTTTCTAGACTATAATATCTATGACTAATTCACAACCCTTCACGGTATAATATCAAGTCTAAATGCAGGATATGGTCACCCATCAAGAATTATTTAAATCACTTTTGATATCATCATCTTATCTTTTAGGGGAATTCTACTCGAGTTTCCATCAATTAAGACAATGTTGTCATGTCATAATCAATCAATCCATTCTATTGGCACTATCAACTTTTCAGTTTTGTTGCCGTCGATAAGATGTGAACTTCTCAAAAGACTAATAATAAATCATAATCCTTCACAATTCAAGGATATCTGGAGACATAACTAACCTTAAAAGAGTAAGGTCAACGCATAATGTACGCGAGAAAATTTCAAATCAGATACAGATGAATGGATTTAATGAATATGAATATATCCCATGTTTTCATAATTTGAGTACGCATTCGAAAGCTCCTCGGATCGTTACCCAGGTCATTCAAATGAAATCAAATCAAAAGAAATGATAGGAACATCGATACATCCAATCGGGTATCAACACTCGGTAATCAGATACTTTTCCTAAGAATCTTACTACGAGAGAATTGGACAAGAAAGAATTGTCAATTGTCAAATAAGACAATTTCCAAAGATGAGTAAATTTGACTTAGAAGAATAAATAGTAGAGGCACATATGTAGGTGTCCTTATCAATATGTCCCTATTTTTCTCTTCTTGCAGATCTCATAAAATTTATTCTTTCATAATCTTCAAAGAAAATGTAGTGTTTATTCATTAGTTTTATGGTGACTACTAATCAGCCTTGCATGGTCCATTCCAAATTGTATGTAGGCGCGCAACTATATACAGTTTCAAGATTAACGATGCAATACTCAGTTCGTCAAAATTTTATCATCATGTTTATAATAAAAACATTTTCAGGCTTAATTCTTAAATAAGAATCAAAAATAAATTTACAAAGATTTTATTTGTTATGAAAACAATTAAGTTTTCCAAGGTATTTCATAATCAACTTTATTTCAATAATGAATATTTATAAGTCTCACTTTAAATAATCCATATAGTGATGAAAATTCAATTTTCTCAAAGGATACTGTTTTATCTTATAAAAACAATGAGTGATCTGCAAAAGAGTGATGAAAATTTGTTTACCAAGAACTAACCACAATATAATAGGAAATGAGCTTAGCCAATTAATCATGAGGTGCATGACCTCGATGGAACTCAAAAAGAATAATCCACAACGTAACTCAATTCGAGATGAGTACTTGTTCAATGGTTGCATCACTAATGCGAGCATTAGGAAGAAGCAAGAAAAGATAGATAACATCGATACATGTAGGATTTAGCAATCAAAGGTAGTCTTTTCATCAATCACAAACAAGTCAAAATTGTACCGTAACACATTACGTGTCACTATGTCATACAATTCCAAGAACTCATCCTACCACCTGATGTCTCAGTTAAGTTAGGGATTTTTAAATGATACCACAATGAATACTAATCTACAAGAGTCATGGGGGTTCCACCTGTCCCGAAAGATCCATCGGTCCCAATTCAGAAGAAGATTTCTTCAATTTATTTATTGGACACTAAGCATCCTCATTATTGGACAATGGCCTAGGAACAACCCTTAACACAAACCAACAATCATTTAAAACCTTATAATTCAATCACATAACTTAATGACTTCCTCTTAACAATCTTATATTCCATACAGGTTAAGTTTTATTTCATTCAAGTTTCAATTAACTTATACTCAATGCAACATCCTACCTCATTCTCCAATACTTTCAACCTTATCTTTAGACATTAATAGGACAATAAAAGCTCGATACGAACAACACTTAATTTCCAATCTTATAGCTCTTATAACAATAATTATCAAATGAGTCACTGGTATGAAATGACTCACACATTCAATTAGACTTCTCGGAAAGGTACTAGTGGCATGAGGCTTTTGGTTAAAGGCTCCAATTACATCCTCAAGTGCAACATTCAACCTTTCGATTTCAATTTAAGAATTGGGTGACAACGAATCAGATGACATCTTTCTAGGTGGTAACGTTTTGTCAAACTCCTCTCTATAAGGAACGATCGTCATGACATCGATATCAGATTTAATCTCGCCAATTCTTCTTCAAAATTATAATAAACTACTATCAACATTTCTACGAATATCAACCATGTTGGGATCATAAATATCCAAAACTTGGTTTAGATCTAGAATAGCTAGAATTCCTACGGGAATAGTTTCGATTGATTTGCTAGGGGAGTTAGGGTTTCTTGTGACAATCTACGTCGTATAAATACCTCGTATAAATAATAAAATAATCATCAAACAATCATGTAATAAGATTACATTATATATATATATATATATATATATATATATATATATATATATATATATATATATATATATATATATATATATATATATATATATATATATATATATATAATCCAAGATATATATATATATTAAAATAACACTTCTCAGTCTGGCCTTGTCGGTAACTCGGGAATTCTTTGGCATCGTTATAGTCAAAAGATTTTTTAGACATTTTTAGAAAAAAATTTATAGTTAAAAGATTTTGAGATGTTTTATTCAAAACCTTGGTTTTAAAAATCTTTCGTTCTCTAAAACGAGAGCTCTGATACTAAACTGTAACACCCCCAAATTTACACAATTCAATACAGTGGAAGACTTGTTGGTGTTACGGGATAGCACATTACTCACATCATAGAAAACGTTTAAAAATCGCGTCGTTTAATAATAAAGCATTTCCGTTCATAAATATCAAATTTACATAGGTCCCAAGTCATTGTATTTCATATAGGTTTTACAAAGAATTTGAATGGAAAATTATTATTTAAGTGTGTACCATGAATTCTTGTTGTCTTCCCGAGAATTACCTTCAAGTACCTGAGATAAAACATGTTAAAAGAAAAGGTCAGCAAAAACGCCGAGTGAATTCATAGAGTTAAATAAAATCATCAATATAACATCGGTATAAAATTATTACCGAAAATCATTTTATACAAATCTTTGTAGTAGGCCATAAAATAGCCAAAGTCATTTTATACAAATCTTTATCAAAAATCATAATATAGGATTTCGCCTTAAAAATCATTATACGAACCATTGTCGTTAAAAACATCATACAATACGTTTTATAACGTTATATAGAGTTAAATAAAAACCGTTATATGAATGGTTATGTAAAACCAAAACACAAACATAATATCAATAGTAAAACCCCGTATTGCTAGTCAGGAAATATATCATAATTTAGTGCGTATAGCAGTATTTTGTTATTTATGGATTATTATAAGCCGCATGACATTGTTACCTTACTACATCAAACAATGGGTAGCTAACCCGAAACTCATTTGCCCATCTAAATTAGCGTGTCGTCACAATAATCACGCTTTTGTAAATCTTCTCATACATAAATTTGCTTACCAATCGATGTGGCACGACGGGGATCAACCGTCAAGGCGCGAACTGGGGTGATCGTCCCCAAATAGTACTATTATATGCATAAGCGTCTACCAAATCCCGGTAGTTCACAATTCATGCTAATGGGACTTTTAGTGACATAACCTAACTTTAATAATCCATTTCATTTCATCTATCGGGTCATTTAATCATTCATCGGGTCATACACTCATTCAGGTCCAAATCAATAAACAGACAATCGGGACAACTAGTGTCCTATTTTAAAAAAACTAACATGTTATCTCCCTCGCGGGTTTATAAAACATTTCATAAAAACATTTAAAAGAGTGCGAGGCTATGAACTTACGTTGATGTGGGAATGCGGGTTATCGGCAATTCGGATGTACGGTACGTGCCTCAATCACGGAAACCTAGACAAATAATACTCGTCTTAGACTTTTGTCCAATGACTTTATCAAAATAACAATTATGTATATATATGATGACTTTATACATATGATTATGATCAAGTGGGTTTATGTATTTTCATTCACTCATTTTGGTGTTATGTGTTGACAACTTTTATATTAGTTTACTAGTTTTACCTATTTACATGTTTTACGTCCAATAAGGCTTTTGATAAGTCCTTTAACTTGTACTAATCCATTTTATACTTGTATTATCAGTATTTATACTTTACATGTTGGGCCCAAATGGGTTAAGCCCAATAAGTAATTTTTGTAAGTGTTTAACTTATTTAGTTAAATTATTAGACCAATATGCTAACTTAGCTCGTTAATGTCCGTATGTCATATAGTTCGGGTTTTATCGGTTTTTACTTGTATTAGGTACTTATATATCAATATATGACTTTTAAAAACTTTACATTAGACGGGTTTGATCTTCTAAGTTTTATTTGGCGAAAAACGTTAATTTTACGGTAATAGCCGAAAAAGTCGTAAAAATCATGTTTATAGTTTTTATAACTTATAAATCTTATTCAACTACCATTTTATAAAGTGTCCATTTATTTAACCTTATACATATTTATATAAATGAAATTTATAAGTTCGTGGGTTTTAATTCACATTTTATACTATATTAGTTTGAGTGCTTATATAATACTATTAAACATTAATTCTTCAAAATCTAATTTTTAGTTTCATCTTCACCATTTTTCTCATATCTTGAGTTATATAAGAAGATAGAAGCTCAATTTTGGATGGAATAAACTTCATATTATGTGCTAAAAATAAGTTAGTTATAGCTACTGCTCTTTCCATGTTTAACTATCATTAAAAGTCCCTACAAAAAAGACTATTCAGATTGGTGCACTCATCTTGTTTTGACCATATCTCACTCATTTTGATGATTCCATTGTATGGACAACTCTCACATGTGTATAACACCTACTGTATATTGATTCCACTTTACCATTTTATCAGTTTATCATTTGGTTACTTACTGTTTTTATACAGCCATCTTATTAAGCAAGATTTAACCATTTTTACATGTGGTTTTTCCATCTTTTTACCCATGTTTATCAAATCTATCAACACCAAATCCCCACATAATATTTTTAATCATCATTCATCATCATATACATATACATAAATAAAGAAGATACAAGATTACATAATCAAAATAACAAGAGGATAGGAAGAACAATCTTTATACCACCAAGGTTGTGTAGTTTATGATCAAGGCTTGGATTTTTGATGGCAAAACTTGTGGTAGATCAACACCAATCTTCAAGGCCACCAATAATTGTAAACTTCATGTAGAAATCAGCCCTTGGACATCACCAAATCTTCTCCTTGGATGTTAAAATCACCACCAATCAATAGAGCTTGAAAAGGGCTTCATCATATGTGTGAATAATATATGATTTCATGGTTAAATTTGATCAAATGAGGGTGTTTAGGGGTTGTTCTTGGACGAAATTTAGAGAGAGAGGGAGGAGAGTATGAGTGGTTTGCATGTATGTATTTAGGAGAAAATGGTTTGTGGTGAAGTGGTTTGTGGATTTGTAGATTGTTTAGCTAAGTAAGTTACCAAGTGTAACTTGTAAGCTACTAGTATGACACCTCATGGTGTTGTGGCTTATTTTAGCCATGGGTTAGTGGGGGTGGGACAAGTTTCCCACTTGTCTCATATCCACTAATTTACAGGTACTTCTCGATTCTAGTTTCCTCGATTTACGTGCCCTCGGGTCGTTTTACGAAAAACGTTTTTATAAATTATGAATCAACGGCACAAAACGAATCTAATAAAAATTGTCTCATCAAAAACGGAGTTCGAAAACGTAAATACGTAATCCTAAGGTTTCCGGTTTAGTCGTAAAGGACGTTAAATCATAATCGTAAGTCCTAATCTCTTCTCGTAAATTTGTGAGTTTATGAACCAACACAAATTTAAAATTCCAAAATAATACTCACGGATAAATTTATTTCCTGAAATGTCGGATTGTCACCAAAACGGTGTATGTAAACGTAAGCACGTAACGTAGAATCCTCCGGTTTAGACGTAGTCGATGCTACTTCAAGACGTAAATCCAAATTTCTTCCCAAAAATAAGTGAGTTCATAATATAACATTAAAATAATGTTTTTAAATAATATTTGAGAATAAAATATCAACCATAAATTGACGGATTGTCACATATACCAACCACGGATGATTAGTAAAAATGCATAAGAGACTAAAAATCGATTAAAACTGTTCTTGATTATTTATTAACATATATACATGCGTTGACAAGAAAGTAAATGTTACGAAAGGGGGTATAAAAGCCACAATTAATGAATATGAGGTTTATCTAGCCCTTTACACTTACTTCAAGCACTATCATCTCTTGTTCTCCACAGTTTAAAATCTCAAATAATGAGACTAGTGGATGCTTAGCCTAATAAACCAATAAAGGTCTACATGGTTAAGGCTACTAGCTAGAGAATTCTTAGATAAGCAACCTCGGGTTGAGTCAAAGTATCCATGGCGGGCCTAATATGTTAATGAAGTCTAAACTTGTTAAACGATATCCTTTATTATATTTTTTTTCCTTTTTATATATTTTTGATGAAAAATAAAATAAGAAATATATACAATGCACATGTGTTATGCAAATGAAAATGATTAATGCAAAAATTATGAATGCATATTTTTGGTGGCCAAATAGATAAAAAAAATTGAAAAATGTTTGAAAAATTAATTTCTAAGTTATCATGAAGGCTAAGGCAAAGTAATAGGTAAGGTCACTTCGATAGAAGACCCCCTACACTTAACATTGTCCTCAATGTTCAAGAGTATTGGAGTACACTCCCCTACACTTATGACATTGATAACTTTTCTTAACCCAAGCTAAGGAAAGGTCTACTATAGTGAATTCATTTTAAGCACAATGTGGTTATGAAAAATCACAATAGTAACGAAGTGAACCCGATACAAGGGCCTCCTCTATAAGCTCCAATGCATGCAATCAGAGAGAGCAACCCTACAAACATCACAAAGACAAAAGAGAGGCATCCCCCTACATTTCTACTCAACTATATACCCTTATTTCTATCCTACCACACTCTAGTATAATAACTCTAAGCCTAGTTATTCAATCTTGATTTATGGAGTCTCTAGCTCGACTCTTCCCACAATGAATTAATTCATGGGGAAAATGGGGATCTCTTGGACCATTTCCATGGAAATGTCCTCCCCAAAGTAATGCTTAACACGGTGACCATTCCCTTTGAAATTTAGGCCATTTGGTTGTGACAACTCAATAGTCCCATATGGATATACTTGAGCAATGGTGAATAGACCGGACCATCTTGACTTAAGCTTGCCCGCAAAGAGTTTCAACCTTGAGTTAAAGAGGAGAACCGGCTCTCCAACTTTGAACTCACGGTTCTTGATCTTAGCATCATGCAATTGCTTAGTCTCTTCCTTGTAAAGCAACGAGTTTTCATAAGCATTGGCTCTCAATTCATCCATCTCATTGAGTTGGTCTTTTTTATGTGAACCGACTTTGTGTATATCAAAGTTAGCCCATTTGAGAGCCCATGAAGCCTTATGCTCTAACTCAAATTAGAGGTGGCATGCTTTCCCATAGACAAGCCTATATGGAGTACAACAAATTGGTGTCTTAAAAGCCGTCCTAAAAGACCACAAAGCATCATCAAGCTTATCCGACCAAGAAGCTCGATGCTCTCCCACCGTTCTCTCTAAAATCCTTTTTAAACCACGATTTGTGACCTCAGTTTGCCCATTGGTTTGAGGGTGATACGCGGTAGAAAGTCTTTGGTTAACACCATAGTTCTTCATGACTCTTGTAAATTGATCATTACAAAAATGAGTCCCACGATCACTTATGATAGCCCGAGGTACACCAAATCTAGCAAATAACTACTTCAAGAACTTCACTCTAGCATCATTAGTAGGTAAGGCTTTAGCCTCAACCCACTTTGAAACATAGTCCACGGCTACGAGTATGTACTTATTGCCCTTTGATGATGGAAAAAGCCCCATGAAGTCTATACCCCATACATCATAAATATCATACTCTTGTATAAAATTTTGTGGCATCTCATCTCTTTGATTAATCTTTCCTTGTCTTTGACAGACATCACAAAATTTCACCATCTCTTAGGCATCTTTGTATATTGAAGGCCAATAGTAACCCGAATCAAAGACTTTCTTGGGCGTGTAGTTGGGCCCAAAATGGCCTCCCGTAGGTCCTTTATAACAAGCTTCTATGATCTTAAATGCTTCAAGCCCATCTACACATCGTCTTATGATTTGGACCGCACATTGCCTAAAGAGGTAACGGTCATCCCAAAAGTAGTATTTTGCTTCCTTAAGAAACTTTTTCTTTTGTTGGGAAGTAAGACCCTCTATAAGCACATCCCCCACAAGATAGTTTGCAATATCCGTAAAACAAGGGGTGGCATCCTCTTGTGAAGAGATAGACATGAGCTCCTCTAATGGAAAGGATTCATTAATTTCCTTATGAGGTAATTCACCTTGAAAAGGATGCTCAAGTCTACTCAAGTGATCCGCTGCTAAATTTCCGGCTCCTTTCTTATCACATATCTCAATGGAAAACTCTTGTAGCAACAAAAACCATCTCAAAAGCCTAGGCTTAGCATCTTTCTTGGTCATGAGGTATTTGAGAGCGGAATGATCCATATACACTCTGGTCTTAGAAAGCACAAGATAGGGTCCAAATTTCTCAAAAGCATAAACAATAGCAAGCAACTCTTTTTCCGTGGTGGTAAAATGAAGTTGAGCACCCGTCATTGTCTTACTCGCATAGTGTATAGGTTGAAAATGCTTATTAACTCTTTGTCCCAAAACGGCCCCCACATCATAATCACTAGCATCACACATAAGGTCAAAAGAAAAATCCCAATTTGGAGAAACCAAAACGGGAGCCTTTGTCAACTTTTCCTTAAGAATCTCAAAAGAGTCTAAACACTTTTGTGTGAAAATGAAAGGAGCCTCTTTTTCCAAGAGGTGGGTCATGGGTCTTGCTATCTTAGAAAATTCTTGTATAAAACGTCTATATAAACCCGCATGACCCAAAAAACTCCTAACTCCTTTCACCGTGGTAGGTGGGGGAAGTTTGGCAATAACATCAATTTTAGCTCGATCCACTTCTAAACCTTTATTGGATATCTTATGTCCCAAAGCTATCCCCTCGTTTACCATGAAATGGCACTTCTCCCAATTAAGAACAAGACGTGTTTCTTCACATCTCTTACGCATAAGTTCTAAATGGGAGAGACAAGAAGTGAATGAATCTCCAAAGACCGAGAAATCATCCATGAAAACTTCCATAGTGTGTTAAATCATGTCAAGAAATATTGCCATCATACACCTTTCTAAAGTCCCTGGTGCATTGCACAAGCCAAAAGGCATTCTCCTATAAGCAAATGTACCATAGGGACAAGTGAATGTGGTATTTTCTTGATCTTTGGGATCAATGGGTATTTGAAAATAACCCGAGAATCCATCTAGAAAGCAATAGTACTCATTTCTCGCTAAGAGTTCAAACATTTGGTCCATGAAAGGTAATGGGAAATGATCTTTCCTAGTAGCATCATTGAGCTTCCTATAGTCAATACAAACTCTCCAAACCGTGATAAGTCTAGTAGGGATAAGCTCATTGTTCTCATTAGGAACAACAGTGATTCCACCCTTTTTAGGAACACAATGCACTGGGCTGACCCATAGAGAGTCAGAAATAGGGTAAATCATACCCGCATCAAGGAGTTTGATAACTTCCTTTTTGATGACTTCATGGATTTTTTGGTTAACCCTTCTTTGGTTTTGAATGGCTGGTTTTTAATCATCCTCCATAAGGATTTTGTGTGTACAAAATGTTGGATCAATTCCCCTTATGTCGGATATTTTCCATGCTATAGCTTTCTTATGTTTCTTAAGCACCTCTATGAGTTTTTCCTTCTCATCATCTTTCAAGTCTTTTTCTATGATCACGGGTAATTGGTCTTTTCCCTTTAAGAAGGCATATTCACGGTGTGATGGAAGATCCTTAAGCTCTAAAGATGGTGGACTCTCAATGGAAGGTTTCACTATAGATGGATCATCAATGGTAACTTCTTATGGAGTAGGTGAAGGAATGGGATCCTCATTGAGCAACTTTTGGATAGTTAGAATGTCTTCTTCCCAATTAATGGGAGAATCATCATTACCAAGGAAGTTGGACTCAAATTCCTCTAAGAGGAAATCACTCTCTCCAAATGGTGTTAAGGATGGAGCAATTGAGGCAACGTCTCTACATGTGGCATGTTCTCACTATCATTCTTACAAGCTTCATGAAAATGTTCATCACACGCCTCATCAAGAACATCCACTATGTTAACTGTTTCACAAATTTGAGCTTTCTTGGTAACTTTCCCTAGCTTAAACACTACTTTCTCATCCACTACTCTCATAATTAATTCTCCTTCCGCCACATCAATAAGAGTACGACCCGTCCTCAAGAAAGGTCTACCAACAATAAGAGGAACACTCGGGTCCATATCATAATCAACAACTATAAATCCGCGTGGAATGTGAATTTATCAACCCCTACAAACACATCCTCTGTAATGCCTACCGGATAAGCTATGGTACGGTTTGCTAACTCAAGGGTCATCCTAGTAGGAGTGAGCTCGGGAAGAGAGAATTTTTGCCAAACCGATAAAGGCATGAGATTGATGCTTGCCCCAAGATCCGCTAGTGCCATGCAATTTTCCACCCCGGGAAAATTACAAGGAATCAAAAATCGCCCCAGATCTCCAAGTTTTGTAGCGGAGCAATTCTCATTAAGTGATGTGTTAGGCAAATCCACCAACTTTTCCTTGTTTGAGAGGAGATCTTTGAACATTTTAGAAAATTTTGGCATATAGGCAAGAGCTTCTGCAAAGGATATGTTTATGTTCAATTGTTTGAACATTCTAAAAAAGTTTGAGACTTGAATATCATCCTTATTTTTAAGCTTCTCCTTTCTCAATCTTGATGGATATGGAAGGCTTGGTTTTGGGGTAGGTGTAGTAGTAGTTGTTGTTGAAGGGTTCTCTTTTTTGGTTTCTTCATTGGTAGGTGTGGAAGGTAAAGGAGTAGTAGGTGTAGGATGAGGAGGTGTAGGTGTTGAAGTTGTAGAGCTTGAAGGTGTTGGGTTTGATGTTGTAGGCTTATCATAAGGTGGAACCATAGTAGGCTTAACCAAAGGAGGTGTAGGAGGCATTGAAGAATAAATAGTTGTCTTTCCACTCCTTGTTGTGATTGCATTAACATTAGCCCTTTGATTTGTTTGTGTGTTTGAAGGTAGAGCACCTGGAGGTCTTTGAGTGTGCAAAATTTGAGTTTGTAAAAGAGCAAATTTCTTGTTGTTTTCTTCTTGAGTCGCCTTCATTTGTCTTTCATAAGAAGTAAGCTTTTGAAGAATCAAATCCATGTGATTAGGTTGCATATTTCCTTGATAAAAACCTTGGTTTGGATATTGAGGTGGAGGTGGTTGGTTAAATCCTTGATTGTTTGCATGAAAGTTGTTTCCTTGATGTTGAAAGTTATTGGGTGCTCTATAGTTGTTGTGTCCTTGGTAGTTTGGCCTAGGCCCTTGATTTCTTTGAAGCAATTGAGGAGGGTTAGGTTGGTTTTGGGTGGGTGGATGGGGTGGAAAGCTGGGTGGAGCAAGGTAGTTATTTGACTTGTAAGATAGATTGTTAGGGTTGATGTTAGGTTTGAAGTGCTCTCTTTGTTCATCTTGATAAGCATAACATTCACCTTGGTAATTTTGAACCTTGTCACATTGTAGGTAAGAATGAGGACCTCCACATATTTCACAACTTATGGTAATAGCATTGACATTATTGGTGGAAGTATTGCCCAAGGAAACCTTCATAAAGTCTTCCATCATTACTTGTTGCATCTTTTGGCTTTGGGTCATTTCTTGAATTTGTAAAAGGAGTTGACTTTCAAATGATTTAGAAACACCCTCTTGAACAACATGGACCCTCTCATCTCTTTGGTTATTTGTGTGTACCATGGATTTAGTCTCAATAATATCCCATGCCTCTTGTGTGGATTTGGAAAGAATGTTCCCACCCGCGGAGGAGTTGAGGGAATCTTGATGATGTGGTCTTAATCCATTGTAAAAGGTGTTGATTTAGTGAACTTTATTGAATCCATGATTGGGGCATTTTCTCAATAACTCCTTGAACTCTTCCCAAGCATCACTAAATGTTTGATCATTATTTTGTTCAAATCCAATATTTAGGTTTCTCAAAGCCGTGGTTCTAGATGGAGGAAAGAACTTGTTCAAAAACTTCTTGGTAAAGTCATCCCAAGTGGTAATGCTCTTAGGTGGTTGTATATCTAGCCAATACCTAGCATGTCCCTCTAAGGAGAATGGAACTAAGATCAACTTAATGGCATCCGGAGGAACCCCATTGTACTTAAGTGTATTGCATATGGACAAAAACTTCTTGATATTATCATGTGGATCATCCATTGGTCTCCCTAAGAATGGTGTAGAAGAAACTATAGTAATCATGTTTGTCTTAAGCTCAAAGGTGTTTGCGGGTATCTCAGGTATAACAATGGCATCGGCATTTCCCTCCACATTTGATTGGAGGATCTCCATCAATGGTCTATTGTCAACGGCGGCCATGGCTTCTTGTATGTTGTTCAAAGCACGATAATCAGGATCGGCTTGATGGGCGGTGTTTTGTTTATTCTTTCTCTTGTTCTTCCTTTTGGGAGGAAGGGGTTGTACACCAAAAGGTATTTGTGCACGCCTTCAGGTGAGCATGCAACTCAAATCAAGGAGTGAGAGATGAGCTCTCGATCGACTTTGGAAAAGAAGGGATTATACTCTCCGAGGTTCAATAAGTAATATCCACAAGAAAATATAGTATATGTAAGTAATACTTTGGCTGGCAAAACCCCCAAGAAGCTTTCCTTCTTAGAATACTCACTAGTGAACGGGGGGTTAGGTGGCGCAAAGCACATAAGTACCTATTAACCCTTAGATGGAATTTTATAGCACGTCGCCTATCTATTCACTTTAGTAGTTTGTATTCTTCGAATTCTTGCCTATTGGAAGTATTTATCTATTTTTGCCTTTAATTTAATTTGATCGATACACGAACTTAAGACCGGAACGCCCCCAAGAACGGTGTATTGCAAAAGCAATACTTATGGAAGTATGTATATTGAGTGTTCGTATACGTATATGTATCTACATATAATAATATAGAGAAAATATTTTTGTATTTATTGGGTTTTTTTTAAGAAAATACTATATGTATGTAAAAATGATGAAAACCGATATTGTGACAATCCGTCAATTTGAGGTCGTTATTTTATTCTCAAGTATTAATTATAACCATTATTTTATTGTTAATTTATGAACTCACTCACCTTTTCGAAGAAATTTGGGTTTACGTCTTAAAGTAGCATCGACTACGTCTAAACCGGAGAACTCTACGTTACGTGTTTACGTTTACATACTCCGTTTTTGTAACAGTACGACATTTCAAATAATAAATTTATTCTCGAATATTATTTTGGAATTTTAATTTGTGTTGGTTCATAAACGCACAAATTTATGAGAAGAAATTAGTACTTACGTGCATAATTTAGCGTCTTTTACGAATAAACCGGAAACCCTAGGTTTACGTATTTACGCTTATGTGCTCCGTTTTTTATGAGACAATTTTTATTAGAATCGTTTTGTGTCGTAGTTTCATAATTTATAAAAACGATTTTTCGTAAATCGGCCCGAGGGTACGCAAATCGAGGAAACTAGAATCGAGGAGTGCCCGTAAATTAGTGGGGATGAAACAAGTATACACTTGTCTCACTCCCACTATTGGCGGCAAGATAAGACCAAGACCACCCCTTGGTGGCAAGTTTCTATTAAAATCAAGGACACTTGTCCTCCCCATCTTTACTAAACCAAAACCAATACCCCTAAAACCATTTACCACTTTTCATAACATGCAATACTAGAAATTTTTCCACTCTCTTCCTTGCTCTCTCTATTCTCGTCCCATATACACCATCCACCAACACCATTCATCAAAAATTTTCCATAAATCTTATATACAATCTACATATGTTGATAACCCTTTGAAGAAATGAAGATTGGAGGTGATCTTAACAACTAGAAAGGAGTTTTCAAGAAGGTTTAGGGATAATTTTCAAAGAAGTATACATACATTTGGTGAACTCAATAAGTGGTCTTTCTAAGATCATAAGATTTGATGAAAAGAACAAGTCTTGTTCATCATAAATCTCATCTTTTCATCATCTTGGTTGGTATAAGGATCATCTTCTTCCTATCACCCTACTATTTTTGTAAAAGTTATTGTATATTTATTTCCAAATGTATATGTAATAGATATATGAATTATGATTAAGTGATTACATGGGGATTTTGTGTTATTAGATTAAGCTAACAAGGCTAAATCTACAAGTAAAACATGATGAAATCATAACTAAATAAGTAGGCTCTTATAAACAGTAGGTTTCAATAATTTTTGTTGATCAAATGGATTATGTTATTGGATATACAGATTGATAAATGATTTTTACATAAGTGGTGAATTGGCCACTAAATGAAATGTTAAAAATGAGCAAGATATGGTCAAAACACTTTTGGGTTACAAATCTGTATAGTCTGTTTTGGAAGAATTATTATAAATAATTAGAAGATGTTTGAGAAGTATCTAAAAGAAAGTTATTTGTAGCACACATCATGTAGTTTATTCTGTTAAAATTTGAGGTTCTATCTCCTTGTAGAACTCAAGATATGACAAAAATGGTGGACTTGACTTTTGAAATCAGATTTCTTAATAAACTATATAATATAGAAAGAGCACTCAAAGTAAATATTATTATAAAATAAGTATTTAAAAGCCACTAACTAATAATAACTATTATAAAATAAGTTTGTATACTATAATAAATAAAAATTACATTTTATAAAAGTAAAACTCAAATGTTTTCTAAAATAAGTGTGTATACTATATATGTAAGTTTTACGTCTTTTCGGCTAAAACCGAAAGATTAACGTTTTCGCCAAATAAAACTTAGATGGTCGGACCCGTCTAATGTAACTTTTTTATAAATCATATACTGATATGTAAACACACTTGACAAGTAGAAATCGACAAAACCGAGCTTTATAACTAATGGAGCATAATGGGCCAAATTAGCCTTGTTGGACCACTAGGCCCAACTAGTTTGGTTTAATGTTGTTGGACTTACTCATGGGCTTAACCCACTTGGGTCCAACATATGAGTATGGGCCTAGACTTAAAAATATAAATGGACTAATAAAATTATATTGGACTCTTAATGGGCTTATTGGGCCCTAATGTGTAAATGGGATAAAACTAGCATAACTAGTATGATAAGCCTAAGTTAACTAATACTAAACAACTAGTAATGTGGTGTAAGGAAATAAAACCCCACTTGATCATCATGTTATGACATCATTACATATACATAACAACTTTTATTAAAGTTATTGGGCATAGCCTAAGACGGAGTATTATTTGTCTAGGTTTCCCGTGATCGAGGCACGTACTATACATCCTAATTACCGATAACCCGCCTTCCCACACAATGTGAGTTCATAGCCTCACACTCTTTTAACTATTTTATGAAATGTTTTATAAACCCGCGAGGGAGATAACATGCTAGTTTTAATAAAAATAGGACACCATTTGTCCCGATTGTATGCTTATTGATATGGACCCGAATGATTATACGACCCAATGAATGAAATGAAATGGGTTATTATTAGTTAGGTTATGTCACTAAAAGTCCCGTTAGCATGAATTGTGAACTACTGGGATTTGGTAGACGCTTATGCATATAATAGTACTATTTGGGGAAGATCACCCTAGTTCGCGCCTTGACGATTGATCCCCGTCGTGCCACATTAATTGGTAAGCGAATTTATGTATGAGAAGATTTATATAAGCGTGATTATTGTGACGACACGCTGTTTTAGATGGGCAAAGGAATTACTGGTTAGCTACCCGATATATGTGGTAGAAAAGTAACAATGTCATGCGGCTTATAATAATCCAATAATGAAAGTACTGATATACAAATTGAATTATAATATATTGCCTGACTAGCAATACGAGGTTTTATTACTGATATTATGTTCGTGTTTTGTTTTTACATAACCATTTTTCATATAACGGTTTTTATTAAAGTCTATACAACGTTATAAAACGTATTGTATGATGTTTTTACGACAATGGTTCGTATAATGGTTTTGAAGGCAAAAGCCTATATTATGATTTACGACAAAGATTCGTATAAAATGTCTTTGGCCTATTTTATAGCCTACGATAAAAATTGTACAAAATGATTTTCGGTAATGATTATATACCGGTGATATATTAATGGTATTTTTTAAACTCTATGTATTCACTCGGCGTTTCGCTGACTTTTAACATGTTTTATCTCAGGTACATGAAGGTAATTCTCGGGAAGACGACAAGACTTTATGGCCCGCATTTAAATAAAATTTCCATTCAAATGTTTTGTAAAATTTTGAAGACATATTTAGACCTGAGGACCTATGTAATATGATATTCATGAATGGAAAATGCTTTATTATTAAACGACGCGATTATTAAGCGTTGTCTATGATTTGAGTAATGTGCTATCCCGTAACACCAACGACTCTTTCGCTGATTCAAAATGTGAATATTTGGGGGTGTTACAGTTTGGTACCAGAGCTCTCGTTATAGAGAACGAAAGATTTTTAAAACCAAGTTTTTGAATAAAAAATTTCAAAATCTTTTAACCATAAATATTTTTAAATAAATATTTTGAGTAAAATGTTTAAAAATCTTTTGACTATAACGGTGCCGAAGAATTCCCGAGTTACCGACAAGGCCAGACTGAGAAGTGTTATTTTAATATATATATATATATAACTTGGATTATATATATATGATGTAATTTGATTACATGATTGTTTGATGATTCTTTTAATACTTATACGAGGTATTTATACAACGTAGATTGTCACAAGGAATGCTAACTCCCCTAGCAAATCAATCGAAGCTATTTCTATAGGAATTCTAGCTATTCCAGATCTAAACCAAGTTATGGATGTTCATAGTCCCAACGAAATGGTTTATATTCGTAGAAATGTTGATATTAGTTGATTGTGATATTGAAGAAGAATTGTCGAGATTAAAATCTGATATTGATGTCATGACGATCTTTCCTTATAGAGTGGAGTTTGACAAAACCTCACCACCTGGAAAGGTGTCATCTGATTCACTGTCACCCAATTCTTAAATTTGAAATCGAAAAGGTAAATGTTGTACTTAAGGCTGTCATTGGAACTATTACCCAAAAGCCTCATGCCACTTGTACCTTTCCGAGAAGTTTAATTGAATGTGTGAGTCATTTCATACTAGTGACTCATTTGATAACGATTGTTGTAAGAGCAATAGAATTAGAAAGTAAGTGTTATTCATATCGAGCTTTTATTGCCCTTTCAAGGTCTAAGAATAAGGTTGAAAGTATTGGAAAATGAGGTAGAATGTCGCATTAAGTATAAGTTGGTTGAAACTTGAATAAAGTCAAATTTAGCTCGTATGGAATACGAGATTGTTAAGAGGAAGTCGTTAAGTACTGTGGTTGAATTATAAGGTTTTAAATGATTGTTGGTTCGTGTTACGGGTTGTTCCTAGGCCATTGTCCAATGACGAGGATGCCTAGTGTCCAAAAAATAAATTGAAGAAATCTTCTTCTGAATTGGGACCGATGGATCTTCCAGGACAGGTGGAACACCTAATAACTCATGTAGATTAGTATTCATTGTAGTATCTTTTAAAATCACTAACTTAGCTGAGATATCAGTTGGTAGGACGAGTCCTTGGAATTGTATGACATGACGACACGTAATGTGTTACGGTACAATTTTTGACTTGTTTGTGATTAACGAAAAGACTACCTTTGATTGCTAAATTCTACATGTATCGTTGTTATCTATCTTTTCTTTCTTCTTCGTAATGTTCGCATTAGTGATGCAACCATTGAACAAATACTCATTTCGGATAGAGTTGCGTTGTAGATTCTTCTCTTTGTATTCCTGAGTGCCATCGAGGTCATGAACCTCATGATTATTTGGCTAAGATCATTTCCTATCATATTGTAATTAGTTCTTGGTGAACAACTCTTCATCACTCCTTTTGTAGATCACTCATTGTTTTTATAAGTAATACATTACCATCTGGGGGAAAGTATGAAATTCTCATTTTTATATGAGTTATTTAAATCGGTACTATTAGTAGTTACTGTCGAAATAAAGTTTTTATTAAACATATTGTAAATGGAAATGCTTTCATAATGGTGAACATTTTGATAAAATCATTTTTTTTGTATTTCATAATTAAATGTGAAAATATATTTTAAACATGATGACAAAATTTTGACGAACTGAGTATTGCATCGTTAATCCTTAATCGTGTATAGGTGCGCGCCTACGTACAATTTGGAAGGGACCATGCAAGGCTGATTAGTAGTCACCATGAAATTGTTACTAAACAATTCATTTCTTTTTGTAATTACGAAAGATTGAATTTCTATGAGATCTGCAAGAAGTGAAAATAGGGACATATTGTTAGGGACACCTACATATGTGCCCGTACCTTTCATTATTGCGAATCGGATTTACTCATCTGTGGATATTGTCTTATTTGACAATTGATATCCCCTTCTTATTCAATTCTCTCATGATGAGATTATTTGTACAATTTTATAATTATCGAGTGTTGATACCCAACTGGGTGTATCGACGTTCCTATCATTTCTTTTGATTAGATTTCATTTAAATGACCTGGGTAACGATCCGAGGTGCTTCCAGATGCATACATAAATCATGAAAACATAGGATATATTCATATTCGTTTATGTTTTCGTCTTTATCTGATTTAATATTCTCTCGCGCAAATTATGCGTTGACCTTACTCTTTTAATGTTAGCTATGTCTCCAGATATCCTTGAATTTGTGAAGGGTTATGAGTTATTATTAGTCTTTTGAGAAATTCACATCTTATAACGGTAATGAAACTAGAAAGTTGGTAGTGCCAGTAGAATGGATTGATTGATTATGAAATAATGTCATTGTCTTAATTTATGGGAACTCGAGTAGAATTCCCCTAAAATATAAGATGTTGATTATCAAAAGGTGATTTAAATAATTCTCGATAGGTGACCATATCCTGCACTTAGGCTTGAAATTATACCATGAACGGTTGTGAACTAGTCATAGACCTTGTAATCTAGAAAGAACCTAAGGTGGATTTATTAAAAGATGTTCCTGTTATCCGAGATTTTCTGAGGTACTTCCTGATGAATTACCTAGAATTCCGCAAATAAGGCAAGTGCACTGTACGTCACATGTGGCATGTGCACCTGTGGCATGTGCATTGTACGTCAGCACCATCTGAATCGAAAGAGTAACCGTACAACTGAGAGAGTTGTCGGAAAAAGTTTTTATTCTATCAAGCTCGTCATCATTAAGAGCTATGGTGTTATCATTCCTTATATTTATTGATTACCGTGAACTAAGTAAATTGACGATCAAAATTGATATCCAAGATGAAAGATTTGTTCGATCATTTACAAGGTTATAGCGTATGTTCCAGAAATTTGATCTACGATTTTGTTGCAATTATCAAATTCGCGTCCGCAAAGGAGATTATTTATTCCAATCACTACATCCAGAACTTGTAATGAACATTATGAGTTTCATGTGATACCGTTTGGATTGACCAACGCACGTGTGGCATTCATGAATTTGATAATCATGTGTGTAATCCTTAGGCTTTATTCATTCATTCACTACTACAATGTAACCTACTGTTGCTTTGATCTTTAGGTATGGGATTGAATGTACACACACCTAGAGCAGTTTGTGTTAATCAATAATAAAAACCCTTCAGAAAGAATTCGTCTTTGTTAGACATCTTGTTCTAATTATTTTTTTATTCGGCTATGTTAAATCATATGAATGATGATTACTCTAGATAAAACGATTTCGACTGTTTGAGTCTAACGATCTTGGATTCAACACCATCTGTAGACTACCCTGAGTATTTATCATCAGATTTAAAGATTTGATCCTTTACATTATTTGACCATGTGATAAATAGTAGTGGAATCTATGATGACTCTTCAAAGATCGGAGCCATTAAGGATTTTGGTTATACCAAGAAGGAAGTACGAAGAGGCTTTGACAGATATTTATCGAATGATTTTTAAGGAATTATTCCCTTATACCCAGATCATTTAACTAAACTCCCTTAGGAGTAGATGTTTGTGTATACCTCAAGCCAACCTAAGAGGGATTGAGAAAACCATTTAAACCATAACTTGGAATTTGGAACGACAATTTTTTCTCTTCAACTAAGAAAATTTTGACCAAAGTATAAACAAAGATTTTTCGAACATTTACAAATCTTATTAAATATTCTTGATAAATCAACGAAAATCGTATTAACTAAATTCAAATTTATTTTGAACATTTTTCTGTAATTGGACGAATTGGAAAATTTTAAAAATTTTTTACGTTTACGTTTCATAAAAATTAAATATTTATTATTTAATTACTTGTAATCTTTATCGACGCTTTAAATGTCGAATTGAGCAAAACTAATAAAGATAATAGTTGAGACGAAACTAAAACTTAGAAAATATGAAGAAAGAATCTCTGAGTGATTATGGTCATTATATTTATTTCATCAGGGAAGGTGAATGTAGATACTGACACATTATGTAGAAATGATAAAGGACCAATTAAGATATGTTCCTTAGTATTGACCATAAACAATAATTTGCCTGAGCAGTTTAAAAAAATAGTCGTTGCATGTAAGAAGGATAATATGAATGATGAACCACGACTGGTGAGAACCATTAGAGACGGGAGCATGGCGTTAAGTGTTTAAAAGGTCGTTTGTGGTGGCCTAATTATGGAGGATTTTGAGATTTAGTCATATTGGAATCTCATAAGTTTAAGTATTCTATTCATGACAATTCTAATTAAATGTATCTTTATCTGAAGAAGTTGTACTGATGACCAAGTATGAAAGCAGACATCGCAACATACGTTAGTAAACATCTAACTCTTGCGAAGGTTAAGGCTGAACACCAAAATCCATCAAGATTGCTTTTAAAACTTATTATTCCTGTTTGGAAGTGGGATAGAATCACCATGGATTTTATCACAAATCTTCCAAGGTCATCATCTAGTTTGATTTGATTTGGGTCATCATTGACAGACTGACTAATTCTGCTCATATCATTCCAATTAATCATATGTTCTCGATGGAGAGGTTGGCTCATTTGTATTTAAAGGAGTTTTGTAAACATAGTGTGCATGTATCAATCATCTCTATCAAGATCCTCGTTTCACATCGAATTTCTGGAGATTACTTCAGAGGTCATTAGAAATGAATCTTGATATGATTACTGTTTACCACCCCCAATCGTAGGGGCAAGGTGAAGGAACGACACAGACATTGAAAATCTTGATTTGTGCTTGTATGATTGACATTTGGTAGTGTCAAGGATGAGCATTTACCTTTGGATAGGTTATCATCGATAATTATTGCTTTAGGATTGAGACCGAACCTTGCGAGAATCTATATAAAGAAAAGTTTAAGAGCACCTGTAGGTGGGAGTTGGGATGAAGATACCCGACATACACCAATTGTGAGTTGAACATGTCTTTTAGGTTTAAGGTTGCCTATGATGACAAACCTAACCCTACAAAATACACCCATTATGAGATGTAGATCTTAAAGTGAAGGATGTGTAGCGAAGTTATGCCAAAAATTGTCACCATGGAAAAGTGAATTGACGATCTGAAAGATCATGGGAAAATAAGTCCCCGTTGTATGGTACCATTGAGATAATGTAAAGATTTTGACCGAGAGGCATATAAGCTGGATCTACCCTAGAACTTCAAGGGCTGCATAAATTATGTTCCATATATTGAACCTAATAAAATGTCTATCAAGTGAAAATCTGATTACTTCTTAATGAAGTTTGGGTCGGCAAAAAGTTGCATTTCCTCAAAAACCCGTGGACATCATGGAGAGAGAAAGTGAGTCAACTTAAGCACGATCGTATTCCCATTGTTATGTTGTTGAAACTCGCATATTGTAATGAATTACACTTGAGAGAAAATACCGAATATGGAGGAAATGCCCACATGTCTTTGACTCTATAAGAAGCGAGTAGTAATATAAATTGATCTTTGAGGATAAAGATCCTCTTTAGGGGTAAGTGATGTGTCCATCAATTTGAGGTCGTTATCTTATTCTCAAGTATTATTTAAAATCCGTATTTTATTGTTAATTTATGAACTCACTCACCTTTGGGAAGAAATTTGGGTTTACGTCTTAAAGTAGCATCGACTATGTCTAAACCGGAGAACTCTACGTTACGTGTTTACGTTTACATACTCCATTTTTGTAACAGTCCGACATTTCAAATAATAAATTTATTCTCGAATATTATTTTGGAATTTTAATTTGTGTTGGTTCAAAAACTCACAAATTTACGAGAAGAAATTAGGACTTAGGTGTATAATTTAACGTCTTTTACGATTAAACCGGAAACCCTAGGTTTACTTATTTACGCTTTTGTGCTCCATTTTTGATGAGACAATTTTTATTAGAATCGTTTTGTGCCGTAGTTTCATAATTTATAAAAACGATTTTTCGTAAATCGACCCGAGGGTAAGCAAATCGAGGAAAATAGAATCTAGTAGTACCCGTAAATTAGTGTTGATGAAACAAGTATACACTTATCTCACCCCCACTATAAGCAGCAAGACAAGACCAAGACCACCCCTTGGTGGCATGTTTCTATTAAAATCAAGGACACTTGTCCACCCCATCTTAACTAAACCAAAACCAATACATCTAAAACCATTTACCACTTTTAATAACATGCAATACTAGAAAACTTTTCACTCTCTTTCTTGTTCTCTCAATTGCCGTCCTATATACACCATCCACCACCACCATTCATAAATTTTTTTCCATAAATCTTATATACAATCTACATATGTTGATAACCCTTTGAAGAAATGAAGATTGCAGGTGATCTTAACAACTAGAAAGGAATTTTCAAGAAGGTCTAGGGCTGATTTTCAAAGAAGTATACATACATTTGGTGATCTCAAAAAGTGGTCTTGCTAAGATCATAAGATTTGGTGACAAGAACAAGTCTTGTTCATCATAAATCTCATCTTTTCATCATCATGGTTGGTATAAGGATCATCTTCTTCCTATCACCCTAGTATTTTTGTAAAAGTTATTGTATATTTATTTCCAAATGTATATGTAATATATCTATGAATGATGATCAAGTGATTGTATGGGGATTTTGTGTTATTAGATTAAGCTAACAAAGCTAAATGTACAAGTAAAACACGATGAAATCATAAGTAAATAAGTAGGCTCTTATAAACAGTAGGTTTCAATCTTTTTGGTTGATTAAATGGATTATATTATTGGAGATACATATAGATAATTGATTTTTACATAAGTGGTGAATTGGCCACTCAATGGAATGTTAAAAATGAGCAAGATATGGCCAAAACACTTTTGGGTACAAATCTGTATAGTCTGTTTTGGACAAATTATTATAAATACTTAGAGGCTGTTTGAGCAGTAGCTAAAGAGTTATTTGTATTGCACATCATGTAGTTTATGCTGTTTAAATTTGAGGTTCTATCTCCTTGTAGAACTCAAGATATGACAAAAATGGTGGACTTGACTTTAGAAATCAGATTTCTTAATAAACTATATAATATAAAAAGAGCACTCAAATTAAATACTATTATAAAATAAGTATATAAAGGCCACTAACTAATAATAACTATTATAATATAAGTTGGTATACTATAACAAATAAAAATTACATTTTATATCAGTAAAACTCAAATGTTTTCTAAAACTACAAACTATATATGTAAGTTTTATGTCTTTTCGGCTAAAACCGAATTTTTAACGTTTTCTCCAAATAAAACTTAGATGGTTGGACCCGTCTAAGTAGCATTTTTATAAATCATATGCTGATATGTAAACACACTTGACAAGTAGAAATCGACAAAACCGAGCTTTATAACTAATTGAGCATAATGGGCCAAATTAGCCTTGTTGGACCACTAGCCCAACTAGTTTGGTTTAATGTTATTGGCCTTACTCATGGGCTTAACGCACTGGGGCCCAACATATAAGTATGGGCCTGGTCTTAAAAAGATAAATGGACTAATAAAATGATATTGGACTCTTAATGGGTTATTGGGCCCTAATGTGTAAATGGACTAAAACTAGTATAACTTGTATGATAAGCCTAAGTTAACTAATACTAAACAACTAGTAATGTGGTTTAAGGAAATAAAAACCCACTTGATCATCATGTTATGACATCATTAAATATACATAACAACTTTTATTAAAGTTATTGGACATAGCCTAAGACCGAGTATTATTTGTCAAGGTTTCCCGTGATCGAGGCATGTACTATACATCCTAATTGCCGATAACCCGCCTTCCCACACCAATGTGAGTTCATAGCCTCCCACTTTTTTAATTTTTTTATGAAATGTTTTATAAATTCGCGAGGGAGATAACATGCTAGTTTTAATAAAAATAGGACACTAGTTGTCCCGATTGTATGCTTATTGATATGGACCCGAATGATTATATGACCCAATGAATGAAATGAAATGGATTATTATTAGTTAGGTTATGTGACTAAAAGTTTCATTAGCATGAATTGTAAACTACCGGGATTTGGTAGATGCTTATGCATATAATAGTACTATTTGGGGAAGATCACCCTAGTTCGCACCTTGACGATTGATGCATGTCGTGCCACATTGATTGGTAAGCGAATTTATGTATGAGAAGATTTATATAAGCGTGATTATTGTGACGACACGCTATTTTAGATGGGAAAAGGAATTACGGGTTAGCTACCCGATATATGTGATAGAAAAGTAACAATGTCATGCGGCTTATAATAATCTAATAATGAAAGTACTGATATACGAATTGAATTATAATATATTGTCTGACTAGCAATACGGGGTCTTATTACTGATATTATGTTCGTGTTTTGGTTTTACATAACCATTTTCATATAACGGTTTTATTAAACTCTATACAACGTTATAAAACGTATTGTATGAGGTTTTTACGACAATGGTTCGTATAATGGTTTTGAAGGCAAAAGCCTATATTATGATTTACGACAAAGATTTGTATAAAATGTCTTTGGCCTTTTTATTACCCTACGACAAAGAATTGTAAAAAATGATTTTCGGTAATGATTATATACCGGTGATATATTAATGGTTTTTATTAAACTCTATGGATTCTTTCGGCGTTTCGCTGACTTTTAACATGTTTTATCTTAGGTACTTGAAGGTAATTCTCGAGAAGACGACAAGAATTTATGGCCCGCATTTAAATAAAATTTCCATTCAAATGTTTTGTAAAATTTGCAAGACATATTTAGACCTGAGGACCTATGTAATATGATATTCATGAATGGAAAATGCTTTATTATTAAACGACGCGATTATTAAGCTTTGTCTATGATTTGAGTAATGTACTATCCCGTAACACCAACGTCTCTTCCGCTGATTCAAAATGTGAATATTTAGGGGTGTTACAGATATATACAATATATTTTTGTTGTAATATTTTAGGAAAAATATTACTTTTTGAATTTTTTTATTTTTTTGGTTCAATTCTTAGGAAAGAATTGATTTTTTGGTTTTTTAGTTTTTATATTTTTATATTTTTGATTTTTTTATTTTTTGGATTTATGATATGTAAAAGGAACGCTCACAAGGTGAACGGATCCAAAAATACAATCGAAATCGTCAATCAATAGTCTCTCGTAATGTCATGAACCGGCAGCGACGCCATTTAATAATTGATCTTATCCAAGTTCGCTTTCCCAAGCTCACAACAAATTGAAAGTCCAACCAATCTCAAGTTTATAATTGTTTTTGTGTTAACAAAGTTATTTGGTATCTATGTCTATTTCAAAGAAGCACGTAAAAGATGTAAAATAGTATAGCTATTTATCCGTAAAACAAGTGGCAAATACCACACTAATAGCACAAAGTACAAGTTTCAAATGCACAAGTGTAAAAATGCTTAAAATGTAAAGAGAATGAAAGTACAAGGACAAATGTGTAAATTCAGAAAGATAAGGGACTTGAAATGAAAATAGTAACAAACTATAACAACCTTTCAACAATATTCAAAACTGCCAAACCAAATTGTAAGAAACTGAAATTTAAAGGAATTATAAGTGCAAACCCTAAAAGGTTGTGATTAAAAAGCTGTTTAACAAAATTATGAAAGTATAAGGACCAAAATGCAATTAAGACATACTATAAACCAAAACGGGTAACAAGGAAACAATAAGCTCGTATGGGCTTATTAACCAACCAAATTCGTTCTAGTTTTTTTCAAAATGCTTAAAATCAAAAATAAGCTAGGCTTGTCCAAGGAATTTGGCTAAAAGAAAGTAAAACTCAAGTTTGCTTATTCCAATAAGCTCAAAATAAGCTATAAGGTGTTTCAAACTTCCACACTTAGATTTTTTGATGAAACTGATTAAGCAAGTGATAAGAAGAGTGGAATGTTAAGAAACTTAGAAAATGGTTAAGCCAATAAGCTGAAATATGAAATTAAGCCAAAGGTGCTTATTGTTGACTTTCGTTGACCAAGATTTTTCAAAAAGCTGAATTTCTCAAAATCTACTTAGGATATGTTTGTGAATAGATTTGTGAAAGAAAAAAGGAATTTTTATGAAGTAGAACTGCTGGAATGAGATAAGCAGTTTGATATGATCACAGAAACTGACAAATGCTAAGCAGCTTATTATTAAGCTATTTTCTACTTCAAATCTACAAACTGTATAATCTCACTTATCAAGAATTAAAGTTCATATGTTGGACTATGACTGGGAACAAAATTCAACTAAAATCATCCACAAACAAAGAAATGAGAGATGATCAAAAGTAGCTAGTCTCGACTGATGAAAACATGTAAAGTCTGACCCAAAATTTTTATGTGCCAATTGCCTTTTTGACCAAAACTTTGACCATAAAACTTTGCCAATTGACTTACACTCACATATGGAGTGTAAATAAACTCAAAGAAACAGGTTTTAACTACTAATTCACAAAATTCAATATGATCCAAACACTGGTTTTCAACTGACATAAAAAGTTTGTTAAGACTTTTTGAGCAAAAGCTTATGACAACAAGTGAGACTTATCAATTATTGATTAGTGACTCAAATGAACACTAAAACAACAAAGTTCCAACAAGATAACACTAAGGAGCAAAATTTGACTAACTGATGAAAATTTAAGTTGATCAAGAAAAATAAGCTAGGTATACTGATTTAAAAGATATAAGACTAAAAGCTAACTACCAAATAATATCAACAACACCATAAGAACAACAAATCAAGAAAAATATATCAGATAAGATCTATTTCTAAGAATTAGGCATGGCAAAACTGTTAAGTGGAATTTAAATGAGAAAAGTGATTCCTTTTAGCTTGATGCCATGTAGAATAAAGATAATCTAAGATCTAATCAAGAGGTTGTTATTTTCTAGAGAGAGAAACTAGAGAGAGAAAAGAAAGAAACTTGTATTATGTGAAACGATAAGTAAACAACCAACACCCCTTTCCTTGGTCGAAAAGGGTTTATATACCCAAGTCCCTAAGTGGACTTGGGCCTCCGGCCCATGAACATGCTCATGGGTCGGGCTAAACATAAACATTAACTAAACAATACTACGAGCATATAACTATATTGTTGGAGTGACCGAGACTTTCTAAGTACGAAAAAACGTATTTCCAACAATCTCCCCCAAAGGGAGGTCACTCCAAATTACAAAGTCCTAATCTAGCATGTTAGATCTTTGTTCTTGTGCTCGTATTCCACTTTTTCTTTTCTTCATTTTCCTTCTCGGCTTGTGAATATGTTGCAATAATCTTTGATCTTTGGCTTGCAACATGTTCTTTTGGCTTTGACTTGTCTTGTAACTTGAGATCAACTTCACGTGCAGTCTTTTCCTTCTTGTGATGTTTGCCTCTTTGTGACTTCATGTCCCACACAACTATCCTTCGTTAAATTCTTGAAAGTTTATAGTTGATACAGCGGAAGACTTTTAGGTCATACTTTCTTGAATTTTGCTAAAATATTTGATGCAGAAGGAATAAGTATGTGAAGACGACTTCATCTGGTACACCGCAACGCCACCGTCTTCAAATGCAGCAACATAATAAGACACGAATAAAATGGCTTTGACATTTTATTCTGATTCGGTAGCATTTAACATCCGATCGATGAAGATCGTTGGACGCTAATAAATATCGTACTTGTGACAGGTAGCTCTAATTAAAGATCTACTTGACAAGATTTCGCAGGTAAACCCGTTCTCTTTATTCGACAGTCCAAAGCTGACTGCGAACATAAAGAGTGCATCACTTGGATATTAGATATCCTTATGATTGAAGCCGTCATGTAACACCCCAAATATTCATACTTTAGTTCCGCGGAAGAGTCATTTATGTTACGGGATAACACATTACACAAATCATAGACAACGCTTAAAAATCGTGTCGTTTAATAATAAAGCATTTTCCATTCATAAATATCAAATTACATAGGTCCTAAGTCATAGTATTTCATACAATTTTACAAAACATTTGAATGGAAATTTTATTTGAATGTGGGCCATAAATTCTTGTCGTCTTCCTGAGAATTACCTTCAAGTACATGAGATAAAACATGTTTAAAGAAAAGGTCAGCGATAACGCAGAGTGAATTCATAGAGTTTAATAAACCATTAATATATCACCGGTATATATAATCGTTACCGAAAGTCATTTTATACAATTCCTTGTCGTAGGCCATAAAATAGGCCAAAGACATTTTATACAAATCCTTGTCATAATTCATAATATAGGCTTTTTCCTTCAAAACCATTATACGAACCATTGTCGTAAAAACATCATACAATACATTTTATAACGTTGTATAAGGTGTAATAAAAAACGTTATATGAAAATGGTTATGTAAAACCAAAACACGAACATAATATCAATAATAAGACCCCGTATTGCTAGTCAGGAAATATATTATAATTCAATTCGTATATCAGTAATTTTGTTATTGGATTATTATAAGCTGCATGACATTGCTACCTTACTATAACAAACAACGGGTAGCCAACCCGTAATCCCTTTGCCCATCTAAAACAGCGTGTCGTCACAATAATCACGCTTATATAAATCTTCTCATACATAAATTCACTTACCAATCAATGTGGCACGACGGGGATCAACCGTCAAGGCGCGAACTGGGGTGATCTTCCCCAAATAGTACTATTATATGCATAAGCGTCTACCAAATCCCGGTAGTTCATAATTCATGCTAATGGGACTTTTATTGTCATAACCTAACTAATAATAATCCATTTGTTTTTGTGACAACCCAAAAGCGAGGTCATTGCTTAATCTTATTTTACGATTATTTTTGAAATTTTTAGATGAGTTTGAATGATATTTATTTTTGGAGGTTTAAGTTAAAACCGACTTTGGAAGGTTTATATTTAATATTTAATAAGTATAAGGAGTATTAGCAAGCGTGATGTCTATGGATGCCAAATATTTTACGTTTTATTGTCGGTTGTTCGATTTTTATCATTTTCGATGTTTTATTTTAAATGACCCGTTAAGTCGAGTCGGGAGTCGATATTATTATATTTGAGGTACGTTTAAAATTTTTAAAGTATCTTTATGAAACCCGAGCCCCGTAAATATTTCAAAATTGACTAATAGTTATTTCCCGCTTTTTAGCTAACTATTTTTATTTTTAGCCATAACTATTGCAAAATTACAACATTGGTCCCTCAACCACTATACAAGCTAAAAATTAACACATACACATCATAATCCCACTCAAAAAATTTTCATCTCTCTCTCTTGTTTTCTTCTTGTAGCCGTGACCTCCCACCCACCTAAACACACCCTTTGATCAATTTAAACTCCAAAATTATGATGATTTGAGCTAAACTAAAACAAGACCCACTCTTATAATTTCACAAGGATCATTTTGGTGTAAGAATTTCATAAATGCAATACATTTTATTTTTTCATGTTGGTAGGTGAAAGCCATGATCATGCATGGTGTTTTTAGCATGATCAATGGTGATTCTTGCAAGAATCTTGTTAAAAACTTGATTTTGATTCAAAGGTTTTAATTTTTATGATAATTTGAATGTTATGGTTCATATATGTTGATGTTAGGGTATTGAGATGAACATGTCTATGGTTGGTTTTGATCAAAAATGTGATTTTGTACAAGTTTTTTATGGTCATTTTATAACAGTAAGTAAACTATAAATTCGGGATTCTTATGTCTTGATAATGGCTTAAATTATAGCCTATGGTTGTAGATAATTTGATTAGCTTCGATTTGATATAAAGTAGAGCTTCTAGCTCGAAACGAGCGCGAAGTTATGATGTTTTGATTATTCGTGTATAGGGAGACGAGTATCGGCACTACATATAGTTGTTGTCGTTATTTGGATCGAATCTCGGGGACTATAAATAGAAGTTTTGAAATGTGTAACCTACTGATAATGAAGTGTGAACCTTAGAGGGTGATTTTATTTTAAAACCCGAGTGTCGGTTTTGTAAACGGAGTCATTTAAAGAAGTTAAAACGGTTGTATGAAATTAACGTAAATCTGTCCGGATTTTGTAGTTTGAAGATGTGTCGGGTAAAGGACTTTAAAAATATTTTCATTTGATAAACTTTTAGGAGGAATTTCTATATATATTAAGTTAGTTTATCGAGTCGTTTCATAAACGTTTGACAGGTTTAAAAGGGGTAAATAAGCTAGTACATGTAGTATGTGCCGGCGGACTTTGTAAAAAGTGTAAAATAGTAAAGTAAATATGTAGAAGAGTGTAATAGAGTTATTTGTATTATTTTCTCTCGAGTTTATCGTAACTTTCTGAGTTTTAGTTTGATGTTGTTATGTATGAATTTTTTTCGAGTCATTATTAATGAACGCGCCTTATTTGATAGGTAGCGGTTCTCGTGTTTTAAAGGCATCCATTATCATCGACGATCATCTCGCTAGATCTCTTATACTAAGGTGAGTCTGTAGCCTCGCTTTTTATGCTAGCTACTAAATGTTTTATACCTGAGAGGGGGATACATGCTATTTGAAAATAAATGAACACAAGTCATGAGTAATTGTTGGACCCGAATGTTGCCTAAGTTGTTTACATTATATTGAGTACCTTGTTGCTAAAGACCCTAAATTCATCAGCCGTTAACTATCTTTTGACTTGATGTTGTGAGTCGTGAATAACCGCTTATTCTAATGATAGTACTATTGGGTTGACCAATCTATCTGAGACTAGGGCATTACGTTGAGTAACCTCTGGGAAGGATAATTTACGGGAATAAGAATGTGGTATTCTAGAAACTGATACCCTAGAGGGGCAATGGTTTTATTCTAGTCATGCCGGCATTTGGCGTGGGTGACTATTTGGTTAAGGGGTCGGTGTCATGAGCTTAAATACAATGTTTATTATTTCCTTGAATATAGATTGTGTGTACGACAATTCTATAAATGATTATGATTGATTCTCTTCTTGTGTTCAAATGTGATTTGATAAACCTATAGACTCGCTCAACATTATTGTTGCCTCGTTTTATCATGTATTTCAGGTAATAGGAAGTGATGGAGCATGGAGCTTTGCTGCGGAGGTTGTGGCTTGGCTTTTGGAAGATTGTTGGTCTAAAAACTATTTTTATCCTTTACTGTTGAACAATTTATTTTATGTTGATGTATTGTACTAAACTTGTTGGTTGTTGGTCGAGATCCATGGGGACTAAACGCTTTATTCTGGTGTCGTTTTAGTACAATTATGGTATGGAATTATGTTTTCGACCTTTTACGAAAATCATTTTTATGTTTTATGTGTAAACGTCTCACTTTTGAGTCGTTCAATATACCTTTTGTGATGATGCTTGTGTCTAGCATCCAATTATGTATTTCCGCTGCGCAATGTAAATTGAGAGTGTTAGAGATTGGTAATCAGAGCTACAAGTTATAGAGAACTGGGTCGATTTTGAAAATTGTCCTAAACTATAACTTTGGTGTCGAAAGTATTTATTCTTCAAAAGCACACAACTCCTCTGCAACGCTCCGGTAAGATCACTTTTAGTTTTGTTTTGCATTATAGATGTATCCCTCATAACTGAAATGATTTCCTGAGTATTTATTAAGTAAATACTATGATATTGTATAAGAATTACTAATAGTACGCTGAGTGCTTGTCAGTGTCATATTTATTTTTTGCGAGCATTGCATAAACATCATTTGCATTGTTTTGCATAGCATGGATTATGTATAACATTTGCATAAGCATTGCATACTAATATTTATTTTATTAACATTGACCTTAAGTATCCTTGAACCCTTATAATTGTAGAAAATGGCTGGTTTACCTCGTGAGGATGGATGGATTGATATGACTAATGTATTGGATGGCGAGGAAGTAGATAACTTTTGTGCTAGTGATGATGAGGAGCCTTTTGAGTATTTAAATGATGGGATTCCACCTACTGCAGCTGGTCAGACAGAGCCTAAATTGATACAAGGTAGTTATTTTCCAAGGGTTAATGTTGTGCCACAGACTATTCTAGATTGTCAGCGACCTGTTGTTCGTTCTTCAACGCCTACTTGTGATGCATATATGAGTAGTTTGCCTGGGATTGCATTTGCTAGAGGTGATGTTCCTGTTGAGTCGAGTAGTGCTGCTAGTACTCGATCTATTCATGATGGTATATCTAAGGTTTATTGTCCAGGTCCTAGGTCTTATGATGATATTTTCTCGTTTCTTAAGAAGTTTAATAGGTCTTTGTTTGAAAGGTATTTGGTTGAAACCCGTGTGATTAGGAGGTTTGAGCAGAATGAGAAAAAGTTTGACAGGTTTATTAATAGTGTGAGCAGATCAGAGTTTGTTAGGGTAAGACAAATGGATGAAGTTGTTAGATTAAGATATATGGTGTTGAATTTGAGTAGGCAGGTTGAAAGGTTTCGTGAGGAGCAAGAAAGGAATGCAAGTTTGAGTGTGTGGGGTTTGCCTATGAGATCTTTTCCTAGTCGAGGTGTAGTGATTCGTGATGTGCCGAGTCAGGTTGAAGCTCAAGTGTTGGTGAAGCCAAGTGAAGGAGGTAGTCGAAAGGGAAAGGAAAAAGTGGAGGAAGAATCTGAGGAAGATGATAGCAGCAGTGATGATGAGCCGATGTACAAGAAGCTGCGGGGATCTGATGATTAGTTCTTTTATGTTGTTTTTATTAGCTTTGTTGTAATAGAACTTATGTAGACTGGTACTATAGTTTATGATGAAACTTAATGACTTTAAGTTTGATGTGATGAAGGGTTGTAGTGACATTACTTGTCACAATTTTGTGGAAATTTTCCAACGCAATCCAAATTACCTTTGTAACACCCCCAAATTACCACGCAGCGGATGACCACATTGGGGCGCTACTAATAGCACATCACACACAATCATAGACAACGACCTTAAAAGAGACGTTAAAAATATTATACAATCTTGTCCAAAAAGTTTCCCATCCCAACATATATAAAATCAGAGTAGCGTTGGTCCCAAAAATCGTTACCAAATACATTACATTAAATGCTTAAAAGCAGTTTATTCATTTCATGGGATGGAAAAGTAAACAAAGATTTAGAGAAGTAAGCACCAACTTCCTCCTCATATGCTCCGCTGCTATCCATCTTGATTACCTGAAATACATGTGTAAAATCATCAACACAAAGGTTGAGCAAGTCTATAGGTTTTACAAATCATTTGAACACAAGCAAAGATTATAAGTTTGTGGCATGCTTAATAAGCATCGAATAATAATTTGCATCAACAATAATAATTGTATATAGCATAAATTGCATTAAGCTCATGGAACCGAGCCCTTAGACACTCCGTTAGGTCTAATAAGACAAGAGATTTATTAATTGTCGTTACCTCCAGATTATTGGTACATTTCCGTATACCTGACTTCTCAATACAATATGTTCAAACAGTGTGGAGGTCAGGCCTAAGCTTCTGTGAAAAGTCCACACAAACTGAACCGGGGTGGCTTCCCCCATAGATCTATTAACTGTACTAGCGGTTAACCCATCATCGGTTAATTAACAATCCATAATTGAGGCTTTAACAAAGGCAATCACCTAATGCAATTTAAAGGCAACCACGGGTCCATTCATAGAGGGACAAGCATACCATAAAAGACTTGTGTTCTAAGTTTATGAAAAACATGTATTCCCCCTCGCAGGTTTAAAAACCATTTACAAAATAGTGTAAAAGCGAGGCTATAGACTTACCTTAGATGGGATACGAAGCTAGTAGTAGTAGTGATCGCCGAAGTGAAGATACCGCCCAAATATATACACATCAAAAGCCGCCACCTAACAAATAAGGAGTGCGCTTAGCCACATACTTAAGTATCTCAAACATACTTAATATAATAAAATCATCGACTCAAAATAGTATGTACATAGACATGACCAATCAATGCAAGTGATTCCTTCTAACTCCACAACAAGTACTAGCTTTCCAAGACTAGCACCTTCTTTATTGATCTATCTCAAGATGCCAAATCAATACGGTTCAAGTACCCTAAATGGGTCTCCAATATTAGAATATACACTCTTACACATTAATTATATTCTTTTAGAACTTTGAGAAGTTAATAGATTAGCCTCTCGTCTCAAATTATGACGCGAGATTAAGTACCTCCCAAAAATACTCAGCCGATACTTACCAAAAGTACACGCTGTTTTACCATACCTAAACGACTCCGTTTTCGACGAAACTTGGTGAAAAGCTCATTTATAATCTGTAGAAGACTCTGTTTAAATTTCATCAAATGATTCACATTTTAGAACAACCTGCTCGATACATCTTTAGACATAAAAAACCGGACAGTTTTGCACACTTGCATCGTAAAACCATTTTGACCTTGTTAAACATTTCCATTTATAAAATCGACACTTGACTTTGAAAATAGACTCAAAATGCTAAGTTTAGAACCTAAAAACAGCCTTTGATCAGTTTTAAAACTCAACTTATAGTCCCCGAGATTCGATCCAAATATCGACAACAATTTCGTATTGTGTCAATACTCGTCTCCCGGTACACGAATATTCAAACTAGCATAACTTTTGACTCGTTAAGAGTTAAAAGCTCTATCTTATATCAAAAAGAGCGTCTCGACGACTACTACAACAATATCTATAAATATCAAAGTTTATCCAACATTTACTGTATGAAAAACGGCCTTAAAGCTGCTGATGTAAAATGACTCTTTAAAAACATACCAACAACCATTTTGACCCATTTTTATCAACATCAACACTTCAAATATGCTATACCCATCACCTACAACATCTCCATTCATTCCTAAATCACTTGCATGATCCATCCTTTCAAAACTCATATCAAAATCAAACATGCAACACTTTTAAAATCAAATATAATAATAATAACATTATCTTACACCCATAAAAATGGATCAAACATTCATAGTTCATCAAGAAAATAATTATAAAAAAATGTTAATGCATGTTGATGAAAATCATACCAAAATAATCACAAGATCAAGGCTAGAATGGGTCTTCTATTAGATTTTCACAATTTATGCTCAAGAAAAATTTATGAATGATTATGTGAGGGTTGTTGTTGCCGTGGGTTTTCAAGAGAGAAAGAGAGATGTTCGAGAAATTTTAATGATAAAAATTTGCATGTGTGTTTAAGTGGAAGAATTTATATAGTGGGGTGGGGTAGTTTGTGCAATTTAAGCATTCTTTTGGGCTAAAATATAAATAGCTAGTTAAAAAGCAGGAAATGACTTCCAGTCAATTTTATAAATATTTACGAGTGTCGGGTTTCGTCCAAGGTTCATAAAAATATAAATCTCGTTTGTTAAATCGTTCGTTTTAATAATTAAACGCACACAAAAAGAAATAATAAAGTTCGACTCGACTTAATACGTAATGAAATAAATATTTCAAAAATATCAAATATCGAAATAATCGATACTAAAATATAATATTTGGGCATCCATTGGCATCACGATCACTATTAGTACTTTTCATCGTCACAACAATTAATTATAGTCACACATTATCGGTTTCAACTAAAACCGTCAAATATAATAATACTCGTTATTACTTAGAAATTACAAATCCGTTATATAATTAGGATAAAATAATGACGTCAAGTTCGGGTTATTACATCCTCACCACCTTAATGGAGCGACGTCCCAGCGCTCACCTCGCCTCATATACGTATTGCGTTCCACTAGGAAAGATAAGGGAACTTTCTTCTAAATAAGCTCTCACGATCCCACTTGAACCTTGATCCACGATCTCCACTGGTTCTTCTTACAGAACACAACTTGTCATCAAGTTGTATCTCACCAAAAGAGGATGAATAATTCCTTATCCACCAATCACTCCTTCAAGCTCGACACGCAAAAATTTTATGAATTACACGAAGCTCATTCAATGACAAGAACAAATGACAGGACCTTCGGGTAAGTGCAGTCAAAAGGAAGGTTTCAAATTAACGGATATCCATTGGCCGGATAGCCATGGACACACATAAAAAAGAACTGTCAAGAAAAACATTTTCGTCATCAGAGGGTGCTCACACGCGGATCCTTACTCAAAAGATAATACGAAGACACCATCTCACTTCCGCTCAAAGCACATTAGAGTCTCAATAAACATCGCCGTTGAAAGTCAAAAAGATATTACATAATATGTGTTTTCCATGATCGGACTTCATCGGATGATGCCGTCTCAAGTTCTCACAACTTACGATCATTAGAGTAGATCACACACCATATAAGTACATAAAAAGAAAAGGTCGAACATAAACATCCAATATAGATCTCCATCGTTGGTCATCGAGAAAACCTTGACCGAAGCCTTGTTAATACGACTTGATCTCCAAAATATTTCCACTTGCGGTATCGGTTACAATATACTCCTCAAGTGAAAACGAATTTATTTATTCCAATAATTAAGAAATTCGGTCCATTGGAGAAGATTCACCACATATCAGCGTACCATTAACTCCTGCTGCAGTGTTTAATATACAAAAGCGTCCCACTAACTTCTGCTTCAGTGTTCATCATACAAAAGCATCCTTCTACTTCATCATTCATCATACGGAGGTGTCCTAATAGTTTCTACTTCAGTGCTCAAGGTGATGCATCATATTCCTCGTTTAGTTCGTAATACTAGCCTCCAAGAGTGTCGTCATAAAGAAAAGTCTTCGGTTACCCTTCGATAATAGAAAGTAGAATTACAAGATCTTCACATCCATGACGATTTGCTGTTGATAACTTGATCCTCAATCAGTCTGCAAATACACACATAATTCCTGGTGACGCTTAAACAAGTCGCCTATTTTCAGAACGGTCAATGGTTCTTAACAATCTGCTCATAAAGCTCACGATCATCGAGACACGTCAGAAATGGTCCATAGAAGTAAGTCATAACTCGAGAGAAGTCCAACGGGTTACTCGTACATAAATGATAATCAACGATCATCATAATGACGACGGCACCGAACGATTCTTACCAACGAAATACGATTCGAAGGAAGACGTACGCACACCAAACATCCACAAATCAAGCCAGACATACTTGGGTCCACTCATTTATAACTCCGTGTCTACATCAAAATGCGTCCCCTTTCATGTATACAAGATTTTATAAACTTACGGTTCAGGAACTTATAACTTTCTTGTTCAAATGAGAAGGCGTCCCAATCCATTTCAACAAAACGATTATAAGTCATCCTACTCAAGTATTACTACCTCTCAACACGATATCGTATGAAAATACCATGGTAAATACAAGGTGTCAATAAACTTATATCATGATTTTGGTATTCAAACGTCCCATTCCATCTGAATAAGGAAAACACGACAATATAAGGTCCAGTGGTTTAAAATTTTCTTATTCAAATGTTCTAATCCACTTAAATAAGACAACCTTAAACGACTCTTAGTTGGGCGAGTTAAAATCTATATATCTAAATGTCCCATTCCATTTAGATACACAGTAATCAGTCACTCAACCGAATGACTACTACGAGCATATCATTGTTGTACTCAAACTATATATATTTGATTAGGATATATATATCTTAAGTCTAACATTGGCATCCTCCTTTTCGCCAGTAAAACGTAGTCATATAAAATTAAATCACACGTCGCATTACATAGGAGATATCGCTTCGGATAAATGATTCTTCAAAATCATAAGGAGTATCGAAAACTCGAACATCGCATTTATCAATTATGTTTCGAAAGGAGATGTCCAAAAATGGCACATCACGATGCGATGATAAGAATCAAACTTAAACAAGTCGATATAGGATAGGTTATAAAACCATATATACATACTCAAAGTATCAAATGAGTTTCATACTCGTATTCAGATAACATAATCATCAATATTAGTGATTGGCAGTGAAACCAATTCCGATACAAAACCGTATTATAGAATGTACGACAATCATTCAAGGAACATTGCTTCGCGTGCAATGCCTTTAAATACCATATTATATGCATACATATACATACTACCATTCTTACATACACATAGTATCACATAATCAAATTCAATAAAAAGTAATACAAGAAAAGCCTTACCGGATCCATGCAGAGTAGTTGCGTGCTTAAAACCTTTTAAAACACACCAAAAGTTATAATTTAGGACATTTTCAAAATCCACCTAGTTCTCTATAACTTGTGGCTCTGATTACCAATTTGTAACACCCCCAAATTACCACGCAGCGGAATACCACATTGGGGCGCTACTAATAGCACATCGCACACAATCATAGACAACGACCTCAAAAGAGACGTTAAAAATATTATACAATCTTGTCCAAAAAGTTTCCCATCCCAACATATATAAAATCAGAGTAGCGTTGGTCCCAAAAACCGTTACCAAATACAATACATTAAATTCTTAAAAGCAGTTTATTCATTTCATAGGATGGAAAAGTAAACAAAGATTTAGACAAGTAAGCACCAACTTCCTCCTCATATGCTCCGCTACTATCCATCTTGATTACCTGAAATACATGTGTAAAATCATCAACACAAAGGTTGAGCAAGTCTATAGGTTTTACAAATCATTTGAACACAAGCAAAGATTATAAGTTTGTGGCATGCTTAATAAGCATCGAATAATAATTTGCATCAACAATAATAATTGTATATAGCATAAATTGCATTAAGCTCATGGAACCGAGCCCTTAGACACTCCGTTAGGTCTAATAAGACAAGAGATTTTTTAATTGTCGTTACCTCTAGATTATTGGTACATTGCCGTATACCTGACTTCTCAATACAATATGTTCAAACAATGTGGAGGTCGGGCCTAAGCTTCTGTGACAAGTCCACACAAACTGAACCGGGGCGGGTCCCCCATAGATCTATTAACTGTACTAGCGGTTAACCCATCATAGGTTAATTAACGGTCCATAACTGAGGCTTTAACAAAGGCAATCACCTAATGCAATTTAAAGGCAACCACGGGTCCATTCATAGAGGGACAAGCATACCATAAAAGACTTGTGTTCTAAGTTTATGAAAAACATGTATTCCCCCTCGCAGGTTCAAAAACCATTTACAAAATAGTGTAAAAGCGAGGCTATAGACTTACCTTAGATAGGATAAGAAGCTAGTAGTAGTAGTGATCGCCGAAGTGAAGATGCCGCCCAAATATATATACACATCAAAAGCCGCCACCTAACAAATAAGGTGCGCGCTTAGCCACATACCTAAGTATCTCAAACATACTTAATATAATAAAATCATCGACTCAAAATAGTATGTACATAGACATGACCAATCAATGCAAGTGATTCCTTCTATATCCACAACAAGTACTAGCTTTCCAAGACTAGCACTTTCGTTATTGATCCATCTCAAGATGCCAAATCAATACGGTTCAAGTACCCTAAATGGGTCTCCAATCTCAGAATATACACTCTTACACATTACTTATATTCTTCTTGAACTTTGAGAAGTTAATAGATTAGCCTCTCGTCTCAAATTATGACGCGAGATTAAGTACCTCCCAAAAATACTCAGCCGGTACTTACCAAAAGTACACGTTGTTTTACCATACCTAAACGACTCCGTTTTCGACGAAACTTGGAGACAAACTCATTTATAATCTGTAGAAGACTCAGTTTAAATTTCATCAAATGATTCACATTTTAGAACAACCTGCTCGATACATCTTTAGACATTAAAAACCGGACAGTTTTGCACACTTGCATCGTAAAACCATTTTGACCTTGTTAAACATTTCCATTTATAAAATCGCCACTTGACTTTGAAAACAGACTCAAAATGCTAAGTTTAGAACCTAACAACAGCCTTTTATCAGTTTTAAAACTCAACTTATAGTCCCCGAGATTCGATCGAAATATCGACAACAATTTCGTATTATGTCAACACTCGTCTCCCGGTACACGAATATTCAAACTAGCATAACTTTTGACTCGTTAGGAGTTAAAAGCTCTATCTTATATCGAAACGAGCGTCTCGACGACTACTACAACAATATCTAATAATATCAAACTTTATCCAACATTTACTGTATGAAAAACGGCCTTAAACCTACTGATGTAAAATGACTCTTTAAAAATCATACCAACAACCATTTTGACCCATTTTTATCAACATCAACACTTCAAATATGCTATACCCATCACCTACAACATCTCCATTCATCCCTAAATCACTTGCATGATCCATCCTTTCAAAACCCATATCAAAATCAAACATGCAACACTTTTAAAATCAAATATAATAATAATAACACAATCTTACACCCATAAAAATGGATCAAACATTCATAGTTTATCAAGAAAATAATTATAAAAAAATGTTAATGCATGTTCATGAAAATCATACCAAAATGATCACAAGATCAAGCCTAGAATGAGTCTTCTTTTAGATTTTCACAGTTTAAGCTCAAGAAAAATTTATGAATGATTATGTGAGGGTTGTTGTTGCCGTGGGTTTTCAAGAGAGAAAGAGAGATGTTCAAGAAATATAAAAATTTACATGTGTGTTTAGGTGGAAGAATTTATATAGTGGGGTGGGGTAGTTTGTGCAATTTAAGCATTCTTTTGGGCTAAAATATAAATAGCAATTTAAAAAGCGGGAAATGACTTCCAGTCAATTTTATAAATATTTACGAGTGTCGGGTTTCGTCCAAGGTTCATAAAAATATAAATCTCGTTTGTTAAATTGTTCGTTTTAATAATTAAACGCACACAAAACAAAATAATAAAGTTCGACTCGACTTAATACGTAATGAAATAAAAATTTCAAACATATCAAATATCAAAATAATCGATACTAAAATATAATATTTGGGCATCCATTGGCATCGCGATCACTATTAGTACTTTCCATCGTCACAACAATTAATTACAGTCACACATTATCGGTTTCAACTAAATCAGTCAAATATAATAATACTCGTTATTACTTAGAAATTACAAATCCATTATATAATTAGGATAAAATAATGACGTCAAGTTCGGGTTATTACAACCTTCATGACATGTGATTTGTCTTATTAGTTCTTTTTTGAATTGGTTAATGATTCATTGTGCATTTTGACGTTCATTGCATGTAGTATCCATGTCACATCTTGATAGAGAAATCCTTCTTCTTATCTTGATATGAATACTTACTTGTTCTTTTTCTTTTATGGTTACACAGGAAGGAGTTGGGAGGCATTTTTCTGACTTTACTAAATTGTTGTTTGGTTAGTTTCCTAAAACATGCCGCCTAAATTGACAATTGCTACTGTTAATACCATGATTGAGCAAGCTATCGCTAGAGCACTGGAATCTGAACGTGCTGCGAGGAACCAAGAGGCTGAGAATAGGAATGCTGCTGGTCAGGTTGGAGGGAATGCTGCAAGACAAGTTGCAGGTAATGCTGATGAACAAGTGGGAGGAAATGTTACGGGATAAGTTGGAGGTAATGCTGATGTTCAGCAGATTCAGAAGGAATGTTCTTATGCTAGTTTCATGAAATGTGGACCTATCCAATTTCGTGGTACTGGTGGTGCTTTGAAATTGAGGATGTGGATTGAGAAGATTGAAAGTACTTTTGAAATCAGTGGATGTTCAGAAGCTAGTAAGGTGAAATTTGCTGCAGCTACTTTTCAGGATGATGCATTAAGTTCGTGGAATAGTCAGGTAGCCATTGTAGGATTGGTTGAAGCTAATGCTAGAACATGGATTGTGACCAAAGGACTGTTAACTGCTAAGTTTTATCCTGAGGAAGAGTTAGGTCAGTTGGAGGATGAATTGAGGCATTTGGTGCTGAGAAATAATGATATTGTAGCTTATACAAGGAGATTTTCTGATTTATGTTGGTTATGTCCTGATGCTTTTGCTGATGACTGTAAGAAGATGAAGTAGTATATCAGAGGTTTATCTAGTAATATCAAGGGAGAGACTACTTCGTCGAAACCCAAGTCATTTGATGAAGCTGTTCAAATGGCTCATGCTTTAATGGATGTAAAGTTGCAGGATCGAAAGGATAGTATTGCTTAGGGGAATAAGAGAAAGTGTGAATCTGCACACTCAAACCAAGGGCAGAATCGAGGTGGTTATCGTAATAACAATAACCAAGGACCAAATAGGAATCCATAATATAATTTGAGAAGGAATGATGGTGTTCGTGCTGCCACAGGAAATCAAGGTAACAAGGTGAATCCGAAGTGTGGTCGATGTAATCTATATCATGTTGGGAATTGTCCACCTGCTTGCAACAAGTGTGGGAAGGCCGGACATAAGATGGCAGATTGTAGAAACAAGGGTGTAGCCACTAGAGCCAATGCTGTTAAGGTAGTTAACTGTTCTGGATGTGGAGGTCGTGGACATAAGCAAGGGAACTGTCCGAGGGTTGGCATACTACATGGAGGCAATGTTGCTCTTGTTGCTGTTGGGATTGCAGCTCCATCCTATGTCGTGGGAGATGCTGACAAACCTCAAGGGACAAATGTGGTGACTGGTACGTTCTTACTTGATGCTTGTTATGCTAGTGTGTTATTTGATTCTGGATCTGATAGAAGTTTCATAGATTTTAGATTCAGTCAACTATTGGATAAAGAACCAGTGAGATTGACAACTAGTTATAAGGTGGAGTTAGCTGATGGTAAGGTTGTAAGCACTATTTCTATACTAAAAGGTTTTTCCTTGAAGTTAGGTAATTATGTGTTTAGTATTGACTTGATGCCTATAGAATTAGGATCTTTTGACGTGATTGTTGGAATGGACTGGTTAGTTGGTAATGGTGCAATAAATGTTTGTGGAGAAAGATTAGTCCAGATACCGCTAAGGAATAGGGTATTGACTGTGAAAGGTGATAAATGTACTTCTCGTTTGAGAGTAGTTTCTTGTTTGAAGACGATGAGGTATATAGAAGCAGGTTGTGATGTGTTTCTTGCACAGATAAGTAATGATGGTGTGAATGAAAGGAAATTGGAGGATGTGCCTGTGATTAGAGAGTTCCTAAGGTTTTCCCTGAATATTTTCTAGGATTACCGCCGCATCGGGAAGTTGATTTTCGTATTGATTTAGTGCCGGGAGCTGTGCCTGTTGCTCGTGCTCCGTATCGTTTAGCTCCATCTGAGATGAAATAATTATCTGATCAATTGAAGGAATTGATGGATAAGGGATTTATTAGACCGAGTTCGTCGCCATGGGGTGCTCCTGTTTTGTTTGTTAGGAAGAAAGATGGTTCTTTTAGAATGTGTATTGATTATAGAGAGCTTAACAAATTGACTGTCAAGAATCTGTATCCACTGCCGAGGATTGATGATTTGTTTGATCAGTTGCAAGGATCTAGTGTATACTCGAAGATCGATTTGAGGTCTGGGTATCATCAACTGAGAGTTAGGGGAGAAGATATTCCTATAACAGCTTTCCGTACTCGATATGGACATTTTGAATTTCAAGTGATGCCTTTTGGGTTAACGAATGTGCTTGCTGTATTCATGGATCTTATGAATCGTGTATGCAAGCCGTATTTGGATGAGTTTGTTATCGTATTCATTGATGATATTCTCATTTACTCCAAGAGTGAAGAGGAACATGAGAAGAATTTGAGAACAATTTTGGAACTGTTGAAGAAAGAGAAGCTGTATGCAAAATTCTCTAAGTGTGAATTTTGGTTGAAATCAGTGCAATTTCTGGGGCACGTGATTGATGGTGAAGGTGTTTGTGTGGATCCTGCTAAGATTGAGGCAATTAAGGATTGGTCAGTGCCTAAGACTCCGACTGAAGTTCGCCAATATCTTGGTTTAGCTGGGTATTATAGAAGGTTTATTGAGAAGTTTTCGTTAATTGCTAAGCCGTTGACTAAGCTTACTGAAAAGAATCGAGTGTTTGAATGGGGATTGGCATAGGAATCTGCATTTAGTATGTTGAAGGATAAGTTGTGTTATGCGCCGATATTGTCTTTAATAGAAGGATCTAAGGATTTTGTAGTGTACTGTGACGCGTCTCATAAAGGATTTGGAGCTGTGTTGATGCAAAGGGAGAAAGTAATAGCTTATGCATAGAGACAATTGATAAAGCATGAAGAGAATTATACTACGTATGATTTAGAACATGGGGCTGTGATTTTTGCATTAAAGTTGTGGAGACACTACTTGTATGGAATCAAGTGTGTGGTTTTCACTGATCATAAGAGTTTGCAGCATATTCTGGATCAAAAGGAATTAAACATGAGGCAAATGAGATGGGTTGAGTTGCTGAGTGATTATGACTGCGAGATCCGTTACCATCCTGGTAAAGCGAATGTGGTAGCTGATGCACTTAGTAGAAAGGAAAGAGATAAGTCTATAAGAGTTAGAGCTTTGGTAATGATGGAAAGTGTTGATTTTATAGAAGCGATATTGAAAGCCCAAACTAATGGTTTGAAGGAAGAGAATGTTAAGGCAGAAAATTTGGGTAGAATGTTGAAACCTTTGTTTGAAGTAAGGTCAAATGGATTGAGGTATTTTGAGAATAGAATTTGGTTACCATTGTGTCCATCTGAGGAAGGTTCTTTAGGAGTGCGAGATTTGGTTATGAATGAATCTGATTAGTCGAAGTATTCAATACATCCTGGATCGGACAAGATGTATCAAGATCATAAGAAAGTTTATTGGTGGCCGAATATGAAGGATGATATAGCACAGTATGTTAATAAGTGTTTAACTTGTGCGAAGGTGAAGGTTGAACATAAGAAACCGTCTGGATTATTAGTGCAACCTGATATTCCTGAGTGGAAATGGGAGAAGATTACAATGGATTTTTTGACAGGTTTGCCAAGGACTGCAAATGGTTTTGATATGATATGGGTGATTGTAGATAGATTGACTAAGTCTGCTCACTTTTTGCCAATGAAAAAGACGGATAGTATGGAGACGTTAACAACAGTGTATGTGAATGAGATTGTTTGTCGACATGGTGTGCCTTTGTCGATAATTTCTGATCGTGATAGTAGGTTTACTTCAGAATTTTGGCTGTCTTTGCATAAAGAGATGGGAACGGAGTTATGTTTAAGTACAACATATCATCCGGAAACTGATGGACAAAGTGAGAGAACAATTCAAACGTTAGAGGATATGCTTCGTGCGTGTGTGATTGATTTTGGAAATGGTTGGGATAAGCATTTGCCATTGGTTGAATTTTCATACAATAACAGTTATCATGCTAGTATTAAAGCCGCTCCATTTGAAGCTTTGTATGGACGTAAGTGTAGATCTCCTGTGTGTCGGAGTGAAGTAGGAGAAAGTTAATTGACTGGACCTAAAATTATATTTGAGACGACTGAAAAGATTGTGCAAATTAAGAAGCGTTTATTATCTGCCAGAAGTAGACAAAAGAATTATGCTGATAACCGAAGGAAATCGGGGTTGGAGTTTGAAGTAGGAGACATGGTTATGTTGAAGGTATCTCCATGGAAAGGAGTGATTCGTTTTGTAAAGAGAGGAAAGTTGAGCCCGAGATATATTGGACCATTTAAGATTATCTAAAGTATTGGATCGGTGGCTTATAAGTTAGAGTTGCCTGATGAGCTTAAGGCTATTCATAATACTTTTCATGTGTCTAATCTGAAGAAGTGTTTAGCTGAAAGGGATGTGGTGATTCCATTGGAGGAAATTCAACTTGATGATAAGTTGCATTTTATAGAGGAACCTGTAGAGATTATGGATAGGGAAGTTAAGAAGTTGAAGCATAGTAGAATTCTGATTGTGAAGGTGAGATGAAACTCTAGACGTAGACCAGAGTTTACCTGGGAACGTGAGGATTTCTTTAAGGACAAGTATCCTCATTTGTTTAGGAAGGATTAAGCGCCGCGGACGTCGCTTCTTTTATGAAGGGGGGATGTGACAACCCAAAACCGAGGTCATTGCTTAATCTTATTTTACGATTATTTTTGAAATTTTTAGATGAGTTTGAATGATATTTATTTTTGGAGATTTAAGTTAAAACAGACTTTGGAAGGTTTATATTAATATTTAATAAGTATAAGGAGTATTAGCAAGCGTGATGTCGATGGATGCCAAATATTTTACGTTTTATTGTCGGTTGTTTGATTTTTGTCATTTTTGATGTTTTATTTTAAATGACGTGTTAAGTCGAGTTGGGAGTAGATATTATTATATTTGAGGTACGTTTTAAATTTTTAAAAGTATCTTTATGAAACCCGAGCCCAGTAAATATTTTCAAAATTGACTAATAATTATTTCTCGCGTTTTAGCTAACTATTTTCATTTTTAGCCATAACTATTGCAAAATTACAACATTGGTCCCTCAACCACTATATATAAGCTCAAAATTAACACATACCCATCATAATCCCACTCAAAAAAATTTCATCTCTCTCTCTTGTTTTCTCTCTTGTAGCCGTGACCTCCCACCCACCTAAACACACCATTTGATCAATTTTAACTCAAAAATTATGATGATTTGGGCTAAACTAAAACAAGACCGGCTCTTATAATTTCACAAGGATCATTTTGGTGTAAGAATTTCATACATGCAAGAAATTTTATTTTTTCATGTTGGTAGGTGAAAGCCATGATCATGCATGGTGTTTTTAGCATGATCAATGGTGATTCTTGCAAGAATCTTGTTAAAAACTTGATTTTGATTCAAAGGTTTTGATTTTTATGATGATTTTAATGTTATGGTTCATATATGTTGATGTTAGGGTATTGGGATGAACATTTCTATGGTTGGTTTTGATCAGAAATGTGATTTTGTACAAGTTTTTTATGGTCATTTTATAACAGTAAGTAAACTGTAAATTCGGGATTTTTATGTTATGATAATGGCTTAAATTATAGCCTAGAGTTGTAGATAATTTGATTAGCTTCGATTTGATATAAAGTAGAGCTTGTAGCTCTAAACGAGCGCGAAGTTATGATGTTTTGATTATTCGTGTACCGGGAGACGAGTATCGGCACTACATATAGTTGTTGTAGATATTTGGATCGAATCTCGGGGACTATAAATTGAAGTTTTTAAATGTGTAACCTACTGATAATGAATTGTGAACCTTAGAGGGTGAGTTTATTTTAAAACCCGAGTGTCGGTTTTGTAAACGGAGTCATTTAAAGAAGTTAAAACGGTTGTATGAAAAATAAACGTAAATCTGTCTGGATTTTGTAGTTTGAAGATGAGTCGGGTAAAGGACTTTAAAAATAATTTCATTTGATAAACTTTTAGGAGGACTTTCTATATATATAGTAAGTTAGTTTATCGAGTCGTTTCATAAACGTTTGACAAGTTTAAAGGTATAAATAAGCTAGTACATGTAGTATGTGCCGACGGACTTTGTAAAAAGTGTAAAATTGTAAAGTAAATATGTAGAAGAGTGTAATATAGTTATTTGTATTATTTTCTCTCGAGTTTATCGTGACTTTATGAGTTTGAGTTTGATGTTTTTATGTATGATTTATTTCTCGAGTCATTATTAATGAACGCGCCTTATTTGATAGGTAGCGGTTCTCGTGTTTGAAAGGCATCGATTATCATCGACGATCATCTCGCAGGATCTCTTATACTACGATGAATCTGTAGCCTCGCTTTTTATGCTAGCTACTAAATGTTTTATACCTGCGAGGGGGATACATGCTATTTGAAAATAAATGAACACAAGTCATGAATAATTGTTGGACCCGAATGTTGCCTAAGTTGTTTACATTGTATTGAGTACCTTGTTGCTAAAGACCCTAAATTCATGAGCCATTAACTATCTTCTGACATGATGTTGTGAGTCGGGAATAGCCGCTTATACTAATGATAGTACTATTGGGTTGACCACCCGATCTGAGACCAGGGCATTACGTTGAGTAACCTTTGGGAAGGATAATTTACGGGAATAAGAATGTAGTATTCTAGCAACTGATACACTAGAGGGTTAATGGTTTTATTCCAGTCATGCCGGCATTTGGCGTGGGTGGCTATTTGGTTAAGGGGTCGGTGTCATGAGCTTAAATACAATGTTTATTATTTCCTTGAATATAGGTTGTGTGTACGACAATTCTATAAATGATTATGATTGATTTTCTTCTTGTGTTCAAATGTGATTTGATAAACCTATTGACTCGCTCAACATTATTATTGACTCGTTTTAGCATGTATTTCAGGTAATAGGAAGTGATGGAGCATGGAGCTTTGCTGTGGAGGTTGTGGCTTGGCTTTTGGAAGATTGTTGGTCTAAAAACTATTTCTATCCTTTACTGTTGAACAATTTATTTTATGTAGATGTACTGTACTAAACTTGTTGGTTGTTGGTCGAGATCCATGGGTGTAACACCCCCAATTTCGGGTCATGGCAGCGGAAGGGTCATTGGGTGTTACTATCATGGTTCAACCTCAATATCATAGAAAACGCCTCAAAATGAGTCGTTTCAACAAAACATACATCCATTCATTTGTTTAAAAATAAAACAGTTCACACACGGTCCCAAATAGTTTTAAGTTTACACAACCAACCAAACAATAAAAGTTTCTTAGAATGGACATAGTTTAGTAAAGCGGGCCAAAACATTTTAATTTAGCAAGCTGCGTGAAACCGCCTCCCTTGAGTGCCTTCTTCATGGACCTGAGATAAAACATGCTATAAAGTCAACAAAAATGTTGAGTGAATCTATAGAGTTTAAATTAAATAAATGAACACAAGTATTCTGAATAAACCTTCCGTAGTTGACAATCATGTGGATCAGACATAATTATCGTTGTTATTTCATAAGTCTCGTGAAATTGAACGTTAACATATATTATTTCAGCCCAACACACCTAGCCAAGTGCGTATATTTCTCTTATACAATTGCATCCGATGTTTCATTACTGGTGCATCACAACACCACGCGATAGCTAGTCGCGACCGGACTGGGTGTCACCCCGATAGATCTATCCATAGTATTAGCGTTCCTTTCGATTAACAATTCACGATTCATGGGTCTTTTAAGGCTAAACAAACTTGTATAACAACTTTCATCTAAGCATACAATCGGGTCCTTTGTGTTCAATTTTAAAGAAAGAGGGTTTACCACAACTTCTCGTTGTACCCTTCATTTATCAATAAATGTTTTTCCAATAATAAGGGTTTCCACAACTTCTCGTCGTACCCCTTTTTATCTTAATAAAACAAGCATGTTATCCCCCTCGCGGGTTTTATAAAACAAGTAAACATGTTAAAGCGAGGCTATAGACTCACCTTGGTACGATAGTAGTGACGTGACGATCGCCGACGATTTGTGATGCCCGTTAAACACGAAGACCGCAACCTACCAATTAAGGCGCGTTCGTTAATAAACGACTCAAGTATAAATAATACTTAAATAATATGAAAGTCAATTTCAAATGACCATGAAAATCCCGAAAAATAACAAAAATATAAGTGTACTACTATACCCTTTTGTTCAACACTTATTCATTTAAAAGCTTTCACCCTTGACATTGACCGTCATAAGACGCCAAGTCAACGCAAGTCAAACCATCATTTTTACTTCCCTCGGACCAGTAACTAAGTCACTTATATAATGACTTAATACTCGAGTAAGTCACTATGTCCAATAGTGAATACTCAACTCACGCCATACAAGTATTGAACTACGTGTCCAAAATACCACTCAGCATATACACTCCAAATGTACACACCAATCTAACCTATCTAGACATGTCCGATTTCGACGAAACTTGGTGACAAACTCACACATAATATGAATAAGACTCAGTAAAATTTCATTCAAAAATATTACTTCTAAGACCTTCTGCCCGACACACCTTCGTGTTACAAAAACCGGACAGTTTTACGCCTTTGACTTGTAAAACCATTTTGACTTATCTAAACAATTCCGTTTGCAAAACCGACACTCGGGTTTGAAAATAGACTCATGACCTGAGGTTTATCAACTTACCACAGCCCTTGAACATTTTTAAAACTCATTTTATAGTCCCCGAGATTCGTTCCAAATATCGACAACAATTTTCGGATTGTGCCGATACCCGTCTCCCGGTACACAAATACTAAAAGTAGCATAACTTTTCGCTCGTAATGAGTTAGAAGCTCTACCTTAGCTCAAATCGAAGCTAACAAAATTCTCTACGACCCTATCTTATTAGTTTACCAAGTTCACTACAGTAACAATTTCAAAAATGGCCTTAAAGTTACTGCCTAAAATAGATTATCTAAAAATCATACCAAAACAATTTTTCGACCCATTCCAACAATTCCTATAGTCCTAATATGATCCTAATATCATACTAATACATCTAACTAACTCATAACACCCTCAAATTTGATCTCACAAAAATTAAATATAAAGAAACCATACATGCAACAAAAACCCACTATGAATATTATAATATTAACACCATATATAAACATAAACATGGATCAAACATCAAGTTCTTCACCAAAAATTGTAAGTAAAATTTTAGTGAATGCATGTAGAAGAAAATTATACCAATAGAAAGCTCTTTGAATTTCCAAGATGGGTCTTGTTTTAGATTCCTTTGATTCAAAGTAAAAATCAAAAAATCAATGGATTAGGGTGAAGGGGGTGGACGGTTTGGGATGAACAAGAGAGAGAGAGATTTGAGTTTTTGTTTAAAATGAATTTTTAATTGAAATGAGTTAGTGGAAAATCTTTAAATAGTGGGGTGGGGGTAGATTTTGTCAAAAGTGCATTCTTTTGGTCCAAAAGTGTAAGTAAATAGTTTACAAGGTAGAAAATGTAAATTGTAAATTTTAAAAATATTTACGGGGCTCGGGTTTCGTAAAAATACTTTTCGAAAGTTAAAACGCTTCAAAATATAATAACAAAGCTTCGACACGACTTAAAACGCAATTAAATCGGAAACGTCGAAAATATACAATATCGAGACAATCGATAATAAAACGTAAATTTTTGGGCATCCGTCGGTATCGCGATCACTAATAGTTATCGTCATTCGTTAAAACGTAAAATACGAGAAATAAAGATTAAATATAATAAAAATCATTTTTATGATTATTTGAGAATATAATATCGATACCTAACATATTCCTTGTCGGTTTTCATCTAATCGACATTCTTACGCTAGTTTCAAGTCATAACCTTCTCGGTTAGTCGATAATTTAAAATTCTCATTAAAGTAAACACGTAATACGTAATAGTCGAGATTAAAATAACGACCTGAAACTGACGGGTTGTCACATCATCCCCACCAAATTAGGATCTTCGCCCTCGAAGATCAACTTGCGTTCTTGCCCGATCTCTTGTTGAAATCAAAGAGATGAGGGTAATTCTTCCACATTTGGTATTCTCGTTCCCAAGTAAACTCCGGTCCTCTTCGAGAGTTCCATCGAACTTTGACAATAGGTATTCGGCTTTGCTTCAGTTGCTTGACCTCGCGATCCATGATCTCGACCGGTTCTTCAATAAAGTGCAACTTCTTATCAACCTTAACCTCGTCTAACGGTATAACGAGTTCTTCATCGGATTAACACTTCTTCAGATTCGACACGTGAAAAGTGTTATGAATACCATACAGTTCTTGTGGTAGTTCAAGTTGGTATGCCACGGGTCCTACTCTAGATGTAATCTTGAAGGGTCCGATATAACGAGGACTTAACTTCCCACGTTTTCCAAATCGTACAACACCTTTCCATGGTGATACCTTTAGCATAACCTTATCTCCCACGTTAAACTCCAATGGTTTTCTCCTCACATCCGCATAACTCTTCTGTCGGCTTCGAGCAGACAACAACCTATTCTTGATTTGCACAATCATATCCGTCGTCTCTCTAATCAAATCTGATCCAGTGAGTTGGGAATCACCAACCTCACTCCAGCTAACGGGTGATCTACATTTTCTCCCATACAGTGCTTCAAAAGGTGCAGCTTTAATACTCGCGTGATAACTGTTATTGTACGAGAATTCGGCCAGATGTAAGTGCTTATCCCAGCTACTTCCAAAGTCTATCACACAAGCACGTAGCATATCCTCCAAAGTTTGAATTGTTTTTTCGCTTTGCCCATCAGTTTGTGGATGATAGGCTGTGCTCATATCCAAATTGGTTCCTAACGACTTTTGAAGTGATCTCCAAAATCCAGAAGCAAAACGACTATCTCTATCGGAAATGATTGAAATAGGAACACCATGCTTGCACACGATTTCCTTCAGATAAATATCGGCGAGTTTCTCCAAACCAAACCTCTCGTTGATTGGAATAAAATGAGCGGATTTAGTTAAACGATCGACAATAACCCAAATTGCATCGAACCCAGACGGCGTCCTTGGGAGTTTTGTGATGAAGTCCATCGTAATTCGCTCCCATTTCCAGACTGGAATTTCAGGTTGGACAAGTAATCCTGACGGCTTCTGATATTCAGCTTTCACTTTTGCACATGTTAAGAATTTCGCGACGTATGTTGCAATATCAACTTTCATATTCGGCCACCAGTATAAATTTTTCAAGTCTTGGTACATTTTGTCCGATCTAGGATGAATAGAATACTTGGACTTATGACATTCTAACATAATCAAGTCTCTCAGTCGACCATATAATGGTAACCAGATTCGACCTCTCAAACATTTGATACCATCGGCTCGCGTCTCAAATGTTTCACCGTCTCCCCTAAATCTTTCGGCAGCAATATTTTCCTTCTTGCATGCTTCAACTTGTGCGTTTTGGATCTGCTCAGGTAAGTTATTATGAACTGTCACCACCAAAGCACGCACTCGAATCGGTTTCTCCCTTTCCTTTCGACTTAACGCGTCAGCTACCACGTTCGCCTTTCCCGGATGATAACGATTTCGCAGTCGTAATCACTCAAAAGTTCAACCCATCGACGTTGCCTCATATTCAGCTCCTTTTGATCCAATATGTATTGTAGGCTTTTATGATCAGTGAATACTGTGCACTTCGTACCATACAGATAATGTCTCCAAAGTCGCAGAGCAAAAACCACAGCGCCCAATTCCAAGTCATGGGTAGTGTAGTTCTCCTCATTCTTCCTTAATTGTCTAGAGGCATATGCGATCACCTTTTCGCGTTGCATAAGAACAGCACCATATCCTCGAAGAGATGCATCACAATAAACAACAAAGTCTTCACTTCCTTCAGGTAACGATAAAATCGGCGCACTACAGAGTTTCATCTTCAGGGTTTGGAAAGCTTCTTCTTCATCATCGCCCCACACATACGGTTTATTCTTCTGAGTCAGCTTCGTTAATGGTTTCGATATCAAGGAGAATCCTTCAATAAACCTTCGGTAATAACCAGCCAGACCTAGAAATTGTCTCACTTCAGTTGGAGTAGTCGGAGCACTCCAATTCTTGATGGCTTCGATCTTTGCAGGATCAACATGTACTCCACTTTTATCAATCACGTGTCCGAGAAATTGTACAGAATTAAGCAAAAAATCACACTTTGAGAACTTAGCGTATAACTTTTCGTTCTTCAACAAGTTCAAGATAATCCTTAAGTGTTCGGCATGCTCTTCATTGCTCTTGGAGTAGATTAGAATGTCATCTATGAAAACGATCACGAATTTATCAAGATACGGCTTACAAATGCGATTCATTAAATCCATGAATACAGCAGGTGCATTAGTCAAACCAAAAGGCATAACCAGAAACTCATAATGACCATAACGAGTTCTAAACGCCGTAATAGGAATATCTTCCTCACGTATGCGAAGTTGATGGTAACCAGAACGAAGATCAATCTTGGAGAAAACACGAGAACCTTGAAGTTGATCGAATAAATCATCAATTCTTGGAAGCGGATAACGATTCTTGATCGTTAGCTTATTCAACTCTCGGTAATCAATACACATACGAAACGAACCATATTTCTTCTTAACGAATAAGACAGGGGCTCCCCAAGGTGACGAACTCGGTCGTATAAAACCCTTATCAGATAGCTCTTGCAATTGCACAGATAACTCCTTCAGCTCGGATGGGGCTAAACGATATGGCGCACGAGCCACGGGTGCAGCACCAGGAATTAGATCAATTTGGAATTCTACTTGCCTTGGAGGAGGAAGTCCAGGCAAATCTTCCGGAAACACTTCAGGAAAGTCGCGGATAACAGGTACATCTTCAGCACGTTTCTCCTTCGATTCTTTCTCACTACTTTAGCTAGGAATAACTCACACCCTCTTTCGATATACTTACGAGCCTTAATGCACGAAACGATTTTTAGTCGTGAATTACGTTGATCACCTTCGATAACCATGGTCTTGTCGTCTAAAGGTATCCTAACTTTCTTTTCTCCACACAAGATGGACGCGTTATACTTGGATAACCAATCCATTCCGATAATAATATCAAAACTTCCCAATCCAACAATCATCAAGTCTATCTTAAAAATACGGTTCAAGAGATTAAGAGAACATCCTAGGAGCGCACGATTGGTACTCACTAATTTACCATCAGCTAGTTCTACCTCATAACTTGCGTCTAATTCGACCAGTTTGATATCAATTAAGGTACTAAAACTTGTAGACACAAAGCTTTTGTCCGCACCAGAATCAAATAAAGCTGTAGCATAACGGTTGTTCAGTAAAAACGTACCAGTGACAACTTTAGGGTTTTGCTTTGCTTCGGCTTCTCCCAACTGATAAGCTTTTCCTTGGTTATTTCCACCACGTGCATTCTTCGGAGGTTGAGTGCATTGGTTCCTCATGTGACCTTTACCTTGGCAGTTATAACAAGTTACTCCCTTCTTTCCTGGTCCCCAACAGTCTTCAGTCTTGTGACCTAACTTGTTGCACTTTCCACACTTAGCACATTCACCAGTATGAGACTTCTTGCAGCGTTGGCATCTGGTTCCCTTATCAGCAGTTGCAGCTTTAGTCATCGCATTAGCGTTGCCCCTCCTTCGGTTTTGATTTTTGTTGTGAGATTGACGGTTATCACCACGATCATCACTGTCATGTTCAGCTCTTCTTTTGTTTCCTTCAGAAACACCATCAGCCTTGTCTTGGATGATTTGACCCATTAGTTGGTAGGCCATACGAACAGCTTCATCAATATTGGCAGGTTTAGAGGAGGTCACATCACCACGGATGTTGGTCGGTAAGCCTCGAATATACTGCTCTACCTTCAAGTATTCTGGGTTAACTTTGTTTGGACAAAGTAGAGCAAGCTCATGGAATCTGTTGGTGTATCCATCGATGTCAGTACCCTTCAGTCTCAGCTGATATAGTTCCTGTTCTAACCTCTTAATAACACTCCTTGGACAGAATTCCTCAGTCATCCATCTTCTTACTTCAACCCAAGGTGTAACATACGCAGCATCCATACCCAATGATGCCATTCTTCCATTCCACCAAGTTAATGCTCGCCCTTGAAGAGTAGCAGAGGCAAACATCACTTTATCTCCTTCCTCACTTCCACTAAATCGAAACACGGATTCTGATTTCTCAAACCATTGCATTAACCCAACAGCGCCTTCAGTACCCTTAAAAGTTGGAGGTTTGCATTTCATAAACGAGGTATAATTGCACTTCTTGTTTTCAGGAATCACTGGTCTATCAGCATCACCAGTTCCGGCACCAGCATTGCCAGCTCCCGCAGTACCAGCTCCAGTAGCGCCAGCTCCAGTAGCGCCAGCCCCAGTAGCGCCAGCTCCAGTAGCGCCAGCTCCAGTAGCACCAGCTCCAGTGTTGCCAGCTCCAGTATCGCCAGCTCCACCAGATCCATCGGATCCACCAGCTCCACCGGATCCACCAGATCCGCCAGATCCTCCAGCTCTATTATTCAAGTTTGCCATAAATGCATTCATAGATATCTGAAGTTGATCAGCTACTATAGCACGTAACTGAGTCTCAGTCAACTGTTTAGGAGGCATGATCCTGTTACACAATTCACATCAAAATGAGTATTCATCCAACGCTTGTGATAACAAAACATGAATAACATGAAATAAGAATAGATAGATGAAAAGAAACAAGAATGGATGATAGAACGAAGGATAGAATATAGACAAGGAACGAAGATTCCCGAGGAATGAGTCAAAGGACAGGGATTTCTATTGTGACAATCAGTGTCGTTGTAAATCACGTATTAGTATTATAATAATCAAATAATTAACATTTATAAGTAAATGTAATTTCATTATGCTTTAAGCATAATTAATAATTTAAATATGTATAACATATATATATACTTTTCTTATTCTCGTACATTGGCAACTCGGAGGTTTCGCTTGCAGATGTTATAGTCAAAAGATTTCCAAATTTTATTTTTGGAAAATCTTTTCGTTCTCTATAACTTGAGCTCTGATACCAATCTGTAACACCCCCAATTTCGGGTCATGGCAGCGGAAGGGTCATTGGGTGTTACTATCATGGTTCAACCTCAATATCATAGAAAACGCCTCAAAATGAGTCGTTTCAACAAAACATACATCCATTCATTTGTTTAAAAATAAAACAGTTCACACACGGTCCCAAATAGTTTTAAGTTTACACAACCAACCAAACAATAAAAGTTTCTTAGAATGGACATAGTTTAGTAAAGCGGGCCAAAACATTTTAATTTAGCAAGCGGCGTGAAACCGCCTCCCTTGAGTGCCTTCTTCATGGACCTGAGATAAAACATGCTATAAAGTCAACAAAAATGTTGAGTGAATCTATAGAGTTTAAATTAAATAAATGAACACAAGTATTCTGAATAAACCTTCCGTAGTTGACAATCATGTGGATCAGACATAATTATCGTTGTTATTTCATAAGTCTCGTGAAATTGAACGTTAACATATATTATTTCAGCCTAACACACCTAGCCAAGTGCGTATATTTCTCTTATACAATTGCATCCGATGTTTCATTACTGGTGCATCACAACACCACGCGATAGCTAGTCGCGACCGGACTGGGTGTCACCCCGATAGATCTATCCATAGTATTAGCGTTCCTTTCGATTAACAATTCACGATTCATGGGTCTTTTAAGGCTAAACAAACTTGTATAACAACTTTCATCTAAGCATACAATCGGGTCCTTTGTGTTCAATTTTAAAGAAAGAGGGTTTACCACAACTTCTCGTTGTACCCTTCATTTATCAATAAATGTTTTTCCAATAATAAGGGTTTCCACAACTTCTCGTCGTACCCCTTTTTATCTTAATAAAACAAGCATGTTATCCCCCTCGCGGGTTTTATAAAACAAGTAAACATGTTAAAGCGAGGCTATAGACTCACCTTGGTACGATAGTAGTGACGTGACGATCGCCGACGATTTGTGATGCCCGTTAAACACGAAGACCGCAACCTACCAATTAAGGCGCGTTCGTTAATAAACGACTCAAGTATAAATAATACTTAAATAATATGAAAGTCAATTTCAAATGACCATGAAAATCCCGAAAAATAACAAAAATATAAGTGTACTACTATACCCTTTTGTTCAACACTTATTCATTTAAAAGCTTTCACCCTTGACATTGACCGTCATAAGACGCCAAGTCAACGCAAGTCAAACCATCATTTTTACTTCCCTCGGACCAGTAACTAAGTCACTTATATAATGACTTAATACTCGAGTAAGTCACTATGTCCAATAGTGAATACTCAACTCACGCCATACAAGTATTGAACTACGTGTCCAAAATACCACTCAGCATATACACTCCAAATGTACACACCAATATAACCTATCTAGACATGTCCGATTTCGACGAAACTTGGTGACAAACTCACACATAATATGAATAAGACTCAGTTTAAATTTCATTCAAAAATATTACTTCTAAGACATTCTGCCCGACACACCTTCGTGTTACAAAAACCGGACAGTTTTACGCCTTTGACTTGTAAAACCATTTTGACTTATCTAAACAATTCCGTTTGCAAAACCGACACTCGGGTTTGAAAATAGACTCATGACCTGAGGTTTATCAACTTACCACAGCCCTTGAACATTTTTAAAACTCATTTTATAGTCCCCGAGATTCGTTCCAAATATCGACAACAATTTTCGGATTGTGCCGATACCCGTCTCCCGGTACACAAATACTAAAAGTAGCATAACTTTTCGCTCGTAATGAGTTAGAAGCTCTACCTTAGCTCAAATCGAAGCTAACAAAATTCTCTACGACCCTATCTTATTAGTTTACCAAGTTCACTACAGTAACAATTTCAAAAATGGCCTTAAAGTTACTGCCTAAAATAGACTATCTAAAAATCATACCAAAACAATTTTTCGACCCATTCCAACAATTCCTATAGTCCTAATATGATCCTAATATCATACTAACACATCTAACTAACTCATAACACCCTCAAATTTGATCTCACAAAAATTAAATATAAAGAAACCATACATGCAACAAAAACCCACTATGAATATTATAATATTAACACCATATATAAACATAAACATGGATCAAACATCAAGTTCTTCACCAAAAATTGAAAGTAAAATTTTAGTGAATGCATGTAGAAGAAAATTATACCAATAAAAAGCTCTTTGAATTTCCAAGATGGGTCTTGTTTTAGATTCCTTTGATTCAAAGTAAAAATCAAAAAATCAATGGATTAGGGTGAAGGGGGGGTGGACGATTTGGGATGAACAAGAGAGAGAGAGATTTGAGTTTTTGTTTAAAATGAATTTTTAATTGAAATGAGTTAGTGGAAAATCTTTAAATAGTGGGGTGGGGGTAGATTTTGTCAAAAGTGCATTCTTTTGGTCCAAAAGTGTAAGTAAATAGTTTACAAGGTAGAAAATGTAAATTGTAAATTTTAAAAATATTTACGGGGCTCGGGTTTCGTAAAAATACTTTTCGAAAGTTAAAACGCTTCAAAATATAATAACAAAGCTTCGACACGACTTAAAACGCAATTAAATCGGAAACGTCGAAAATATACAATATCGAGACAATCGATAATAAAACGTAAATTTTTGGGCATCCGTCGGTATCGCGATCACTAATAGTTATCGTCATTCGTTAAAACGTAAAATACGAGAAATAAAGATTAAATATAATAAAAATCATTTTTATGATTATTTGAGAATATAATATCGATACCTAACATATTCCTTGTCGGTTTTCATCTAATCGACATTCTTACGCTAGTTTCAAGTCATAACCTTCTCGGTTAGTCGATAATTTAAAATTCTCATTAAAGTAAACACGTAATACGTAATAGGCGAGATTAAAATAACGACCTGAAATTCACGGGTTGTCACAATGGGGACTAAACGCTTTACTCTGGTGTCGTTTTAGTACAATTATGTGATGAAATTATGTTTTAGACCTATTACGAAAATCATGTTTATGTTTTATGTGTAAAGGTCTCACTTTTGAGTCGTTCAATATACCTTGTGTGATGTTGCTTGTGTCTATCATTCAATTGTGTATTTCCACTGCGCAATGTAAATTGGGGGTGTTAGACATTTAATTCATCGGATCATATAATCATTCGGGTCCATATCAATAAGCAAAAAATCGGGACAACTGGGTGTCCTATTTTTATTAAAACTAACATGTTATCTCCCTCGCGGGTTTATAAAACATTTCATAAAACATTTAAAAGAGTGCGAGGCTATGAGCTCACGTTGATTGGGAAAGGCGGTTTATCGACGGTTTGGATGTATGGTACGTGCTTCAATCATAGAAACCTAGAAAAATAATACTCGTCTTAGACTCTTGTCCAATGACTTTATAAAAACAATGGATATGTATAAATGATGACATTATAAGTATGATGATGATCAAGTAGGATTTTATCTCTTCATACACATTATAGTGTTATGTGTTAGTCAAATTTTTGAACACTAGTTTCAACTTATTTACATATTAAGGTCCAATAAGCCCATTAAAAGCCCAATACATTATACTACTCCATTTTATACTTTTAATACCAGACCTATACTCATATGTTGGGACCAAGTGGGTTAAGCCCATGAGTAAGTCCATTAGTGTTTAACCAAACTACTTGGGTTAATAGTCCAATAAGACTACTTTGGCCCGTTAATGTCCATGAGTTATAAATCTTGGGTTTTATCGGTTTTAACTTGTCAAATGTACTTACATATCAGTAGATGAGTTATAAAAAATTTACATTAGACGGGTCCGACCGTCTAAGTTTTATTTGACAAAAACGTTAATCTTTCGGTTTTAGCCGAAAAGACGTAAAACTTATATATATAGTTTTATAACTTAGAAAACATATCAATTTGTAATTTTATAAAACGTTATAATTATTTATCAAGTATACAACTTATTTTATAAGTATTATCATAAGTTAGTGGGTTTTATATATGTATTTTATAATAATATCACTTGAGTGCTTATTTTATATTATATACTTTTATTTCCAAATCTGACTATCAAACTCACTTTCACCATTTTTGCCATATCTTGAGTTCTACAAGGAGATATAAGCTCAAATTTGGGAAGCACAAACTACATAATATGTTCTACAAATAACTCTTGTCTAGCTACTGCTTAATCATCCTCTAAGTCTCCCTAATAATTCGTCCAAAACAGACTATACAGATTTGAACCTTAATAATGTTTTGATCATATCTTGCTCATTTTATTGATTCCATTGAGTGGCCAACTCTCCACATATGTAAATATCATATACCTTACTGTATATTAAATAATCCAAGTCATTTTATCAGGTTATCATATGGTTCTTTACTGTTTTATACAACCAATAATTTTAACCATGATTTTAACTTCTTTACATGTAGATTTTAATCATTTTAACCAAATTTATCAACACAAGATCCCCACATAATACTTTGATCATCATTTATCATTATATACATATACATTAATAAATAAAATACGTAATTACATTTACAAAATAACAAGATGATAGGAAGAGATTGATCCCTATACCAACAAGATGATGAAAAGATGAGATATTGGATGAATCAAGGCTTGATCTTGCCACCAAATCTTCAAACTTTTAAGACAACTTCTTGGGTCCTTCAAATGGATGAACACCTCCATGAACTCAGCCCTTTAACCTCATGAAAACTTCTTTTCATAGGTTAAGATCACCTCCAATCTTCATATCTTCAATAGGTTATCATCATATGCAAGTTATACATATGATTTGTGGTGTAAATTTTGATCAATGGTGGTGGTGGTGGTGTATATGGGACAACATAAAGAGCTAGAGGGAGAGAGAGTTTGAGTTTTGCATGTAAGAAAATGAGAGAATGGTTTTGGTTAGTTGTTTTTGTAGTTTTGGTGGTTTTGGAAGACTTCTAGGACAAGTGTCCTATGTCTTGGTATATTTTTGACACCAAATGGTGTGTTTGTTAAGCTTTTGACCGCCCATGTTGGGGATGGGACAAGTGTCCCACTTGTCTCATCTCCACTAATTTACGGGTACTCCTTGATTGTAGTTTTCTCTATTTGCGTGCCCTCGGGTCGTTTTACGAAAAAACATTTTTATAAATTATGAATCAACGGCACAAAACGAATCTAATAAAAATTGTCTCATCAAAAACGAAGTTCAAAAACGTAAATACGTAAACCTAGGGTTTCCGGTTTAATCGTAAAAGACGCCAAATTATTCACGTAAGTCCTAATTTCGTCTCGTGAATTTGTGAGTTTATGAACCAACACAAATTAAAATTCCATCATAATATTCGAGAATAAATTCATTTTCTGAAATGTCGGACTGTCACCAAAAACAGTGTATGTAAACGTAAGCACGTAACGTAGAATTCTTCGGTTTTAGACGTAGTCGATGCTACTTTAAGATGTAAACCTTTATTTCTTCCTAAAAATGAGTGAGTTCATAAATTAAAAATAAAGTAATGGTTTTAAATAATAGAATAAAATATTGACCATAAATTGACGGATTGTCACAGTAGTTACCCCTAAAGAGGATCTTTGTCCTCAAAGATCAATTTATCTTACTACTCGCTTCTTATAGAGTTGGAGACACGTGGGTATTTCCTCCACATTCGGTCTTTTCTCACAAGTGTAATTTGTTACAATACGCGAGTTTTACCAAACATAACTACGGGAATACAATCAGGCTTAAGTTGACTTACTTTCTTTATCCATGAAGTTCACGGGTTTTTGATGAATGCAACTTTTCGCTAATCCAAAATTCATTAAGAAATAATCAGATTTTCACTTGATAGACATTTTATCAAGTTTGCTATACGAAACATAATTCATGCAGCCCTTGAAGTCCTCGGGTACATCCAACTTATATGCCTTTCAAACCAACTTTTTTTTTACATTATCTCAATGGTCCCATACAACGGGGACTTAATTCCTATGATCTTTCAGATCATCCATTCACTTTTTCCATGGTGGAATTTTTTTTTGGTATAACTTCGCTACCCATTCTACACTTCAAGATCTACATTTCATATTCACGTAATCTCCTGCCCACTACTGGCAGTCAATAATCAGATCCTAATTTCAACAATCATTTCAGGCCTCGTAGGTCGGGTATTCATAAGGTTAGGTTTGTCATCATAGGCAACCTCAAACCTAAAAGACATGTCCAACTCACAATGGGTGTATGTCGGGTATCTTCATCCCAACCCCTACCTACATATGCTCTTATATTGAGATCTTAACAAGATTCGATCTCGATCCTAATATGATAAATATCAATGATAATCTCTCCAAAGTAAAGCGATTATACGGTTTATTACCAAAGGTGAACTATTCAAGCATAAAATAACACTTCTAGTGTTTTGTATCGTTACTTTACCTCGTCCCTTCAATTGGGGTGGTAAACAATACTCTCATCAACGTTCGTTCCCAATGATTACCGAGTAAATCTCTAGAAATTTGATGCGAAGCGAGGATCTTGATAGAGATGATCGATACAGGCACACTATGTTTACACAACTCCTTTAAATACAAAGAGTCAATTTCATCATCGAGAATCTATTATTAACGGGAATGATATTAGCAGATTTGGTCAGTCTATCGATGATGAACCAAATCGAATCAAATTCATATGATGACCTTTGCAATAGTTAGATGTTTACTAATGTCTGAGGCGATTTCTGCCTTCATAATTGGCCATCAGTACAACTTCTTCAGATAAGATACATTTAATCATAATTGGCATGAATAGAATACTTAAACTTATGAGATTCCACCATGACTAAATCTCTAAATCCTCCATATTTAGGCAATCACAAGCGGCCTTTTAAACATTTAACGCCATCGGCTCTCATCTATTTTATCCTTTTTACAAGCATCAGTTATTTTTAAATTGTTCGGGTAAATTATTTTGTATAGTTCATTACTAAGAAACACATCCTAATTGATTCTTCATCTTTTCTACATAATGTGTCGGTATCTACATTCACCTTCCCTGGTGAAATAATTATCATGACCACAATTCACTCAAAAATTCTTCCTTCATATTTTCTAAGTTTTAGTTTCGTCTCAACTATTATCTTTATTAGTTTTGCTCAATCCGACGTTTAAAGCGTCAATAAATATTACAAGTAATTTAAATAATAAATATTTATTTTTTATGAAACGTAAACGTAAAGATTTTTAAATTTCTCAGTTCGTCAAATTATAGAAAAATGTTCAAAATAAATTTGAATTTAGCTAACACAATTTTTGTTGATTTATCAAAAATAATTAACAAGATCCGTAAATGTTCGAAAAATCTTGGTTTATACTTTGGTCAAAATTTTCTTAGTTGAAGAGCAAAAATTGTCGTTCCAAATTCCAAGTCATGGTTTAAATGGTTTCCTCAATCCCTCTTAGGTTGTCTTGAGGTATACACAAACATTTACTCCTAAGGGAGTTTAGTTAAATAATCTGGGTATGAGGGAATAATCCCATAATAATCCTTTGATATAATATCTATCAAAACGTTTTTGCACTTTTCTTTTTGGTATAACGCAAAGCCTTAAATGGCTCTAATCTTTGAAGAGTCAATACAAATTCCATTATCTATTAATCACACGGTCAAATAATGTAAAGGATTAAGCCTTTAATCACATGTTAAATACTCAAGGTACAGGTTTTCATTACTCGGCCAACTCAGGGCAGTCTATAAATGATTATTAACTCTTCCTATTCTTAGAAACAAACAGATGGTTCTTAATGATCACAAGAATGAAATTATCAAATTACAGCCTACACACGTGATTCACCAAATTAATGGATGCTACATGTGCATTGGTCAATCCAAACGACATAACATGAAACTCATAATGTTCATTACAAGTTCTGGATGTAGTGGTTGGAATAGATAATCTTTTTAGCGGACGCGAAGTTGATGATAACTGTTAATGCAAGTGATGCCTAAAAACATTATTAGTGTTAACTAATCTTTCTTAGTTTTGATCACAACAAACTATACAACACATTTAGTGTAAAACACAAAACTAATTATTTAACTAACACTATCATCAAGTTAATAATCATATCACTAACCTTTCTTAATCATACTTAGTGATCATCAAAATGATTATCCTTAAAACTCACTTTTGTTAATATGACAAAAGACTTTTTAATTAACTTTCTTTTTTAGAAAATGTTTTATTAAAAGGGAAAATGAAAATTTGAAAATAGCATATTCCATATGCTATTAGAATATCCTTTGAAGGCTTCAAATACCTCAGATATTCTTACCCCTCTAAAAGACAAAAAACGAAGCGTACTCTAGGGGTGGTACCTTAAGTAGGTAGGCGGTTTCCTAGTGATATGGAACCGCCGGGCTAGATAAGGTACCGCACCCAGATAGCCGGAGCGATGGTCACTCAAGATCTTTGAAGTATATTGTACTTTGAAACTTGGATCGATCCATTGTATCCTCAAATTAGAAGGTCAAGTTGTACTAAAGTTTCTCTTTGGTCAAAACTATTTTGTTTTTGAAAAATAGGTCTTTTAATTGATAATATTGAATCCCACTTAAGATTAGTAGTCTTTATGCATTTTGGATCTACTCTTGAAATGTTTCTACTAGTTTGAATCTTGCTTTGTGTAGGTACTCATGAAGATCAATCACTTAATTGGTTGTGGATTGAGTAACTTGCACTTGTAGAAGACTCATCTTCAATGATCTTTAACATCTTTGAATGATGATACCAAGATGATTGGGAATGATACTAGTCCTTTAAGACTTAGTACTCATCATAGTCATTGTTGGGTATAGCATTGATTCCTTGATGGATTGCTCTTTGTGGCCAAGGTACGCTTTCGTTCTTCCACATGCCCTTTGATCATTCTTTTGATCATTACTTGACTATGTGCTTGTTCTTGGCATCCTTGCCTTGACATTTGTTTGTGGTTTGTGATTCTTTCCTTTTATCGTCTCAAACCTTCATTGCTTGGATACTTGACTCACTATGGTGATGTAGAGTGAGTTAGTAGTAGCTTAAAGTATCAAGCATGATGTCCATGGTTTGCACCCATACGGTTAGTAGGCCCTTTGTGGGAGAGAAAGTGATATAATACCTTGCTCATATTTTGGTTTAGACTAAGACTATTATTGAAAGTGATCTTAGTCTATACATGAATAATTTCTTTGTGTTTATTCATTACCAAATCCGTTTAACGTTTCACCGGAAAGGCACGTCTTAAACCACTATATATGACACAATCTCTTCGTTACCACTATTTGAAGATTGTCCTTTATCCCTTGAGCATTGGTCCTATTCTTGATTCACTTCCCTTGACTTCTCTCCACTTTGCTGTTTTGCTACGAGTAGTCGTTTTTCCGTTTTGGTTCTTTTCGATCTTGATTCAACTCGTAATCCTTCATTAGAACATATTGCCTAGTGTTTTGTTGATCCAATTTTATTCTAAAAGGTTCATGATATATTTTTAAGTATCTTAGAAAAACTTGGTTTTTAAAATTTGGCGTTTTTATTGATAAAAACATGCCTCTGTAGGCGGTTCTTTATCTTGGCGGCTCAAACCCGCGGTTCCTTATCGAGAAGGTACCGCGGGCAGTAAAGTTTGTCAGAGAGCCAGTTTGATTATTTTATTCTTTTTCAAACCACTATCTCTCTCTCCAAAAAACACACAGCCGACGTTTTTTATCTTTTCCACCATTGTTGAAGCTTCCAAAACCTTCAATCACTCAAATTAATTGATTCCAAGTTGTGGGTTTAACTCATCCTTCATCTAACATCAATTAATTGTGAGTATTTTCTTTCAATTTCATCTATTTTGTTCCAGGGTTCATCCTTTCATAATTAGGTATTTTTAAAATTGAAATTGAATTAAAACCTTAATAGGAATGTGGGTTGACATGGTTATTTTACTATGATTCCTTAGGTTCATATTCATTAAGATTTCACTAAAACCCACTTGTAGAACAAATCCGAATTTTGATTAAATTATTTTGGTTTAAAGATGGATTTGAGATGAACCCATGAACAAATAGGTAATGACATTGTTAATGCTTACCTAAAAACCTTGTTTTGAAAAACCAATGTTCTATGTCCATTGTTGATCCAGCATAGTTCATATGTTCTTGGTAAATAATGGAATAGCTACATTGTGAACATGAGAATGATATGGATTCAATCCTTTGTTTGTCAAGAAATTGATATAACACATTCTCGTATTTTTTGTTTTTTGATTTTACTTTTCATATGAGTGATTGGAAAAATATTGTCTTATGTTTATTTAGGTACTAATCATGCCTTCTCAATATCAAAAGGATCATCAATACATGCCAAACCATTCCCAAACCTATGCTTCCCCCCAACTTCAAAACGCTTTTCCATCCCTTTCTACTCGTTGTTTCCATGAGGGTAGAGTCGTTGACAAGGAAATAACGGGTTATGACTATATCCAATCTAGGTTTGAGCTTTCGGGGTTTGATTACTTGCTCAACATAGAAGAATATATTTACCCCTTATTCCTTCTTGAATTCTTTAGCACCTACTCCATGCTTGAATACAATGGAGAAATTTTCATTCGTTTCGTGTTGAATGATCAATTGATTCAATACTCCCTAGAAAAATTTGGTGAAATTCTCGGTGTGCCATATGAAGGCACTTGTCATTTTACGGATAAATGGAGACTTGATGCTCTCTTGGAATCCTATGATAAACCTCCAAATGACCTCACCGAAATTGATCTAGAGTTCATCCTTGACATCATTTCGAAAGAGCGTGATGGAAACGTTATGAGAAGCCTTCATTCAAATGTACGAAATGTGAATCGATATGAAGTGCTCTCTAGTGACCTTAAGGATTTTATGGTCCAATGGGAAAATATCCTTAGGGAGAATGTCTTTAGTCTTGGTGGAAACCGAGATCATATCCCGGCTTGTATGTTTCATATGTTGAGTTGCATCTTTAAATCCACCAAGTACAATTTGGCATTCTATATCGCTCGACGAATCAGTTATGCCCTTTCAAAGCCCAAAACAAACCTTCCCTATGCTATGCTTCTTACTCGCCTTTTCAAAAGGGTTGCTCATGATTTTCCCCACCTCGATCTTTCTCGCTTCCACCCGGTTCATCGAGTTATGTTGCCTATTCAAGAGGCATATGCAAGAAAGACAAGAAGTGATCGAGGATCGCGAAAATCCGATCATCAAGAGATGGATGAAGAGGACATGGACATGCCAACAAGTGATGGTGATGGCATAGGTACTAGTTCTCACTTCAACTCTTCGAGTAATTCCCACCCATCCTCAAACTCATTCGTGGATGGACTTGAAGACTTAGCTCCCCCACCTCATTACTCCTCTAGTGAAGTACCGGAAGATCTCAACATGGAGCATCTCTACCGTGAAAATAATAGGAATAGAGGTGAATTGCATGAACATCGGGTTGAGTCAAGGAAGGGATTCAAGTATTTGGGGAATATGATCAAGGGATTGGGCAAGAAGAGAAGGTGAAAGCTTTGAAGTATTTCAAAGAATACATGTTGGTAAACATGTAATGTTGAACAATTTTTTTATTATCTTGGATGTGTATTAACTTATGATACATGTTTTGATTGTTATTTATTTTGATCCTAAATATTGTTTATGACATCATGTTTGTGATTTACATAGCTTTGTGCATGTCTTATGATAGTTAGCTTCTTAGATTTTGGTAAGTAGTTAACTTTGGCTTGTGAATCCTTTGGTAAAAATCTGGGTTGACCAGAATTTGGGAGGTGAAACTTTTGAAAGACCTCTGGTCGCGGTTCCATATCAACCCGCGGATCCTTATCGATAAGGAACCACCTGTCGTAGATAAGGAACCGCCGCCACTATGTCCGACAGAATCTTTTGCTTTACAATATTTTCTTTAATTTGTGTAAACTTTGCATGATTCTTTGCAAAAAACTGCATATTTCCTAAACTAGGTTACCTAAATTCATTATTCACCTAAAATGATTTTAACCCATTACTAGTTTGAATCATCCACTCACCCATTTAAACCCACCTTGTTAGTCATGTTCTTCACACATCAAGACATCCTTCCCTAACCCTTAAACCATCCTTGTCAACCATGGTTTCTACAAAAACCTCAAACACCCCAAGGAAAACACTTAAGATTAGAATTAAGGTACCCAAGCCTAACTCCTCACCCTTTCACACACCCAAAAATGACATGGTTCCAATCCTCATTTCCTCATCACCTTCACCACCTCTTTCACCATGCAAGATAACATCCACCCATGGTACTAACCACTCCATTGGTTCTACCTCCTCTTCATTCAACTCAAGAATGAATGAGCTCTCTTCACCCTTCACTCCAAGTGTACCCTTGGATGTGACCACACAACCCCAACCAATCCAAAGCATTCCTTTTGTGAATGACTTTGATGACACCTTAGTGACTTCACCATTTACCCCTCCTAACTCACCCATTTCACCAACCTTGAAGAACATACCTCCACACTCACCCATTTCCCCTTTGGGGAACATGCCTCTACTCTCACCCACATCACCCTTGGAGAACATGCCTCCTTCACCTCCACCAAACTCAAACATTCCAATTTTAGGTGTCCCACTTTCCCTCCTTTTGGGTGATCCTTACTATGGGTTTCAAGAGACTCATGGTCCTAATTGTCCATGTTGCCTCTACAACCACTACATCATCCATAACCTTTGGATGGAGATGTTTGGACTACATAGGAGGTTGCCAGAGTTCTTGCTTACCTTGTTCTCCATGCCTCCTCCTAGGAGATGAATGACGAGTTTTCTTAATAAGTTTTTTTAAAAAAACCAAGCCAAAGAAGACTACTCATCTAGATTTAATGTTAAAGCTAGCTTTGTATTAGTTAGTTTTTTCATTTGTCATTGTATTTGCTTCCTTCATGAGTGTTTCATGAAGTTGTTCTATGGATTTAGCTTTATGTGTTCCTATTCTTATGTGCACATTAATCAACTTTAATTTGAAATTAAAATTGAACCTAAATCTATCACAACCTCTAAAAACTTGACTAAAATCGGTTCAAAATGATATCTAAATTATTTTTTCACCTTTTGTTAAGACATTATTTGTGAATGTGTTGCTTTTATGCAACCCTAGCATAATTTAGTGCTAATAGAGGTAAAATTCCAAGATTTACAATTTTTTGAAAAAGTCTTAGTTTTTCTCAAAACCCTGGAAAAACTTGGTTTCAAGTCCACTGCACGCGGGTCCTTAAAGTCCCGCGGTTCCTTAAGTGGTAAGGAAACGCCGGTCCTTATAAGGTACCGCGGATAGTAAATGACTTTTGACACGTTTTTTGTCAAAATTCTTTAAACCCTATACCCTGTCAAGATTCATTGTTTGCTCAATTTGGCTAAACATTCCTTGACACTTCACATATTGTATTCAAATTCTTACCTTGATTACATTTTACTTATACCCCAACCTTGAGATTTCATTCTCACACCTTCCCAACATTGAGAATTCATTCTCACACAACCTTAAGATTTCATTCTCACACCTTCCAAACCTTGATATTTCATTCTCACACCTTCACAATGCCTAACTCCTCCATTCCTAACCTTGACATTTCTTTGTCACAACCCCACTCACCCAAAGCTTCTTCATCCAAGCTTTCAAAGAAACCAAAAATCTCGGTTCGACCTATTTGGGTTAAGAAGAATGAACCATCTTCCTCCAAACCACCCAAAAACCCTACCTTCTCTCCAATCAAGTATAGGAATGAGACTTATACCATTAACCCCATCACTGGAGCAAAAGAAAATGTTCCCCCACCACCTCAATCCTTCAACACCCCTCAACTGAATGACCTTTCAACCTTCCCAAACCTCACAAGGCATTGCGAAAACATTTCCTACCCCATTACCCCACCACCACCAAACCCTAGGTTTGATGCCCTACCCCCATCAAACGATTTTGTGTTGCATCATGGATCCTCGTGTGCTTATTGTCGATTTCAACAAATTAACTTGCTCATGTATATGAGAAGTTAAATTTCCTTGAATTCCTCCTCACTCGACCTCCTATCCAAGTTTTCGTTCCCGTGGACAAAACTTCGAATGATGCATCGTCGTCTTATTTTTCCAACTAAAGGACTAACTACTCTTAGATTCTTTATCACTTTAGTTGTTTTAGAGTCTTTTAATTTTTTAAGCAATCTTGGAAAATTATCACTATTAGAATAGCTTATGCTTAGTGGTGTATTTTCCATATTTTTTGCTTTAGATACTCATATTGTGTGTATGACTATCTACCTTGTTATGTCTTTTCTTTTATGTAACCTTTGTGTTGCTTGTGTGTTAGTTACTTAGTTCTCTTTTGAGTTGATCATGGTTAATTTTTACAATTGCTTATGGGTGATTCCATCAATTCTGAACTGTAACCCATTGACAAGTTTATCATCTTCATTGGATTGAAGCTTGATTTTTTCAATTACCTTTTTGGACATACTTAGCAAAATACTTGCTTCTAATTTGAGATTTCTTCTCTCTCTCCCTCTCAAGTTACTTAGTAGGTAGTGATCATATATACATTGTTGTTTCTTTTCTTTCTACTAACCTTTGTGTAGCATGTCACCTTAGCTCACATACTTGGTGCCCCAAGCAAGGGGGAGAAACCACCAAGGGGGAGCTACTAGCAATGTCCGATTTTCTTCAAAAGACTTGTGCTAACCTTTTTGCTATGACAAAGGGGGAGAAATGATAGTGATAAACTCGTTAATAATTCGATATTTTATGTTTCTATGTAAATGAGTTTATCGTTTGTCGTAATCAAAAAGGGGGAGATTGTTAATGCAAGTGATGCCTAAAAACATTATTAGTGTTAACTAATCTTTCTTAGTTTTGATCACACCAAACTATACAACACATTTAGTGTAAAACACAAAACGAATTATTTAACTAACACTATCATCAAGGTAATAATCATATCACTAACCTTTCTTAATCATACTTAGTGATCATCAAAATGATTATCCTTAAAACTCACTTTTGTTAATATGACAAAAGACTTTTTAATAAACTTTCTTTTTTAGAAAATGTTTTATTAAAATGGAAAATGAAAATTTGGAAATAGCATATTCCATATGCTATTAGAATATCCTTTGAAGGCTTCAAATACCTCAGATATTCTTACCCCACTAAAATACAAAAAACGGAGCGTACTCTAGGGGCGGTATTAAGTAGTTAGGCGGTTCCCTAGCGATATGGAACCGTCGGGCTAGAAAAGGTACCGTGCCCAGATAGCCGTTATATATCCGTTATACTTTGTCTCCTTTAAATAGTGGGTCAAATCTCATTTTCCAACAAGCCTCTTGGACGTTTTTCTCATCCCCCTTTCTCTTTTCTTCAGTATAATCATTAGTAAATGATCACTTAAAGTGTTAAGGATGTTTACATATGATTATCCTTTTGATCCCCTCCTTTACCTTGTCTAATGAGAAGATCACTCACTCACTAGTGTTGTGATAACGATGAATCTATGAGCTAGTCATATTCATCATGATACCCTTTTTGTTTTATGTCAATCCATTGTATTTATGAATACTTGGACTAGTTGTGTTCATCCAAGTTATTTGTGAATACTTGGATTTGTTGTGTACATCCATTGCATATGTGTTTGCTTGGATTTGTGTTGTATAGATCCAAGCTACATGTGTGTACTTGGATATGTATAGTTGAGTTGTAATAGATTTGATTAGTAGTTCTCACTAAACTATAAAGTGATGTGGTTATGTCTTGTGAGTTCTCACTTAACTTGAAAGTGATTAGTAGTTGTGTTGTGTGAAGTTCTCACTTAGCTTCAAAGTGAAGAGTCGTGAAGATTGGTTCTAGCTTTGGATTAGAACTCGACATCTAGCCTTGTGTCGTAAAATGGTGAAGTAGGCAACGTCGTGAAGATTGGTTCTACCTTATGATTAGAACTCGACATCTAGCCTTGTGTCGTTAAATTGTGAAGTAGGCAACGTTGTGTAGATTGTTCCTAGTTAAAGATTAGGTCTCGACATTTAGCTTAGTGTCGGAAAATAATGTAAGCGACGATGTAAGGTTTTCTCCGCCAAGAAGGGAGCTTGTGGATATAGTGGAAATCTCGAGTAGGTGTACTCGAGGAGTGGAGTAGAAACGAGGATAGAGCCTCGTTGTCGAACCACTATAAATCTTGGTGTCTTCCTACTAGGTTGTCTCCTTCCTTACTCTTTACTTATTTCATTATCATTACACTTACCTATTATCTTTGCTAGTGCATTTGAATTGAACCTAATCTTTATGCAACTTAGCTTCAAGCAAAAGATAGTTTTGATACAAACCAAATTGAAAGTAATTTTAATTTGGTTGCCAATCGAAGAGAAACTATTCAACCCCCCTCCCCCTTCTAGTTTCTACAATAACCATGCCGTGGATCAAATCTTTAGAACATACGCTAGAACCTTGTAAATGATCGAACAAATCTTCCATCTTGAGTAATAGATATAAATTTTGATCGTTAATTTATTCAGTTCACAGTAATCAATAAATATAAGGAATGATAACACCATAGCTCTTCATAATGACGAGCTTGGTAGAATAAAACCTTTCTCCGACAACTCTCTCAGTTGTACGATAATTTTTTTAATTCAGATGGTGCTGACGTACAGTGCACATGCCACAGGTGCAGCACCGGGAATATAATCAATACCAAATTCAACTTGCCTTAATGGCGAATGTCTAGGTAATTTACCAGCAAATACCTCCTAAATTTCAGATAAAAAAAACATCTTTTAATAAGTCCACCTTAGGTTCTTTCTAGATTACAAGATCTATGACTAGTTCATAACCATTCATGGTAAAATTTCAAGTCTAATGCAGGATATGGTCATCCATCAAGAATTATTTAGATCACTTTTGATAATCAACATCTTATCATTTAAGGGAATTCTACTCGAGTTCCCATCAATTTAGACAATGACATTATGTCATAATCAATCAATCCATTCTACTGGCACTATCAACTTTCCGGTTTCGTTACCGTTGATAAGATGTGAACTTCTCAAAAGACTAATAACAACTCATAATCCTTCACAGATTGAAGGATATCTAGGGACATAGCTACCATTAAAAGAGTAAGGTCAACGCATAATCTACACGAGAGAATTTCAAATTAGATACAGACGAAAACATTAACGAAAATGGATATATCACATGTTTTCATGATTTGAGTATGCATTCGAAAGCTCCTCGGATCGTTACCCAGGTCATTCAAATGAAATCTAATCAAATGAAATGATAGGAACGTTATAGGTGTGAAAACACCCATCCTTTTACCATTTATTTCTGGCTAAAACGAGACCAAAACGCGTATTTAATATCATTTGTTTGGAATTATGCGTGGCTTTTGTGTTTATTGTGTTTTCAGAGCCAACCGGATGGATATTCGAGAAAACATGGGATTGCATGGGTTTTATCGAAGAAAAAGACTCAAGACGAAGTCTATTGTCCAAGGGATGCAAAAGATTTGAAGTCAATGGGCCTGTTTGAAGATTTATCGAAGAAAAGGACCAAAGATGGAAGATTTACATATGTCGAAGAAACTCAAGTCTATTAAACGAAGAAATTAAAAGACGAGTTGAATTTAATCGTCGACAAATCCCAAATCAGAATCGAAAACGTCAGGTTTTCTGAAAAGACGAGAAGACAAGAAGAAAGGGGGAAAGCCCACTCACCAACCAATCACTAAGCCTATAAATAGTCTCTACCCTCAGACTTTTTGGGAGAGTTTTTCATTTCCCAGTTTATTTCTTTTCTTTCGTAGGAAGCCAACACCATTAAGGTGTTGGTGATTTTTCATTCTTGTGAAATCTTTAATTTTGTAAGTGTTTAATCTTTCCTTTTGTTTACTCTACATTAATCTATCAATTTAATCTTTCCATTAATCTTGTTCATCTTCATCTTTTTGATTTAAAGCTTAAAGTTCTTATTTGGTTGATTTTGATCTTCAAAAGTTATTGGGTTTTGTGTTTTTATTGTTGGGATTTGATTTTTATGGTTAGTAGATGATTGGTGATTAGTGTTTGTTTAAGTTTTGGTTAAAAACTTGGTTCATTTTGTCTTAAAATCGTTTTTTCCTGTTTTTCCTGTTTACTGTTCTTCATTCCCCAGTATTCCGAATCAAGCACTGTTCATAATTATTCCGTATCAACCATTTATTCCGCATCAATCATATATTCCGCATCAATCAGTTATTCCGCATGAGTCTTTTATTCCGAATGAACCTATTATTCCGCATGAAAGATTATTCCGCATGAAAGAACATTCCGCATGAACCTAATATTCCGCATGAGCAAGATATTCCGCATGAGCCGTTTATTCCGCATGAGCCTATATTCCACATGAGTAAGATATTCCGCATGAGTGAGTTTTGTCTGATTTATTCCGAATAAAGGCTACATTCCGAATCAAGCATTTTTTAGGGTATTTACTGTTACTGTTTTATTTAAATTTTAATTCAAGTTTTATTTTTATTGATTAACTGCTTCTAGTTTACTTTTAGTTACTTCACGCATTTACCTTTTAGTAGAATAGAAAACCAAACCCTCTATTTGTCACCAAGAACAATCATTCCACTTTGAGCTGTGATCAATTCGAGAAGATTCCGAGAAATTAATCTAAACCTATTGAAAACCTTAACATCAAATGGCGCCGCTGCCGGCTCTTCTCGTAAAGATTAACAGTTTTTTGTGAGAACTTGGATTTTCGGATCCGTTCACCGTGAACGTAACTTTTTCATAAAAATTTTCAAAAATCCAAAAAAAAAAAAATTAAAAAACCATAAAAACCAAAAATATTTCTTGTTTGCTTTGTTAGTTCTTTTGCAGGTGCATGCGTACACGTTCAACGTCTTATCAAGAGCCCGAGCCTCTCGAAGACTTAGACATGGCCGGTGTACACAACAACAACAATAACCCACCTCAAAACAATAACAACAACAATGAACCTCTACCGGACAATCGCCCGATGATTGAACTTTTGCAAGCACATGTGGAGGGCAACAATGATCCAATTGTCATACCTGCGATTGCAGCCAACAATTTTGAGCTCAAATCCGGCTTTATCCAGATGGTCTCTGCTCAACCATTTTTGGGACGTACCATTGATGATCCTCATGACCACATCAAAATATTCCTACAACTCACGAATACGGTCAAATTCAATGGTGTTCCACAAGAGGTAATCCGTTTACAACTTTTTCCTTTCTCCATAGAGGGATAAGCCCGGTATTGGCTTGCAAAGGAACCGCCACAAAGTATTCTGACGTGGACGGATTTGGAGACCAAATTCATAAACTAGTTTTTCCCACCCTCTCGTACTACCGCTTTGCGGAATGAAATCATTAATTTTGAACAAAAGTACGATGAGTCTTTTAGTGAATCTTGGGACCGTTTCAAAGACCTTTTAAGAAAATGCCCACAACATGGTTTTACCAAAGGGCACCAAATTAATACTTTTTATAATGGTTTAAGCATGAATGACCAAGATTCACTAAATAGTGCCTCGGGGGGGTAATATTTTGGTTAAGATTTCTAATGCCGCTTGGGATATTATTGAAAATAAGTCTCGTGTGCAAACCAAGAGTGTTCGGACCAATGCCGCTAGTGCTAGTACTAGTGACAACGACAAGAGACTTGACAAAATTACGTCGCTTCTTGAATCGCTTGTTACCCACACCGCTAGCAATACCAACAGCATCAACGCTAAAAACGCTCAAGACGCTCAAGTCAATGCTGTTAGCCAACCATGTGAAATATGCGGGGGACCTCACTCTTACACTACTTGTACCACCACCCAAGACTACCCTTCTGAGAATGTTAATGCAGCATACGGTACCTATCCTCCGGCCGCTTATCAAGCTCGTCCTCAAGGTGACCGCAACTTGCTTAGCTACGGCTCAAAGAACTTTCTTTCCCCGCCCGGTTTTCCTCCTAACAACCCAAACCAACAACAAAACCTCAATCGCCCTCCTCAACAACAACCTCGTGCACCATACCAACCACCTCAAAGACAACCATATCCACCTCAAAGAAAAAACCATGTTTACCAACAACCTGCTTATCAACCACCCGCATACAATGCTCCTCCCAACCAACCCACCGCATTACACCAAGATATTGGAACCTACATGAGGACTAATGATGTGATCGTGGACAATCTCCAGCGGGAAGTGCTCAACTTGAAAGCAGACATGGTGAAACAAGGGAACGATCTTCGAGCTGATATGCGAAACACTTTGGCAAGTCAAACAAATGACTTAAGGAACATGATGGCTGGATTCTTCCAAGGTAATCAATCCTCTTCTTCGGGTACTCTTCCGAGTAACACCGTTGCGAATCCAAGAGGGGAGATGAAAGCAATCACCACTCGTAGTGGAAAAGGTACCAAGGAACACGAGCTTCCTATACCTCCACCGGTGATTGTGACTAAGGAAAATGAGTCACCTGCTCCTATTCCTCAACCTTCTACTTTCCCAAATTCTCCACCTCTTACTTCTACCCCTCCTCCACCCAAGGATGTGAGTGATCCTACTATTCTAAAGCCTTCCTCTTCTTTCGATATACCTTATCCCTCAAGGTTGAGGAAAGACAAGCTCAAAAGCAAGGATGATATTCAAGTTTCAAACTTTCTCAAAATGTTTAAACAATTGAATTTCAACATCTCCTTCGCTGAGGCTCTCGCTCACATGCCTAAATATGCGAAAATGTTCAAAGATCTTCTTAGTGACAAGGAGAAGCTTCTTGATATCGCTAACACCCAACTTAATGAGAATTTCTCTGCAGTGCTCTTAAGGAAATTGCCAACTAAACTTGGTGATCCGGGTCGCTTCTTAATCCCTTGCAACTTCCCGGGAGTAGAGAATTGCATGGCCCTACCCGATCTAGGTGCCAGTATTAACTTAATGCCTTTAAGTGTTTGGAAGCAATTGTCTCTCCTTGAGCTAGTCCCCACCAAAATGACTTTCGAATTAGCTAACCGGACAGTTGCTTATCCAGTGGGGATAGCCGAAGAAGTTTTTGTAGGAGTCAACAAATTCACTTTTCCTGCCGATTTCGTCGTGGTCGACTACGATATGGACCCTCGTGTGCCATTAATCGTGGGACATCCATTCTTGAGAACCGGTCGCACTCTCATCGATGTTGAAGTGGGTGAGCTTATCATGAGAGTGGGTGACGATAAAATTGTCTTCAACATGGGAAAGCTTTCTAAACAGCCTTATTCATACGAGAGTGTTAATTGTATCGACGTTCTTGATGAGGCTTGTGAAGAACACTTCAAGGATGCTTGTAAAAGTATTCCAACTTCTCCTCCCAATGTTGAGACCGTTTCCTCTATTGATTCATCACTATCTCTATTTGGAGAAAGTGATTTCCTTTGGCAAGATCTTGAAGCAACCATGGGAGATATGAACTTAGAAAATGACGATTCTCCCACCGATTGGGATGAAGACATTCGTCTCATTGAGAAACTTCTCAAAGAGGACCATATTTCTCCACCATCTCCCAAGGCTATTGCTATCGATGAACCGAATTTGAATAAGCCTCCCATCAAAAATCCTCAGGATTTAGAGCTTAAGGAGTTGCCGTCCTATCTCGAGTACGTGTTCCTTGAAGACAACAACAAGTCGCCTGTCATCATCGCGAAGGACTTGAAAGAAGAAGAAAAATCTCGCCTGATCGCCGTGCTTAAAGATCATAAGAAGGCAATTGCTTGGAAAATTTCCGATATCCGCGGAATTGATCCAAACTTTTGTACTCACAAGATTCTCATGGAAGATGACTTTAAACCCGCAAACCAAAGCCAAAGAAGGGTTAATCCTCACATTCATAACGTCATCAAACAAGAGGTTATCAAACTTCTTGACGCCGGCTTGATTTACCCTATCTCGGATTCGCCATGGGTAAGTCCCGTCCATTGTGTGCCCAAGAAGGGCGGAATAACCGTTGTTCCCAATGAACACAACGAGTTGATTCCCACTCGTCTCGTTACTGGGTGGAGAGTTTGTATCGACAATCACAAACTCAATGATGCCACGAGAAAAGATCACTTTCCTCTTCCTTTCATGGATCAAATGCTCGAGCGTCTAGCGGGTAATGACTACTACTGCTTCTTAGACGGTTTCTCTGGGTATTTTCAAATTCCCATCGATCCCAAAGACCAAGAGAAGACCACATTCACTTGTCCCTACGGAACATTTGCTTACAAACTGCCTTTTGGTTTATGCAATGCTCCTGGGACGTTCCAAAGGTGTATGATGGCTATCTTCCATGATATGGTTGAAGAAACTATGGAAGTTTTCATGGATGATTTCTCGGTTTATGGCGATTTTTTCTCTGCTTGCCTTGCCAATTTAGAACGTATGCTTCAGCGGTGTGATGACACTCGCCTTGTTATTAATTGGGAAAAATGCCATTTCATGGTAAAAAAGGGCATCGTGCTAGGACACAAGATCTCCAAAGCCGGTCTTGAAGTGGACCGTGCTAAAGTCGATGTTATTGCTAAATTGCCTCCACCTTCAACCGTGAAGGGTGTGAGAAGTTTCCTGGGTCATGCGGGCTTCTACCGTCGCTTTGATTTCTCTAAAATCGCTCGCCCGATGACCCACCTCTTGGAAAAAGAAACTCCTTTTATCTTCTCCAACGAGTGTATTGAAGCCTTCAACCTTCTTAAGGATAAGCTAACTCAGGCACCGGTCTTGGTTACCCCTAATTGGGAGCTGCCTTTCGAGTTGATGTGCGATGCTAGCGACTTTGCTATTGGAGCGGTTTTGGGCCAACGAGTGAACAAACACTTCCAATCGATCCATTACGCTAGCAAGACAATGACGGGGGCTCAATTGCATTACACGACAACCGAAAAAGAGCTTTTAGCTGTTGTCTATGCTTTTGAAAAGTTCCGCCCCTATCTTGTCCTTTCTACCACCATCGTGTATACCGATCATTCCGCGTTGAAGTACTTGTTAACTAAACAAGATTCCAAACAAAGACTTCTTCGCTGGGTTTTGCTACTTCAAGAATTTAAAATCGAAATTCGTGATAAGAAGGGAGCTGAAAACCTAGCCGCGGATCATCTCAGTAGACTTGAGGATCCTTATCAAGGGGATCATCCGAACAAAGAGATCAATGACTCTTTTCCCCTGGAGACCTTAATGTCTATCAACTCGAGTAATGATGAAGCCCCGTGGTTTGCGGACATTGCAAACTACTTGGCGGGTGGAATTCTCATCGACGGGTTAACATCCCAGCAAAAGAAAAAGTTCTTCAAAGACATTAAGACTTACTTTTGGGATGACCCGTATCTATTCAAACAATGTGCTGATTTGATTATTCGCCGATGTGTTGATGGACCGGCAGCTTTAGACATTCTCGAGGCTTGCCACAAAGGACCCACCGGTGGTCACTTTGGTCCCAACTACACCGCCAAAAAAGTGTTTGACTCAGGATTTTATTGGCCCACCATTTATCGTAATGCTCACGAGATGGTTAAACATTGTGATGCTTGCCAAAAACAAGGCAAGATCACACATAAAGACAAGATTCCTTAGAATTTCATACAAGAGTGTGAAGTCTTTGATGTTTGGGGTATCGACTTTATGGGGCCATTCCCTTCATCTAAAGGAAACAAATACATCCTTGTAGCCATTGACTATGTTTCTAAATGGGTTGAAGCCAAAGGTTTACCCACTAATGACGCAAGGGTGGTTTGTAACTTTTTGAAGTCGCTGTTCGCTAGATTCGGTGTGCCTCGTGCCATTATTAGTGATCGCGGGACTTAGTTTTGCAATGATCAATTCGCAAGAGTCATGGCTAAGTATGGTGTAAATCATCGTCTTTCCACTGCATACCACCCAAAAACTAATGGCCAGGCTGAAATCTCTAACCGAGGATTAAAGCGAATTCTTGAAAGAACCGTGGGAGAGCATCGTGCCTCATGGGCCGATAAACTTGATGATGCTCTGTGGGCTTTTCGTACCGCATACAAGCTCCGATTGGTTGTACACCATATCGTCTCGTGTATGGGAAAGCACGCCACCTCCCCATTGAGTTGGAGCACAAGGCTTACTGGGCCTTGAAGTGGGCTAATTTCGATATCAACAAAGCCGATGACCTACGCAAGATCCAACTCAATAAGCTGAATGAACTCTGGAATGAAGCTTATGAAAATTCTTTGATCTATAAGGAAAGGACTAAGCTCATTCACGACTCTAAGATTAAAAACCGAGAGTTCCAAGTTGGAGACAAAGTTTTACTCTTTAACTCTCGGTTAAAAATCTTTTCGGGCAAGCTGAAATCTCGTTGGTCCGGCCCATTCACCATTGCCCAAATTTTTCCATATGGTACTCTCGAGCTCGCTCAACTTAATGGACCTAATTTTAAGGTGAATGGCCAACGATGAAGTTGTACTTTGGTGAGGACATCTCTCATGAGATGATTCCATCCCTCACCACGTTTCCCATGAACTAATTTTGGGTCGAGTCAGGCTCGTGACTCGGTTATCAAAAACAAGCGCTCCTCGGGAGGCAACCCGAGTATCTATCCTTTTCCGTTTTAACCTCCTAAGTGTAGGGGGACTTCTATAGGTTGTTTGTGTTTGTGTGGTGATGTGATTACAGGGATGAATGCACTCTTGGAATCTTTGAAGAACCGTGCTCCCGTGTTATCCGAAATCCGGTTCTATCTCTCAACTATCGTGATTCAATTTTCTTCATACTCACATTTGAAATTGATCACGTTAGTCGTCTCTTCCTTAGCTTGATTTGACCAACGTGCACAATGTGGAGACTTTTCCCACATGCTTAAACATTAAGGAAAATGTTTATCTTAAGTGTAGGGGGACTTCTATCGAAGTTTTAAGTGGACTTTTCCATGAAAATGCCTTCATTTAACCGGAAAATCATCTTTTTCATCATTTTTCAATTTTTTTATTAACTTTGGCCATTTAGTCGTAATTTTTAAATTTTTAGCGTTGCTTTCATATGTATATATCCCGCAATAAAGTCAGAAATATTAATAAAGTGGTGTAGCTAGTTTTGAAATCTTTGACATATTAGGCCCGTTGCGATTATTTTGACTCAACCCGAATATACTTATCCATGTTTATTCTAGCTAGTATCCTTAACCATGTAGACCTTAATTGGTTTATTAGGCTAAGTATCCACGAGTCTCATTACTTGAGATTTTAAATTGTGGAGGACGAGAAATGATAGAGTCAATTATAAGTCGGTATTCTTGCACAAGCTCACTTGGTGTAATTATTTGCCTATTCTCCCATCACTTGCTAATAATTTATCTGCAATAAGTAAGGTCGTACGATTTGAAAAGTTACTTAGCTTCTAGCCCAAGATCGTTTAAAAGTTGCTCGGTAATGATAAGAGTTCATAGCCAAGGCATAACTTATGAAGCGGGGCGCGAAGATTGGCGAGTACGAAAAGGCCCTAACAAGGCATGAGGATTCCATTTTATTGCTAAAGATCCAAGGTGATGTGAAAAGCATTATTCCCAAAATCAATATGAAGGATCAAGACTCACGACGAAAAGCAATCAACTCCCATAAAGATCATGGAGAAGTCTATCCGAAAAGACCCTAACAAGGTATGAGGATAAATAGATCCAAGTCCGAAAAAGAGGCGGATCGTTGTATCTCAAAATCCCAATTAGCGATTGAAGAAATAATCATGAAGTCGTGGTCAACAAAGTTGGAGTATCCCTCAAAAGTCTCCAAGTGAAGAAACTCTATTAACGAAGAGAAGACCATTATCTCAAGAACGTCTCTCGAAGATATGAAGTATGAAGTACATGCCAAATATCGGCCCGAGAAAGGTCTCAAATCGTGAAACGAGTTATGCCAAGATATGAAATTTTTGATATCCCGAGAAGCAGTTTTAAGAGATTTTGTCCTTTAGCGAACTATTGATCAAATCGTCCTACTTTGCTTTCAGCCTAAATAAACTATCGCAATAAGTCCAAAAATGCATCTTCATGATCATTCTAAGACCAAAATAAAATATAAGAGATACACTTAGGAATAAGGGAGTTTAAGCATATAATTAAGCCATGTGTGTAAGTGTTTGATTTGCTAACTTATAATAACAATGATCTCGTTTTTAAGCTTAGTTTGGGGAACATGAAACTTGAGGGTGATAAATCTTCGCATCACCAAAGCCCTAATGTATGTCCTTGATCTCTTTGCAAGTTATTTCCATGTAGCTATTTTCTAGTGAAAATGGTTTTCTATCCTTTTGTTTACTTTAAAGTTTTAATTTCTCTTAGTACTTTAATTTTTGTTTAGTAGTATTTTAATAAGGCCAAGGTTGATTGATTATGAGAAAAGTGTAAATTTGCTTTATCACTGAGCATTGCATGAGGGCATGGCAATGGTTAAGTGTAGGGGATTTGATAGGTGTGAAAACACCCATCCTTTTACCACTTATTTCTGGCTAAAACGAGACCAAAACGCGTATTTAATATCATTTGTTTGGAATTATGCGTGGTTTTTGTGTTTATTGTGTTTTCAGAGCCAACCGGATGGATATTGGAGAAAACATGGGATTGCACGGGTTTTATTGAAGAAAAAGACTCAAGACGAAGTCTATTGTCCAAGAGATGCAAAAGATTTGAAGTCAATGGGCCTGTTTGAAGATTTATCGAAGAAAAGGACCAAAGATGGAGGATTTACATATGTCGAAGAAACTCAAGTCTATTAAACGAAGAAATTAAAAGACGAGTTGAATTTAATCGTCGACAAATCCCGAATCAGAATCGAAAACGTCAACTTTTCTGAAAAGACGAGAAGACAAGAAGAAAGGGAGAAAGCCCACTCACCAACCAATCACTAAGCCTATAAATAGGCTCCAGCCTCACACTTTTTGGGAGAGTTTTTCATTTCCCAGTTTCTTTCTTTTCTTTCGTAGGAAGCCAACACCATTAAGGTGTTGGTGATTTTTCATTCTTGTGAAATGTTTAATTTTGTAAGTGTTTAATCTTTCCTTTTGTTTACTCTACATTAATCTATCAATTTAATCCTTCCATTAATCTTGTTCATCTTCATCTTTTTGATTTAAAGCTTAAAGTTCTTATTTGGTTGATTTTGATCTTCAAAAGTTATTGGGTTTTGTGTTTTTATTGTTGGGATTTGATTTTTATGGTTAGTAGATGATTGGTGATTAGTCTTTGTTTAAGTTTTGGTTAAAAACTTGGTTGATTTTGGCTTAAAATCGTTTTCCCCTGTTTTTCCTGTTTACTGTTCTTCATTCCCCAGTATTCCGAATCAAGCACTGTTCATAATTATTCCGTATCAACCAGTTATTCCGCATCAATCATATATTCCGCATCAATCAATTATTCCGCATGAGTCTTTTATTCCGAATGAACCTATTATTCCACATGAAAGATTATTCTGCATGAAAGAACATTCCGCATGAACCTAATATTCTTCATGAGCAAGATATTCCGCATGAGCCGTTTTCTAACACCCCCAAATTTATACAACTCAATACAGCGGAAGAATAGTTGGTGTTACGGGATAGCACATTACTCACATCATAGACAACGCATAAAAATCGCGTCGTTTATTAATAAAGCATTTCCATTCATAAATATCAAAGTTACATAGGTCCCAATTCATTTTATTTCATACAGGTTCTACAAAGCATTTGAATGGAAATTTGTTATTTAAGTGCGGGCCATGAATTCTTGTTGTCTTCCCGAGAATTACCTTCAAGTACCTGAGATAAAACATGTTAAAAGAAAAGGTCAGCGATAACGCCGAGTGAATTCATAGAGTTTAATAAAATCCATCAATATAATATCAGTATAAAATTATTACTGAAAATTATTTTGTACAAATCATTTTAATAGGCCATAAAATAGCAAAAGTCATTTTATACAAATCTTCATCAAAATCATAATATAGGCGTTTGCCTTAAAAATCATTATACGAGCCAATGTCGTAAAAAACATCATACAATACGTCTTATGACGTTGTATGAAAATAAAAACCGTTATATGAATATGCTTATGAAAACCAAAACACGAACATAATATCAATAGTATGACCCTGTATTGCTAGTCAGGCAATACATCGTAATTCGGTGCGTCTAGTAGTATTTCGTTAGTTGGATTATTATAAGCCGCATGACATTGTTACCTTACTAAACCAAACAATGGGTAGCTAACCCGATACTCAATTTGCCCATCTAAATTAGCGTGTCGTCACAAAGGTCACGCTATGGAAATCTTCTCATACATAAATTCACATACCAATCAATGTGGCACGACGGGGATCAACCGTCAAGGCGCGAACTGGGGTGATCGTCCCCAAATAGTACTATTAAATGCATAAGCGTCTACCAAATCCCGGTAGTTCACAATTCATGCTAATGGGACTTTTAATGACATAACCTAACTTTAATAATCCATTTTATTTCATCTATCGGGTCCTTTAATCATTTATCGGGTCATACAATCGGGTCATACAATCATTCGGGTCCAAATCAATAAACAAACAATCGGGACAAATGGTGTCCTATTTTATAAAAACTAACATGTTATCTCCCTCGTGGGTTTATAAAACATTTCATAAAAACGTTTAAAAGAGTGCGCGGCTATGAACTCACGTTGATGTGGGAAGACGGGTTATCGGCAATTCGGACGTACGGTGCGTCCTTCAATCACAGAAACCTAGGCAAATAATACTCGTCTTAAACTCATGTCCTTTGACTTTATAAAAATAAAAATTATGTATACATATTATGATTTTATATATATGATGATCAAGTGGGTTTATATATTCTCATTTACTCGTTTTAGTGTTATGTGTCGATAACTTTTATACTAGTTTACTAGTTTTACCTATTTACGTGTTTTAAGTCCAATATACATATTATAAGTTCTTTAACTCTTATTAATCCATTTCATACTTGTATTATCAGTATTTATACTTTACATGTTGGGCCCAGATGGGTTAAGTCCAATAAATAAGTTTATAAGTGTTTTAGCCCATTTTGTTGTATTATTAATTCAATAACGTTAACTTAGCCCGTTAATGTCCGTATGTTATATAATTTGGGTTTTATCGGTTTTACTTGTTATATATGTTTATATATCAGTATATGAGTTTTAAAAACTTTACATTAGACGGGTCCAACCGTCTAAGTTTTATTTAACAAAAACGTTAATTTTACGGTAATAGCCGAAAAAGTCGTAAAAATCATGTTTATAGTTTTATAACTTATAAAACTTATCAAACTACCATTTTTATACAATGTTCATTTATTTATCTTTATACATATTTATATAAATGTATTATATGAGTTAGTGGGTTTTAGTTCACATTTTATACTATTTTTATTTGAGTGCTTATATAATACTATTATACTTTAATTTCCAAAATCTGATTTTTATTTTCAAGTTCACCAAAACTACCATATCTAGAGTTCTATATGGAGATAGAAGCTCAACTTTTTATGACATAAACTACATGATATGTGATCCATTTAACTCTTCTATAGATACTGTTGAATCATCCTCTAAGTATTTCTAAAAATCGTCCAAAACAGTGAACTCAGATTGGTACTCTAAACTTGTTTTGATCATATCTCACTCATTACAATGATTCCATAACATGGCCAACTCTCACATGTGTACAAGACCCATAGCTTACTGTATATGAATCTATTCAAGTCATTTAACCAGTTTAACATATGATTCTTTACTGTTTTATACAGCCATCTAAATTAAGCAAGATTTTAACCTTGTTTCTTATAGTTTTTCATCTTTTTAAGCATGTTTATCAACATCAAATCCCCACACAATATTTTTAATCATCATTCATCATCATATACATATACATAAGTGAAAGAAATACAAGATTACATAATCAAAAATAACAAGAGGATGAGGAGGACAATCTTTATACCACCAAGTTGATGTAGGTTGTGATCAAAACATGGAAATTGATGGAGAAACTTGTGAATAACCAAGACCATCTTCAAGACCACCAATCTTCATAAACTCCTTGTGGAAAATCAGCCCCAAGACTCCATGTAAACTCCTCCTTGGATGTTAAAACTTGCACCAATCTTCATCTCTTTGAATGGAGATTAACATATGTTAATTATAACATATGTTTGTGGTTAAAATTGATCAAGTGATGGTGGTTTGGAGGTGTAAATGGGACGACAATGGTGGAGTGGGATGAGAGAAAATGTGTTGTTTGCATGAGTGGTAAATGAATAAGTGGTTTGGTTAATGGTTTAGCTAGTTTTGGTGGTAAGTGTAAGCTTCATTGTGAAGCTAAGTTACATGTGTAGCTGATAGGTGTATAAACACCCATCTTTTCTACCACTTAATTACAATAATAACCGGACCAAAACGTGTATTTTATGTCTTTTATGTCGGAATTATGCGTGGTTTGTGTTTTTGTTGTAATTTAGGACGAAAAGGTGAAAAGTGGAGAAAACACGGGAATTCACGGGCATTTACGGACTTTTGTTGAAGAAAAAGATGAAAGACGAAGTCAAGAAGTCAAGAGTGCAAAAAGAACGGAAGTCCACGACCAATTCTGAAGATTTATTGAAGAAAAAGTCAAAAGATGGAAGTTTATCAAAAGCCGAAGAATTCAAGTCTATTTTATTGAAGAATTTAAAGACGAGTTCAAATAAATCCCGAAGCCAAAAGTTCCTTAAGTCCAAGTTTAAAGAAGATTAGAAGAAAAGGACTATGTATGCAATTAATGAAGATTAAAAGAAGAAGGGACTTAATTACGCAATTAAGAGAAAAGGAAAGAGGGGAGGAAGCTTCCTTAATCCTCCCCTATAAATAGTCATTAGATGTAATCTTTTCATTTTGTTGGCTAAGTGTGATAATTAGCTCTTCCACCATTTACTTACCTTGTCATTTAATTTCTTGTCAAATTTAAATACCTTGTCTTGCACCTTAAATTCATTTAATTTTAAGTAAGTTTTCATTTAATTATTGTCAATCTTTACTTTATCTTGTCAATCTCTTATCTACCTTTCTTAATCTTTGATTTATGTGTTTATGTTTATGTTCATGTTCATCCTTTTATTTTGATCCAAATAGTTTCTTGATTATTGTGGTTAAAGTTGTTTGATTTATTGATTTTTATTGTTTGTTTATGTTTAATGTTGATTCGTTATTAGTATGATTAATTCGTGTGATTGATTTTGGTTAAATTAGTTTTAGATCTGCTGCTACTGTTTTCCTTGTTCTTCGGAAAGATTGTTTCTGTTTCTTTGTTTCCAGGAAAAGTTCCGAGCCAAGGCAAGGAGAGGAGTGTTCATTCGGAAGTCCAAAGTTCCGAGCCAAGGGGTTTCATCCGGAACTTCAAAGTTCCGGATCAAGAGTGTTCATTCGGAACTCCAAAAGTTCCGAATCAAATACTTCCGAACGAAAGTCCGACTCAAGCATTAGTTCATTCGGAACTTGAAAGTTCCGGATCAATTCACTTCATTCGGAATTCAAAAAGTTCCGGATCAAGGAGATTCATTCGGAACTCAAAAGTTCCGAATCAAGGGGCTTCATTCGGAACTTCTTAAAAGTTCCGAACCAACTTCCGGATCAAGGGTAAGTTCTGATTCAAGAAGTGTTCATTCGGAAGTCTGAAACTTCCGAATCAAGGAGGCTTCATTCGGAATCTTCCGAATCAAGGGTGACCAAAAACTTCCGAATCAAGGCAAAATTTAGAAGTTCCGAATCAGTAAAGTTCCGAACGAAGGATTGTTTTGGATAAGTGACATATTCAGATCAATTTGTTCCGGATCAAGGATTTTGGTAATATTCCGAGCGAAGAAGAATCATTCCAACCGAAGGTGATATTTCGGACGAGTGATTGTTCCAAACGAAGGATAATTCCGAATGAGCTGTATTCAGGTTCTTATTAGCTTTTGTCTTTGATTTTTATTTTCAAGCTTTATTTTTCCCGCCTTTATTTTAATTGCACTTTAAGTTTATTTGCCTTAGTTTTATTTTAGACTTGCCTTAGTTTTAGTCGCGCTTTAAGTTTGCTTTAGATAGATTTAAGTTTGCGTTATTTTCATTTAGTGCCTTTTAATTCTCGTCTCGCTTTTAAATACTTGCACCATTTACTTTAAATTAGATTTAGATTTACTTTTAATTACACTTTTACTTTATTTGTTTTGCACCTTTTATTTTAAAAACTACAACGACACATTTTTGTTCAACCAAAATAACAATAGAGTCACATAGAGAGCCTAGATCAATTCGATTAGACCAACACAACGAACTTTAATTCTCTTACTAGGCAAAATCTTAGTTATCAGTAACTTAGTTTAATGTAACTTGGACACCTAAGGGTGTTGTGGCCAGTTATAGTGGGGGTGGGACAAGTGTCCCACATGTCTCATCCCCATTTATTTACGGGTACTCCTCGATTCTAGTTTCCTTGATTTGCGTGCCCTCGGGTCATTTTACGAAAAACGTTTTTATAAATTATGAATCAACGGCACAAAACGAATCTAATAAAAGTTGTCTCATCAAAAACGGAGTTCGAAAACGTAAATACGTAATCCTAGGGTTTCCGGTTTAGTTGTAAAGGACGTTAAATTAAAATCGTAAGTCCTAATCTCTTCTCGTAAATTTGTGAGTTTATGAACCAACACAAATTTAAAACTCCAAAATAATATTCACGGATAAATTTATTTTTTGAAATGTCAGACTGTCACCAAAACGGTGTATGTAAACGTAAGCACGTAACGTAGAATCCTCCGGTTTAGACGTAGTCGACGCTACTTCAAGACGTAAATCCAAATTACTTCCCAAAAATAAGTGAGTTCTTAATATAACATTACAATAATATTTTTAATTAAATATTGAGAATAAAAATATCAACCATAATTTGACGGATTGTCACAACATTTACCCCTAAACAGGATCTTTGTCCTCAAAGATCATCTTACTACTCGCTTCTTATAGAGTTAAAGCCATGTGGGTATTTCCTCCACATTCGGTCTTTTCTCACAAGTGTAATCCATTACGATACGCGAGTTTCATCAAACATAACTACGGGAATAAGATCAGGCTAAATGTTGACTTACTTTCTCTATCCATGATGTTCACGGGTTTTTGATGAATGTAACTTTTCGCCGATCTAAACTTTACTAAGAAACAATCAGATTCTCACTTGATAGACATTTTATCAAGTTCGATTTACAAAACATAATTCACGCAGCTCTTGAAGTCCTAGGGTAGATCCAGCTTATATGCCTTTCAATCCCAACTTTTACATCACCTCAATGGTCCCATACAACGAGGACTTATATCCCATGATCTTTCAGATCATTAACTCATTTTTCCAAGGTTAGAAAATTTTGGTATAACTTCGCTACCCATCTGGCACTTCAAGATCTACATTTCATATTCACATAACCTCCTGCCTACTACCGGCAGTCAACAATCAGGTCCTAGTTTCAACAATCAATTCAGGTCTCGCGGGTCGAGTATTTTGTAACGTTAGGTTCGCCATCATAGGAAACCTTAAACCTAAAAGACATGTCCAACTCACAATGGGTGTATGTCGGGTGTCTTCATCTCAACTCCTGCTTACAGATGCTCTAACATTTAGATCCTAACAAGATTCGATCTCGATCCTAATACGATGATTATCAATGATAATCATTCCAAAGGAAAACGATTATACGGTCTATTACCAAAGGTCAATCATTCAAACATAGAACAGTGCTTATAGTATTTTGTATCGTTACTTTACCTCGTCCCTTCGATTGGGGTGGTACACAGTACTCTCATCAAGATTCGTTCTTAATGACTTCTGAGCAAATCTCTAGAAATTCAATGTGAAGCGAGGATCTTGATAGAGGTGATCGATACAGGCACACCATGTTTACACAACTCCTTTAAATATAAAGAGTCAATTTCTTCATCAAGAATCTATCATTAACAAAAATGATATTAGCAGATTTGGTCAGTCTGTCGACGATGACCCAAATCAAATCAAATTCAGATGATGACCTTTGAAATAGCTAGGAGTTTACTAATGTATGAGGCGATGTCTGCCTTTATAATGTGTCATCAGTACAACTTCTTTAGATAAAGATACATTTAGTCATAAATGACATAAATAGAATACTTATACTTACAAATTCCAACATAACTATATCTCACAATCCTCCATATTTAGACAATCACAAGTGGCCTTTTATACATCTAACACCATCGGCTTCTCAATTCTAATGGTTCATATTTGCCGTGAACCCCTTTTTATTATCTATATTATCCTTTTTATAAGCATCGGCTATATTTTAAATTGTTCGGCAATTTATTTTGCACATTCATTATTAAGAAATACATCGTAATTGGTTCTTTATACTTTGTACATAATACGTCGATATCTAAATTCACCTTTCTTGATGATATAATTATCATGTCCACAATTCACTCAGATATTCTTTCTATATTATGCGTCAGTAATTACGTTCACCTTTCTTCATATTTTCTAAGTTTCAGTTTCGTCTCATCTATCATTTTTATCAGTTTTTCTCAATCCGGCGTTTAAAGCATCGATAACTATTACAATTAACTAAATAATTATTATTAAATTTATATGAAACGTAAACGTAAAGATTTTAAATTTCTTAGTTCGACCAGTTATATAAAATGTTCAAAATAAATTTGAATTTAATTAACAAGATTTTTATTGATTTATCGAAAATAATTAAAATAGTTAATAAGATTCGAAAATGTTCGAGAAATCTTTGGTTATACTTTGGTCAAAATTTTCTTAGTTTAAAAGCAAAAATTGTCGTTTCAAATTTCAAGTTATGGTTTAAATGGGTTTCCTCAATCCTTCTTAGGTTGTCTTAAGGTATGCAAAAACATTTACCCCTAAACAGAAGTTTAGTTAAATGTTTTGGTTATAAGGGAATAATCCCTCAAAAGTTCTTTGTTAAAACATTTGTCAAAACACACTTGCACTCTCTTTTTGGTAAAGCCAAAAGTCTTAAAAGGGCTCTTAATTTTTTTTGAAGAGTCAATATATTCCATTATCCTATTAATCACACGGTTAAATCATGTAAAGGATTAAGTCTTAAGTCATATGTTAAATATTCAAGGTACATGTTTTTATTGTTCGGTCAATTCAGGGCAATCTATAAATAATTATTCACTCATTCTTATTCTTATAAACAAACAAATGGTCCTTAATGATCGCAAGCATGAATTTATCAAATTACAGCCTACACACGTGATTCACCTAATTTATGAATGCTACATGTGTATTAGTCAATCCAAATGACATCACGTGAAACTCATAATGTCCATTACAAGTACCGGATGTAGTGGTTGGAATACATAATCTTTTTCGCGGACGCGAAGTTGATGATAACCATGCCGTGGATCAAATCTTTAAAACATTCGCTAGAACCTTGTAAATGATCGAACAAATCTTCCATTTCGAGTTATGGATATCGTTTTCGATTGTCAATTTACTCAGTTCACAGTAATCTATAAATATAAGGAATGATAACACCATACCTCTTCATAATGACGAGCTTGGTAGAATAAAATCTATCTCTGACAACTCTCTCAGTTGTACGGTAATTCCTTTAATTTAGATGGTGCCGAGGTACAGTGCACATGCCACAGGTGCAGCACCGGAAATATAATCAATATCAATTTCAATATGCCTTAATGGCAAAAGTCTAGGTAATTCACCAATAAATACTTACTAAAGTTTCAGATAACGGAAACATGTTTTAATAAGTTTTCTTTAAGTTCTTTCTAGATTATAATATCTATTACTAATTCACAATCATTCACGGTATAATTTCAAGTCTAAATGTAGGATATGGTCATCCATTAAGAACTATCTAGATCACTTTTGATAATAAACATCTTATCATTTAGGGGAATTCAATTCGAGTTCCCATCAATTAAGACAATATCGTCATGTCATAATCAATCAATCCATTCTACTGGCACTATCAACTTTCCAGTTTTATTGCCGTCGATAAGATGTGAACTTCTCAAAAGACTAATAATAACTCATAATCCTTCACAAATTCAAGGATATATGGAGACACAACTACCATTAAAAGAGTAAGGTCAACGCATAATCTACGTGAGAGAATTTCAAATCTGATACAGACGAAAACATTAACGAATATGAATATATCCCATGTTTTCATAATTTGAGTACGCATTCGAAAGCTCCTCGAGGATCGTTACCCAGGTCATTCAAATTAAATCTAATCAAAATAAATGATAGGAACGTCAATACATCGAGTCGGGTATCAACATTCGGTAATCAAATACTTTTTCAAAGAATCTCACTACGAGAGTAATGGACAAAGAGGGAATATAAATTGTCAAATAGGACAATTTCCACAGATGAGTAAATTCGACTCAGAAGAATAGATGCTACAGGCACATATGTAGGTGTCCCTATCAATATGTCCCTATTTTTCACTTCTTGCAGATCTCATAAAATTTAATCTTTCACAATCTTCAAAGAATATTTAGTGCTTATTCATTAGTTTTATGGTGACTACTAATCATCCGTGCATGGTTCTTTCCAAATTGTATGTAGGCGCGCAACTATATACAATTTCAAGATTAACAATGCAATACTCAGTTCGTCAAAATTTTATCATCATGTTTATAATAAAAACATTTTCATGCTTGATTCTTAAAAAAGAATCAAGAATAAATTTACAAAGATTTTCTTTGTTATGAAAACAGCTATGTTTTCCAAGGTACTTTATAAACAACTTCGTCTCGATAACAATCACTTATAAATCTTACTTTGAATATTCCTTATAGTGATGAAAATTCAATTTTTCTCAAGGGATACTATTGTATTTTATAAAAACAATGAGTGATCTGCAAAAGAGTGATGAAAAGTTGTTCACCAAGAACTAACTACAATATGATAGGAAATGAGCTTAGCCAAATAATCATTAGGTTCATGACCTCGATGGCACTCACGAAGAATGATTCACAACGTAACTCAAATCAAGATGAGTACTTGTTCAATGGTTGCATCACAAATGCGAACATTAGGATGAAGCAATAAAGGATAGATAACATCGATACATGTAGAATTTAGCAATCAAATGTAGTCTTTTCATTAATCACAAACAAGTCTAAATTGTACCGTAACACATTACGTGTCACTATGTCATACAATTCTCAGAACTCATCCTACCAACTGATATCTCAGTTAAATTAGGGATTTTAAAAGATACCACAATGAATACTAATCTACAAGAGTCATTAGGTGTTCCACATGTCCCGGAAGATCCATCGGTCTCAATTCAGAAGAAGATTTCTTCAATTTATTTGTTGGACACTGGGCATCCTCATTATTGGACAATGGCCTAGGAACAACACTTAACACGAACTAACAATCATTTAAAACCTTATAATTAAATCATAGAACTCAACAACTTCCTCTTAACAATTTCTTATTCCCTATGTGTTAAATTTTACTTTATTCAAGTTTCAATCAACTTATACTCAATGCGATATCCTACCTCATATTCCAATACTTTCAGCCTTATTTATTAACCTTAAAAGGGCAATAAAAGCTCGATATGAATCAATACTTAATTTCTAATCCTATAGTTCTTACAACAACAATTATCAAATGAGTCACTAGTATGAGATGACTCATACATTCAATTAGACTTCTCGGAAAGGTATTAGTGTCATGAGGCTTTTGGGTAATGGTTCCAATGACAGCCTCAAGTGAAACATTCACCCTTTCGATTTCAAATTTAAGAATTGGGTGACAACGACTCAGATGACATCTTTCTAGGTGGTAACGTTTTGTCAAACTCCACTCTATGAGGAAAGATCGTCATGACATCGATATCAGATTTAATCTCGCCAATTCTTTTTCAATATCACATTCAACTAATATCTACATTTCTACGAATATCAACCATTTTGTTGGGATCATAAATATCCACAACTTGGTTTAGATCTAGCATAGCTAGAATTCCTACGAGAATAGCTTCGATTAATTTACTAGGGGATTTAGGGTTCCTTTTGACAATCTACGTCGTATAAATACCTCATATAAATATCAAAATAATCATCAAACAACCATGTAATCAAATTACATCATATATATATATATATATATATATATATATATATATATATATATATATATATATATATATATATATATATATATATATATATATATATATATATATATATAATCCAAGTTATATATATATATATATTAAAATAACACTTCTCAGTCTGGCCTTGTCGGTAACTCGGGAAATCTTCGGCACCGTTATAGTCAAAATATTTTTAGACATTTTTAGAAAAATGTTTATAGTTAAAAGATTTTGAAAAGTTTTATTCAAAACCTTGGTTTTAAAAATATTTCGTTCTCTATAACGAGAGCTCTGGTACCAAACTGTAACACCGCAAATTTATACAACTCAATACAGCGGAAGACTAGTTGGTGTTACGGGATAGCACATTACTCACATCATAGACAACGCATAAAAATCGCGTCGTTTATTAATAAAGCATTTCCATTCATAAATATCAAAGTTACATAGGTCCCAAGTCATTTTATTTCATACATGTTCTACATAGCATTTGAATGGAAATTTTTTATTTAAGTGCGGGCCATGAATTCTTGTTGTCTTCCCGAGAATTACCTTCAAGTACCTGAGATAAAATATGTTAAAATAAAAGGTCAGTGATAACACCGAGTGAATTCATAGAGTTTAATAAAATCCATCAATATAATATCAGTATAAAATTATTACTGAAAATCATTTTGTACAAATCATTTTAATTGGCCATAAAATAGCCAAAGTCATTTTATACAAATCTCCATCAAAATCATAATATAGGCGTTTGCCTTAAAAATCATTATACGAGCCAATGTCGTAAAAACATCATACAATACGTCTTATGACGTTGTATGTAAATAAAAACCGTTATATGAATATGGTTATGAAAAACAAAACACGAACATAATATCAATAGTATGACCCTGTATTGCTAGTCAGGCAATACATCGTAATTCGGTGCGTCTAGTAGTATTTCGTTAGTTGGATTATTATAAGCCGCATGACATTGTTACCTTACTAAACCAAACAACGGGTAGCTAACCCGATACTCAATTTGCGCATCTAAATTAGCGTGTCATCACAAAGGTCACGCTATGGAAATCTTCTCATACATAATTTCGCTTACCAATCAATGTGGCACGACGGGGATCAACCGTCAAGGCGCGAACTTGGGTGATCGTCCCCAAATAGTACTATTAAATGCATAAGCGTCTACCAAATCCCGGTAGTTCACAATTCATGCTAATGGGACTTTTAGTGACATAACCTAACTTTAATAATCCATTTTATTTCATCTATCGGGTCCTTTAATCATTTATCGGGTCATACAATCGGGTCATACAATCATTCGGGTCCAAATCAATAAACAAACAATCGGGACAAATGGTGTCCTATTTTATAAAAACTAACATGTTATCTCCCTCGCGGGTTATAAAACATTTCATAAAAACATTTAAAAGAGTGCGAGGCTATGAACTCACATTGATGTGGGAAGACGGGTTATCGGCAATTCGGACGTACGGTGCGTGCTTCAATCACGGAAACCTAGACAAATAATACTCGTCTTAGACTCATGTCCTTTGACTTTATAAAAATAACAATTATGTATACATATGATGATTTTATATATATGATGATCAAGTGGGTTTACATATTCTCATTTACTCGTTTTAGTGTTATGTGTCGATAACTTTCATACTTGTATTATCAGTATTTATACTTTACATGTTGGGCCCAGATGGGTTAAGCCTAATAAATAAGTTTATAAGTGTTTTAGCCCATTTTGTTGTATTATTAATCCAATAACGTGAACTTAGCCCGTTAATGTCCGTATGTTATATAATTCGGGTTTTATCGGTTTTTACTTGTTATATATGTTTATATATCAGTATATGAGTTTTAAAAACTTTACATTAGACGGGTCCAACCGTCTAAGTTTTATTTAACAAAAACGTTAATCTTACGGTAATAGCCGAAAAAGTCGTAAAAATCATGTTTATAGTTTTATAACTTATAAAACTTATCAAACTACAATTTTTATACAATGTTCATTTATTTATCTTTATACATATATATATAAATGTATTATATGAGTTAATGGGTTTTAGTTCACATTTTATACTATTTTTATTTGAGTGCTTATATAATACTATTATACTTTAATTTCCAAAATCTGATTTTTATTTTCAAGTTCATCAAAACTGCCATATCTAGAGTTCTATATGGAGATAGAAGCTCAAATGTTTATGACATAAACTACATGATATGTGCTACATTTAACTCTTCTATAGCTACTGTTGAATCATCCTCTAAGTATATTCTAAAAATCGTCCAAAATAGTGAACTCAGATTGGTACTCTAAACTTGTTTTGATCATATCTCACTCATTACAATGATTCCATTGCATGGCCAACTCTCACATGTGTACAAGACCCATAGCTTACTGTATATCAATCTATTCAAGTCATTTTACCAGTTTACCATATGATTCTTTACTGTTTTATACAGCCATCTAAATTAAGCAAGATTTTAACCTTTTTTCTTATAGTTTTTCATCTTTTTAAGCATGTTTATCAACACCAAATCCCCACACAATATTTTTAATCATCATTCAACATCATATACATATACATAAGTGAAAGAGATACAAGATTACATAATCAAAAATTACAAGAGGATGAGGAGGACAATCTTTATACCACCAAGTTGATGTAGGTTGTGATCAAAACATGGAAATTGATGGAGAAACTTGTGAATAACCAAGACCATCTTCAAGACCACCAATCTTCATAAACTCCTTGTGGAAAATAAGCCCCAAGACTCCATGTAAACTCCTCCTTGGATGTTAAAACTTGCACCAATCTTCATATCTTTGAATGGAGATTAACATATGTTAATTATAACATATGTTTGTTGTTAAAATTGATCAAGTGATGGTGGTTTGGAGGTGTAAATGGGACGGCCATGGTGGAGTGAGATGAGAGAAAATGTGTTGTTTGCATGAGTGGTAAATGAATAAGTGGTTTGGTTAATGGTTTAGCTAGTTTTGGTGGTTAGTGTAAGCTTCATTGTGAAGCTAAGTTACATGTGTAACTTAGTTTCATGTAACTTGGACACCTAAGGGTGTTGTGGCCTGTTATAGTCGGGGTGGGACAAGTGTCCCACTTGTCTCATCCCAATTTATTTACGGGTACTCCTCGATTTTAGTTTCCTCGATTTGCGTGCCCTCGGGTCGTTTTATGAAAAACGTTTTTATAAATTATGAATAAACGGCACAAAACGAATCTAATAAAATTTGTCTCATCAAAAACGGAGTTCGAAAACGTAAATACGTAATCCTAGGGTTTCCGGTTTAGTCGTAAAGGACGTTAAATTAAAATCGTAAGTCCTAATCTCTTCTCGTATATTTGTGAGTTTATGAACCAACACAAATTTAAAAATCCAAAATAATATTCACGGATAAATTTATTTTCTGAAATGTCGGACTGTCACCAAAACAGTGTATGTAAACGTAAGCACGTAACGTAGAATCCTCCGGTTTAGACGTAGTCGACGCTACTTCAAGACGTAAATCCAAATTACTTCCCAAAAATAAGTGAGTTCATAATATAACATTAAAATAATATTTTTAATTAAATATTGAGAATAAAAATATCAACCATAATTTGACGGATTGTCACACGTTTATTCCGCATGAGCCTATATTCCGCATGAGTAAGATATTCCGCATGAGTGAGTTTTATCTGATTTATTCCGAATAAAGGCTACATTCCGAATCAAGCATTTAGGGTATTTACCGTTACTATTTTATTTAAATTTTAATTCAAGTTTTATTTTTATTGATTAACTGCTTCTAGTTTACTTTTAGTTACTTCACGCATTTACCTTTTAGTAGAATAGAAAACCAAACCCTCTATTTGTCACCAAGAACAATCATTCCACTTTGAGGTGTGATCAATTCGAGAAGATTCCGAGAAATTAATCTGAACCTATTGAAAACCTTAACATCAAACGTCGATACACCCAGTCGGGTATCAACATTCGGTAATCAAATACCTTTCCAAATAATATTATCATTTATAGAAATGAACAAGAAGGGGATGTCGGATGTCAATTAAGAAAATTTCCACAGATGAGTAAATTCTATTCAGAAATAATTGGTACGGGCGCATATGTAGGTGTCTCTAACAATATGTCCCTATTTTTGCACTTCTTGCTGATATCATAAAGTTTAATCTTTCACAACTTCAAAGAGAATGTAGTGTTTATTAACACTTTCATGGTGACTACTAATCAACCATGCATGGTCCCTTCCAAATTGTATGTAGGCGCGCAACTATATACAATTTTAGGATTAACGATGCAATACTCAGTTCGTCAAAACTTTGTCATCATGTTTAAAATATATTTTCATGCTTAATTCTGAAACAAGAATCGGAATGAATTTATAGAGATGTTCTTAGTTATGGAAACAATTAAATTTTCCAAAGTGTTTCATAAACAACTTTATTTCGATAACGATTACTTATAAGTCTCACTTTAAATAACCCATATGGTGATGAAAATTCAATTTTTCTCAAGGGACACTATTTTAATTTATAAAAACAATGAGTGATCTACAAAAGAGTGATGAAAAGTTGTTCACCAAGAACTAACTGCAATATGATAGGAAATGAGCTTAGCTAAATAATCATGAGGTTCATGACCTCGATGGCACTCATGAATACAAAAAGAATAATCCACAACGCAACTCAAATCGACATGAGTACTTGTTCAATGGTTGCATCACTAATGCGAGCATTAGGAAGAAGTAAGAAAAGATAGATAATATCGATACATGTAGGATTTAGCAATCAAAGGTAGTCTTCTCATTAATCACAAACAAGTCAAAATTGTACCGTAACACATTACGTGTCGTCATGTCATACAATTCCAATGACTCATCCTACCAACTGATGTCTCAGTTAAGTAAGGGATTTTAAAAGATATCATAATGAATACTAATCTACATGAGTCATAGGTGTTCCACCTGTCCCGGAAGATCCATCGGTCCCAATCCAGAAGATGATTTCTTCAATTTATTTCTTGTACACTAGGCATCCTCGTCATTGGACAATGGTCTAGGAACAACCCTTAACACGAACCAACAATCATTTAAAACTTTATAATTCAATCACAGGACTTAACGGCTTCCTCTTAACAATCTCATATTCCATACGAGTTAAATTTGACTTTATTCAAGTTTCAACCAACTTATACTCAATGCGATATCCTACCTCATTTTCGAATCCTATAGCTCTTACAACAATAGTTATCAAATGAGTCACTAGTATGAAATGACTCACACATTCAATTAGACTTCTCGGAAAGGTACTAGTGGCATGAGGCTTTTGGGTAAAGGCTCCAATGACAACCTCAAGTGCAACATTCACCTTTTCAATTTCAAATTTTGAGAATTGGTGACAACGAATCAGTTGACACCTTTATAGGTGGTAAGTTTTTGTCAAACTCCACTGTATAAGGAAAGATCGTCATGACATCGATATCAGATTTAATCTCGCCAATTCTTCTTCAAGATTTCAATCAACTAATATCAACATTTCTACGAATATCAACCATTTTGTTGGGATCATAAATATCCACAACTTGGTTTAGATCTAGAATAGCTATAATTCCTACAGGAATAGCTTCGATTGATTTGCTAGGGGAGTTAGGGTTTCATGTGACAATCAACGTCGTATAAATACCTCGTACTCATCATAGTCATTGTTGGGCATAGCATTGATTCCTTGATGGATTGTTCTTTGTGGCCAAGGTACGCTTTCGTTCTTCCACACGCCCTCTGATCATTCTTTTGATCATTACTTGACTATGTGCTTGTTCTTGCATCCTTGCCTTGACATTTGTTTGTGGTTTGTGATTCTTTCCTTTTAAAGTATCAAGCATGATGTCCATGGTTTGCACCCACACGGTTAGTAGGCCCTTTGTGGGAGATAAAGTGAATTAATACCTTGCTCATATTTTGGTTTAGACTAAGACTATTATTGAAAGTAATCTTAGTCTATACATGAATAATTGCTTTGTGTTTATTCATTACCAAAGCCGTTTAACGTTTCGCCGGAAAGGCACGCCTTAAACTACTATATATGACACAAGCTCTTCGTTACCACTATTTGAAGATTGTCATTTATCCCTTGAGCATTGGTCCTAGTCTTGATTCACTTCCCTTGACTTCTCTCCACTTTGATGTTTTGCTACGAGTAGTCGTTTGTCCGTTTTGGTTCTTTTCAATCTTGATTCAACTCGTAATCCTTCATTAAAACATATTGCCTAGTGTTTTGATGATCCAATGTTATTATAAAAGGTTCATGATAAATTTTGAAGTATCTTAGAAAAACTTGGTTTTTAAAATTTGGTGTTTTTTATTGATAAAAATCTGCATCTGTAGGCGGTTCTTTATCTTGGCGGCTCAAACCCGTGGTTCCTTATCGATAAGGTACTGCGGGCAGTAAAGTTTGTCAGAGCACCAATTTGATTATTTTATTCTTTTTCAAACCACTATCTCTCTCTCCCAAAAACACACAGTCGACGTTTTTCATCTTTTCCACCATTGTTGAAGCTTCCAAAACCTTCAATCACTCAAATTAATTGATTCCAAGTTGTGGGTTTCACTCATCCTTCATCTAACATCAATTAATTGTAAGTATTTTATTTCAATTTCATTTATTTTGTTCTAGGGTTCATCCTTTCATAATTGGGGATTTTTAAAATTAAAATTGAATTAAAACCTTAATAGGAATGTGGGCTGACATGGTTATTTTAGTATGATTCCTTAGGTTCATATTCATTAAGATTTCACTAAAACCCACTTGTAGAATAAATCCGAATTTTGATTAAATTATTTTGGTTTAAAGATGGATTTGAGATGAACCCATGAACAAATAGATAGTGACATTGTTAATGCTTACCTAAAAAACTTGTTTTGAAAAACCAATGTTCTAAGTCCATTGTTGATCCAACATAGTTCATATGTTCTTGGTAAATAATGGAATAGCTACATTGTGAACATGAGAACGATATGGATTCAATCCTTTGTTTGTCAAGAAATTGATATAACACATTCTCGTATTTTTTGTTTTTTTTATTTTACTTTTCATATGAGTGATTGGAAAAATATTGTCTTATGTTTATTTAGGAACTAATCATGCCTTCTCAATATCAAAAGGATCATCAATACACTAGACACTACATGCCAAACCTTTCCCAAACCTATGCTTCCCCCCAACTTCAAAACGCTTTTCCATCCCTTTCTACTCGTTGTTTCCATGAGGGTAGAGTCGTTGACAAGGAAATAACGGGTTATGACTATATCCAATCTATGTTTGAGCTTTCGGGGTTTGATTGCTTGCTCAACATAGAAGAAGATATTTACCCCTTATTCCTTCTTGAATTCTTTAGCACCTACTCCATGCTTGAATACAATGGAGAAATTTTCATTCGTTTCGTGTTGAATGATCAATTGATTCAATACTCCCTCGAAAACTTTGATGAAATTCTCGGTGTGCCATATGAAGGCACTTGTCATTTTACGGATAAATGGAGACTTGAAGCTCTCTTGGAATCCTACGATAAACCTCCAAATGACCTCACCAAAATTGATCTAGAGTTCATCCTTGACATCATTTCGAAAGAGCGTGATGGAAACGTTGTGAGAAGCCTTCATTCAAATGTATGAAATGTGAATCGATATGAAGTGCTCTCTAGCGACCTTAAGGATTTTATGGTCCAATGAGCAAATATCCTTAGGGAGAATGTCTTTTGTCTTGGTGGAAACCGAGATCATATCCCGGCTTGTATGGTGCATATGTTGAGTTGCATCTTTACATCCACCAAGTACAATTTGGCATTCTATATCGCTCGATGAATCAAATATGCGCTTTCAAAGCCCAAAACAAACCTTCCCTATGCTATGCTTCTTACTCGCCTTTTCAAAAGGGTTGCTCATGATTTTCCCCACCTTGATCTTTCTCGCTTCCACCCGGTTCATCGGGTTATGTTTCCTATTCAAGAGGCATATGCAAGAAAGACAAGAAGTGATCGAGGATCGTGAAAATCCGATCATCAAGAGATGGATGATGAGGACATGGACATGCCAACATGTGATGGTGATGGCATAGGTACTAGTTCTCACTTCAACTCTTCGAGTAATTCCCACCCATCCTCAAACTCATTCGTGTATGGACTTGAAGACTTAGCTCCCCCACCTCATTACTCCTCTAGTGAAGTACCGGAAGATCTCAACATGGAGCATCTCTACCGTGAAAATCTTAGGACTAGAGGTGAATTGCATGAACAACGGGTTGAGTCAAGGAAGGGATTCAAGTATTTGGGGAATATGCTCAAGGGATTGGGCAAGAAGAGAAGGTGAAAGCTTTGAAGTATTTCAAAGAATACATGTTGTTAAACATGTAATGTTGAACAATTTTTTTATTATCTTGGATGTGTATTAACTTATGCTACATGTTTGGATTGTTATTTATTTTGATCCTAAATATTGTTTATGCCATCATGTTTGTGATTTACATAGCTTTGTGCATGCCTTATGATAGTTAGCTTCTTAGATTTTGGTCAGCAGTTAATTTTGGCTCGTGAATCCTTTGGTAAAAATCTTGGTTGACCAAAATTTGAGAGGTGAAACTTTTGAAAGACCTCTGGTCGCGGTTCCATATCAACCCGCGGATCCTTATCGATAAGGAACCGCCGGTCCTAGATAAGGAACCGCCGCCACTATGTCCGGCAGGAACTTTTGGTTTACACTATTTTCTTTAATTTGTGTAAACTTTGCATGATTCTTTGCAAAAACCTGCATATTTCCTAAACTAGGTTACCTAAATTCATTATTCACCTAAAATGATTTTAACCCATTACTAGTTTGGATCATCCACTCACCCATTTAAACCCACCTTGTTAGTCATGTTCTTCACACATCATCACATCCTTCCATAACCCTCAAACCATCCTTGTCAACCATGGTTTCTACAAAAACCTCAAACACCCCAAGGAAAACACTTAAAATTAGAATTAAGGTACCCAAGCCTAACTCCTCACCATTTCACACACCCAAAAATGAGATGGTTCCAATCCTCATTTCCTCATCACCATCACCACCCCTTGCACCATGCAAGACAACATCCACCCATGGTACTAACCACTCCATTGGTTCTATCTCCTCTTCATTCAACTCAAGAATAAATGAGCTCTCTTCACCCTTCACTTCAAGTGCACCCTTGGATGTGACCACACAACCCCAACCAATCCAAAGCATTGCTTTTGTGAATGACTTTGATGACACCTTGGTGACTTCACCATTTACCCCTCCTAACTCACCCATTTCACCAACCTTGGAGAACATACCTCCACACTCACCCATTTCCCATTTGGGGAACATGCCTCTACTCTCACCCACATCACCCTTGGAGAACATGCCTCCTCCACCTCCACCAAACTCAAACATTCCAATTTTGGGTGTCCCACTTTCCCTCCTTTTGGGTGATCCTTACTATGGGTTTCAAGAGACTCATGGTCCTAATTGTCCATGTTGCCTCTACAACAACTACATCATCCATAACCTTAGGATGGAGATGTTTGGACTACATAGGAGGTTGCAAGAGTTCTTGATTACCTTGTTCTCCATGCCTCCTCCTAGGAGATGAATGATGAGTTTTCTTAATAAGTTTTTTTAACAAAACCAAGCCAAAGAAGAATACTCATCTAGATTTAATGTTAAAGCTAGCTTTGTATTAGTTAGTTTTTTCATTTGTCATTGTATTTGCTTCCTTCATGAGTGTTTCATGAAGTTGTTCTATGGATTTAGCTCTATGTGTTCCTATTATTATGTGCACATTAATCAACTTTAATTTGAAATTAAAATTGAACCTAAATCTATCACAAACTCTAAAAACTTGACTAAAATTGGTTCAAAATGATATCTAAATTATTTTGTCACCCTTTGTCAATACATTCTTTGTGAATGTGTTGCATTTACCCTAGCATAATTTAGTGCTAATAGAGGTAAAATTCCAAGATTTGCAATTTTTTGAAAAAGTCTTAGTTTTTCTCAAAACCCTGGAAAAACTTGGTTTCAATTCCACTGCACGCGGATCCTTAAAGTCCCGCGGTTCCTTAAGTGGTAAGGAACCGCCGGTCCTTATAAGATACCGCGGACAGTAAATGACTTTTGACACGTTTTTTGTCAAAATTCTTTAAACCCTATACCCTGCCAAGATTCCTTGTTTGCTCAATTTGGCTAAACATTCCTTGACACTTCACATTTTGTATTCAAATTCTTACCTTGATTACATTTTACTTATACCCAACCTTGAGATTTCATTCTCACACCTTCCCAACCTTGAAATTTCATTCTCACATCTTCCCAACCTTGAGATTTCATTCTCACACCTTCACAATGCCTAACTCCTCCATTCCTAACCATGACATTTCTTTGTCACAGCCCCACTAACCCAAAGCTTCTTCATCCAAGCTTTCAAAGAAACCAAAAATCTCGGTTCGAACTATTTGGGTTAAGAAGAATGAACCATCTTCCTCCAAGCCACCCAAAAACCCTACCTTCTCTCCAATCAAGTATTGGAATGAGACTTATACCATTAACCCCATCACTGGAGCAAAAGAAAATCTTCCCCCACCACCTCAATCCTTCAACACCCCTCAACTCAATGACCTTTCAACCTTCCCAAACCTCACAAGTCATTGTGAGAACATTTTCTACCCCATTACCTCACCACCACCAAACCCTAGGTTTGATGCCCTACCCCCATCAAACGATTTTGTGTTGCATCATGGATCCTCGTGTGCTTGTTGTCGATTTCAACAAATTGAACTTACTCATGTATATGAGAAGTTAAATTTCCTTGAATTCCTCCTCACTCGACCTCCTATCCAAGTTTTCGTTCCCGTGGACCAAACTTTGAATGATGCATCGTCGTCTTATTTTTCCATTTAGTTGTTTTAGAGTCTTTTATTTTTGTAAGCAATCTTGGAAAATTATCACTATTAGAACAGCTTATGCTTAGTGGTCTATTTTCCATATTTTTTGCTTTAGATACTCATATTGTGTGTATGACTATCTACCTTGTTATGTCTTTTCTTTTATGTAGCCTTTGTGTTCCTTGTGTGTTACTTACTTAGTTCTCTTTTGAGTTGATCATGGTTAATTTTTACAATTGCTTATGGGTGATTCCATCAATTCTAAACTTAAACCCATTGACAAGTTTATCATATTCATTAGATTGAAGGTTGATTTTTTCAATTACCTTTTTGGACATACTTAACAAAATACTTGCTTCTAATTTGAGATTTCTTCTCTCTCTCCCTCTCAAGTTACTTAGTAGGTAGTGATCATATATACATTGGTGTTTCTTTTCTTTCTACTAACCTTTGTGTAGCATGTCACCTTAGCTCACATACTTGGTGCCCCAAGCAAGGGGGAGCAACCACCAAGGGGGAGCTACTAGCAAAGTCCGATTTTCTTCAAAGACTTGTGCTAACCTTTTTGCTACGACAAAGGGGGAGAAATGATAGTGATAAACTCGTTAATATTTCGATATTTTGTGTTTCTATGTAAATGAGTTTATCGTTTTTCGTAATCAAAAAGGGGGAGATTGTTAATGCAAGTGATGCCTAAAAACATTATTAGTGTTAACTAATCTTTCTTAGTTTTGATCGCAACAAACTATACAACACATTTAGTGTAAAACACAAAACGAATTATTTAACTAACAATATCATCAAGGGAATAATCATATCACTAACCTTTCTTAATCATACTTAGTGATCATCAAAATGATTATCCTTAAAACTCACTTTTGTTAATATGACAAAAGACTTTTTAATAAACTTTCTTTTTTAGAAAATGTTTTATTAAAATGGAAAATGAAAATTTGAAAATAGCATATTCCATATGCTATTAGAATATTCTTTGAATGCTTCAAATACCTCAGATATTCTTACCCCACTAAAAGACAAAAACGAAGCGTACTCTAGGGGCGGTACCTTAAGTAGCTAGGCGGTTCCCTAGCGATATGGAGCTGCCGGGCTAGATAAGGTACCGCGCCCAGATAGCCGTTATATATCTGTTATACTTTTTCTCCTTTAAATAGTGGGTCAAATCTCATTTTCCAACAAGCCTCTTGGACGTTTTTCTCAGCCCCCCTTTCTCTTTTCTATAGTATAATCATTAGTAAATGATCACTTAAAGTGTTAAGGATGTTTACATATGATTATCCTCTTGATCCCCTCCTTTACCTTGTCTAATGAGAAGATCACTCACTCACTAGTGTTGTGATAAAGATGAATCTATAAGCTAGTCATATTCATCATCATACCCTTTTTGTTTTATGTCAATCCATTGTATTTATGAATACTTGGACTAGTTGTGTTCATCCAAGTTATTTGTGAATACTTGGATTTGTTGTGTACATCCATTGCATATGTGTTTGCTTGGATTTGTGTTGTGTAGATCTAAGCTACATGTGTGTACTTGGATATGTCTAGTTGATTTGTAATAGATTTGATTAGTAGTTCTCACTAAACTATAAAGTGATGTGGTTGTGTCTTGTGAGTTCTCACTAAACTTGAAAGTGATTAGTAGTTGTGTTGTGTGAAGTTCTCACTTAGATTCAATGTGAAGAGTCGTAAAGATTGGTTCTAGCTTTGGATTAGAACTCGACATCTATCCTTGTGTCGTAAATTGGTGAACTAGGCAACGTCGTGAAGATTGGTTCTACCTTATGATTAGAACTCGACATCTAGCCTTGTGTCGTTAAATTGTGAAGCAGGCAACGTTGTGTAGATTGGTCCTAGCTAAAGATTAGGTCTCGACATTTAGCTTAGTGTCGGAAAATAATGTAAGCGACGATGTAAGGCTTTCTCCGCCAAGAAGGGAGCTTGTGGATATAGTGGAAATCTCAAGTAGGTGTACTCGAGGAGTGGAGTAGAAACGAGGATAAAGCCTCGTTGTCTAACCACTATAAATCTTGGTGTCTTCCCACTAGGTTGTCTCCTTCCTTACTCTTTACTTATTTCATTATCATTACACTTACCTAATATCTTTGCTAGTGCATTTGAATTGAACCTAATCATTATGCAACTTAGCTTCAAGCAAAAGATAGTTTTGATACAAACCAAATTGAAAGTAATTTTAATTTGGTTGCCAATCGAAGAGAAACTATTCAACCCCCTTCTAGTTTCTACAATAACCCTGCTGTGGATCAAATCTTTAGAACATACGCTAGAACCTTGTAAATGATCGAACAAATCTTCCATCTTGAGTAATAGATATAAACTTTGATCGTCAATTTATTCAGTTCACAGTAATCAATAAATATAAGGAATGATAACACCATAGCTCTTCATAATGACGAGCTCGGTAGAATAAAAGCTTTCTCCGACAACTCTCTCAGTTGTACTGTAATTCTTTTAATTCAGATGGTGCTGACGTACAGTGCACATGCCATAGGTGCAGTACTGGGAATGTAGTCAATACCAAATTCAACTTGCCTTAATGGCGAATGTCTAGGTAATTTACCAGCAAATACCTCCTAAAATTTCAGATAACAAAAACATCTTTTAATAAGTCCACCTTAGGTTCTTTCTAGATTACAAGATCTATGACTAGTTCATAACCATTCATGGTAAAATTTCAAGTCTAATGCAGGATATGGTCATCCATCAAGAATTATTTAGATCACTTTTGATAATCAACATCTTATCATTTAAGGGAATTCTACTCGAGTTCCCATCAATTTAGACAATGACATTATGTCATAATCAATCAATCCATTCTACTGGCACTATCAACTTTCCAGTTTCATTACCGTTGATAAGATGTGAACTTCTCAAAAGACTAAAAACAACTCATAATCCTTCATAGATTCAAGGATATCTGGGGACATAGCTACCATTAAAAGAGTAAGGTCAACGCATAATCTACGCGAGAGAATTTCAAATTAGATACAAACGAAAACATTAACGAACATGGATATATCCCATGTTTTCATGATTTGAGTATGCATTCGAAAGCTCCTCGGATCGTTACCCAGGTCATTCAAATGAAATCTAATCAAAAGAAATGATAGGAACGTCGATACACCCAGTCGGGTATCAACATTCGGTAATCAAATACTTTTCCAAATAATCTTATAATTTATAGAAATGAACAAGAAGGGGATGTCAGATGTCAATTAAGAAAATTTCCACAGATGAGTAAATTCTATTCAGAAATTAATTGGTACGGGCGCATATATAGGTGTCTCTAACAATATGTCACTATTTTTGCACTTCTAGCAGATCTCATAAAGTTTAATCTTTCACAACTTTCAAGAAAATGTAGTGTTTATTAACACTTTCATGGTGACTACTAATCAACCTTGCATGGTCCCTTCCAAATTGTATGTAGGCGCACAACTATATACAATTTTAGGATTAACGATGCAATACTCAGTTCGTCAAAACTTTGTCATCATGTTTAAAATATATTTTCATGCTTAATTCTGAAACAAGAATCAGAATGAATTTAAAGAGATGTTCTTTGTTATGGAAACAATTAAATTTTCCAAATTGTTTCATAAACAACTTTATTTCGATAACGATTACTTATAAGTCTCACTTTAAGTAACCCATATGGTGATGGAAATTTAATTTTTGTCAAGGGACACTGCTTTAATTTATAAAAATATCGAGTGATCTACAAAAGAGTGATGAAAAGTTGTTCACCAAGAACTAACTACAATATGATAGGAAATGAGCTTAGCTAAATAATCATGAGGTTCATGACCTCGATGGCACTCAGAATACAAAGAGAATAATCCACAACATAACTCAAATCGAGATGAGTACTTGTTCAATGGTTGCATCACTAATGCAAGCATTTGGAAGAAGTATGAAAAGATAGATAATATAGATACATGTAGGATTTAGCAATCAAAGGTAGTCTTCTCATTAATCACAAACAAGTCAAAATTGTACCGTAACACATTACGTGTCACCATGTCATACAATTACAAGGACTCATCCTACCAACCGATGTCTCAGTTAAGTTAGGGATTTTAAAAGATATCATAATGAATACTAATCTACATGAGTCATAGGTGTTCCACCTGTCCCGGAAGATCCATCGGTCCCAATCAAGAAGAAGATTTCTTCGATTTATTTCTTGTACACTGGGCATCCTTGTCATTGGACAATGCTCTAGGAACAACCCTTAACACGAACCAACAATCATTTAAAACTTTATAATTCAATCACAGGACTTAACGGCTTCCTCTTAACAATCTCATATTCCATACGAGTTAAATTTGACTTTATTCAAGTTTCAACCAACTTATACTCAATGCGATATCCTACCTCATTTTCGAATCCTATAGCTCTTACAACAATAGTTATCAAATGAGTCACTAGTATGAAATGACTCACACATTCAATTAGACTTCTCGGAAAGGTACTAGTGGCATGAGGCTTTTGGGTAAAGGCTCCAATGACAGCCTCAAGTGCAACATTCACCTTTTCGATTTTAAATTTAAGAATTGGTGACAACGAATCAGATGACACCTTTCTAGGTGGTAAGGTTTTGTCAAACTCCACTCTATAAGGAAAGATCTTCATGACATCGATATCAGATTTAATCTCGCCAATTCTTCTTCAATATTTCAATCAACTAATATCAACATTTCTACGAATATCAACCATTTTGGTGGGATCATAAATATCCACAACTTGGTTTAGATCTAGAATAGCTAGAATTCCTACGGGAATAGCTTCGATTGATTTGCTAGGGGAGTTAGGGTTTCATGTGACAATCAACGTCGTATAAATACCTCGTATAAGTATTAAAATAATCATCAAACAATCATATAAACAAATTACAACATATATATATATATATATATATATATATATATATATATATATATATATATATATATATAATCTAAGTTATATATATATATATATATATATATATATATATATATATATATATATATATATATATATATATATATATATATATATATATATATATATATATATATATATATATATATATATATATATATATATATTAAAATAACACTTCTCGATCTGGCCTTGTCGGTAACTCGGGAATTCTTCGTACTCTATAACGAGAGCTCTGGTACCAAACTGTAACACCCCCAAATATTCATACTTTAGTTCAGCGGAAGAGTCGTTGGTGTTACGGGATAGCACATTACTCAAATCATAGACAACGCTTAAAAATCGCGTCGTTTAATAATAAAGCATTTTCCATTCATAAATATTAAATTACATAGGTCCCAAGTCATAGTACTTCATAAAATTTTACAAAACATTTGAATGGAAATTTTATTTGAATGCGGGCCATAAATTCTTGTCGTCTTCCCAAGAATTACCTTCAAGTACCTGAGATAAAACATGTTAAAAGAAAAGGTCAGCGAAAACGCCGAGTGAATTCATAGAGTTTAATAGACCATTAATATATCACCGGTATATATAATCGTTACCGAAAGTCATTTTATACAATTCCTTGTCGTAGGCCATAAAATAGGCCAAAGATATTTTATACAAATCCTTGTCATAATTCATAATATAGGCTTTTGCCTTCAAAACCATTATACGAACCATTGTCGTAAAAACATCATACAATACATTTTATAACATTGTATATGGTGTAATAAAAGCCGTTATATGAAAATCGTTATGTAAAACCAAAACACGAACATAATATCAATAATAAGACCCCGTATTGCTAGTCAGCCAATATATTATAATTCAATTCGTATATCAGTAATTTTGTTATTGGATTATTATAAGCCACATGACATTGCTACCTTACTATAACAAACAACGGGTAGCTAACCCGTAATCCCATTGCCCATCTAAAACAGCGTGTCGTCACAATAATCACGCTTATATAAATCTTCTCATACATAAATTCGCTTACCAATCAATGTGGCACGACGGGGATCAACCGTCAAGGCGCGAATTGGGGTGATCTTCCCCAAATAGTACTATTATATGCATAACCGTCTACCAAATCCCGATAGTTTACAATTCATGCTAATGGGACTTTTAGTGACATAACCTAACTAATAATAATCCATTTCATTTACTCATCGGGTAATATAATCATTTGGGTCCATATGAATAAGCAAACAATCGGGACAACGGGTGTCCTGTTTTTATTAAAACTAACATGTTATCTCCCTCGCGGGTTGATAAAACATTTCATAAAACATTTAAAAGAGTGCGAGGCTATGAACTCACGTTGATTGGGAAAGGCGGTTTATTGACGATTTGGATGTACGGTACGTGCTTCAATCACGGAAACCTAGACAAATAATACTCGTCTTAGAATATTGTCCAGTGACTTTATAAAAACAATGGATATGTATATATGATGACATTATAAGTATGATGATGATCAAGTGGGATTTTATCTCTTCATACACATTATAGTGTTATGTGTTAGTCAAATTTTTGACTAGTTACACTAGTTTCAACTTATTTACATATTAAGGCCCAATAAGACCATTAAAAGACCAATACATTATATTAGTCCATTTTATACTTTTAATACCAGAACTATACTCATATATTGGGACCAAGTGAGTTAAGCCCATGAGTAAGTCCATTAGTGTTTAACCAAACTAGTTGGGTTAATAGTCCAATAAGGCTACTTTGGCCCGTTAATGTCCATAAGTTATAAAGCTCGGGTTTTCTCGGTTTTCACTTGTCAAATGTACTTACATATCAGTAGATGAGTTATAAAAAGTTTACATTAGACGGGTCCGACCGTCTAAGTTTTATTTGACGAAAACGTTAATCTTTCGGTTTTAGCCGAAAAGACGTAAAACTTATATATATAGTTTTATAACTTAGAAAACATATCAATTTGTAATTTTATAAAATGTTATACTTATTTATCAAGTATACAACTTATTTTATAAGTATTATCATAAGTTATAGGGTTTTATATATGTATTTTATAATAATATCACTTGAGTGCTTATTTTATATTATATACTTTTATTTCCAAATCTGATTATCAAACTCACTTTCACCATTTTTGCCATATATTGAGTTCTACAAGGAGATAGAAGCAAAACTTTGGGCAGCACAAACTACATAATATGTGCTACAAATAACTCCTTTTTTCTACTGCTCAATCATCCTCTAAGTGTCCCGAATAATTCGTCTAAAACAGACTATACAGATTTGAACCTTAATAATGTTTTGATCATATCTTGCTCATTTTATTGATTCCATTGAGTGGACAACTCTCCACATATGTAAAAATCATATACCTCACTGTATATTCAATAATCCAAGGCGTTTTATCAGGCTATCATATGGTTCTTTACTGTTTTATACAGCCTATAATTTTAACCATGATTTTAACGTCTTTACATGTAGATTTTAATCATTTTAACCAAATTTATCAACACAAGATCCCCACATAATATTTTGATCATCATTTATCATCATATAAATACACATTTATAAAGAAAATACATAATTACATTTACAAAATAACAATATGATAGGAAGAGATTGATCCCTATACCAATCAAGATGATGAAAAGATGAGATATTGGATGAATCATGGCTTGATCTTGCCACCAAATATTCAAACTTTTAAGACAACTACTTGGGTTCTTCAAATGGATGAACACCTTCATGAAATCATCCCTTTAACCTCATGAAAACTCCTTTTCATAGGTTAAGATCACCTCCAATCTTCATATCTTCAATAGGTTATCATCATATGCAAGTTATACATATGATTTGTGTTGTAAATTTTGATCAATGGTGGTGGTGGTGGTGTATATGGGACGGCATAAAGAGCTAGAGGGAGAGAGAGTTTGAGTTTTGCATATAAGAAAATGAGAGAATGGTTTTGGTTAGTTGTTTTTGTAGTTTTGGTGGTTTTGGAAGACTTCTAGGACAAGTGTCCTATGTCTTGGTATAGTTTTGACACCAAATGGTGTGTTTGTTAAGCTTTTGGCCGCCCATGTTGTGGATGGGACAAGTGTCCCACTTGTCTCATCTCCACTAATTTACGGGTACTCCTCGATTCTAGTTTCCTCGATTTGCGTGCCCTCGGGTCGTTTTACGAAAAACATTTTTATAAATTATGAATCAATGACACAAAACGAATCTAATAAAAATTGTCTCATCAAAAACGGAGTTCAAAAACGTAAATACGTAAACCTAGGGTTTTCGGTTTAATCGTAAAAGAAGCCAAATTATTCACGTAAGTCCTAATTTCTTCTCGTAAATTTGTGAGTTTATGAACGAACACAAATTAAAATTCCATCATAATATTCGAGAATAAATTCATTTTCTGAAATGTCGGACTTTCACCAAAAACAGTGTGTGTAAACGTAAGCACGTAACGTATAATTCTCTGGTTTTAGACGCAGTCGATGCTACTTTAAGAAGTAAACCCTTATTTCTTCGCAAAAATGAGTGAGTTCATAAATTAACAATAAAGTAATGGTTTTAAAAGCTTTCTCCGACAACTCTCTCAGTTGTACGGTAATTCTTTTAATTCAGATGGTGATGACGTACAGTGCACATGCCACAGGTGCAGCACTGGGAATATAATCAATACCAAATTCAACTTGCCTTAATGGCGAATGTCTAGGTAATTTACCACCAAATTCCTCCTAAAATTTCAGATAACATAAACATCTTTAAATAAGTCCACCTTAGGTTCTTTCTAGATTACAAGATCTATGACTAGTTCATAACCATTCATGGTAAAATTTCAAGTCTAATGCAGGATATGGTCATCCATCAAGAATTATTTAGATCACTTTTTATAATCAACATCTTATCTTTTAAGGGAATTCTACTCGAGTTCCCATGAATTTAGACAATGACATTATGTCATAATCAATCAATCCATTCTACTGGCACTATCAACTTTCTAGTTTTGTTAGCATTGATAAGATGTGAACTTCTCAAAAGACTAATAATAACTCATAATCCTTCACAGATTCAAGGATATCTAGGGACATATCTACCATTAAAAGAGTAAGGTTAACGCATAATCTACGCCAGAGAAATTCAAATTAGATATAGACAAAAAATTAACGAACATGGATATATCCCATGTTTTCATGATTTGAGTATGCATTCGAAAGCTCCCCGGATCGTTACCCAGGTCATTCAAAAGAAATCTAATCAAAAGAAATGATAGGAACGTCGATACACACAGTCGGGTATCAACATTCGGTAATCAAATACTTTTCCAAAGAATCTTATCATTTACAGAAATGAACTAGAAGGGGATGTCAGATGTAATTAAGGCAATTTCCACAAATGAGTAAATCTATTCAGAAAATAAATGGTACGGGCACATATGTAGGTGTCTCTAACAATATGTCCCTGTTTTTGCACTTCTTGCAGATCTCATAAAGTTTAATCTTTCACAACTTCAAAGAAAATGTAGTGTTTATTAACACTTTCATGATGACTACTAATCAGTCTTGCATGGTCTCTTCCAAATTATATGTAGACGCGCAACTATATACAATTTTAGGATTAACGATGCAATACTCAGTTCGTCAAAACTTTGTCATCATGTTTAAAATATATTTTCATGGTTAATTCTGAAACAAGAATCAGAATGAATTTACATAGATGTTCTTTGTTATGGAAATAATTAAGTTTTCCAAAGTGTTTCATATACAACTTTATTTCGATAACGATTACTTATAAGTCTCACTTTAAATAACCCATATGGTGATGGAAATTTAATTTTTCTCAAGGGACACTGTTTTAATTTATAAAAACAATGAGTGATCTGCAAAAGAGTGATGAAAAGTTGTTCACCAAGAACTAACTACAATATGATAGAAAATGAGCTTAGCCAAATAATCATGAGGTTCATGACCTCGATGGCACTCAGGAATACAAAGAGAATAATCCACAACGTAACTCAAATCAAGATTAGTACGTGTTCAATGGTTGGATCACTAATGCGAGCATTAGGAAGAAGTAAGAAAAGATAGATAATATCAATACATGTAGGATTTAGCAATCAAAGGTAGTCTTCTCATTAATCACAAACAAGTCAAAATTGTACCGTAACACATTACGTGTCGCCATGTCATAAAATTCCAAGGACTCATCATACCAACTGATGTCTCTATTAAGTTAGGGATTTTAAAAGATATCATAATGAATACTAATCTACATGAGTCATAGGTGTTCCACCTGTCCTGGAAGATCCATCGGTCCCAATCTAGAAGAATATTTCTTCGATTTATTTCTTGGACACTGGGCATCCTCGTCATTGGACAATGGTCTAGGAACAACCCTTAACACGAATCAACAATCATTTAAAACTTTATAATATAATCACAGGACTTAACGACTTCCTCTTAACAATATCATATTCCATACGAGTTAAATTTGACTTTATTCAAGTTTCAACCAACTTATACTCAATGCGATATCCTACCTCATTTTCGAATCCTATAGCTCTTACAACAAAAGTTATCAAATGAGTCACTAGTATGAAATGACTCACACATTCAATTAGACTTTTCGGAAAGGTACTAGTGGCATGAGGCTTTTGGGTAAAGGCTCCAATGACAGCCTCAAGTGCAACATTCACCTTTTCGATTTCAAATTTAAGAATTGGGTGACAACGAATCAGATGACACCTTTCTATGTGGTAAGGTTTTGTCAAACTCCACTCTATAAGGAAAGATCCTCATGACATCGATATCATATTTGTAACACCCCCACAAATGCTATGCGCAGCGGAACTACAACATTTGGGTGCTACACAGTTATCATCGCACACAAGATATATCAAACGACTCAAAAGACTAAAAGTCTTGACATTATTTAAACATAGTTAAAATGTACATGTCTACTGTTTGCCAAACCCCAAAAGAATACAATACAGAGTTTGTGTTTAGGTCCCCACTGAATCTCAACCCAAAAATACATTTTCATTCACATGACATAGTATAAAATTTTTAAGTGCAAAAAGGGAGGAAAACAAAGTAGACCGCCAAGCCACCACAACTTCCATCCTCGCATGCTCCGCTGCTATCAATCTTGGTTACCTGAAACACATGCTTAAAATCGTCAACACAAAGGTTGAGCGAATCTATAGGTTTATCAAATCATAAGTTGAACATAAGTATTAAAAACCAATCATGATCATTCAATAGCATTGTCGTACTCACAATCTATTACTCAAGGATATGACAATTGTGTTTAAGCTCATGACACTAATCCGTTAACTCAATCACCCGCGTAATAATTACCGGCGTGATTCAGATGAAACCAGTGCCCCTTCTAAAGGCATCAGTTGCAATTATACCTTATCTCTCATACAAGATAATCTACCGCAGAACTTACTCAACGTACAGCTTCTCGGCTAGCATTGGGTCGTTAGCCCCGTAGTACTACAAATTGTATAAGCGGCTATTTCCCCCTACTCGAGGGCAGGACAATAGTTAATAGTTCATGAATTTAGGGACTTTTGCAACTAGGTACTCAACACAATTTCGAGGCAACATTCGGGTCCAACAATCAATCAAGACTTATGTTCATTTTCCTTTAAATTAGCATGTATCCCCCTCGCGGGTTAAAAACATTTGAATAAAGTAAAGAGCGAGGCTATAGACTCACCTTGCGTAGTAGTAGTAGTATTAGTAACTACGGCGTAAACGAAATCGATCACCGACGATGAGGATGCCCCGGGAAATCAAATACAACACCTAACGAATAAGCACGTAATGAATCAACACATTCAAGTACCTTCAAGTACTGTATGTACACAATTAAGAACACTCAAGGTTCATATAAACTCACGCCAAAAATCCATACAAGTGATATTTACTAGACACGAACCATTTTATACTTTATTAGAATTATCGCGCATTTTACGACTCTGCCGGTACATACCGAATGTACGGGCTGTTTTACCCCACTTAGACCACTCCTAAAAATCTGAGAAATTTTGTAAAAATCACTTATAATCTGTAGAAACCACACAACAAATTTCATAAAAAGTTTTCACTTCCAAGACCCACTGCTCAACATATCTCTATACCTTAAAATTTCGGACAGATTTGCACCTTCCAAGTGCAACTCGACTTTGACTTATTTAGTCAACACAACTTGAAACACCAACTCCTAAACTTGAAAATACACTCTTTTGTGCAGGTCTAGGACCAAAGGACAACTTCCAAACATTTTTAGAACTCTAGTTACAATCCTAGACATTCGACCTATATTTTGACAAAAACCCGTAACTTGTGATTTTCATCACCCGGTACGCCTCAAACTTTAAAATATCATAACTTTTGACTCGTTTTGAGTTAGAAGCTCTACCTTATACCGAAACGAGCGTCTCGACGACCACTACCACTATATCCTACCATCTCAACCTGGACTTAGACTTAAAACCACGAAAATAGCCCTAAACAATCTGGTCTAAAATCACCCTTCCAAAATCACCTTTACACTCGTTTTCAATCAATTCCATCTACTCCTATACCCCTAATATCATCATTAAACTATCCTAATTAGATCATAACATCCTAGTCACTTGTATGAATCAACCTTTATCAAAACCCATTTTATAAAACCACACATGCAATGTAATTAAATAAATTAAAAATGATAATAACAAGGAAATAGAACCATACCCACAAGAAAACAAGATCAAACACTCAAGAACACCCAAAACCCCATTTGGCCGTGGGTTTGGGGTCAAGAACACCAAACAATTATTTTCCAATAGCTTCAATATTTTAGTAGTGTGTTCCTAAACACATTTAAACACAACCCCACGAAATTAATTAGATCAAATCATAGTTTTTATCAAAATTAATCAAAAATTAGATCTAAAAAAAAATGTTGTTGCATGTTTGATTTTTGTGGTGGATTTTACTTACAATGATGTTATAAACATGGGGTATTGCTTAGATTTTCAAGAAAACAATTTTTGATGGTGGATTAAGGTGGTGGTGTTTTGGCCGTATGTTTTAGAGAGAGAGGGAGGAGGAAGAAAATTTTTGGAGTGTTAAAATGAGAGTGTGTGTGAAAAAATGGCTTATATATAGTGGGGGAGGGTAGATTTTGTAAATAAGTCTATCTTTTGGCCTTGTTTGCAAAACTAGTTATAAAGAGCAGGATTATGCTTACTAGTCGGTTTATAAAAATTTACGGGAGTCGGGTTTCGCCCCGAACACTTGAAAATACTTTTAAATGGTTCAAACGCACACAAAACGAATATACACATGGTTCCGACTCGACTTAACACGTAAATAAAATAAAATCTCGAAAAATTCAAATATCGATCAATCGATAATAAAATGTAAGTTTTGGGCATCCGTCGGTATCGTAGTCGTTATCGGTTCTTCTTAAATCGTCAAACGTTAAATTACGACCGTAAACGTCGGTTTCAACTTAAACCGTCAAATATATCCACGATAAAAATTATTAAAAATTTCAAAAATATACGTAAAATAGGATTAAATAAATGACGTTGGGCTCGGGATATCACATCCACAAGTGAGCCACAACTTAAGAGAGATGCTCATCCTGAACAGCTTTGAGACAATAACTTAGCATCATACGGCACTTTCACGGGTGTTACATCCTCCCCTCCTTAAGGGAGCGACGTCCCGGCGCTCTCTGGTTCTTATACTCGCATTTCGTACTACTAGAAAGATGGGGTACTTCTTCCTAAAGAGGTCTTCACATTCCGATGTGGACTTCGGTTCGCGTCTTGGATTCCATCACACCTTCACGATGAGTATTATACCTTGCTTCAATCTCTTACCATCTTGATCCATGATCTCCACTTCAATTTCCCTAAATTCTTCCCACGGGTATCAACACATCTCTTTCCACAGCTTCTCGCGGTTAGCATATAATTCTTAATCTACACCATCTCTTCCGTAGCCTCTCGAATCATTTCAAGTCCATTCAACTGACTTTTTCCTACTTCATTCTATCCAACTGGAGATCCACATTTTCATCAACATAATTCCTCAAAGGCTGCAGCTTCAATGCTACCAGGGTAAATGTCGTTGTACAAAGGTACTACCAACGGCAATGGTCGATCTCAACAACTACCAAAATCAATCACACACGCTCGGTGCACGTCTTCCAACGTTCGAATCGTCCTTTCACTTGGTTCATCATCTCATAAAAACAACTATCACAAAGAAAATCACACGGGTCGCACATCACCTCATAGAAAAACGTTCAAAATATAAAAGACGAAGTAATCAATACTAGTCATACCAAATCACCTTATTACGATATTACGTACATGCAACCCTACTTCGTCAAAAACGAATTCATCGATACGAAATCATTCGGCGTATACATAACTCTCTCGAAGACATCACAATCCAAACAAACACAAAAGCCATTATGAAACACATACAACCACATTACGACATGTTTGCAACATAGCCAAACCATGCCAAACCAATCAATTCAATCAGTTAACCCACGCTTGCTAATCAGCCATGCCAAGATAAAACAAGAATATTTACATAATTCTCGGATGAGTCCAGTCAAAAGAAAATTGCAAGTTAAAGAAGGTTCAAGAGCTTGCTAGCTATGGATGCATATCCAAAAAGAAATAAAATACTTACATGTGTCATCGTGGGGTTCTCACACACGGATCCATACCCAAAAGATACTACAAGAACACCATCTTACTCCCGTCCCAAACGTGGTCAAAATCTTAATAAATATCATCGTTCACAGTTAAAAAAAAATACATTACATGGCACGTGTTCTCCATGATCGGACTTCATTGGACAATGTCGTCTCAAGTTCTCACAACTTACGATCACTCGACCAGATTACTACCACACAAATACATAAAAGGCAAGGGTTTACCACAAAAACATCAACTAGGGATATCTATCGTTTAACCATCGATAATCAAGGATGGTTGAGTCAAGCAAAGAGGATTCCTCACTTAAATAAACGAAAACGACAATGGAATTGTCTTCCAATTACTGATGTACAGTTGGTAAACTTCAACAGTTTACCGCGTGTCGTTGTCATATCAAAAGAACAAGAAAAGAATAATAAATAAAGTACGATACATTCGACGTAGGAGAAGTCTTCGTCCTTTCCCTTAGAGTTATTCAAACTCGGTTTTCCTCTACTTCGGAAGTCTTCTATTTTTGTTAAAAACTCTTCTCAGTGTCGATTCGCGCCCCTTTGGTATTTCATCAACACCCTCGTGATTCCGATAATCTTCACACATTACACACAACTCATAAAAACATTTTTCCAAAATTACTCGGTCACAATGACTTACTAAGTCAACGCCAAACAAAAAGAAAAGATTTCAAAGAACACAAGAAAATTCAAAAATTGTCTTTAAGAATCAAAGAAATTACGACTACTTGCAAAAATGATCCACCATTTTAGAAAGAAACGTTCTCATCCAAACGTTTATCAAAACACTACAAGTTTCAAGATGACCAATTTGTTTGACACGATAGTGCCCTTCCTAAACTATGCATAATTAGCTAGATCATGCATACTTGAGGATCAAGCAACAACAACCAACAAAACAGGACTCTTCCATAATTATGCATAGTTAGCTAAGCTGTGCATAATTGAGGATCGAGTGACAACACAAACATTATTATTACATACCAAACACGACTATGGAAGTTTTCGACCTAGCCTTCAAAATAATTAAATCATTTGAAATGAAATTTGAAATGGGAAAATATTGCTACCATCGTTTTAAGAAACACATCAAACATTTTTCGTCCACTTTGGAAACATACTTTTACTTTGCCTTTTTGTGAGGAAAATAAATAAATAATTAAATAAAGAAATCGACACCATTTGCATTTAGTTCACCAAAACATTTGGCACACTTATACCTATTTTCACAATAGACTATTCACAAAATAACGGTAAGGTGGTTCATGATTAAAGATCATTGCAAGCACAACAAGTAATAAAATTAAGATCAATGAGATCGAACGAGGTAAACGAGCAATATATTTGCCAACGGAAATTAACTACATTAGAAATGAAAATACTTCAAATATATGATAAAAGTCTCAGGATAACAGCAGCGATCTACGAATACATGGAGTGAAAGTTGAATATCAACACAAGCGTCAAGAATAAAACAACGATCACACTTCCCATCGTCTCGAGTTGCACACCCATTCCACCAAGGGTATACGGGGAGAGAAGAATAATCACTTGGTTAAATAGAAACAATTTCACCAGGAAGATCGAGTTCTTTCACCTCTTACAATTTGGTAAAGCGGCTACGCCTCCTCGCTTTTGTTAAATATAAATAAACAACCACTCTAATGAAGATTTATAGCATCATACAAGTAAATACAGAATTTTTTTATTTTTTTTTGGTTCCATTAACCGAAAGAAGAAAAGTCACAACGTCCATGAAGAGGACAAAAATACGCCGGGTAACATACCCTCATTATCATGTAATCGTGAAGTAGCAATTCAAAACAAATAATGGTCTCATGCCATTGACAATATTAAAACGAAAAATCACATGACTATTTAAGTTTAGATAAAGACCCACAAAATCAAAGAAGGGATGTCGTACGATCGAACCATCGTGACTCAAAACATTATATATACATCTTAAGAAAATATTACAAATATTCGTTTGTTGGGTAATCCATTTTCATTTTCTAATCAATGTTACCTTGTATATTGTAAAACCGAACATTTACACATTTTTAATTTGTGTTACACCATTAAAGAATTTATACCTTTCATTTTCCAATCTTTACAACGCTTTCATTTCTGGAAAAATTTCAATCTCTCGGAAATTATTAACATTAGTAGATGCGGTGACTCGGTTATCATAATTGACAAATCATTAGGTTTGAAAATCTCCATACTTGTGTCAAAACCTCATTAATGTTCATATCTTAAGTACCAAAAACATACGTAGTAAGAATTTTCCAAGTTTTACGTTTTTATTATTACGACTTATATTATCACAAATATACACGTATCCAACATGACTCAAACTAGTCCAATTAACTCTTAAAATCAACCTTTGACTTTTATTACACACATGTTTTCCCCAAAACTGTTTTGTTAAATCATATTCGCGTAATTCGACTCAAATGATAAAGAGGTTTCACGTGGTATTATCTCGGATACTTACTGATTTTAGTCGAGACATAAATCTCAATAATAATAATATAATAAACAATCAAAATGCTTATCTCAATAATTTTAAAATATATAAAATTCAACTTTTAATCCTTAGCCCATTATCAAATGATTTTAAAATTAACACATCTCGTCGCGGAATAAAACAAAAGATTTTTCAAACGATTTTAAACAAGCATCATCAAATTACACATATTGATTCTCTATAACGACAATTAAACAAACAAATGATTTCAAATGACGTTCCATCAAGATTTTAAAATTTTTATTTCAAGCATTATAATTTCATACTTAAAGTGTATATTCCGATTTTATCCCAGTTTATTCACTACAACAAGTAACGCGTTCTAGTTTACACCAATGCATACGTAAACACAGCCTTATGTTTTAAAATAAAACCAATTTTACAAAGTTTTTATCTCCAAAATACGTGACCAATTCTTCTACTCATGTTTTATATTACAAGATACGTCAAAAGTTTACTACGTTGACCCGAAAATTAATTCATACTAAATCCAAGTTATATATACTCGACAGTCATATCGTAAATTTTATTATAACTCCTTTCTCGAACTAATTTAAACAATTTCTTAACAAGTCCATCACAATCTTTTAGTATCAAATTTTAATATATGAAAACAAGGATTTTACGAGTAATAATAATTACTTATTACGATTTACCAACCAAGGTTGAAGGAAAATAATTTCACAATGTCCGTTTATTCTCTACACGAATTTTACTTGTTACAAAACACATCATACGTCATTTTTATCCGAAAGTTTCATTCACCGAATATTAAATATATAAAACACTTTATGTTTAAATCATTCAATCAACAAAGTTCGATGCTTACTTAACTTGCACAAATGTCGGACCTCGTCATGTAAAATATTAACTTCAAAATAATGAAACAACAAAACAAAATGAAATAAATGGAACGAGAATACGTATGTCAACTAATTGTTGTTATCGGCCTCGGATGAGTCTCGAAATCGTACTCCACAAAATTAACACAAAAACCAACCAAATTCCAAGTTATCGCGCTTGATCACAACGCCAGTCTATTTTAAAACACATCTTTAAAATTCAAGTAGAATAGTAAACAACGATTTAATGGCAACACGCCTCAACCACGTTTCATAATATACACACATGATTCGCCTCCCCAATGTACGCATCGTCGATTATACTTCGTCTATGTTATAGTTACGTGAACTAACATATCAAACCCATTAGGAATAAAGGAAATGAAGTAATACGTAAGTAAATTACGTTTCAAAAGAAAATGTCCAAAATGACACATCAAGGTGCGATAACGACAATCGAGATCGACCTAGTCGATATAAAATATGTTACGAAGCATCATTTACGTATCTAGGATATCAAACGAGGTTCATATTCGGTTATTCGAACAATAAATTAATTATCAAGATTGATAATTAGCGGTAAGGCCGAATTCTCAACAAAACCGCATTTTAATGTACGATAATTACTCAAGGACCATTGCTTCACGTGCAATGCCTTTAAATACCATAGTATATACATACTTATACATACAACCATTCCTACATACACGTAGGATTACAACGCGGTGTTGCCATGTAATGCAATGTAGCCCGTTATGCCAATTACATGCAACATATACGATAATCTTTACAAGAATTTGCAAATTACGATGATAAGTACTCAACGTACAAAACAATATATCTCAATATATATCAAAGTATTTACTTACTAAATACTAGGGAATTCATATCAATTTTGAGGGATACATCTAAAATATAAAGCAATGCTAAAGAATTCTTACCGGAGCCATGCAGGATAGTTGTGTGCTTGGACAATTTCTTACGACACCAAAAGTTATAGTTTAGGATTTTTCAAAATGACCTAGTTCTCTATAACTCATGGCTCTGATTACCAATCTGTAACACCCCCACAAATGCTATGCGCAGCGGAACTACAACATTTGGGTGCTACACAGTTATCATCGCACACAAGATATATCAAACGACTCAAAAGACGTAAAAGTCTTGACATTATTTAAACATAGTTAAAATGTACATGTCTACTGTTTTCCAAACCCCAAAAGAATACAATACAGAGTTTGCGTTTAGGTCCCCACTGAATCTCAACCCAAAAATACATTTTCATTCACATGACATAGTATAAAATTTTTAAGTGCAAAAAGGGAGGAAAACAAAGTAGACCGCCAAGCCACCACAACTTCCATCCTCGCATGCTCCGCTGCTATCAATCTTGGTTACCTGAAACACATGCTTAAAATCGTCAACACAAAGGTTGAGCGAATCTATAGGTTTATCAAATCATAAGTTGAACATAAGTATTAAAAACCAATCATGATCATTCAATAGCATTGTCGTACTCACAATCTATTACTCAAGGATATGACAATTGTGTTTAAGCTCATGACACTAATCCGTTAACTCAATCACCCGCGTAATAATTACCGGCGTGATTCAGATGAAACCAGTGCCCCTTCTAAAGGCATCAGTTGCAATTATACCTTATCTCTCATACAAGATAATCTACCGCAGAACTTACTCAACGTACAGCTTCTCGGCTAGCATTGGGTCGTTAGCCCCGTAGTACTACAAATTGTATAAGCGGCTATTTCCCCCTACTCGAGGGCAGGACAATAGTTAATAGTTCATGAATTTAGGGACTTTTGCAACTAGGTACTCAACACAATTTCGAGGCAACATTCGGGTCCAACAATCAATCAAGACTTATGTTCATTTTCCTTTAAATTAGCATGTATCCCCCTCGCGGGTTAAAAACATTTGAATAAAGTAAAGAGCGAGGCTATAGACTCACCTTGCGTAGTAGTAGTAGTATTAGTAACTACGGCGTAAACGAAATCGATCACCGACGATGAGGATGCCCCGGGAAATCAAATACAACACCTAACGAATAAGCACGTAATGAATCAACACATTCAAGTACCTTCAAGTACTGTATGTACACAATTAAGAACACTCAAGGTTCATATAAACTCACGCCAAAAATCCATACAAGTGATATTTACTAGACACGAACCATTTTATACTTTATTAGAATTATCGCGCATTTTACGACTCTGCCGGTACATACCGAATGTACGGGCTGTTTTACCCCACTTAGACCACTCCTAAAAATCTGAGAAAATTTGTAAAAATCACTTATAATCTGTAGAAACCACACAACAAATTTCATAAAAAGTTTTCACTTCCAAGACCCACTGCTCAACATATCTCTATACCTTAAAATTTCGGACAGATTTGCACCTTCCAAGTGCAACTCGACTTTGACTTATTTAGTCAACACAACTTGAAACACCAACTCCTAAACTTGAAAATACACTCTTTTGTGCAGGTCTAGGACCAAAGGACAACTTCCAAACATTTTTAGAACTCTAGTTACAATCCTAGACATTCGACCTATATTTTGACAAAAACCCGTAACTTGTGATTTTCATCACCCGGTACGCCTCAAACTTTAAAATATCATAACTTTTGACTCGTTTTGAGTTAGAAGCTCTACCTTATACCGAAACGAGCGTCTCGACGACCACTACCACTATATCCTACCATCTCAACCTGGACTTAGACTTAAAACCACGAAAATAGCCCTAAACAATCTGGTCTAAAATCACCCTTCCAAAATCACCTTTACACTCGTTTTCAATCAATTCCATCTACTCCTATACCCCTAATATCATCATTAAACTATCCTAATTAGATCATAACATCCTAGTCACTTGTATGAATCAACCTTTATCAAAACCCATTTCATAAAACCACACATGCAATGTAATTAAATAAATTAAAAATGATAATAACAAGGAAATAGAACCATACCCACAAGAAAACAAGATCAAACACTCAAGAACACCCAAAACCCCATTTGGCCGTGGGTTTGGGGTCAAGAACACCAAACAATTCTTTTCCAATAGCTTCAATATTTTAGTAGTGTGTTCCTAAACACATTTAAACACAACCCCACGAAATTAATTAGATCAAATCATAGTTTTTATCAAAATTAATCAAAAATTAGATCTAAAAAAAAAATGTTGTTGCATGTTTGATTTTTGTGGTGGGTTTTACTTACAATGATGTTATAAACATGGGGTATTGCTTAGATTTTCAAGAAAACAATTTTTGATGGTGGATTAAGGTGGTGGTGTTTTGGCCGTATGTTTTAGAGAGAGAGGGAGGAGGAAGAAAATTTTTGGAGTGTTAAAATGAGAGTGTGTGTGAAAAAATGGCTTATATATAGTGGGGGAGGGTAGATTTAGTAAATAAGTCTATCTTTTGGCCTTGTTTGCAAAACTAGTTATAAAGAGCGGGATTATGCTTACTAGTCGGTTTATAAAAATTTACGGGAGTCGGGTTTCGCCCCGAACACTTGAAAATACTTTTAAATGGTTCAAACGCACACAAAACGAATATACACATGGTTCTGACTCGACTTAACACGTAAATAAAATAAAATCTCGAAAAATTCAAATATCGATCAATCGATAATAAAATGTAAGTTTTGGGCATCTGTCGGTATCGTAGTCGTTATCGGTTCTTCTTAAATCGTCAAACGTTAAATTACGACCGTAAACGTCGGTTTCAACTTAAACCGTCAAATATATCCACGATAAAAATTCTTAAAAATTTCAAAAATATACGTAAAATAGGATTAAATAAATGACGTTGGGCTCGGGATATCACATCCACAAGTGAGCCACAACTTAAGAGAGATGCTCATCCTAAACAGCTTTGAGACAATAACTTAGCATCATACGGCACTTTCACGGGTGTTACAATATTTAATCTCGCCAATTCTTCTTCAAGATTTCAATCAACTGATATCAACATTTCTACGAATATCAACAATTTTATTGGGATCATAAATATCCACAACTTGGTTTAGATCTAGAATAGCTCGAATTCCTACGGGAATAGCTTCGATTGATTTGCTAGGGGAGTTAGGGTTTCTTGTGACAATCAACGTCGTATAAATACCTCGTATAAGTATTAAAATAATCATCAAACAATCATATAATCAAATTACAACATATATTTATAATCTAAGTTATATATATATTAAAATAACACTTCTCAGGCTGGCCCTGTCGGTAACTCGGGAATTCTTCGGCACCGTTATAGTCAAAAAAAATTTAAACGTTTTACTCCAAATATTTATTTAAAAGTATTTATGGTAAAAAGATTTTGAAATGTTTTATTCAAAACCTTAGTTTTAAAAATCTTTCTTACTCTATAACGAGAGCTCTGGTACCAAACTGTAACACCCTCAAATATTCATACTTTAGTTCAGCGGAAGAGTCGTTGGTGTTACGGGATAGCACATTACTCAAATCATAGACAACGCTTAAAAATCGCGTCGTTTAATAATAAAGCATTTTCCATTCATAAATATCAAATTACATAGGTCCCAAGTCATAGTATTTCATACAATTTTACAAAACATTTGAATGGAAATTTTATTTGAATGCGGGCCATAAATTCTTGTCGTCTTCCAGAGAATTACCTTCAAGTACCTGAGATAAAACATGTTAAAAGAAAAGGTCAGCGAAAACGCCAAGTGAATTCATAGAGTTTAATAGACCATTAATTTATCACCGGTGTATATAATCGTTACCGAAAGTCATTTTATTCAATTCCTTGTCGTAGGCAATAAAATAGGCAAAAGACATTTTATACAAATCCTTGTCATAATTCATAATATAGGCTTTTGCCTTCAAGACCATTATACGAACCATTATCGTAAAAACATCATACAATACATTTTATAACGTTGTATAAGGTGTAATAGAAACCATTATATGAAAATCGTTATGTAAAACCAAAACACGAACATAATATCAATAATAAGACCCCGTATTGCTAGTCAGGCAATATATTATAATTCAATTCGTATATCAGTAATTTCGTTATTGGATTATTATAAGCCGCATGACATTGCTACCTTACTATAACAAACAACTGGTAGCTGACCCGTAATCCCATTTCCCTTCTAAAACAGTGTCTCGTCACAATAATCACGCTTATATAAATCTTCTCATACATAAATTCGCTTACCAATCAATGTGGCACGACGGGGATCAACCGTCAAGGCGCGAACTGGGGTGATCTTCCCCAAATAGTACTATTATATGCATAAGCGTCTACCAAATCCCGGTAGTTCATAATTCATGCTAATGGGACTTTTTGTGACATAACATAACTAATAATAATCCATTTCATTTCATTCATCGGGTCATATAATCATTCGGGTCCATATCAATAAGCAAATAATCGGGACAACTGGTGTCCTATTTTTATTAAAACTAACATGTTATCTCCCTCGCGGGTTTATAAAACATTTAAAAGAGTGCGAGGCTATGAACTCACGTTGATTGGGAAAGGCGGTTTATTGACGATTTGGATGTACGGTACGTGCTTCAATTACGGAAACCTAGACAAATAATACTCGTCTTAGACTCTTGTCCTATGACTTTATAAAAACAATGGCTATGTATATATGATGACATTATAAGTATGATGATGATGATCAAGTGGGATTTTATCTATTCATACACATTATAGTGTTATGTGTTAGTCAAATTTTTTACTAGTTACACAAGTTTCAACTTATTTACATATTAAGGCCCAATAAGCCCATTAAAAGCCCAGTACATTATATTAGTCTATTTTATACTTTTAATACCAGACCTATACTCATATTTTGGGACCAAGTGGGTTAAGCCTATGAGTAAGTCCATTAGTGTTTAACCAAACTAGTTGGGTTAATAGTCCAATAAGGCTACTTTGGCCCGTTAATGTCAATAAGTAATAAAGCTCGGGTTTTATCGGTTTTCACTTGTCAAATGTACTTACATATCATTAGATGAGTTATAAAAAGTTTACATTAGATGGGTCCGACCGTCTAAGTTTTATTTGACGAAAACGTTAATCTTTCGGTTTTAGCCGAAAAGACGTAAAACTTATATATATAGTTTTATAACTTAGAAAACATATCAATTTGTAATTTTATAAAATGTTATACTTATTTATCAAGTATAAAACTTATTTTATAAGTATCATCATAAGTTAGTGGGTTTTATTTATGTAGTTTATAATAATATCACTTTAGTGCTTATTTTATATTATATACTTTTATTTCCAAATCTGATTATCAAACTCACTTTCACCATTTTTGCCAAATCTTGAGTTCTACAAGGAGATAGAAGCTCAAATTTGGGCAGCACAAACTACATAATATGTTCTACAAATAACTCTAATTTTGCTACTGCTCAATCATCCTCTAAGTATCCCTAATAATTCGTCCAAAACTGACTATACAGATTTGAACCTTAATAATGTTTTGTTCATATCTTGCTCATTTTATTGATTCCATTGAGTGGACAACTTTCCACATATGTAAAAATCATATACCTTACTGTATATTCAATAATCCAAGTCATTTTATCAGGTTATCATATGGTTTTTTACTGTTTTATACAGCCTATAATTTTAACGATGATTTTAACGTCTTTACATATGTAGATTTTAATCATTTTAACCAAATTTATCAACACAAGATCCCCATATAATACTTTGATCATCATTATCATCATATACATATACATTTATAAAGAAAATACATAATTACATTTAAAAAAATAACAAGATGATAGGAAGAGATTGATCCCTATACCAATCAAGATGATGAAAAGATGGGATATTGGATGAATCAAGGCTTGATCTTGCCACCAAATCTTTAAACATTTAAGACACCTTCTTGGGTCCTTCAAATGGATGAACACCTCCATGAAATCAGCCCTTGAACCTCATGAAAACTCCTTTTCATAGGTTAAGATCACCTCCAATCTTCATGTCTTCAATAGGTTATCATCATATGCAAGTTATACATATGATTTGTGGTGTAAATTTTGATCAATGGTGGTGGTGGTGGTGTATATTGGATGGCATAAAGAGCTAGAGGGAGAGAGAGTTTGAGTTTTCCATGTAAGAATATGAGAGAATGGTTTTGGTTAGATGTTTTTGTAGTTTTGGTGGTTTTGTAAGACTTCTAGGACAAGTGTCCTATGTCTTGGTATATTTTTGACACCAAATAGTGTGTTTGTTAAGCTTTTGGCCGCCCATGCTGGGGATGGGACAAGTATCCCACTTGTCTCAACTCTACTAATTTACGGGAACTCCTCGATGCTAGTTTTCTGGATTTGCGTACCCTCGGGTTGTTTTACGAAAAACGTTCTTATAAATTATGAATCAACGACACAAAACGAATCTAATAAAAATTTTCTCATCAAAAACGGAGTTCAAAAACGTAATTACGTAAACCTAGGGTTTCCGGTTTAATCGTAAAAGACTCCAAATTACTCACGTAAGTCCTAATTTCTTCTCGTAAACTTGTGAGTTTATAAACCAACAGAAATTAAAATTCCATCATAATATTCGAGAATAAATTCATTTTCTGAAATGTCAGACTTTCACCAAAAACAGTGTATGTAAATGTAAGCACGTAACGTTGAATTCTCCGGTTTTAGACGTAGTTGATGCTACTTTAAGACGTAAACCCTTATTTCTTCCCAAAAATGAGTGAGTTCATAAATTAACAATAAAGTAATGGTTTTAAATAGTAATTGAGAATCAAATATCGATCATAAATTGACGGATTGTCACACGTTAATTCATGAATCCTGGAACAACTGAATTTCAATTACTCTTTCCAGTTGTCACGAGCTTGATTCAAATAGAATCTTGATTGTCACCTACCGCAGTGCTGTTTGATATTGACACTAGAAGGATTTCCACTCTTCACTGTGAACACTAAAGAGTGCCACTCTGAGTGTTCTGGCAAGATCACTTGGATTTTGCGTAGAGGCCCTGGAACAAGTTTAATCTCAATTAAGAGTTAAACCATTGTTTCTTTCTAGTTTTCACAAGATTAGTTCCTAACGAACCGCACGTGTCACCTACCATGAGATTGTTTGATGTTGGCTCAAGCAGGATTTCCATCTTCATTTTAATACTTTCGAATTACTCAGATGTTCTGGCAATATTACAAGAATATTGCGTAGGACTCATAAAAATCTTTCTTGTTTTTAAAATTGTGTCCTAATGAGACTTTTGATGATCTCGTGGCTCTAGACTTAATAGTGCTTTTTGTTTTGGTGAGCGGAGGCTGCAGAGGATTTCCACCTTTTCAATATCAATTTATTCGGAGTGAATAAACCGACAGATAACGTGTTGAACTCCGCGACATTAAAACAAATATCTTTTGAGAGATATCTGAGTTGGTTGGGAGGGGTTGTGCATCGCATCACTGGGTCCATGATACTTTGTCTTCAAGATGAGTTAACCCGGTTTCTGCCTAAGTTGTAAGGAGGGCTTCTTTCTTTACACCCTTTATCTTTACATTTCTTTTTCATTCTTCAACCCCTTTAATGCTTACCAATTCATCATCACTAGCACCTTGTTGTGATTGTTCCAGTGCTAGCATCAGTACTTGGTCGGAATTCAGCCACGTTCAAAAACCATTCTCCGTCTTTCCTAAGGACTTCTATTTTCTAACTATGGAATCATCCTTGGGAAGATTCCTCCGGTTCTGGAAGAATCATTGGACTAGCACCTAATCCTACCACCCTTTTGTCACCACATCCGTCGTGAATTAAGTATGTTTTGGGTAAGTACTTGTCACCATGAAAAATCCTTGAAAACTCACTTAAGATACTTGTGATATAAATATCAAAGTTTTATATCTTTAAGTGTTTTTGTTCATTAAAATACCCCCCCTTAACATGTGCAACACACATATTAAGTTGATTTATACTTGAAGTCTTTTTCATGTTTAGCCAAATATATTATCAAGTCTCCTTAATCCCATTTTCTCCCCTTATCCAAAATGTTAACCATCAATATTTTGGATATTAATGGATTAACCGGTCTTTAGGTAACAAAATGAAATTAGTTGCTGGCCATAGAACATATCAATGCTCCCCCTCAGGTTAATAAGTGTTAGTTATAGTGCTTGAGTATGATAGATTTTGAAAGATTTAGAATCTCGTGAGAAATTCTTGAAACATTATCATACTTTCACACTACAGCAAGCCACAAAAGCACAATATTCACAGTATTTACATATTCACAAGAGATATATGGAGTTAACCTGATATAGTACGACCCATTTTAAACGGATCGTTCCATTAGCTTGTGGTGCGCTCCGTATGTTCTTCCACCAACGAATCGTTCTAGACTTCTTATAAGACGTCTTTCCCTCAGCTTTTCATCAATCTTTCTGATCGTATAGGTAGCACTCTGGTGATTTACCGTGTGTCATTCTAAAGTAACCTCTGGAAGAGTCTTCTACTTGTTGAGATGCACCAACTTTTCCCGAATATGGGTGAGAGTCCCATCACAGAATTTGTTGATCTCTAAAATTCTCATGAACTTCATTAGGCCACGGCCATTCAAGTAGAAAATGTCGGGCATCGGGTTAGTTGTGCTTGTGTATGGAGATTTCTCTGTATGCCTCTGCAAGACTTGAGTACGTGGTTTTGAAAGATTGAGCTTCTTTTGATAGCTTTCTACTCCAAGTTGCAGATCTTCAAATCTTTTCTTGATGACAACTCGACGTGTGTACATTCTAAGAGCTGAATTCAGTGCAATGAGTTTTTCAGAGTTCAAGTGTCTGAGCGCATTGTGAGTAATCAAAAGCACCATGTCTTCTAGATCTTCGAGACGAAGAAGTGGAAAATATCCTTCCTGGATAGTGTAGATTTTTTCATCTTCTCTTTTGATTCTGATCTCTGTCAAGTGTTGATAGCCAGTTTTGGGTTCAATCCTAATTCCTTGGATACTTTTGATACGAATTAGAGAGAAGACTTGAGAACCTGAGTTGTGAAGATATGCATAGTTGTAGGCGCGTCGCACACGCTCATCCCAATGTGAAGCACCCAATTCGGCATATAGATCATATTCAGGATATACTTGTGGAACCCAGAGACGATTAACTTTTTCCTCTATCCAAGGTACCAAATCCCAAGTTGCAGCTTTTACTAATGTTAAGGAGGTCACATACTTGTTTGCTCCCTTGACCAAGTATTCGAGATCCTTGCTGACGAAGAATTCAAGGGCGATTTGATCATCATCTGTAGCTGTGGGGAGATGAGGTTTCTCAGGTGCATGAAGACCGTCCCTTTGAGGAGTTCTCAACGCTTTTAGAATCTCATTAGCGTTGTACTCGTATTTCGTACTGTTGATCTTGGATTTAACACGAAGTTTGGGATTTTTGAGTCCTCTCACAACAATTGCTTGAGTTATGTTAGACCCATAGTTGTACTCCAAGAATCTTTAAAAATATATTGGATTTCTTAGGAATTGGGAGAATTCAGCTTCATCGGCCTTTTTCAGTGGACGAAGTGCAGTAGCATTTGAAACCCAAGGTTGTACATGTGCATTTTCATTTTCCTCGAGTGTATCCACCCATGCTGGTTCACTTGACTGTGGAACATTAGGAACTTGAGTGGATATAGGAACCTCGACAAAAGGTATGGCTACGTCTTCAGTTTCGGGTATGTCTTGGACTGGATCAGATACTGGAAAATCTGGTACAGGTTGAGCGGGTTCCATCAGTTGTTGTTGTAGTAAAGGTGTGGTAACTGAAGCAGCAGTAATTGGAGCAGATGTGACAGGGACATATGTGATTGCAGGAGCGGCTGTGGCTGGAGTATGTGATGAGGTTGTATTAGCATCTACATCATGAAACTTCTTGGTGTGTTTGCCTTGGCGAGGTGGAGGTTTTGGAGTTGATTTATCCTTGGTAACTTCATCATTGTGAGATTTGTCACCTTTTGACTTGTCTTTATCAGACTTGTCTTCCTTATCTCCATCCTTTTTCCCTGTATCACTTTCCCCTTCTTCTTCATCATCACCATTTTTGCCGTCACCATCACCATTATCATCACCATCACTGTGTTTATCACTACCACCTTCGTTACTGCTACCGTCTTCGTCATCACTACCTCCTTCTTCATCACTTCCTCCTTCGTCATCACCACCTTCATCATCTACACCTTCGTTGTCATCATCATTGTCATCATCAGCATCATCGTCATCATTGTCGGATTCGTCTTCCACTTTCTCTCCATTTAGAATATTATAAGGAACTACAATACCATGTTTCGTGAATATCTCTGTATCTTCATCCATAGCCATTTTAAGAGATTTGTGAAGGTTCTTTTGAGCTTTTGTTTGGTTGTAGGACCTGTAACAACCCCAATTTCACAAGGCAGCGGAATATCAACATTGGGCGTTACTTCATAGCACATCACACACAGTCATAGAAAACGACCTCAAAAGAGACGTTTTATAAAATAAACCATTCGATAATTTTATTAAATCAGAGTTAACTAAAAAAAAGAGGTCCCACCAATTTATACAAACCTTAAGAAATAACAAAGATTTGTCAAATGTATCGAATGGAAATTGTTTGTTTTGCCTTTACTTTATCCTGCGCGGCTCCATGCTCCAGCTGCTCTTAAATCTACACACCTGAGAATACATGCTAACATGTCAACACAACGGTTGAGTGAATTCATAGGTTTTTAATAAACAATAATGGGTTTTTAAATAAACCATAAAGCTTTTGAACACAAGAATCTCATCCACTGTCGATAGTGCAACACATGCAATACCCAAAGTCCACGCTATTCTACTAAGCCATGACACCGAAGCCTTAAGTATAATAATGCCCTAGTCAGGTATTTTGCCGAATACCCCCTTACTTCTAATACAACACACCTGGCTGAGCCTCCAACCCACAGGTGCGACCTGCCCAGGTGGGGGCCATCCCCGATGGATCCATCCGTCTGTACCAGCGCCTACCCATCAAGGGTAGTTAACGGTTCATGGGTTTATAGGGACTTTCCAAATTTTGGCAATACATCACTTAGCAAATAGCGGTTCACAGTCAATACAATCAACGCTTGTGTTCATCTTTCAAAAGCATTTAATCAAGCATCTTGTATTCATTTACAACAACTTGTATTCGTTCAAAGCGTATAGTCAAACTTCACATGTTTATTCATAAACATGTATCCTCTCAAAACTATATATATAGACAACGTATATTTTATACCAAGAGCATGTATTCCCCCTCGCGGGTTTATAAACACATATAAAGCAGTAAAAGCGAGGCTATGAACTCACCTGATATAGCTATCACACATTTATCGAAGAACAAACATCCAATAGTCGATACATGACTTCACGAGATATCAATCGCTCACAGATCGAGAACGAGATGCCCAACGGTCGTCATATGACCGAACGAGACCTATAATGACGAAACGCGTCTTAGGCTCGAGACTGTACATAATCATACATATATGTAAATAGTTCACTTTAGTGGGTTTGAACATTGCATAAGTTTTATAAAACTTTTCAAAAGACTTTTGAGAATAATTTACTGTATTATCTCATTATGACAATTAAGCCCATTATAGCCCATTAAAGCCCATTAGTGGCCCATTACACTTTTATATAACCTAAGTCCATTTCAAACTCAGTATTGATATCCAAATAGATTATTAATCTCAGGTCCAATAATGGCCCAATAGCCATTATAAGTGTATGTTGGGCTTTTATGACCCAAGTCCACTTTATATGCATTACGAGTTCTAAAACGTCCCAAAATGACGTCGACTTAATATTTTCAGATGGTCGGGTCTCGGGTCACATAATAATCAGTATATAAATTAGTCCATGCTTCCCGATAAGTGGGTCATAGCACTTCGATTTTTATAAAAATCGTCATGTTTTACCTTAATTTAATATAGTCTAATTCTTACAATTCTCACGACATGTCTCGTTAATTAGACTGTTTCTCCTAAACCGTAAATAATATAGATGAGTTATTTTTACTAAATTCATTCTTAACTTATTTAGTTTACTTATTATAAGTTCAGTTGCCCCTAATTTATAATTATTATAGCTCATTTACCCATTTTATCACTTAGAAGAGTTGGCTGTTTTTCGCAGCCAACTTCAGTTCCACCGTTTTGCCCGCCATTTCTAAACCGTTTATCCATAGAAAACTATCCTATTCGTGTGTGTTCTACATGAGTTTAGCTACAACTTTTAGTTTTACATATTCATGTGTTGGTATACGAAATTTATGAGTAAACAACCCATCTTTTCCGCAGGTCAGCTTCTGACCTAGTTTACTATGTCGGCCGTAACTTACTTTCCGAGAATCGCCCCGTGGCGTTCCGCCCAGAGAATCTATCACCAAGTTATTATCCATAAACATATCTAATAACCTCCTACCCATTATCTACTGAGGTAACTAAAGATCTCTTTTTCTAACTAATCAAAAATTACTCTTTTCAATATTTTATTCATAGGGCTTAATCAACCTTGTTTTCATATTTCAATGATCATATACAATGTTCAAAACATACTAATCAAGTATTGCATGATCAATATTATTAGGTAAATGATATATACATAACTAGAAATGAATAGATCAATTGAATCAAAAGGAATTTTGATTTAGACCTTCAACTAGTGTAGGAATTTAATAAAGAATGACACCAATGCAACAACTCCTCCAAGACCACTAGCAAGATCACCATGCAATCATCCAAGCATGATTTTAACCCTCTAATATAGCTCATATCTCAGCCCCTGAGTACTCTAAATGAGGATGACATAACTTGTTTTATGATGAAAGAACACCAAATAGTTTTACTAGGATTTAAACCTTTTATGGTAACATAATTCCTTATAGATTAAAATAGGATGAAATTAGTAATTGTAGGGCTGTTTGGACGTGAAGAAAAAGATCAAAAAGTTGTGTGAGAGTTTTCTTTCCATTAAAATGAAAAGAAGTGTTGGAATACTAGCTTTATGTATAATGTACGTGTCCTACTACAGATAACAAGGTAAGAATAATGAACCATGTGTCTTTATGGTTGTGACGTGGGAATAGGAGTTGGATAAAGTTTATATTAAACTTTGTCCCATAATTTACAAAAGCGGTTATTATCAAAGCCCGGTATTTTTAAAGTTACGTGATTTAAAAGATACGCGTTAAGCACGAAAAATAAACTCTCAATATAACATAAAACGTTTGACATTTGGAGGACATTTATATTTTGATAATTAAACGAGGGTTTATAATTATATAAAACATTAACGCATTATATAAACGAACGACGCTTAAAGGATTAATGTAAATTATCAAGAATTCTCATAAAACGAGAAATTAAAACGACGAGAATAGAAAATATTTCTATGTCATAACGAGGATATTTACGGTTGACGACGGATATAGACTTTGCCGACAACTAATAAATAACACATATTCGATATGTTAAAATCTTAATCTTGCCGTCTAGTCGAGAAATCAATATTATTCGTCGAACGAACATGACAAATAAAAGTCGATTAATAAATATTGCTCTGAATAACAGAATTAGTATTAGAACTCGGTCTAAATGTTGATTTTAAAGTTCGGGTTATTACATCATCTACCCCTTTAGGAAGCGATGTCCCAGCGCTTAATTCGTCTCAATTGTCTTCGGTTAAAGGGCGAAGAGGTGAGAGATAGAAAAATCATCGCTGAGGTTTCTAACGAATGTCAATGAACAAAATTCAAAGCAACGAGTATACATAACAACCATGAATGAACGTTTTAAATGTAGCTTTAACCCTTATAAGTAAAGAATAATACATAACTCGAAGGAGAAGCCATTGAAAGCGAAAAATTAACAAGCTGTCAATTTTTTGGAAGTGCCTCAAGGTACATTACTACTAGCTTATCAAACTTGTGACGGTCGATATAAGTTAGAAAAATTCCACATGAAAAGTGAAGAGTCAAAAGAAGTAGGCGCATTTGAAAAATCTTCAATGCGAGAATCAATTCAAAACTATCAATGATCACATCGATCACATCGAAACACATATGGTCCACGGGTTTCATAAAAAAAAAATTACCCCATAAAAGAAAATCGTATGGATCAGACATAAATCCATGGAAAACGTTACAAAATATTCACGACGAGGCAATTATTACGAGTCGCACAAAATCATCTAGTTGCATGATCTCAAACATGCAAACCTATTTTTTTTTTTTTCAAAATCAAATTCACCGACACGGAAATTGTTCGGAGTATACATTACTCGATCGGAGGAACTATGATCCAAATCAAATATAAAAGCCATCATTAGGCAAATATAATCACATTACGACATGCTTGCAAAATAGCCAAGCCATGCCAAATAAAATAAGTTCAGTCAAGTTAAATCATGCTTACTAAGTAGCCAAGCCATGATAAATAAGAATATTTGATAGGATTTTCAGATAAGTCCAGTCAAAGGAAAGTTTACAAGTTAAAGGATGTTCACGATCTTGATTGCATAGATGCAAATCGCAAAATATTTCGTCATCAGAGGGTTCTCACATACGGATCCATACCCAAATGACATTACAGGGTACTCACAAACGGATCCATACCCAACATATATTACAGGGTGCTCACAAACGGATCCATACCCAAAAGATAATTCTCGTTACGTCTGAAAAATTATTCAATGAACCATCCATAATAACAAGAAAGAATCTCAAGATCTTTTCGTTCACGATGAGTTGTGTTGATAACTTAATCCTCAGTCAATCCACAAGTACACAACTAGTGTTGATTAAACAAGTCATTTGTTCTCGGAACAGGTAATGGTTCTTAACGATTAGCTTATAATGCTCGTGATAGTTCGGACACACTAGAAATGGTCCATAGAAACAAATTATAACTCGAGAGAAGACTAACTGGTTACTCGTACTTAGACGATAATCAATAATGACCATAATGACGACGAGACCGAACGATTCGTACCAACGAAATATGAGTCGAAGAAATACATCCATATACAAAAATAGTCACAAACCAAGTCAAGCACTCTTGAGCCCACTTATTTATAATTTCTTGTTTACATCTAAAGGCGTCCCAATCCATGTAAACACAAATTATAAATTTATGGTTCGGGAACTTATAACTTTCTTGTTCAAATAAAAAGGCGTCCCAATTTATTTCAACAAGACGATTATAAATCATCCTACTCAGTAATACCGTCACAAAACACGATATCATAACCAAATTAAATGCCAAGAAAAGTACAGGGTGTCAAACTTAATCCATGATTTCTATTTTCTAACGTCCCATTCCATCTGAATAAAGAAACCATCGACAATCTAAGTTCTAGTGGTTTAAAACTTTCTTATTCAAATGTCCCAATCCATTTCAATAAGATAACCTTAAACGACACATAGTTGGACGATTTAAATTCTCTATATTTAAATGTCCCATTCCATTTAAATATAAGGTATTAAATTGCTCAACTAATGACTACTATGAGCATATCTTTGTTGTACCCAAATTATATATAGTTTATTTGGGTATATATATTATTTAGGTCCAACATTGGCATCCTCCTTTTCGCCAATAAAACATAATCAAACACAATTAAATTAAACGTTATATTACGTAGAAGATGTCTCCTTGAAGAAATGATTCGTCAAAATCATAGAGACTAACGGAATTACGAATAACATAATAATCAATTACGTTTCGAAAGTAGATGTCCTAAAATGGCACATCACGATGCGATAACAACTATCGAGTTCAAATTAGTCGATATGCAATAGATTACGAAACAATATATATGTACCCAAAGTATCAAATGAGTCTCATACTCATATACGGATAATAAATTAATAATCGAGAAAAGTGATTGGCGGCGAGGCCAAGCATTCTATAAAACCGTATCATAAAATGTATGATAATCACGCCAGGACCATTTCTTCATGCAATGCCCTTAAATACCATAGTATATACATTCATATACATACAACCATTTCTACATACACACGGGATCACATTATCACAACCAAGCATTGGTTTCTAGGAGCCATGAGCGCGCAGATACTTTGTAAGGCAATAAAACAATTTTACGAAAGAGCAGTTATAGTGTAGGTTTTAAAAATGACCTAGTTCGCTATAACTAGTGCTCTGATACCAATCTGTAACAACCCCAATTTCACAAGGCAGCGGAATATCAACATTGGGCGTTACTTCATAGCACATCACACACAGTCATAGAAAACGACCTCAAAAGAGACGTTTTATAAAATAAACCATTCGATAATTTTATTAAATCAGAGTTAACTAAAAAAAAAGAGGTCCCACCAATTTATACAAACCTTAAGAAATAACAAAGATTTGTCAAATGTATCGAATGGAAATTGTTTGTTTTGCCTTTACTTTATCCTGCGCGGCTCCATGCTCCAGCTGCTCTTAAATCTACACACCTGAGAATACATGCTAACATGTCAACACAACGGTTGAGTGAATTCATAGGTTTTTAATAAACAATAATAGGTTTTTAAATAAACCATAAAGCTTTTGAACACAAGAATCTCATCCACTGTCGATAGTGCAACACATGCAATACCCAAAGTCCATGCTATTCTACTAAGCCATGACACCGAAGCCTTAAGTATAATAATGCCCTAGTCAGGTATTTTGCCGAATACCCCCTTACTTCTAATACAACACACCTGGCTGAGCCTCCAACCCACAGGTGCGACCTGCCCAGGTGGGGGCCATCCCCGATGGATCCATCCGTCTGTACCAGCGCCTACCCATCAAGGGTAGTTAACGTTTCATGGGTTTATAGGGACTTTCCAAATTTTGGCAATACATCACTTAGCAAATAGCGGTTCACAGTCAATACAATCAACGCTTGTGTTCATCTTTCAAAAGCATTTAATCAAGCATCTTGTATTCATTTACAACAACTTGTATTCGTTCAAAGCGTATAGTCAAACTTCACATGTTTATTCATAAACATGTATCCTCTCAAAACTATATATATAGACAACGTATATTTTATACCAAGAGCATGTATTCCCCCTCGCGGGTTTATAAACACATATAAAGCAGTAAAAGCGAGGCTATGAACTCACCTGATATAGCTATCACACATTTATCGAAGAACAAACATCCAATAGTCGATACATGACTTCACGAGATATCAATCGCTCACAGATCGAGAACGAGATGCCCAACGGTCGTCATATGACCGAACGAGACCTATAATGACGAAACGCGTCTTAGGCTCGAGACTGTACATAATCATACATATATGTAAATAGTTCACTTTAGTGGGTTTGAACATTGTATAAGTTTTATAAAACTTTTCAAAAGACTTTTGAGAATAATTTACTGTATTATCTCATTATGACAATTAAGCCCATTATAGCCCATTAAAGCCCATTAGTGGCCCATTACACTTTTATATAACCTAAGTCCATTTCAAACTCAGTATTGATATCCAAATAGATTATTAATCTCAGGTCCAATAATGGCCCAATAGCCATTATAAGTGTATGTTGGGCTTTTATGACCCAAGTCCACTTTATATGCATTACGAGTTCTAAAACGTCCCAAAATGACGTCGACTTAATATTTCCAGATGGTCGGGTCTCGGGTCACATAATAATCAGTATATAAATTAGTCCATGCTTCCCGATAAGTGGGTCATAGCACTTCGATTTTTATAAAAATCGTCATGTTTTACCTTAATTTAATATAGTCTAATTCTTACAATTCTCACGACATGTCTCGTTAATTAGACTGTTTCTCCTAAACCGTAAATAATATAGATGAGTTAATTTTACTAAATTCATTCTTAACTTATTTAGTTTACTTATTATAAGTTCAGTTGCCCCTAATTTATAATTATTATAGCTCATTTACCCATTTTATCACTTAGAAGAGTTGGCTGTTTTTCGCAGCCAACTTCAGTTCCACCGTTTTGCCCGCCATTTCTAAACCGTTTATCCATAGAAAACTATCCTATTCGTGTGTGTTCTACATGAGTTTAGCTACAACTTTTAGTTTTACATATTCATGTGTTGGTATACGAAATTTATGAGTAAACAACCCATCTTTTCCGCAGGTCAGCTTCTGACCTAGTTTACTATGTCGGCCGTAACTTACTTTCCGAGAATCGCCCCGTGGCGTTCCGCCCAGAGAATCTATCACCAAGTTATTATCCATAAACATATCTAATAACCTCCTACCCATTATCTACTGAGGTAACTAAAGATCTCTTTTTCTAACTAATCAAAAATTACTCTTTTCAATATTTTATTCATAGGGCTTAATCAACCTTGTTTTCATATTTCAATGATCATATACAATGTTCAAAACATACTAATCAAGTATTGCATGATCAATATTATTAGGTAAATGATATATACATAACTAGAAATGAATAGATCAATTGAATCAAAAGGAATTTTGATTTAGACCTTCAACTAGTGTAGGAAATTAATAAAGAATGACACCAATGCAACAACTCCTCCAAGACCACTAGCAAGATCACCATGCAATCATCCAAGCATGATTTTAACCCTCTAATATAGCTCATATCTCAGCCCCTGAGTACTCTAAATGAGGATGACATAACTTGTTTTATGATGAAAGAACACCAAATAGTTTTACTAGGATTTAAACCTTTTATGGTAACATAATTCCTTATAGATTAAAATAGGATGAAATTAGTAATTGTAGGGCTGTTTGGACGTGAAGAAAAAGATCAAAAAGTTGTGTGAGAGTTTTCTTTCCATTAAAATGAAAAGAAGTGTTGGAATACTAGCTTTATGTATAATGTACGTGTCCTACTACAGATAACAAGGTAAGAATAATGAACCATGTGTCTTTATGGTTGTGACGTGGGAATAGGAGTTGGATAAAGTTTATATTAAACTTTGTCCCATAATTTACAAAAGCGGGTATTATCAAAGCCCGGTATTTTTAAAGTTACGTGATTTAAAAGATACGCGTTAAGCACGAAAAATAAACTCTCAATATAACATAAAACGTTTGACATTTGGAGGACATTTATATTTTGATAATTAAACGAGGGTTTATAATTATATAAAACATTAACGCATTATATAAACGAACGACGCTTAAAGGATTAATGTAAATTATCAAGAATTCTCATAAAACGAGAAATTAAAACGACGAGAATAGAAAATATTTCTATGTCATAATGAGGATATTTACGGTTGACGACGGATATAGACTTTGCCGACAACTAATAAATAACACATATTCGATATATTAAAATCTTAATCTTGCCGTCTAGTCGAGAAATCAATATTATTCGTCGAACGAACATGACAAATAAAAGTCGATTAATAAATATTGCTCTGAATAACAGAATTAGTATTAGAACTCGGTCTAAATGTTGATTTTAAAGTTCGGGTTATTACAGGACCCGACTTGAATCATCCGAGCATGTAAGTGTTTCTTCAACTCATAATCCGTGAGCCTTTAAGCAATGAGAAAATATGACTTATGAGTGTCAGAAGACTGGATCATGACCTTGCTTGCAGTAATTTGTTTCAACTCGTCTCGTAGAGTGTCAATAGATTCCTTAACCTTGTCATCAAGTGATTCAACAATTGAGTCGTTAGCTTTGGCAAGAATCTCTTTCTCATCTCCGTACCTGTTTTTGAGTTCTCGAAGACGTATGAATGTTGCTTCATTTTTGGCAGTTTCATTTGCTTTGACGTGAGCTAGTTCTTCTGCATGTAGTTTGTGAGATAATTCTAACTCTTCTTGGAATTTAGCAATTACATCTTCTTGAGCTTTTCTTGTTGATTCTTCATTTTGCTGTCTACTAGCTAACTCCTCTTAAATTCGAACCATCTCTTCTTGTTAAGTTGTCATGAGTTGTTCCATTTGAAGCATGAAAACTGCTGGTAATGATGGAATCAACGATATCGGTGCTGCTGCTGTTTGTTGTGTAGGAGCAATGGTCATGGCAGTGCTTGAAACTGAAGCAGAGAGAGGTTAACTTGGTAGAGTTAAATTAAGTTGAATTGACGCAGGTGGAATCACTATAATAACTGGTGGAGGCAATGTAGAATTTGGAGGAGGCACTGTAGAAACTGGTGGAGGCATTGTAGTAACTGGTGGAGGCACTGTAGAACTAGTGACGTTGGTAGTTTCAACATTTGTAACAAGATGTTCAGTGTTAACAAATGCTGTTGTATCAGTAGAACCGACAATGTTCATATCCTTCAATCCGTCATGACCTTGTTGCTCATCATGAATATCGACATCATCATCAACTTGGGCAGATTTCTCACGAAGAGGTATGTAATCATCAGGCTTCCCAAATTCAGCAATATCAGGAGGTAGCATGGTTTCCTTTGCCTTTATACCAGAACCACTACCCCCCGTGTGTTTCTTACTTTGCATTATAGCTTTCTTTACATTTCGTCTTTCAGTTTTGCGAAGCAGCTCTTCTTCATTAATATCTTCATCTTCATCCTCAAGCATTAGCTCTTTCCCACTAGACTTGGCAACACTTTTCTTCTTTTTGGGCTTAGGTGAACCTGTTTCTTCTGATGGTTCACTTTGTTTGCGTTTGCCTTTGCCTTTGGGTTTTGGTGAAGAGAAATCTCCCAAAGAAACTCTTTCTTTTTTAGCTTCCATTTCATCTAACAATTGCTTGTATGCCTCACTTGCTTTGACTTCATCACTCAACATGTGATTAGGAATAGCGGTTGGAGTACCTGAGTAAACACCAGTGTGTCCGTCATGCTTTAAATCCAAAATAGTAGCATCGTCATCTGGATTATGGTGAGGACTTCCTTCACGCTTATCGATTGAAGCATCTATTTGCATGAAGTGATGATAGATAAGCTTGATAAAACGTGGGAAAGAAAGTACCCAGTCTTTTTCTGGTATTGTGAAAGACTTGATAGTGAAACTCCTTCCATAGTAACTCTACATAATTCACATTCTTACCCTTGTAGATGCCCCAAAAGATACAAGCAATCGAAAGACGCAAAGAGTCATATCCAGTTGATTTAGCAGTAAGACAACGAATGAGTATACTGAAGAATACTTTCCAAGGTTGTCCTAAATTATCTGTGGTAAATTGAGACACCACTCGTAACTCAGGATCACCGTTTCCAAGAGAATGATACAACTTAACAATTTCATTCTTGTCAAGATCTGCTGTAAACCTTTGACCTATAGGTGGAGTTGGTAATCCGAATATTTGACGAAAGTGATGAATGGTGAGAGTATATTCCTTCTTGTTTATAGTGAATGTGAGCTTTCTATTTGATAGCCGTTTCTTTGAAGCCCAGAATTCATACAAATAGTCAGTTGGTACCGCAGTCGTATCCCGTAAAGCCTTCTTTATTGGGGTTCGATCAAGAATATATGTGGCTACTTTGAAGGCATAGTGAGCTTGGGTAGAATCTTCTTTGTCTTCTAGTCAAAAGTTATTTGGTATAAACTTTAGAGCTTTGGCGGAGACAAGTGCCTGATCAGCTTTGATTTGTTGCTCGGTAGGTTTAGACAAGTTTTCTGCTTAAGACAAAAGCATACAAGATTGATACACACAAGTATATATATCATGATGAATCTATACCTAAGCATGTCAAACATATACCATAGATAACAATCAATCATAGTGAACTAGCATTCGAATACACGAGAAACTAAAGATACACTCAAATACTACTGATTGACAATATATTCCAAAATAACTCACATTCAGAATAAGAACACATTCAGAAAAATAACCACTTTTCAGAAAAAAATAGGCATTTTTCGGATAAATCAACTTTCTTCTGATTAATCATCATCTTCAGATAAAACTGTTTTTTTTCGGATAAAAGTATCTTTTTTCGGAAAAATGGACATTTTCGAGTAAACAAACTTTTACGGATAAAACTATCTTTTTCGAAAAAGAATGAACATTTTCGGATAAAAGGACTTTTTCGGATAAAACAATCTTTTTCTGAAAAATTGACATTTTCGGATAAAAGAACTTCGGATAAACCTAGCTTTTTCGGAAAGATGGATATTTTCGGATAAACAAACTTTTTTCGGATAAAACATGTTTTTTCGGATAAAGAAATTTTTTGGATAAATCAATATCTGCGGATAACTTGATATCTTCGGAAAAATCATGTTTCTTCAGATAAATGATATTTTTTCGGATAACTCAATATCTTCGGAAAAATCATGTATCTTCGGATAAATAATATTTCTTCGGATAAACACACTTTCTTTGGATAAATTGATTTTCTTCGGAAAAAGGCCATTTCTTCGGAAAAACTTCAAAATCTTCGGAATAATTAGTATCTTCGGATAAATCACTTATCTTCGGATAAAATCAATATCTTCGGATAACTAAGAATTCTTCGGATAAAAATGTTTCTTCGGACAAGGACCATTTCTTCGGAAAAAATGCAAGTTTTTTTCGGATAAAAGCACATTCTTCGGATAAATGCATGTTTTTCAGATAAAAGGTGTATGACAGTTTAATGATAATACGAACAACACCAATTACCAAATACATTTTTCTAAGGCAAAAACACTAGATTCTAAGGCAAAATAAGCAATAAACCTATGTTCTTAACCGATCCCTCTCAAAACCCACTTATTACTTCAATTATTCTACCTAATTACATTCATAAACCCTAAATTGATATTTTGGGGATTTGATTAATTAGACTAATAATTAAATGAATCATAAGCTTGAATGAAAAGAGACATGTTTACCTTAGATGTTTATAGCAGATTAGATGAAACAATTGAGGTTTTGGATAGAAAAGATCAATGGCGGCAATGATGGTGGATGTGTGTGAGTGAAACAGAGAAACAAAAAAGAAAGAGGGGGCGGTTTTATTTATTTGACTTAGGTCAAATATAAACATTTTCCCCTTTTTACTCTTTTAGTCCTCCTATTTCCGTCTATTTTCTTTTGGTGACTATCCTATTTAATCACACACAAACCGAGCAACGTAATTGAACTCCTATGCCTTATCACACATTAATTATATTATCACGAAAAAACCTAATACCGAGTTACATGAATCACGAAAAATCACGAAGCACGAAGAATACACACGAAGAATGATTCACCATTTAGCATATAACCAACTAATTTTTCTGAAATACTTTTGAAGACCGATTTGATGATGAAAATAATTTGATATTTTCTCCCCCTTAAATACAGACCCGTTTTCTATTTAAAGAGCTGTAGTCTTTGTATTTAAGAGTATTGAGGATAGACTTTTTCGTTTAAGATGATATAAGAACAATTTGTGGTGGCAATAAGATTTCTCTTATTTTTACAAAATAAGTGCACTAAAGCGTACACTACTTTGTGTTAGACCAAGTTATAAAGTAAACTTGATCTCTTGTATGGTTTTAAAGTAAACCATACCCGAGAAAATTAATTCCCGTTGTGAGCCAACGTCTTCGTATGAAATACGTGACTTTAATGCGAAAAGCGGGTTGCAGTCAGAAATAACTACAAGCCATAATCGGCATGTTTTAAAATATGTACAACTTTTGTACGGACTCTATTTATGGCGCCGTGTCAATTTTAATCGTCATTTCTAAGGTCGTAAATATTATCGTACTAAAAGACATGCCCGATTTTAAATGAAAAATACTTTTGGATTTTCTTGATTTTATATTTTTTTATCGGTTTTATATGTTTTATATTTTTGTATTTTGCTTTAGGTGGTTTATATATATACGATAATATACAATATCACGACAAAAAGGATACTCTAGAATAGTTTACCACCACTATTCTACAGATTCTTCTGCCAACTCCTTAAGTGTCGCTGGTGAGAATGATTTCATGCCTAGCTTTTCGATAAAAAACTCGATACGTCCTCTTCTAAGGCCTTTGTGAATATATCCGCCAGCTGATACTCAGTGTTGATAAAATACAGTTCGATCACTCCATTTTCCACTTGCTCTTTGATGAAATGGTAGCGAATGTCAATGTGCTTTCTCCGAGAGTGTTGAACGTAGTTGCAGCATAGAGCAATGGCACTTTTGTTGTCACTGTACATCGGAATTTTGTTGAATCCAAGACCGTAGTCAGTTAATTGTGATCTCATGCAAAGAACATGAGCACAACAACCGGACATAGCAATGTATTCAGCCTCTGTACTTGATATAGCAGCGCTTTTCTGCCTTTTGGATGCCCAACTAATCAGTCTATCTCCAAGAAGTTGCACACTGCCAGAAGTGCTACGTCTAGTATCTTGACACCCAGCATAATCCGCATATGCATATGATATTAGTGCAATAGAGGAATCCTCCGGATACCACAGACCACGATGAAGTGTTCCTTTAAGATACCGAAAGATCCTTATCACAACATGTAAGTGCTTTTCGATAGGCCGAGCCTGATACCGGGCACACATGCATATAGAAAATTGCAAATCAGGCCTGCTAGCAGTTAGATAAAGAAGGGTGCCGATCATTCCACGGTAAAGTTTAGGATCGACAGCTATCCCTTCCCTATCCTCATCTAACTTGGATCTCTCCACCATTGGAGTATCCACGGGGTCACAATTTTCAAAATGATACTTCTTTAATGATTCAAGAGCAAATTTGGATTGATTAATGAAGATGCCTCTGGGATTTTGAGAAATTTGCAACCCTAAGAAAAATGAAAATTTTCCCATCATCGACATCTTAAAACGTGTGGACATGATTTTCTCAAAATGGTCAGACAGTCTTTGAGTAGTGGAAGCAAATATTATATCGTCAACATAAATTTTTACCAATATCATGTCGTTGTCCTCCTTGAGAATGAATAATGTTGGGTTCACTTTGCCTTTGGAGAAGCCTTCCGAGATGAGATAAGACGATAGGAGATCGTTCCACGCGCGTGGAGCTTGTTTCAACCCATAAAGAGCCTTCTTGAGCTTGTACACGTGATTAGGATACTCCGAGTTGACGTATCCATTCGACTGGCTTACGTAGACATCTTCCCTTAATTCACCATTAAGACATGTCGTCTTAACATCCATTTGGTAGACGATCATATTCATGTGAGCAGCATAAGCAAGGAATAGTCTAATCGCCTCCAATCCTGCAACAGGAGCAAAGGATTCTTCAAAGTCAATACCCAAAGCTTGTTTGTAACCTCTAGCAACCAATCTAGCTTTGTTCTTTAACACTCCACCTAACTCATCGATTTTAACCTTATATACCCACAACAATGTAAGGATGTCAACGTTGTCTGGTAGAGGAACTAATTCCCATACTTTAAGGCGTTGAAATTCAATAAGTTCCTCTTGCATGGCTTCAATCCAACAAGATTGAGTCATGGCTTGTTGCAAATTTTTGGGTTCAATATCAGAAAGAAATGCATCAAAATAGCAATATAATGCATGTTCTTGTAGTTGATGGCGTGTTAAGAGTGGTCGATTGATTTCACCAATAATATTTCGGATTGGGTGATCCTTTGTCCATTTGGTATTATGATTTTCAATTTGTGGTGGTCCGGAGTGAACGATTGCAGGACCTTCCTCTGAGGTAGACGCACCGTTATGGTTTTCGGGTATTTGTAAACCAAAGAATGGAAGCTCTTTTAGGTGAGCAATTTCCAAATCGTGATCATAGTAATCCTCGTCAACATCATTAAGAACGAGTGGGGGTGTTGATTCGGGTGTAGTTTCAGAATTGGTAGGGGGTGGTGCATCTGGTTCAATAGTAACTGTAGATGCATCTGATTGATTTCCATTATCTTGAGCAACAACTTCGGGAATCGGAGCTACTGCCGCAGGTGCTGGAGAATCATTACTTGGAGGATCAAATAATTCATCAAACATAGGTTGAAATAACTCATCCCACTCGGACCTTGTAGGTGGTGTAAATGATGGAGATACAGGATTGTTGGGAGTTAATCCGGAACTAATTGTACCGGTTCCCATTTCATGTAATGCGGGTTCAGAGCTGTGTTGCTCAGAAGCCATCGCTGTTAGCTCATCAAAATCGGCATCCAAAGTTTCTACTATCTTGCCAAGACGACGGTTATAAATTCGGTAAGCTTTCTTTGCGGGTGAGTAACCAATGAAAACTCCAATATCTACCTTCGGTTGAAGTTTGCCCAAATTCTCACTATTAGTATTTGGATAACACAGTGCACCAAACACATGAAGAAATGAAATATCAGGTTTATGTCCATGAAGTAACTCATATGGAGTTTTTCCATGGCGCTTACGAATGATGGAGCAGTTTTGGGTATAACATGCGGTTGCCACTACTTCAGCCCATAAGAATAAAGGAGCATTCACATAAATCAACATAGTTCTAGCAGCTTCCATTAGTGTACGGTTACGTATTTCCACGACACCGTTTTGTTGTGGAGTACGAACAACAGAAGTTTCATGTGAATACCGACCTCTTCAGAATAGTCTCGTAGAGTCTGATTAACGAACTCAGTTCCATTATCAGTGCGAATGCGGTGAACAGTAGCATTAAGACTGTGACAATCCGTCAAGTTATGGTTGATATTTTATTCTCAAATATTATTTAAAAACATTATTTTAATGTTATATTATGAACTCACTCATTTCTGGAAAGAAATTTGGATTTACGTCTTGAAGTAGCATCGACTACGTCTAAACCGGAGGATTCTACGTTACGTGCTTACGTTTACATACACCGTTTTGGTGACAGACCGACACTTCAGGAAATAAATTTATCCGTGAATATTATTTTGAGATTTTAAATTTGTGTTGGTTCATAAACTCACAAATTTACGAGAAGAGATTAAGACTTACGATTATAATTTAACGTCCTTTACGACTAAACCGGAAACCCTAGGATTACGTATTTACGTTTTTGAACTCCGTTTTTGATGAGACAATTTTTATTAGATTCGTTTTGTGCCGTTGATCATAATTTATAAAAACGTTTTTCGTAAAATGACCTGAGGGCACGCAAATCGAGGAAACTAGAATCGAGGAGTACCCGTAAATTAATAGGGATGGGACAAGTTTACACTTTCCCACCCCTATACAAGTGGCATCCAAGAGTACACAACACACTCTTGATGTGTCAAGTTTACTTAAGTAAACAATGACATTTGTCCTTGTTTCTTTCCAAACCACTAGCTACACAAAACTAGCTAAACCATGAAACCATTTCACATACATGCAAAAACTCCATTTTCTCTCTTCCTCTCTCTCTATGAACGTCTACCACCACCACAATCACCATCATACACCAAAAATTTAACCACAAATCTTATGTATAAGTTACATATGATAACCTATTGAAGACATGAAGATTGGAGGTGATCTTAACAACTAAAAAGGAGTTTCCGTGGATCTTAGGGGCTGATTTTCAAGAAGATAATCATGCACATGAAGATCTCAAGGACTTCATTTTCCAAGTTAAAGATGTGATAACAAGAACCAAGTCTTGTTCATCCAAAAACTCATCATTTCATCACTTTGGTGGTATAGAGATTGTTCTTCCTATCCTTTTGTTATTTTGATTATGTAATCTTGTATTTCTTTATTTATGTATATGTATATGATGATGAATGATGATAAAAATATTATGTGGGGATTTGGTGTTGATAAACATGGGTAAAAGATGGAAAACCACATGTAAAATGGTTAAAATCTTGCTAAATATGATGGATGTATAAAAACAGTAAGTAACCAAATGTTAAACTGATAAAATGGTAAAGTGGAATCAATATACAGTAAGTATTAGGTGTTGTACACATGTGAGAGTTGGCCATACAATGGAATCATAAAAATGAGTGAAATATGATTAAAACAAGTTTAGAGTGCAAATCTGCCTACACTGTTTTGGACGAATTTATTAAAATATTTAGAGGTTGATTCATCAGTAGCTATAAAGGAATAAAATGAAGCACATATCATATAGTTTATGTGATAAACATTTGGGGTTCTATCTCCATTTAGAACTCTAGATATGACCATTTTAGTAAACTAAATTTTTAGGACTGATTTTGTATATAAATAATATATAATATAAGCACTCAAAAATTTATATAAAATATATATAAATACAAATTCCACTAGTTGATAATGATTATAATAAAAGAGTTATATATAAATGTTGATATTAAAATTGATTATGTTATATAAAGTATAAATATAAATTTCTTTCCAAGTTATAAAACTATATACTAAGTTTTACGTCTTTTCGGCTAGTACCGTAAAATTAACGTTTTTCGTCAATTAAAACTTAGACGATCGGACCCGTCTAATGTAAACTTTTTAAAAGTCATATACTGATATATAAGTACTTAATACAAGTAAAAACCGATAAAACCCGAACTATATAACATACGGACATTAACGGGCTAAGTTAACCTTATTGGACTATTAATCCAACTAAATTGGTAAAACACTTATAAATTTACTTATTGGGCTTAACCCACTTGGGCCAACATGTAAAGTATAATACTGATAATAAAAGTATAATTGGGCTAATAAAATGTATTGGGCTTGTAATGGGCCTATTGGGCCTCCAAAATGTAAACAAGTTGAGCTAGTGTAACTAGTATAAAAATTACCAACACATAAACACTATAATGAATGAGTAAAAATGTATAAACCCACTTGATCATCATCATATATATAAAGTCATCATATATATACATAATTGTTATTTTGATAAAGTCATTGGACAAAATTCTAAGACGAGTATTATTTGTCTAGGTTTCAGTGATTGAAGCACATACCGTACATCCGAATTGCCGATAACCCGCTTTCCCACATCAATGTGAGTTCATAGCCTCGCACTCTCTTAAATGTTTTTATGAAATTTTTTATAAACCCGCGAGGGAGATAACATGTTAGTTTTGATAAAATAGGACACCATTTGTCCCGATTGTTTGTTTATTGATTTGGACCCGAATGATTGTATGACCCGATGAATGATTAAATGACCCGATAGATGAAATGCAATGGATTATTAAAGTTAGGTTATGTCACTAAAAGTACCATTAGCATGAATTGTAAACTACCGGGATTTGGTAGACGCTTATGCATATAATAGTACTATTTGGGGACGATCACCCCAGTTCGCGCCTTGACGGTTGATCCCTGTCGTGCCACATTGATTGGTAAGCGAATTTATGTATGAGAAGATTTACACAAGCGTGATTATTGTGACGACACGCTAATTTAGATGGGAAAATTGTGTTTCGGGCTAGCTACCCGTTGTTTGTTGTAGTAAGGTAACAATGTCATGCGGCTTATAATAATCCAAATAACGAAATACTGCTATACACACTGAATTATGATATATTGCCTCTAGCAATACGGGGTCTTATAATTGATATTATGTTCGTGTTTTGGTTTTAAATAACCATATTCATATAACGGTTTTTATTTAACTTTATACAATGTTATAAAATGTATTGTATGATGTTTTTACGACTTTGCTTCGTATAATGATTTTGAAGGCAGAAGTCTATATTATGATTTTTGATAAGGATTTGTATAAAATGACTTTGGCTATTTTATGGCCCATTACAAGGATTTGTACAGAATGATTTTCGGTAATAATTTTATACCGATGTTATATTAATGGTTTTATTAAACTCAATGAATTCACTCGGCGTTATCGCTGACCTTTTCTTTTAACATGTTTTGTCTCAGGTACTTGAAGGTAATTCTCGGGAAGACAACAAGAATTCATGGCCCGCTCATAAATAATAATTTTTATTCAAATGCTTTGTAAAACCTGTATGAAATACAATGACTTGGGACCTATGTAAATTTGATATTTATGAATGGAAATGCTTTATTATTAAACGACGCGATTTTTATGCGTTGTCTATGATGTGAGTAATGTGATATCCCGTAACACCAACGAGTCTTCCGCTGTATTGAATTGTGTAATTTTGGGGGTGTTACAGTTTGGTACCATAGCTCTCGTTATAGAGAACGAAAGATTTTTAAAACCAAGGTTTTGAATAAAACATTTCAAATTATTTTAACTATAAACATTTTTCTCAAAATGTCTAAAAATCTTTTGACTATAACGGTGCCAAAGAATTCCCGAGTTACCGACAAGGCCAGACTGAGAAGTGTTATTTTAATATATATATATATATATAACTTGGATTATATATATATGATTTTAATTTGATTACATGATTGTTTGAGGATTATTTCTATATTTATACGAGGTATTTATACGACGTAGATTGTCACAAGAAACCCTAACTCCCCTAGCAAATCAATCGAAGCTATTCCGGTAGGAATTCTAGCTATTCCAGATCTAAACCAAGTTGTGGATATTTATGATCCCAATAAAATGGTTGATATTCGTAGAAATGTTAATAGTAGTTGATTAAGATCTTGAAGAAGAATTGACGAGATTAAATATGATATTGATGTCATGACGATCTTTACTTATAGAGTGGAGTTTGACAAAACGTTACCACCTAGAAAGATGTCATCTGATTCGTTGTCACCCAATTCTTAAAATTGAAATCGAAAGGGTGAAGTTGCACTTGAGGCTGTCATTGGAACCGTTACCCAAAAGCCTCATGCCACTAGTACCTTTCTGAGAAATATTGAATGTGTGAGTCATCTCATGCTAGTGACTCATTTGATAACCACTTTTGTAAGAACTATAGGATTGGAAATTAGGTGTTGATCCTATCGAGCTTTTATTGCCCTTTTAAAGTTTAGGAATAAAATTGAAAGTATTGGAGAATGAGGTAGGATATCGCATTGAGTATAAGTTGATTTAAACTTGAATGAAGTAAAATTTAACTTGTATGGAATAAGAAATTGTTAAGAGGAAGTTGTTGAGTCCTGTGATTGAATTATAAGGTTTTAAATGATTGTTAGTTCGTGTTAAGGGTTATTCCTAGGCCATTGTCCAATGACGAGGATACCCAGTGTCCAAGAAATAAATTGAAGAAATCTTCTTCTAAAATTGGGACCGATGGATCTTCCGGGACAGGTGGAACCCCCATGAATCTTGTAGATTAGTATTCATTGTGGTATCTTTTAAAAATCCCTAACTTAACTGAGATATCAGTTGGTAGGATGAGTTCTTGGGATTGTATGACATAGTGACACACAATGTGTTACGGTACAATTTTTGGCTTGTTTGTGATTAATGAAAAAGCTACCTCTGATTGCTAAATCCTACATATATCGATGTTATCTATCTTTTCTTGCTTCTTCCTAATGTTCGCATTAGTGATGCAACCATTGAACAAGTACTCATCTCGAACTGAGTTAGGTTGTGAATTATTCTTTTTGAGCGCCATCGAGGTCATGAACCTCATGATTATTTGGCTAAGCTCATCTCCTATTATATTGTAGTTAGTTCTTGGTGAACAACTTTTCATCACTCTTTTGCAAATCACTCATTGTTTTTATAAGATAAAACAGTATCCCTTGAGAAAAATTGGGTTTTCATCACCATATGGATTATTTAAAGTGAGACTCATAAATAATCGTTATCAAAGTGAAGTTGTTTATAAAACACGTTGGAAAACTTAATTGTTTTCATAACAAAGAAAATCTTTGTAAATTTATTTTTGATTCTTATTTAAGAATTAAGCATGAAAATGTTTTTATTATAAACATGATGATAAAATTTTGACAAACTGAGTATTGCATCGTTAATCTTGAAATTGTATATAGTTGCGCGCCTACATACAATTTATAATGGACCATGCAAGGCTGATTAGTAGTCACCATAAAATTGATTAATAAACACTACATTTTCTTTGAAGTTGTGAAAGATTAATTTTATGAGATCTGCAAGAAGTGCAAAATAGGGACATATTGATAGGGACACCTACATATGTGCCCGTACTATTTATTCTTTTGAGTCGAATTTACTCATCTGTAGAACTTGTCTTATTTGACAATTGATATTCCCTTCTTGTCCAATTCTCCCGTAGTGAGATTCTTAGGAAAAGTATCTGATTACCGAGTGTTGATACCCGACTGGATGTATCGACATTCCTATAATTTCTTTTGATTTGATTTCATTGGAATAACCTGGGTAACGATCCGAGGAGCTTTCAAATGCGTACTCAAATTATGAAAACATGGGATATATTCATATTCATTAAATGTTTTTGTTTGTATCCGATTTGAAATTCTCTCGCGTAGATTATGCGTTGACCTTACTCTTTTAAGGTTAGTTATGTTTTCCGATATCCTTGAATTTGTGAAGGATTATGAATTATTATTAGTCTTTTGAGAAGTTCACATCTTATCGACGGCAATAAAACTGAAAAGTTGATAGTGCCAGTAGTTTGGATTGATTGATTATGACATGACGACATTGTCTTAATTAATGGGAACTCGAGTAGAATTCCTCTAAATGATAAGATGTTGATTATCAAAAGTGATCTAAATAATTCTTGATGGATGACCATATCCTGCATTTAGACTTGAAATTATACCGTGAATGGTTGTGAATTAGTCATAGATATTATAATATAGAAAGAACCTAATATGAATTTATTAAAAGTTGTTTATGTTATCTGAAACTTTAGAAGGTATTTGTTGGTAAATTACCTAGACTTTTGCCATTAAGGCAAGTTGAAATTGGTATTGATTATATTCCCGGTGCTGCACTTGTGGCATGTGCACCGTACGTCAGCACCATCTAAATTAAAAGAATTACCCTACAACTGAGGGAGTTGTAGGAGAAGACTTTTATTCTACCAAGCTCGTCATCATGAAGAGCTATGGTGTTATTATTTCTTATATTTATTGATTACCATGAACTAGGTAAATTGACGATTAAAAATCTATATCCACTACCCAAGATGATAGTTTTGTTCGATAATTTACGAGGTTCTAGCGTATGTTTTAAAAATTTTGATCCTCGGCATGGTTATCATCAATTTCGCATCCGCGAAAAAGATTATCTATTCCAATCACTACATCCGGTACTTGTAATGAACATTATGAGTTTCACGTGATGTCGTTTGGATTGACTAAAACACATGTAGCATCCATAAATTTGGTGAATCACGTGTGTAGGCTGTAATTTGATAAATTCATGCTTGTGATCATTAAGGACCATTTGTTTATTTATAAGAATAAGAATGAGTTAATAATTATTTGTAGAATGCCCTGAGTCGACCGAGTAGTGAAAACTTGTACCTTGAATATCTAACATGTGATGAAAGACTTAATCCTTTACATTATTTGACCGTGTGATTAATAGAAAATGGAATATATTGACTCTTCAAAAATTGGAACCATTAAGGATTTGGGTTTTACCAAAAAGAAAATGGAAATATGTTTTGACAAATGTTTTAACAAAGGATTTTTTAGGGATTATTTCCTTATACACAAATCATTTAACTAAACTCCTGTTTAGGGGTAAATGTTTGTGTATACCTCAAGCCAACCTAAGAGGGATTGAGGAAACCGTTAAACCATGACTTAAAATTTGAAACGACAATTTTTGCTTTTCAACAAAGAAAATTTTTACCAAAGAATAAATGTAAAACCCGTAAAAATAAGGTCATATTTAATTCTATTTTCAATTATTTTGAAGTATTTTATAACGTTAAATATTATTATGTTTAACGGTTTAAGTTGAAACCGATATTAAATATTATGTTTTAATATTTTGACGAGTAACGAGGACTACTAGTGATCGCGATACCGACGAATGCCTAAAATTTTATATTTTATTATCGATCGTTTCGATATTTAATATTTTCGACGATATCGTTTTAATTACGTATCGAGTCGTTATATTATTATTTTTCGTGTGCGTTTAAACTTTTAAGTATTTTTACGAAACCTGAGTCCCGTAAATATTTGTAAAATTGACTTTTAGTCATTTCCCGCTTTCTAACTAATATTTACATCTTGGACCAAAATTATCCCAAATTGACAAAATTAACCCTTGTACCACCATATAAAAGCCAAAATTTTCCACTAACTTACACATAATTGCATAAACAAAAAAAAAATAAACACCTCCTCCCTCTCTTTCTTGTGAAAACCTTCCACCCCCTCCAACATAAATCATCATCCAAATTTTTTTTAAGCCAAATTCAAGAAAAACAAAGAAAAGTCCCTATCCTAAAATCCTCTTGTGAGTATTTTGGTACCATTTTTATCAACATACAACCATATAAATTTTTCAAGAAAAGTTGGTGATGTTTGATCCAAATTTGTTGTATGCATGTGTTAGTAGTAATGATCAAAAGATTTTCATGCTATGTTTTTGTTAAAAAGTTGATTTTTAATTTTTGGGTTTTTGATTTTGATGATGATACAAGTGTTAGGAATGGGTTATGATGATATTAGGGGCTTAGGTTGATGACAAAAGTTGTTGGAATTGATCAAAAACATGATTTTGCAAGAGATTTTAATAGTCAATTTTGGGCAGTAGGTTTGAGGTGATTTTCGGAAATATTAAGTCTGAATATAGGTTGTTATTATAGGATTATGTTGTAGAGAATTTCGTTAGCTTCGATTTGATATAAGGTAGGCCTTCCAACTCCAAACGAGGTGGAAGATACACTAGTTTGATTTTCGTGTACCGGGAGACGAGTGTCGACACAATCCGAAAATTGTTGTCGATATTTGGATCGAATCTCGGGGACTATAAAATGAGTTTCAAAATGATTTAAGGGCTGTTCTCAGGCTCCAAGTTTAGTATTTTGAGTCTATTTTTAGAATCAAGTGGCGGTTTTACAAATGGAGTTGTTTAGAATGGACAAAATGGTTTCGTAAGTCAAGGTCGCTAAACTGTCCGGATTTTGTGATTCAAAGATGAGTCGGGCAGGGAACTTTAGAAGTAAAATCTTTTAATGGGCTCTTGGGAGGACTTTCTACATATAGTAAGTGAGTTCTCTGAGTAGTATCATAAAAAGTTGATATGTTTAAGTATGGGAAAACGGCTTGGACATTCGGTATGTTCCGGCATATTTTTATTAAAGGCGTAGAATAATAAAACGAATATATAGGAGAGTGTAATAGTATCACTTGTATCGTTTTCTCTCGATTTTGTCGTGATTTTATGATTCGAGTTTTATATTCTTATGTATGGGTTATTTCTCGAGTCTATTATTAATGAACGCACCTCATTTGATAGGTTGCGGTTCTCGTGTTTGAAAGGCATCATCTATCGTCGGCGATCGTCTCATTACCACTATTGGCTAAGGTGAGTCTATAGCCTCGCTTTATACTAGTTATTAAATGATTATAAACCCGCGAGGGGGAATACATGTTTTTATAAACTTAGAACACAAGATTTTTATGGTATTCTTTGTCCCTCTATGAATGGACCCGTGGTTGCCTTTAAATTGCATTAAGTGATTGCCTTTGTTAAAACCTCAATTATGGACCGTTAATTAACCTATGATGGGTTAACCACTAGTACAATTATTAGATCTATGGGGGAAGCCGCCCCGGTTCAGTTTTTGTGGACTTGTCATAGAAGCTTAGGCTCGACCTCCACACTGTTTGAGCATATTGTATTGAGAAGTCAGGTATACGGCAATGTACCAATAATCTGGCGGTAACCGACAATTAATAAATCTCTCGTCTTATTAGACTGATATGGGAGTGTCTAAGGGCTCGGTTCCATGAGCTTATTGCAATTTATGCTATATACAATTATCATTGTTGATGCAAATTATAATTTGATGCTTATAAGCATGCCACAAACTTATAATCTTTGCTTGTGTTCAAATTGATTACATAAACCTATAGATTCACTCGGCATTTTTGTTGATTGTTTTACTCACATGTATTTCAGGTAATCAGGAAGTGGAAGCTTGGAGGTCACGGGGAATGAAGTTGTGCACTGCTTTTGTTGTTCAAACTCTTTGATTTATTTATCGTTCCATTTTGAAAACAAACTAAAATGTTGTTTTAACTTATCTTTTGGTAACGATTAATTGGGACTACGCTACTCTGATAAATGCGTTAGGAACGATAAATCTAAAACGTCTCTTTTCGAGTCGTTCTTTATAAATTATGTGTTGTTGTATAATTGTTTAGTACCCAAAGATGTATTCCGCTGCGTGTAAATTTGGGGGTGTTAAAGATTGGTACCAGAGCCATGAGTTATAGAGAACTAGGTCTTTTTCTAAAAACCTAAACTATAATTGTCGGTTTTATTTTTCAAAGAGTCGGTGCACATGATTTCGCGTGACTTCAGGTTCAAGCTACTTCTGGGATTACAACTTTAGTATACATTATTATGTATGCCTTATTGCTAAGTAATTTTAAATAAATACTATAATCCTTTATCGATATATATTTATGTCGTTAAACTTTTCGATAAAAGTTTATCATTTATTAATGATTGACTTAAATAAATACAATGAATTTTCAAGATCTTTCTGTATATATTTTGAAGTATTTAAATTGCTTTTATTGCAAATTTTATATTATGACCTTACATACCTTCATCTGCGCGCGTTACTTTTATTGCTTAATGAAAGTCCCTAATCAATGCAAGAAACCCTAATCTTAACTTAATCAACACAAGGTATTACTTTTCAAACGTAATCTTATTATTGTATAATAAAGAATTACAAGTGTTATGGATAACACCGTTTGATGACAATGTGTTGTGCACACTTTGAACAACAATAAACCTTAACTTATGAATACAGTCGTAGCTGTTTGATTCACTAAGTTATACGCACTAATGTTCTTAATATCTCAAAGTGTTAAACATTAATGCATGGATACATATCCTATTTATAGTGTTACGAGTTTGACTTAAACAGTACTTGATGTCGACTACACAAGCTTTTACAAGTTCCCACATCAGTCACATGATGTCCTTCTATTCTTGGTAGTCTTCCATTATGCTTTAAGGAACAGTTGTCAAAAACAGTTTCCTTATTCTTCATATTCTCGAACACACAAATGGCATGTCCAAAGTGTGCTGAGAGTTATCAGGGTATTGCCACCCCTGTTAACTCTCAACCCCTCAGAGTCCCTAATACATCTTGGCTGTTATCCATCACAGCCAAGGAGTATGTCTTAAGGTAATCTTCGACTTCCCTGACAATGTCTCTGACATGGACTCCTCTGAGGTTGCTCACAGATACTTGGATCTCTGTGAGTCTTGCGAAACTTGCCTGCCTCCTAGGCACAGGCAAGGGACTATCTATCAGCCTAATTATGTTTAAATCAATGATCAGGGAATCTAACAAGTTTAGATTCCCAACAATCTCCCCCTATTTAAACATAAATAATGCTAGATCTACCTAAGTTAAGGTAAGTGAGTTTAACAGCTTCTTCTTACACATAACAGATCTAAACAAACATACCTCATGATTTTATTAAGACTTAAAGAAAATTACAAGTTCATTACATAAGTAAAATAAAAGATGAAGGTAAAAAGGGCTGACACCATCTTCAATAGTCATCATTTTTGATTCTTTCTTCAGCTTCGGCCAAATCTAATCTGTTATCAATTTCATCCTGCAAAGTCTTTGCAAACTTCTTGGAATACTCTGTGTTGATCTTGAGACACTTCATGTGACAGAGTAGCTGAATAGTTGAAGCCAGGCACAGCTCATCTTCCCTCTGAAAAGCATACTGGCAAGCCTTGTTCATAAATGCCATTCCTCTTTCAGTCACTGAGTATGTCTGACCATCAACAGGGCCAACAATACCATTTGGAAGGATCAGATCCCTGTGCATACCATCCACACGAACATCTTCAGTAACAAAAGTTTCATCAATAATTTGTGAAATTCTTCTTCTTTTGTTGCCTGTCTTTGGGGGTTCTTGTTCGAAAAGCTGTGGTGGGGGATCATTCTTGAGTTTGGCAGCTGTTTCCTTGATCCAGTTAAACTTAGCTTTAAGAGTTTTAAGCAGAAGGAAATTTGCCTGTCCAGACTTTTTGGCAGCTAAGGCTTCGAGTTCAAACCATTCTGATAACCCAAGTGTCTTTAACCTAAAGTTGTCAAACACATCCATATTCCTCTGTTGGTTTTCCCTCCATAAGATCATCTGTGGGGTGTTTGTGGATTTGTGAATGGTGTATTTAAACTTGGTTATCTTTCCAGCAACATACCTGTTGTTCACGCATGCATCATAGTCAGCTTTGACTTTCTTTAAGGCCTCAGCGCGTTTTAGTTCCATTTCCCTCAACCTTTGTTTTTGTTTTTCCCTTTCAGGTGGTGTCATCTTCCTCAGAGTAGCTTCATTTAATTCTTTGGTTGTCTTGAGCTCATTTAGTCTTTTGAATTCTTCAGCCTGTTGCTCTATTTCTTCAGGAGTTAAAGGACTCTCATCGGAAGGTGTAAAGGTTGAAAAGTGGGAAAGGTCTGTGGTGGATCCTCCTGTCTCTAGCATCACAGATATCTTCTTAAGTTTGGTGTCAGTATCAACCAAAACTATCTCCTTCTCTTTCTTCAAGATAGAGGACTCCACACTTATGTTTTTCAAATCATCAGCTCTTTTGAGAAACGCTGTCTGAGCCTGAGTTTGAATAGATTTTGGAAGAGAGCTCACAGTGAATTTTAGTTTCTTGGCCGCTAGCTCATCATCATCCTCAGGCTTGCTGATGTTAACTAAGATCATGGATTTAGATGAGTCAGCTCCATCTTGTGTTTGTTGCTCCCCCTGAGTATCATCCTCATCATCATGTACTATAGCTGGTGTGATGACTTGTAGAGGAACAGGTGTAGTTGAGGGATTGGCTGATGATGAGCCTTGTTCAGCAGATGCAAGGCTTAGTGTAGTATTCTTCTCCCCCTCACGTTCATCCTTACTTCCCTGATGTTTGGATGAACGTGCCTGAAAACGTCTTGCAATCTGCTCCACAGAGGCAGCCATGGCACGTTGTCTCTTTCTCGAAGCCCTGGCAATCTTCAGCAAGAGGTTGGCATTGGTATTAGTATTTGCCTGAACACGTCTGACAATAAAGCCAGCATGGTTGTATTGCCTGTTGCGAACCGCATTGAAGTGCCTGTTCATGTTGTTTTCTTGTTCATGGAACATAGCAGGGACAACTGAGTCAATGGCATCCTTGATTCGTGTCGAGAGATGACTGAGTCCCTGGGCCACACCTTTTCGCGCACCCTCCTGAATTGGCTCAGTGACAGCCTCAGTCACAGCCTTCTTTATGATGCCTGGAAATGTGACAGTAAAATTGTGCATCTCTGACTTGATCACATCCAGCTTCCTTGATAAGCGCTCAATATCAGATTGATGATGTACGGGCTGAAGATTCTTGATATTGAGGCTTTGCTGAGCAAAATCATCCCCCCTTGGAATTAAGTCAAAGTTGGTCTGGGCTGGATGATCAAACATGAGGAATTCGGCTGTTGGATCATATGTTGGTGTTTGGAAGACTGTTGTTGCAGATGTAGCAGAGTTTGGAGTGTCAACAGCTTCCTTGAGAGGAGAAGTCTTATCATCAGTTGGTGTGGACACAGCTATATCTTTAGGAGGAGAGGCTGACAGCTGGTCATCCTCATCTTCTTCATCCTCTTCATCAAACATTCCCTCAGGGAATTCATCTTCAGGCATGGGCTCAAACTCAGAGACATAATCTTCTACTGAGAGCATTTCTTCATCAGCATTGAGCACAGGTTCTTCTTCATTTGGAATGTCCTGAGTCAATGTTTCAGCCTCCTTTTCGTGTACCTGAGATTCTTTGACTGGCTGTACAATTTCAGCCTGCAAGTTTGTTGTAATTAGTAACAGGGAAAAATATAAGGGGAATGGTCGCCATTTCGCTGTCCTAGAGAGGCTGAGGGTGATTACTCAGCCACTCCAAAGGATAAATCCTTGGGATTCTTTTAAGTGTGAATGAAGTGTGGTTAATGGTCGCCATTCGCTGCCCCTAGGAAAGCTGAGTGTGATTATTCAGCCTCCCCAAAAGGTAAAAAAACCTTTAGGACTCTTTTGATTGTGAAACATATGTTGTTTAATGATCGCCAGTCGTTGCCCCTAGGAAAGCTGAGTATGATTATTCAGCCCCCCCAAAAGGTAAAACCTTTGGGACTCTTTTAAGAGTGAAACATATGTTGTTGTAGGTCGCCTGTTACGCTGCCCCTAGGAAAGCTGAGGGTGATGATTCAGCTCCCCCTGAAAAGGTAAATCCTTTGGGACTCTTTTAAGGAGGGAACCAAGAGGCTGTGTGAAGTACAGTTGATCAAGGTTGAGACATTAGTGTATTCAGGTTGTTGTTAGCCTGAATACTGTCTAGAGGGTTCAGGGTCATCGGGGTGCTTTATAAACACAAATGAATCACTCCCTGGTGCAAAGACAGGGTGTACAGAAGTCTTAAAGTATTCTACGTGTAATGACAGACTTCTATGGGTCGAGGATTACCCTAACTTCACCACTCTCTCCTACAGACAAATGAGAGTGGTTGCTTGTGAACCTCTAAAAATGTACACTGATTACCTGTGAGATATCAGCTTGGTTTGGCTGGTTTCCTGTTGTCTCTGCTGACCTAGAGACACTAGACGCCTGTTGTTTGTCAGCCAAAGATTCTGAATCCACAAGAGTATCTGGACCAGAGGCGGTGTCAATCTTCTTTTCCTTGGCCTTACTAACAGCTTTGGAGTGGGAAGAAGAGGGGATTTTCTTCTTCTTTGGCTGTTGGCCAGATGAAGCCTTGGACTTAGTAGTGTGCTTCCCAGAGGTCAAAGACATAGACTTGGCAGCGACACTAGAAGTATTCACCTTCTCAGAGGAAGGGAGCAAGGGCTTCTCAGCGTTAGGTACCTGGTTGGCCACGTTCAGCATGTGGGCGGTGACAGGGATATCCTCAGCTCCTATCTCCTTGTAGATGGCGCCTGTGATGCGATAGGGCTTAAGAGCTGTCAAGGCCTTGTTGTGGTAATTCTCTCCCAGCAAACTCTCAAAGATCAGGGATAGGTAGCGCACATAACAGATGTTCTTTTCCCTGACCTGATTCCTTCCCTTCAGTTGTTCTACCAGGTTTGAGAATAGGATGCTTCCAAAGTCGACATCAGCTCCCCAGATTAATCCATACGCAATAGCCTGATGATTGGACAACATCTGATCCTGTGATCCCTGCATTCCACCCAGGGACTTCACAATGTGGGTGAAGAGGACACGCCACATAGGAGTGAAATACTTAATCTTTAGAGGGGCTTTGGCGAGGACTTCAGCTGGTGTAAGGGCAGGATTAACATCATGGCAAGGGTTTAGTGTGGCCAGGGCTTCCTTGACAGCCTTTTTGTCAACAGTCTTCAAGCATTCATCTCCATGTTTTAGTCCGGCCATACTAGAAAAGTCTTTAAGGGAAAAGGCAAAAGGATGTTCATTGCATGAAAGGCTAAATGTAATGGTGTCTTCTACTACTTCAGCAGAATACCAGAATTCCCTAAGGTATTCTTGGTAAAAAGTGGATGGAGATTTGGTGAAGGCTTCATTTAGGTCACAATTCTGCATGAAATTTACCAGATCTGAATAGGTGCTGTTTGGTGCTTTAATCCATCCAATGGCGTTGTTGGAGGCGATGATGCTCTCGTTGATCTCGAAGTTCACATTGGAGGCTTTTGGTACGGGAAACGCCATTGATTTGAGGTTGAAGGTGAATGAAAATGGCGGATGGTTGAGAGAGATGAGAATTTAGAGAGAGAAGTTGATTTTAGAATGGTGGTGGGTGAGAAGAGAAAGAAGACAATATATATTCAAACTTAAGAGAACATTTATTCAACCGTATTAAATGCAAGGGCGAAAATGACTGCTCAAGTGGGTCCCCTTGACCTTTCAAAAAGTTTGTCTCCTCGTTATCCGAAAAATAAATGATTAAATATTTGAGAATGTTTTTTGCATTTACTTGGAAAGTAACTACCTAGTTTCATGTGAAAAACATTTAATAAACATTTAATATAGAATCAATCATTTAATGAACGCATTTAATATCAAGCCACAGGCTTTGAGATATTGAGCATCCCTAGCTCAGCAACTAGCCTGTTGAACGAAGGTTCAGCCAAAGGCTTTGTAAAGATATCAGCTAGTTGCAGCTCTGTGGGAACAAAATGCAGCTCAATATCTCCCTTCATTATATGATCCCTGATAAAATGATACCTGATATCAATGTGTTTGGTACGAGAGTGAAGAACAGGGTTGTTGGATATAGCAATGGCGCTGGTGTTGTCACAAAAGATTGGTACTTTGTCATACAAGATTTCATAGTCAGCCAATTGACTTTTCATCCAGAGCACCTGAGCACAACAGCTGGCTGCAGCGACATATTCTGCTTCAGCTGAAGACATAGCCACAGAGTTTTGCTTCTTAGCACTCCATCCGACCAATTTTCCTCCTAGGATTTGACAGCTGCCTGAAGTGCTTTTCCTGTCAATACAGCATCCAGCATAATTTGAATCTGAATAGGCCTTGAGATCAAAGCCTGATTCCTTTGGATACCATAGACCTAGGGATGGTGTTCCTTTGAGATACCTGAAAATTCTCTTAACAGCCACTAGATGGGATTCTTTTGGGTTAGCTTGGTACCTTGCACAGAGACATGTGGAGAATTGGATATCTGGACGACTGGCTGTTAGATACATCAGTGACCCAATCATGCCTCTATATAAAGTCTCATTGACAGCGACCCCTGACTCATCAGGGCCCAAGTTGTTGGGTGGAAGCATGGGGCACTTCACTGATGCGCAATCAGCTAAGTCATATTTTTTAAGTAAATCCTTAACATACTTTTCTTGACAAATAGAAATTCCCTTAGGACATTGTTTAATTTGAAAGCCCAAAAAGTAAGTTAATTCACCCATCATACTCATCTCATATTTCTTGGTCATTAATTTAGCAAAACGTTTACTAAGATTGACATTTGTTGACCCAAAGATGATATCATCCACATAAATCTGCACAATGATGAAATCACTCTTGTCCTTGAAGGTAAAGAGTGTTTTATCAATAGAACCCCTGACAAATTTATTTTCAGATAGGAAATTTGAAAGAGTTTCATACCATGCTCTTGGAGCTTGTTTCAGACCATACATTGCCTTGTGAAGTCTGTACACATGGTTGGGAAACTCGCTGTTCTCAAATCCTTCAGGTTGTGCAACATAGACTTCCTCAGCCAAATCACCATTGAGGAAGGCACTCTTTACATCCATCTGATACACAGTGATGTTCATATAGGCAGCATAAGCAAGAAAGATTCTGATGGCCTCAAGTCTTGCAACAGGTGCAAAAGTTTCATCATAATCAATTCCTTCAGTCTGAGAGAACCCCTGAGCTACCAGTCTTGCCTTGTTCCTGATGATGTTCCCAATTTCATCCATCTTATTTCTATAGATCCATCTAGTGCCTGTGATATTCTTTCCAGGTGGAGCTAGCACTAGTGTCCATACTTTGTTCCTTTTGAACTGATTGATTTCTTCTTGAATAGCAGCTACCCATCCTTCTTCTACCAGAGCCTCAGCAACTCTTTTAGGTTCAATTTGAGAAAGAAATTCAGAAAATAGACATTCATTGGCTGAGGCTGACTCTGAGTCTTGGATTCGCTGTCTTGTTGTGACCCCTGCATTTGGTTCCCCAATAATGTTGACAAGAAGAATGTGTTGATCTCTTGACCACTTATTTTGAGGAGCTGGGGATTCAAGAACAGGGGTACTTGAGGGCACATCTGGTACAATTTGAGTCTCATCCTGTTGACTAGGAGGGCTTTCTTCAAAGACTACTTCAGTGTCAGAGTCTTCTTCAGCCATATCAAGGGAAGCTATTTCATTATCAGCAGGAGAATCTTCAGAGATTTGAAGAATTGGTGAGTCATCAATATCATGAGAAGGACCATCAGAGATTTGAGGTTCTTCTTCATCAAGTTCCTGAGAGGTAGGAACTTCTATGTTGTGAGTAGACAGAGGGTCAAAAGCAGGAACATAAGGAGTGAGAGAGTTGGAGTGGTGATGACTGGTAGGTCTGGGTTCTGTGAACTCATCACTTGGGAAAGAAATATTTTCATTAAAATCTACTTCATCACCCTCTGTTCCTGTCCTCTGTATGACTTCATCATCTTCATTAAATCTGACATGGAAAGTTTCTTCTACTTCTTGTCTTCTGATGTTGAATACTCTGAAGGCTTTGGCTGTTGGAGAGTATCCCAAAAAGAAACCATAATCAGCTTTTTCATCAAACTTTCCAAGTTTATCCCTGTAGTTATAAATAAACACAGGGCATCCAAACACATGAAAATAGCTGACGTCTGGAGATCTTTTTCTGAAAACTTCATAGGAGGTTTTGCCATGTCTTTTGACAATGATTGATCTGTTTTGAGTGTAGCAGGCAGTGTGTACAGCTTCTCCCCAAAATTGCTTTGGTAAGGCTGCACCATTTAACATAGTTCTTGCTGCTTCAATCAGAGTCCTGTTTCTTCTTTCAGCCGCACCATTTTGTTCAGGAGTGCCAGCTGAAGAGAAGTTCTAAGAAATCCCTTTTTCATCACAAAATGATTCAAGTTGATGATTCTTGAATTCTGTACCATTATCACTTCTTAGAGCTTTGACTCTAACATCATTCATATTTTCAACCTGTCTGATGAAGGACATGATGGTATCAGCTGCATCACTTTTCCTTCTGAGGAAGAACACCCATGTATATCTTGAAAATTCATCAACTATGACCAAGGTGTATTTGTTGTGATTAATGGTTTGAGGTTTGACAGGCCCAAACAAGTCCATGTGAAGGAGATGTAAGCACTTGTCAATAGAGAATGATTGCCTAGTCTTGAATGAAGACCTGTGATGTTTTCCTTTGACACAGGCAGAACAAGTTTTGTCTTTGGAAAACATTACTGAAGGTAGACCAGCAACCAAGTTTTGAGTGGCTATCTTATTGATGTTCTTGAAGTTGAGATGAGACAGTCTTTTGTGCCACAGCCAGTTGACACTTTCAGAGGCTTTGGCAAGAAAACAATTTTAACTGTCTTCAGAGCACATAGCCATGTTGATGACATAAACATCTCTCCTTCTAGGTGCAACCAGCACAACATCATTATTTTTGTTGAATATGGTTCCCTGAGTCTTAGTAAACAAAACCTTATAGTCAGCATCACATAATTGGCTGATGCTAATAAGATTGTGTTTAAGACCATTCACATATGCAACCCTGGTAAATGTGATCCCATTGCAATTCACTGAGCCATATCCTTCTGTGTCACCTGAAGAGTTATCTCCAAACACCACTTTGGGACCTGGCTCCTTTGAGTATCTGTGCAGGTATTGTTGAATCCCTATCATGTGTCTAGAACAGCCACTATCTAGATACCATACCGATTCATTGAGATATTTCTGCACAGATACATAGAAACAGATTAGTTCCTATGGTGAACCCACTTTCCAGTGGGTTCCCTGAATTGCTTGTTAGCAACTCTTGTGTTCCTGAAAAACTTTTGGCGTTGGGATGGACAGTTCATTGTTTCATGGTTATAACTCCCACAGATATCACACCCAGGGAAGTCACCACACTCGTCTGAGGTTTGGTCTGTGAACCCACAGAATTTACAGGGAGGATAAGATTTGTAATTTCCCTGTTGTCTTTTGGAACTCTGTGGTCTGTCCCTAGAGGGTGTCTGTGCTCTTTTAGCTGCCATGTGTCTGTCATGATCTAAGGTCGAATGGTGAGAATTTTTACAAACATTGCAATAAGGTTTGATTAACCTTTCCCCTTTGGGTTCACCTAGGACTGACTTAGGTTCATGAGAAGTAGAGCATTCAACGGAAGGCTTAACATGTTGTTTCAAGAGTTCTACTTCTTTCATAAGAGACAACAGGCGATCTTCAGTGGTGGGGTCAACCTTATTCACAGCTTTAGTAGTAACAGGCTTAAAAGCTACTTGTTTACCAGTTTGTTTAGCAGGCACACGAAAAACTTTGGCTGGAGGATTCTCAATATCTGTCCTAAGTTCGTCCTTAGCAGATCTAGAAGAACTGCTAGGTTCAACTCCAAAGAGTTTGGGCAAAGGTGGTAGCTCAGCCACATCTTCAGAGACAGGGTCATTAGTCAAAGAGGTATCTGACATATGAATAGTCTCTGTAGATTTAAAGACAATGTCTTTGGGTTTGGTGAGAATCCTCAGCTTTTTATTCTTAGCAGTTATATCCCTATTTAAGTCAGCAGGCACTTCATCCCTAAGCAATTCATCAATAGTAAACCTAGCACACAGCCATTTTTCAATGATCTTGTTCAATTCAGTGACTTGATCATTTAAAGCTATATTTTTCAAGGTTAATCTAGCTACTTCATTTTGCAGGGATATTTTCTCTAAGTTAACCCGCCTGAGAGTTTCACATTCAGCCTTAGCATTTATCATTTCAGTTTTAACAGAGTGAAACTTATCAAGTAGGTTCTTCCTTTGTTCCTCAACAAAGTGCAAATCAACAATGGTGTAATCAAGGACATGCTTACGTTCATCACTATCAAACATAGATAGAAGCCTGTGTACCTTTTTCATTGTGATGTCAACCTATTGTCCTGATCTTGCATCACCTTTTCCAATAGCTGGTTCATCCTCAGCTATCGCCATAAAAGCCCTGACTCTTGTGGTGTCTTCTTCATCTGAAGTCAATGGTTCATCATTCCAATCATAAGTTTCAGCAACCAACCCTTTCTCAGTCTTTTTCTCACCACCTTTCTTTTTGGACATAGCTTCAATCTTCAAGTTCATTTGTTCTAACTCAGCTTTAAGTGCCTTGTACTTATTTTTGTAATCTTTCTTCTCAGTGTCTGAAGAATTGGATTGAGATGAGTTGTTATGTTGTTTGAACTTGTAGGGTTTGGATGAAGATGATGGATAAGAGGGTGAGGATGTCTTGGTAGAAGGACACTCTTTTTGATAATGTCCAAGCTTTCCACAGGCAAAACATGTTTCTTTTGACCTGTCAGTTGGTTTACTAGCTGATCCTACTCTTCCAGATCTTTTGTAGTATCTTCTTTGGTTGGCTAGCAGTGCTCTTTCATGGAATTCTGCATTGAGGTCTGACAAGAATTCTTGGCTGCTACGGGTATCTTCTTCAATATCAGAATCGCTGTCATGAGGATGTGTTGCAGAGATCAAAGCTTTGGAAGTTGCTCCTTGGACAACAAATTTTTCAGTCTCTGATTTGTAGATAGTATCGATCAGCCCTTCTTCATAATTGTACTTACCATAGAGCTGAGCAAGGGTATCATTTTTGATTGAGTTGTTAGCTCTCTGAGTCTGATTCATGCTCAACCACTTTCTTGGAAGGCTGTTGACAAAAGTAGCATTGATCTCAGCTTGACCAATAGTGACATCATTCATAGCAAGGTCATTTAGAAGAATCTTTAGCCTAGTATAGGTTTGCTGAACCTTTTCACCTTCAAGTGACTTAAAGGCATTAAACTGAAGTCTGAGTGCCTGAATCTTTGTCTCTCTTGTTTCAGAGGGTCCTTCATGGCCAAGAATGAGGTCTGTCCACATTTGTTTAGCTGTGGGACACTGAATGACAGACTTCATGATATGCTTGGGAAGACAGGAAATTATGATGCTTTTGAGACGTTTATCTTGGTTTGCTAATTTCCTATCAGCTGAGGTCCATTGTTTGACAGGTTTGGGAAGAGGGTTTTCTTCAGTAGATGTAAGCGCCATGGGAATATATGGACCATTTTCTAAAATTTCTAAGAGAAAAGGTTCAAGTCCATCAAGGTATACAAGAAATTGACTCTTCCAACTGGCAAAGTCTTCTTCATCAAAGACCGGTACACTGGTTACGTGTGATCCACCTCTTGAGTCAAGAAGTTGGGGTAGATCATCGTCATTTGCTGGAGGGTTAAGTCTTGGCGAAGATGGGTTTGTGGAAGGTGAGTGTGGGCTAGAAGTTTCCGGCATGGTGGATCTTGATTATAAAACTGAGAACGATGTTTCTTGAAGGTTTTAATATCAAACACCGCTCTGATACCAATTGAAAGTCCCTAATCAATGCAAGAAACCCTAATCTTAACTTAATCAACACAAGGTATTACTTTTCAAACGTAATCTTATTATTGTATAATAAAGAATTACAAGTGTTATGGATAACACCGTTTGATGACAATGTGTTGTGCACACTTTGAACAACAATAAACCTTAACTTATGAATACAGTCGTAGCTGTTTGATTCACTAAGTTATACGCACTAATGTTCTTAATATCTCAAAGTGTTAAACATTAATGCATGGATACATATCCTATTTATAGTGTTACGAGTTTGACTTAAACAGTACTTGATGTCGACTACACAAGCTTTTACAAGTTCCCACATCAGTCACATGATGTCCTTCTATTCTTGGTAGTCTTCCATTATGCTTTAAGGAACAGTTGTCAAAAACAGTTTCCTTATTCTTCATATTCTCGAACACACAAATGGCATGTCCAAAGTGTGCTGAGAGTTATCAGGGTATTGCCACCCCTGTTAACTCTCAACCCCTCAGAGTCCCTAATACATCTTGGCTGTTATCCATCACAGCCAAGGAGTATGTCTTCAGGTAATCTACGACTTCCCTGACAATGTCTCTGACATGGACTCCTCTGAGGTTGCTCACAGAGACTTGGATCTCTGTGAGTCTTGCGAAACTTGCCTGCCTCCTAGGCACAGGCAAGGGACTATCTATCAGCCTAATTATGTTTAAATCAATGATCAGGGAATCTATCTATCAGCCTAATTATGGAGATGTCGTTTATGGAGATGTCGTTTATCGGGTCAATTAATCGGCACATATTTAAAAGTCAAATCTGATAGAAAATTCGGAACATGGGTTTTAAACGTTTCTAAGAAGTTTTGAGTTCATTTGAGATTGTAAAATTTTGACAAATATTATTTTACAATTAACTAATACTAGTTGCATGTTAAAATGTTTAAAAATAGAAACGTTACAGGATTAGGAATTACCAGATTAATGGTGTAATTTAAAAACGAATAATATATTTTCTTAAAAGCATGTTGTGTCGAGTATCTTACATAGAATACACATGTGGATTGTTTTATTCTTTTCATATATATGACTCCTTTGTCATTCGATATTATTTTTATTTTCTTCTAACCTTCCACTGATTTGGGTTGAGTTTTGAAGTTTTGTCTTCACATTCTTCGTCGATATTTTTATCGCGTGTCTCATGGCGTATTCGTCTAACCTTATAACCTTTTGAAACCTTAACAACTTGTAACCATTTCATTGGTTGTTTTACGAGCTACTATTTGCCACTTTTTACAAACCCTTGGCTACTTTATACGTTGTCATAATGTCACTTTATAAATAAATCTGATACTGTTTTACGATTATTTTCACCAATTGTTTTTACTTTGGTCTTATAAAATACTTTTCGTAACAAAAAAAAATTGCTTATTGAGTATCTCACAAATTACTTGTATCCTATAAATTTATAAAATATTTTTATATTCCATTTCACAAATGGCATGGTTTATATATAAGCATAAGAAACGTAATACTTTTCGACGAAACTGAGCACTACATTGCTATTCCTAAATTATACATGGCCTGATCACCTATGTCTAATTTAGAAGGAGCCATGCTAGGCTGAATAGTATTCATCTTAAAAATCTTGATAATAATCAACTTTTTACTTGTAATTATGATAAAGATAAATAAAATGAAATAAAGTGAAAAGAAGTTTTGAAAACCTTTATATTTCATGCAAGTAGCGCAATTTCTATGCATCCGCATACGTTTTCTTACCTTTTCTTAAACGAATTACGCGTTTAGGAATACGTTTTTACTCGATGCTCGTTTTTCTACTTGTTAATTCACTTTGCCTTATAACTGATTTCTTTTGACCGTTCGTTTAATTACTGACTGTTGATAAATGACTTGAAAGTCTCGATGTTTTATCCTTCCTTCTCTTCCAATCTTCTTTATGCGACCGGGTAGATCTTTGGAATGTCTCCGCACGTGAATAATGAATTATCACTAGAGTGATTTCCTTATATCCGGGATGACGTCTGTCACTCTCGTTTGTCTCGAAATACACTCTTGTGAACCGTGCTTTGACTTCTCTCTTTAAACACTAACATCGTTCATTTGATTTGTTTTAATTACAAGTGATTATTAGGAATTTTCTTTGATTAAAATTTTTGTATGGATCTTATTTCCGATCATGTATCGACCACCGCTAAGTTAACGAACTGATATTGGTGAACCATCGACCGCACTAACAAAATCGACAACTTGTTTAATCTATTATTTCTTATCGTCTTACCATCAACGCCTTTATTTTATTATTCTCTTTAAGAATTCATACGACATTTGCTTCGTTTTCTTTCGTAACGCTGATTTCGTACTAATTGTTGACCATTATTTCCATTCATATTCATTTGTTATCTTGTCACATTTTGAAACCCAAATATATCCCATGTTTATTTAAAAATAATAAACACCTTTAAGTATTTCTACAACGTATTATAAAATTTTTATGTTTATATATTTTTCCAATGATTTTCAATTATCGAAATAACCATCATAAGAAAAAGGCCAAATTTATACATCATATTTTGTATAACTAAAACTAATGTTAAAATGAAATTATGTTCTACCTTTTGAACTAACTGACTTAGCATACTTTACTTTAAATGTAATGAAATTATCGGTTTAATTTATATTCCTAATAATGATTTAATATTGAAATTATGTTTTCTAAATCGTAACCATCAATATGAGTTTAATTAATAAATTCATGTCATTCTTTCAAAGTTTCTTAAGACAACCAAAATAAATTATGAAGCTATTTAACTCCTATTTTGATATATCATCTTTATCAAGAAAGTACCTCAATTGCGTTTTAAGGTAATACCAAAAGCGGGATGGATGATTGTGACAAATGTTACTTTAATGTTAATATTTAAATTTTTCTTCGCTCTCATTTTTTTAGTATTGCGAATTATTATGTTTTACGGTTACGTGACTCGAGATCCCTCGTTGATCGTCAAACTTAAATCATTTTACCACATCTTGCGCGTTTATGCGTTTATTGAATTTATTTTTATCTCGTTCTGTTCCTCGTATTGAAGATCACTATTTTATTCTTAGTTTGAAATGAATCTCGGGAAGCAGTGTATAAGAAGAAACGATAAGTGTCACCAGGATTTATGCATGTACTTGTGGAATGATTAAGGACCGAATCTATTAATGAATGGAGTTAATAAATTCGTTGTGACCTCGAGGAGTATGTTGAAGCCGACACCACAAGAGGAAAGACTCTGGAAATCAATTGGTTATTATCAAGGGTTCGTTCAAGGTTTTCTCGATGGTTAACGGTGGAGATCTATACTCGATGTTTATGTTCAACCTTTTCTTTTATGTACTTACATGGTGTGTGATCTAGTCAAATGATCGTAAGTTGTGAGAACTTGAGACGGCATCATCCGATGACGTCCGATCATATAGAACACATATTATGTAATATCTTTTTGACTTTCAACGACGATATTTATTGAGACTTTAATGCACGTTGGCGAAAGTGAGATGGTGTCTTTGTATTATCTTTTGAGTAAGGACCCGCGTGTGAGCACCCTTCGATGACGAAAATGTTTTTCTTGTTAGTTCTTTTTTATGTGTGTCCATGGCTATCCGGCCGATAGATATCCTTTAATTTGCAACATTCTTTTTAACTGGACTTATCCGAAAATCCTGTCATCTATTCTTGTTATCGAATGAGCTTCGTGTGATTCATAAAATTTTCATGTGTCGAGCTTGACGAGTGACTTGTGGATAAGGATTTATTTATTCCTTTTTGGTGAGATACAACTTGACGACAAGTTGCGTTGTAAAAGAACCAGTGGAGATCGTGGATCGAGATTCACGTGGGAACGTGAAGACTTTTTTGTAAGGAATGTCGTCATCCTTCCGGGTAGTGAACAACTCGTGTATGAGGAGAGTTGAGTGCCGGGACGTCGCTCCCTTAAGGTGGTGAGGATGTAAAACCCGTAAAAATAAGGTCATATTTAATTCTATTTTCAATTATTTTGAAGTATTTTATAACGTTAAATATTATTATGTTTAACGGTTTAAGTTGAAACCGATATTAAATATTATGTTTTAATATTTTGACGAGTAACGAGGACTACTAGTGATCGCGATACCGACGGATGCCTAAAATTTTATATTTTATTATCGATCGTTTCGATATTTAATATTTTCGACGATATCGTTTTAATTACGTATCGAGTCGTTATATTATTATTTTTCGTGTGCGTTTAAACTTTTAAGTATTTTTACGAAACCTGAGTCCCGTAAATATTTGTAAAATTGACTTTTAGTCATTTCCCGCTTTCTAACTAATATTTACATTTTGGACCAAAATTATCCCAAATTGGCAAAATTAACCCTTGTACCACCATATAAAAGCCAAAATTTTCCACTAACTTACACATAGTTGCATAAACAAAAAAAAATAAACACCTCCTCCCTCTCTTTCTTGTGAAAACCTTCCACCCCCTCCAACATAAATCATCATCCAAATTTTTTTAAGCCAAATTCAAGAAAAACAAAGAAAAGTCCCTATCCTAAAATCCTCTTGTGAGTATTTTGGTACCATTTTTATCAACATACAACCATATAAATTTTTCAAGAAAAGTTGGTGATGTTTGATCCAAATTTGTTGTATGCATGTGTTAGTAGTAATGATTAAAAGATTTTCATGCTATGTTTTTGTTAAAAAGTTGATTTTTAATTTTTGGGTTTTTGATTTTGATGATGATACAAGTGTTAGGAATGGTTTATGATGATATTAGGGGCTTAGGTTGATGACAAAAGTTGTTGGAATTGATCAAAAACATGATTTTGTAAGAGATTTTAATAGTCAATTTTGGGCAGTAGGTTTGAGGTCATTTTCGGAAATATTAAGTCCGAATATAGGTTGTTATTATAGGATTATGTTGTAGAGAATTTCGTTAGCTTCGATTTGATATAAGGTAGGCCTTCCAACTCCAAACGAGGTGGAAGATACACTAGTTTGATTTTCGTGTACCGGGAGACGAGTGTCGATACAATCCGAAAATCGTTGTCGATATTTGGATCGAATCTCGGGGACTATAAAATGAGTTTCAAAATGATTCAAGGGCTGTTCTCAGGCTCCAAGTTTAGTATTTTGAGTCTATTTTTAGAATCAAGTGGCGGTTTTACAAATGGAGTTGTTTAGAATGGTCAAAATGGTTTCGTAAGTCAAGGTCGCTAAACTGTCCGGATTTTGTGATTCAAAGATGAGTCGGGCAGGGAACTTTAGAAGTAAAATCTTTTAATGGGCTCTTGGGAGGACTTTCTACATATAGTAAGTGAGTTCTCTGAGTAGTATCATAAAAAGTTGATATGTTTAAGTATGGGAAAACGGCTTGGACATTCGGTATGTTCCGGCATATTTTTATTAAAGGCGTAGAATAATAAAACATATATACAGGAGAGTGTAATAGTATCACTTGTATCGTTTTCTCTCGATTTTGTCGTGATTTTATGATTCGAGTTTTATATTCTTATGTATGGGTTATTTCTCGAGTCTATTATTAATGAACGCACCTCATTTGATAGGTTGTGGTTCTCGTGTTTGAAAGGCATCATCTATCGTCGGCGATCGTCTCATTACCACTATTGGCTAAGGTGAGTCTATAGCCTCGCTTTATACCAGTTATTAAATGATTATAAACCCGCGAGAGGGAATACATGTTTTTATAAACTTAGAACACAAGATTTTTATGGTATGCTTTGTCCCTCTATGAATGGACCCGTGGTTGCCTTTAAATTGCATTAAGTGATTGCCTTTGTTAAAACCTCAATTATGGATCGTTAATTAACCTATGATGGGTTAACCACTAGTACAATTAATAGATATATGGGGGAAGCCGCTCCGGTTTAGTTTTTGTGGACTTGTCATAGAAGCTTAGGCTCGACCTCCACACTGTTTGAGCATATTGTATTGAGAAGTTAGGTATACGGCAATGTACCAATAATCTGGAGGTAACCGACAATTAATAAATCTCTAGTCTTATTAGACTGATATGGGAGTGTCTAAGGGCTCGGTTCCATGAGCTTATTGCAATTTATGCTATATACAATTATCATTGTTGATGCAAATTATAATTTGATGCTTATAAGCATGCCATAAACTTATAATCTTTGCTTGTGTTCAAATTGATTACATAAACCTATAGATTCACTCAGCATTTTTGCTAATTGTTTTACTCACATGTATTTCAGGTAATCAGGAAGTGGAAGCTTGGAGGTCACGGGGAATGAAGTTGTGCACTGCTTTTGTTGTTCAAACTCTTTGATTTATTTATCGTTCCATTTTTAAAACAAACTAAAATGTTGTTTTAACTTATCTTATGGTAACGATTACTTGGGACTACGCTACTCTGATAAATGCGTTAGGAACGATAAATCTAAAACGTCTCTTTTCGAGTCGTTCTTTATAAATTATGTGTTGTTGTATAATTGTTTAGTACCCAAAGATGTATTCCGCTGCGTGTAAATTTGGGGGTGTTAAAATAAACGAAGGTTTTTCGAACATATACGGATCTTACTAATTATTTCCGATAAATCAACAAAAATTGTGTTAATTAAATTCAAATTTATTTTGAACATTTTTATATAATTGGACAAACTGAGAAAATTTAAAAACTTTTTGCGTTTACGTTTCATAAAATTTAAATATTTATTATTTAATTACTTGTAGTAATTATCGACGCTTTAAACGTCGGATTGAGCAAAACTGATAAAAACAATAGTTGAGATAGAACTAAGACTTAGAAAATGTGAAGAAAGAATTTTTGAATAAATACGGTCATGATATTTATTCCATCTAGGAAAGTGAACGTAATTACTGACACATTATATAGGAAGGATAAAGAATCAATTAGGATGTGTTTCTTAATAATGACTGTGCAAAACAAATTGCCGAACAATATAAATATAAACGATGTTTGTAAAAAGGGGTTCGCGGCTAATGTGAACCATCCGAATTGAGAAGCCAATGGCGTTGAATGTTTTAAAGGATGTTTGTGGTTGCCTGAATATAGAGGATTTTGAGATTTAGTCATATTGAAATCTCGTAAGTATAAGTATTCCATTCATGTCATTTCTGACTAAATGTATCTTTATCTGAAGAAGTTGTACTAATGGCAAATTATGAAGGCAGACATTGCCTCATACATTATTAAACGTGTAGCTATTGCAAAGGTCATAATCTGAATTTGATTCGATATGGGTCATCGTCGACAGACTGACCAAATCAGCTAATATCATTCCTGTTAATGATAGATTCTTGATGAAGAAATTGACTCTTTTTTATTTAAAGGAGTTGTGTAAACATGGTGTGCCTGTATCGATCATCTCTATCAAGATCCTCGCTTCGCATCGAATTTCTAGAGATTTGCTCAGAAGTCATTGAGAACGAATCTTGATGAGAGTACTGTGTACCACCCCAATCAAAAGGACGAGGTAAAGTAACGATACAAAATACTATAAGTGTTGTTTAATGTTTTAATGATTGACCTTTGGTAATAAACTGTAAAATCATTTTCCTTTGGAGAGATTATTATTGATAATTATCGTATTAGGATCAAGATCGAATCTTGTGAGGATATATATTAGAGCATCTGTAAACAGGAGTTGGGATGAAGACACCCGACATACACCCATTGTCAGTTGGACATGTCTTTTAGGTTTAAGGTTTCCTATGATGGCAAACCTGACCTTACAAAATACTCGACCCGCGAGACCTGAAATGATTGTTGAAATTAGGATCTGATTATTCACTGCCGGTAGTGGGCAGGAGGTTATGTGAATATGAAATGTAGATCTTGAAGTGCCAGATGGGTAGTGAAGTTATGCCAAAAAATTTTACTTTGGAAAAACGAATAGATTATCTGAAAGATCATGGGAAATAAGTCCCCGATGTATGGGACCATTGAGATAATATAAAAAGTTGGTTTGGAAGGCATATAAGTTGGATCTACCCTAGGACTTCAAGAGCTGCGTGAATTATGTTTAGTATATCGAACTTGATGAAATGTCTATTAAGTGAAAATCTGACTATTCCTTAATGAAGTTTAGATCGGCGAAAAGTTGCATTCATCAAAAACCCGTGAACATCATGGATAGAGAAAGTAAGTCAACAATAAGCCTGATCTTATTCCCGTAGTTATGTTTGATGAAACTCGCGTATTGTAATGGATTGCACTTGTGAGAAAAGACCGAATGTGGAGGAAATACCCACATGGCTTTAACTCTATAAGAAGCGAGTAGTAAGATAAAATGATCTTTGAAGACAAAGATCCTATTTAGGGGTAAATGCTGTGACAATCTGTCAATTTATGGTTGATATTTTATTCTTAAATATTATTTAAAAACATTATTTTAATGTTATATTATGAACTCACTCATTTCTGGGAAGAAATTTTGATTTGCGTCTTGAAGTAGCATCGACTACGTTTAAACCGGAGGATTCTACGTTACGTGCTTACGTTTACATACACCGTTTTGGTGACAGTCCGACACTCCAGGAAATAAATTTATCTGTGAATATTATTTTGAGATTTTAAATTTGTGTTGGTTCATAAACTCACAAATTTACGAGAAGAGATTAGGACTTACGATTATAATTTAACGTCCTTTACGACTAAACCGGAAACCCTAGGATTACGTATTTACGTTTTTGAACTCCGTTTTTGATGAGACAATTTTTATTAGATTCGTTTTGTGCCGTTGATTTATAATTTTTAAAAACGTTTTTCGTAAAACGACCCGAGGGTACGCAAATAGAGGAAACTAGAATCGAGGAGTACCCGTAAATTAATAGGGATGGGACAAGTTTACACTTTCCCACCCCTATACAAGTGGCATCCAAGAGTACACAACACACTCTTGATGTGTCAAGTTTACTTAAGTAAACAAGGACACTTGTCCTTGTTTCTTTCCAAACCACTAGCTACACAAAACTAGCTAAACCATGAAACCATTTCACATACATGCAAAAACTCCATTTTATCTCTTCCTCTCTCTCTATGAACGTCTACCACCACCACAATCACCATCATACACCAAAAATTTAACCATAAATCTTATGTATAAGTTACATATGATGATAACCTATTGAAGACATGAAGATTGGAGGTGATCTTAAAAACTAAAAAGGAGTTTCCATGGATCTTAGGGGCTGATTTTCAAGAAGATAATCATGCACATGAAGATCTCAAGGAGTTCATTTGCCAAGTTAAAGATGTGATAACAAGAACCAAGTCTTGTTCATCCAAAAACTCATCATTTCATCACTTTGGTGGTATAGAGATTGTTCTTCCTATCCTTTTGTTATTTTGATTATGTAATCATGTATTTCTTTATTTATGTATATGTATATGATGATTAATGATGATAAAAATATTATGTGGGGATATGGTGTTGATAAACATGGGTAAAAAGATGGAAAACCACATATAAAATGGTTAAAATCTTGCTAAATATGATGGTTGTATAAAAACAGTAAGTAACCAAATGTTAAACTGATAAAATGGTAAAGTGGAATCAATATACAGTAAGTATTAGGTGTTATACACATGTGAGAGTTGGACATACAATGGAATCATAAAAATGAGTGAGATATGATCAAAACAAGTTTAGAGTGCAAATCTGCCTACACTGTTTTGGACGAATTTATTAAAATACTTAGAGGTTGATTCATCAGTAGCTATAGAGGAATAAAACGAAGCAAATATCATGTAGTTTCTGTGATAAAAATTTGGGGTTCTATCTCCATGTAGAACTCTAGATATAACCATTTTAGTAAACTAGATTTTTAGGACTGATTTTGTATAAATAATATATAATATAAGCACTCAAAAATTTATATAATATATATATAAAATACAAATTCCACTAGTTGATAATGATTATAATAAAAGAGTTATATATAAATGTTTTTATTAAAATGGATTATGTTATATAAAGTATAAATATAAATGTCTTTCCAAGTTATAAAACTATATACTAAGTTTTACGTCTTTTCGGCTAGTACCATAAAATTAACGTTTTTCGTCAATTAAAACTTACACGATCGGACCCGTCTAATGTAAAATTTTTAAAATTCATATACTGATATATAAGTACTTAATACAAGTAAAAACCGATAAAATCCGAACTATATAACATACGGACATTAACGGGCTAAGTTAACCTTATTGGACTATTAATCCAACTAAATTGGTAAAACACTTATAAATTTACTTATTGGGCTTAACCCACTTGGGCCCAACATGTAAAGTATAATACTGATAATAAAAGTATAATTGGGCTAATAAAATGTATTGGGCTTGTAATGGGCCTATTGGGCCTCCAAAATATAAACAAGTTGAGCTAGTGTAACTAGTATAAAAATTACCAACACATAAACACTATAATGAATGAGTAAAAATGTATAAACCCACTTGATCATCATCATATATATATAAAGTCATCATATATATATATATACATAATTGTTATTTTGATAAAGTCATTGGACAAAAGTCTAAGACGAGTATTATTTGTCTAGGTTTCAGTGATTGAAGCACATACAGTACATCGGAATTGCCGATAACCCGCTTTCCCACATCAACGTGAGTTCATAGCCTCGCACTCTTTTAAATGTTTTTATTAAATGTTTTATAAACCCGCGAGGGAGATAACATGTTAGTTTTGATAAAATAGGACACCATTTGTCCCGATTGTTTGTTTATTGATTTGGACTCAAATGATTGTATGACCTGATGAATGATTAAATGACCCGATAGATGAAATAAAATGGATTACTAAAGTTAGGTTATGTCACTAAAAGTCCCATTAGCATGAATTGTGAATTACCGGGATTTGGTAGACGCTTATGCATATAATAGTACTATTTAGGGACGATCACCCCAGTTCACGCCTTGACGGTTGATCCCCGTCGTGCCACATTGATTGGTAAGCGAATTTATGTATGAGAAGATTTACACAAGCGTGATTATTGTGACGACATGCTAATTTAGATGGGCAAATTGAGTTTCGGGCTAGCTACCCGTTGTGTGGTAAGGTAACAATGTCATGCGGCTTATAATAATCCAAATAACGAAATACTACTATACGCACTGAATTATGATATATTGCCTGACTAGCAATACAGGGTCTTATAATTGATATTATATTCGTGTTTTGGTTTTAAATAACCATATTCATATAACGGGTTTTATTTAACTTTATACAATGTTATAAAACGTATTGTATGATGTTTTTACGACTTTGGTTCGTATAATGATTTTGAAGGCAAAAGCCTATATTATGATTTCTGATAAGGATTTGTGTAAAATGACTTTGGCTATTTTATGGCCTATTACAAGGATTTGTACAAAATGATTTTCGGTAATAATTTTATACCGATGTTATATTAATGGTTTTATTAAACTCTATGAATTCACTCGGCGTTATCGCTGACCTTTTCTTTTAACATGGTTTGTCTCAGGTACTTGAAGGTAATTCTCGGGAAGACAACAAGAATTCATGGCCCGTACTTAAATAATAATTTCTATTCAAATGCTTTGTAAAACCTGTATGAAATACAATGACTTGGGACCTATGTATATTTTATATTTATGAATGGAAATGCTTTATTATTAAACGACGCGATTTTTATACGTTGTCTATGATGTGAGTAATGTGCTATCCGTAACACCAACGAGTCTTCCGCTGTATTGAATTGTGTAAATTTAGGGGTGTTACAAAGACGTACTTGGATCATCTTTAAGAAAGTAATAATATCATTTGGTGCTTGATCCTTAGTTGCTAAAAACTTTACGCATGTAAACCTTGAGAAATCATCCACCATGACGAGGACGTATTTTCTACCACTCACACTTGCCGTACGCATTGGCCCGCAAAGATCCATGTGCAAAAGATACAATGGTTCTTGGTTGGTGTCTTCAGCTTTAGGTTTGTATGATTTCTTAGTGCTTTTCCCCAAAGAACATGCGGAACATAAATGATCCTTGTCAAACTTAAGTTTTGGAAGACCACGAACAAGCTCATTTTTAACCAAATGGTTAATAGCATCAAAGTTAAGATGAGATAACCGGTGATGACACAACCATGACTTTGTCTTAGATGCTTTGGAGAGAAGGCATACAGGAGAGGCGGACATCATGTTCTGAATGGACAGTGTATAGAGATTGTCCCTAATAAGTGTGAAAACACTTATCCTTTTACCATTTAATTATAATAATAACCAAGCCAAAACGTGTATTTTATGTCGTAAATGTCATAATTATGCGTGGTTTGTGTTTTTGTTGTGATTTAGGACCAAAATGTAAAAAGGGAAGAAAACATGGGCTTTCACGGGCTTTTATCGAAGAAAAAGACAAAAGACGAAGTCAAAAGATCAAGAGTGCAAAAAGAACGGAAGTCCAAGGCCTATTCTGAAGATTTATCGAAGAAAAAGTCTAAAGACGGAAGTTTAATAAAGGCGAAGAACTCAAGTCTAATAAATGAAGAAATTATAAGACGAGTTCAAATAATCCCGAGACAAAGTCGAAAAAGTGGAAGAATTTAGAAGACGAAAAGACGAGAGAAGAAAGAAATGAGCAACACATGCTAGCCTTCCTAATCACCTATAAATACACTCCTAATGACTCATTAGGAGTTGTTGACTATCTTGACAAAATAGTTCTTCCATTTTAATTACTTGCACTTTTCTTAATGTCATTTACTTAATTGTCATTTAATTACCTTGTCTTGCACCTTAAATTTGTAAGTTTAATCTTTACTTTTAATTGTTGAATCTTAATTTTAATCAAGTTTTTATTTTAATCTCTCATTCTACCTTTCTTATTTTTGTTGATCTTTATGTTTATGTGCTTATTGTTATGCTTATTTGATTAATTGTTATGTTTTTATGTTTTTGATTATGTTAGCTTATTGATTTGATAGCTTATTGTGTGTTTGATTTGATTTTAGTTAAGTGTTTTTATTAGTATTTTATTAAAAGTTGATTTTTAATTTTTAGTTTTATTAGTGTTTTTCAAGTTTTTAATTTGTGGTTTAATTAGTTTTTTTAAGTGTTTTAGATTAAGTTTTAGTTAATTGCTTATTTGATTTTAGCTTATCTTTGGCTTATTTTTTTATTTTTAGTTCTTACTGTAACTGTTTATCTGATCTCTTGGATCTTCGGATAATGGTTTAGGAATTTCGAAGATTTTCCCTTATTCCGAAGATCTATTTTATCCGAAATTCTCCCTTTCTCTGAATTTATCAATTTTTCCGAAGATTTAGTTTTTCTCTAAATTTCTTAATTTTTCCGAAATGATTCATTTTTCTGAATTTAGTCATTATTCCGAAAAAACAATTATTCCGAAAAAGTCATTTTTCCGAAGAAAGATCTGAAAAATTTTATTCCCAAAAAAAAAGTTGGGAAAAAGATTTATTCCGAAGAATTCTAAACAGATATTGCGAAGAAATAAGTATTGCGAAGAAAGTTGTATATTGCGAAGAAATCTGTATTGCGAAAATGTTGACATGCTAAGTTGCCTGCTTAGCAATTTTTGGCGCCAAATTGACCAGGTAGCCTGGCTGCTTCCAGCTGCTAGGCTGCTTGCTTGGTTATTTTTTAGCATTGTTTCGTAATTGTTTAGTTTAATCTGAAAGTTGTTCCGATTTTATTTCTGAAAGTTAAGTATTTTTAGTTGAATTTTTCATCTATTTTTAAAATTAATATTTTTTCGTAAAGTTCAAGTTTTATCTTTTATTTAGTACCCGCTTTAGGTTTTGCCTCATTTAGCTTTAAAGTACCATTTTAGTTTTATTCTCTCCTTTTTCATTAAGTAAAATTTATTTTTAGTAGATAGTTAATTTCGTCTTTTAGTTTTAATTTTGTTAATTGTTTCATTTTAAATTTACGTTTTATTATTTGTTTCGCTCCTTTATTATTAGTTATTTGTTTTTATTTCTCGTCATTTACTTTTCAATCATTTATATCTTTATTTACCTTGCCTTTTACTTTAAAGTTTTGCAATTTTATTTTACAACAACAACCAATCTATTTATTTTTCACCAAAAACGACTGAGTCGCACTTAAACTAGTAGTCAATTCGATTAGATCGGACGATAACTTTTAATCCTAGCAAAATCATACTTTCAAATGGCGCCGTTGCCGGCTCTTTTCATGAAGATTAACGGTTTTCTGTGAGAGACGCGTTGGATTTTGGGATTCGTTCATTTGTGAACGTTATTTTTTGTGTCAGAAATTTTAAAAAATCCATAAAAAAAAAATTTCAAAAATCCAAAAACATTAAAAAACTTATAAAAAGCATTTATTTTCAAAGTTTTGCACCAAAAAGATTTTATTTTTACAAGTACATATATATTCTCTATTTCTTTGGTATCTTTTTCTTTTTCTTTTGCAGGTGTTTAAAATGGGGAAGATCACAAACAAATCAAATGGAAGAGAATCAGCGAATATGATTAACGTGCTTGATGATTTTGTCGTCTACAACAATCCTCTTTTCGATTCTTGCTATGATAATCCACTGTTCCAAGATGATGTGGATGATTCTCTTTTTAATGAAGATCTTCCACCAATATATGAGTCTCCACCAACCTATGATGACTATGATGATGATTCTACTTCTGACATGGATGATTCTGATGATTTTGCTTCTGAGTATAAAGACATGCCAACATATGATGATTTTGAGGATGTCGATACTCTTTCGAGGGATTCTTCACATGATGACCTTGCATCCACTTTTGATGAAGATCCTCCACCAACCATGCTTGATCCTACTTTGGATGACTACTCATTTGAGGAAGACTTTTCTACTTTTCTCAACACTTACTTCCCAAATGAGAGTGATTCTCCTCCTTTGGACTTTGATTATACTCTTTATCCTCCTTTGGATATGAAGAAACTCCTTTCAAAGGAGAAGAAGCCGGAAGACACCGATATCCGCAGTACTTATGTCTTGACACCTCTCTATCCACCTTCTGAGGATGAGATTGTTCTATTTTTGAGCGGATCCTCTTCAAGGTCTACTGAGCCTGAGTGTTATTTTCTCCTAAAGGAAAAGGTGTTCGATCCCAGTATTGCAATTATTAAGCCATCTCAGTATCCATCTGATGAAATAAAAAGAAAGATTTTTGGAACTTTTGGAGATATGCTTGCACTGCATCATACTGTCTACCGCCGTGCTCAATCTTTGCTTAAGGGAACCTTCCCTACCCTTCTTTCGCTTGCCTTGTTCGCCTTAAGCTTGTGCTATTTGATGGACGAAAACCATGTGTTTGATCCCGGTGGATTTGTTTCAAGCTTCTTCATATGCTAATTAAGGTCGAGTCAGGCTCACGACTCGGTTAACAAAAACAAGCGCTTCTCGGGAGGCAACCCGCAATATCTATCCTTTTAATCTGTTTTTTTATAATAAGTATAGGGGGAGACCTTAGTATGTGTTTGTTGTTTTCTTTCTTACATGTGAAGGATTCGAGATTTCAAAGATCCATTCTTGATGACTTTTGACGACTCGTGATTTCGGGTACCCGTCTTCCCGGTTCTATCCTAAACTCTGTTGATTCATTATTTTATCATTTATGATTGAAATAGGAATCACTTTAGTTATCTCTTCCTTAGCAAGATTTAAACAACGTACACAATGTCTTAAGTGTAGGGGAGGTTACTTCCATATGCTTAAACATTGAGGACAATGTTTATATTAAGTGTAGGGGGACTTCTATCGAAGTTAAGTGGGCTTTTCCATGCATTTGTCCTCATTTTAACCAGAAAATTGATTTTTCGACAATTTTCAAAATTTTTGATCTATTTTGGCCTTGTAGTTTTTCCTTTGCTATCGTTATTTACTTTCTTTGCTAGAATAAATTTTGAATAAAGTGGTTTTAATTTTTCAACATCGTGAATCTTTTGACACTACCCGAGTTTACTTATCTAAGTTTACTCTAGCTAGTATCCTTAACGTGTTTAAGTCAAGTTTTGCTAGGCTTTTATTTAGGGAGCTTTAAAACGCGAAAGTCTTAACTCTTACGGGTTAAGAACAAGAACTTTTCGCAAGTTCCTATAATTGATCCTAAAAAGTAGTTTATCAAGGGAACTTTAAAATGCGAATTCTAAACTTGAAAAAGTCTAAGAATTTGCATGATCCTATAGATGACTTGAAAACCCAAAACTTTGATTTAATTGGCTAAGCATCCACGAGTCTCATTCCTTGAGATTTTAAATTTTGGAGAACGAGAGATGATAGAGTCAATTATAAGTTTGGTATTTTTTCATGAAGTTATGTGAGTTAATTATGAGCTTTTTCTCCCATCGCTTGCTAATAAATTTAATTGCAATAAATAAGGTTGTACGATTTAAAAAGTTACTTAGCTTCTAGCCCAAGATCGTTTAAAAGTTGCCCAGTATTAATTAGAGTTCATAGCCAAGGCATACCTTATTGAAGCGGGATGCGAAGATTGGCGAGTCCGAAAAGGTCCTAACAAGACATGAGGGCTACATTTTGTTGCTAAAGAACCCAAGTGATGTGAAGAATCATTTATAAAAAAATCAATATGAAGGATCGAGACACACGACGAAAAGCAAATACTCCCGTAAAGATCATGGAGAAGTCTATCAAAAAAGGCCCTAACAAGGTATGAGGATAAATAAATCCAAGTCCTAAAAGGAGGCGGATCGTTGTATATCAAAATCCCAAATAAGATTGGAGAAAAATGAAGAAGTCGTGGTCCAAATATGAAGAATCTCTCAAAAAGTTCAAGTGAAGAAATTCTTATTATTAAGATAAGACCACTATTTCATGAACGTCTCTCAAGATTTGAAGTATGAAGTCCCTGCCAAATATCGGTCGGCGAAAGGTCTCAAATCGTGAAGTGAGTTATGCCAAGATATGAACTTTATGAGGTCCCGAGAAGTAGTTTTAAAAGATTTTGTCCTTTAGCTAACTATTGATTAAATCATCCTACTTTATTTCCAGCCTAAATAACTATCGAAATAAGTCAACAATACATCTTCGTGATCATTCAAGACAACAATAAAATATAAGAGATACACCTAGGAATAAGGGAGTCCAAGTGAATAATTGGGCCACATGAATTTGTGATAGTTTGCTAACTTATAATAACAATGATCTCGTTTTTAAGCTTGGTATGAGGAACGTGAAACTTGAGGGTGATAATCATTCATGACATTCCAAAACCCTAAGGTATGTTTTTGATCTTTTTACTTGTTTTCTTCCTTTAAATATTTTGTCTCTTTAATAAAGGCCAAAATATTTTGTCTCCTTTAAATATTTTGTCTCTTTAATGAAAAATGTAAAACTTACTTTGTAATTAATGCATTGAATGAGGACATTGCAATGGTCAAGTGTAAGGGGTTTAATAAGTGTGAAAACATTTATCCTTTTACCACTTAATTATAATAATAACCAAGCCAAAATGTGTATTTTATGTCGTAAATGTCGGAATTATTCGTGGTTTGTGTTTTTGTTGTGATTTAGGATCAAAATGTGAAAAGGGAAGAAAACGCGGTCTTTCACGGGCTTTTATTGAAGAAAAAGACAAAAGACGAAGTCAAAAGATCAAAAGTGCAAAAAGAACGGAAGTCCAAGGCCTATTCTGAAGATTTATTAAAGAAAAAGTCTAAAGACGGAAGTTTAATGAAGTCGAAGAACTCAAGTCTAATAAATGAAGAAAATTATAAGACGAGTTCAATTTATATCGACAAATCCCGAGACGACGTCGAGAAAGACAAAAAATTTAAATCGAGTCGAGACGAGAAGAAAGAAAGAAGAAAGCATCAATATTTACTCCTCCTATAAATACCTCCTAATATGTCATTAGGAGGTAGTAGTTAATAGTAGATTTTAATTTTTTTGTTATAAGGTAATTAGGTGTAGCTTAATACTTTTTCTCTCTAGCTTTTATTTCATGTTTTAATATTTTTCATTAATCTTGTATTAGATCTTAATCTTAATCTTAATCAAGCTTTTCAATTAATCATTCTCATTCTTCCTTTCTTTTTTAATCTTGTGTTGATTTAGATGAGCATGTAGTTGCTTTATCTTGATGTGTATTGATTTATTGATGCGTTTGGTTGATTATGTTTATGGGTTTTCATGTGTTTGATTTTGATAGCTTATTGTGTTTGATGCTTATTATTTGATTTGCTTATTTTTAATTATGTGTTTTTATTAGTTTATTTTATATAAAGTTGATTTTTAATTTTTAGTTTTATTAGTGTTTTTCAAGTTTTTAATTTGTGGTTTAATTAGTTTTTCTTAAAAGTGTTTTAGATTAAGTTTTGGTTATTTGCTTATTTGATATTTTCTTATTTGTAGCTTATTTTTTGATTTTTAGTTTTTTTTTTGTTATCTGTTTATTTTTATTTCAAGATCTTCGGAAAAGGGTTTTGACATTCTCTGAAATACTTGTTTTTCCGAAAATCTTAAGTTTCTCTGAAAAGGTTTGATATTCCGAAGATTTCTCTGAAATTAGTTAATTTTTCGAAAAAGTAAAAACTCTGAAAATCAATTTTTCCAAAATAATTCGTTTCTCTGAAAAGTTCAAAACTCCGAAAAACAAGTATTCCGAAGAAACAGTTATTGCGAAAAAACAATTTTCCAAAGAAACAATTATTGCGAAGAAAAAGTATTGCGAAATTTACTGTAGCTACTGCGAAGAAAATTGTCGTGTGTGCTTGCCTGATTAGGGTATTTTGGCGCCAAATTGAGCAGCTAGCCTGGCTGCTTCCAGCTGCTTGCCTGCTAGCTTGTTTATTATTTAGTATTGTTCTGTAATTGTTTAGTTTTATCTGAAAGTTGTTACGATTTTAATTTAGAAAGTTACGTATTTTTAGTTGAGATATTTGTCTAATTTTAAAATTAATATTTTTTTATAAAGTTCAAGTTTTATCTTTTATTTAGTACTCGCTTTAGGTTTTGCCTCGTTTAGCTTTAAAGTACCATTTTAGTTTTATTCTCTCCTTTTTCATTAAGTAAACTTTATTTTTGAGTCGATAGTTAATTTCGTCTTTTAGTTTTATTTTTATTAATTGTTATGTTTTAAATTCACGTTTTATTATTTATATTGTTTTGTTTTTATTAGTTAATTGCTTTTAGCTTATTGTTATTATTTTGCGCATTTACCTTTTAAGTAGAATAGATAACCAAACAATTTTATTTTCCACCAAGAACGACTGAGTCGCGCTAACCTGAAATCAATTCGAATTGAATCGAGACGAACAAACTTTTATACTTTGCAAAAGCCTTGTATTAAATGGCGCCGCTGCCGGGGGGACTTCTATCGAAGTTAAGTGGGCTTTTCCATTCATTTGTCCTCATTTTAACCGGAAAATTTATTATTCGACATTTTTCAAAAAATTTGATCTATTTTGGCCTTGTAGTTTTTCCTTTGCTATCGTTATTTACTTTCTTTTCTAGAATAAATTTTGAATAAAGTGGTTTTAATTTTTCAACGTCGTGAATCTTTTGACTCAACCCGAGTTTACTTATCTAAGTTTACTCTAGCTAGTATCCTTAACGTGTTTAAGTCAAGTTTTGCTAGGCTTTTATTTAGGGAGCTTTAAAACGCGAAAGTCTTAACTCTTACGGGGTTAAGAACAAGAACTTTTCGCAAGTTCCTATAATTGATCCTAGAAAGTCGTTTATCAAGGGAACTTTAAAATGCGAATTCTAAACTTGAAAAAGTCTAAGAATTTGCAAGATCCTATAGATGACTTGAAAACCCAAAACTTTGATTTAATTGGCTAAGCATCCACGAGTCTCATTCCTTGAGATTTTAAATTGTGGAGAACGAGAGATGATAGAGTCAATTATAAGTTTGGTATTCTTTCATGAAGTTATGTGAGTTAATTATGAGCTTTTTCTCCCATCGCTTGCTAATAAATTTAATTTCAATAAATAAGGTTGTACGATTTGAAAAGATACTTAGCTTCTAGCCCAAGATCGTTTAAAAGTTGCTCGGTATTAATTAGAGTTCATAACCAAGGCAAAACTTATTGAAGCGGGATGCGAAGATTGGCGAGTCCGAAAAGGTCCTAACAAGACACGAGGGCTAAATTTTGTTGCTAAAGATCCCAAGTGAGGTGAAGAATCATTTATCAAAAATCAATATGAAGGATCGAGACACACGACGAAAAGCAAATACTCCCGTAAAGATCATGGAGAAGTCTATCCAAAAAGGCCCTAACAAGGTATGAGGATAAATAGATCCAAGTCCTAAAAGGAGGCAGATCGTTGTATATCAAAATCCCAAATAAGATTGGAGAAAAATGAAGAAGTCGTGGTCCAAATATGAAGAATCTCTCAAAAAGTTTAAGTGAAGAAATTCTCATTATGAAGAGAAGACCATTATTTCATGAACGTCTCTCAAGATTTGAAGTAAGAAGTCACTGCCAAATATCTGTCCGAGAAAGTCTCAAATCGTGAAGCGAGTTATGCCAAGATATGAACTTTATGAGGTCCCGAGAAGCAGTTTTAAAAGATTTTGTCCTTTAGCTAACTATTGATTAAAGCGTCCTACTTTATTTTCAGCCTAAATAACTATCGCAATAAGTCAACAATGCATCTTCGTGATCATTCAAGACAACAATAAAATATAAGAGATACACCCAGGAATAAGGGAGTCCAAGTGAATAATTGGGCCACATGAATTTGTGATAGTTTGCTAACTAATAATAACAATGATCTCGTTTTTAAGCTTGGTATGGGGAACGTGAAACTTGAGGGTGATAATAATTCATGACATTCCAAAACCCTAAGGTAAGTTTTTGATCTTTTTACTTCTTTTCTTCCTTTAAATATTTTGTGTCTTTAATAAAGGCCAAGATGGATTGATTATGATGAAAAATGTGAAACATGCTTTGTAATTAATGCATTGCATGAGGATATTGCAATGGTCATGTGTAGGGGATTTAATAAGTGTGAAAACACTTATCCTTTTACCACTTAGTTATAATAATAACCAAGCCAAAACGTGTATTTTCTGTTGTAAATGTCAGAATTATGCGTGGTTTGTGTTTTTGTTGTGATTTAGGACCAAAATGTGAAAAGGGAAGAAAACATGGGATTTCACGGGCTTTTATCGAAGAAAAAGACAAAAGACGAAGTCAAAAGATCAAGAGTGCAAAAAGAACTTTAGTCCAAGGCCTATTCTGAAGATTTATCGAAGAAAAAGTCTAAAGACGGATGTTTAATAAAGTCGAAGAACTCAAGTCTAATAAATGAAGAAATTATAAGACGAGTTCAAATAATCCCGAGACAAAGTCGAAAAAGTCGAAGAATTTAGAAGACGAGAGAAGAAAGAAATGGGCAACACATGCTAGCCTTCCTAATCACCTATAAATACACTCCTAATGACTCATTAGGAGTTGTTGACTATCTTAACAAAATAGTTCTTCCATATTAATTACTTGCACTTTTCTTAATGTCATTTACTAATTGTCATTTAATTACCTTGTCTTGCACCTTAAATTTGTCAGTTTAATCTTTACTTTTAATTGTTGAATCTTAATTTTAATCAAGTTTTTATTTTAATATCTCATTCTAACTTTCTTATTTTTGTTGATCTTTATGTTTATGTGCTTATTGTTATGCTTATTTAATTAATTGTAATGTTTTTATGTTTTTGATTGTGTTAGCTTATTGATTTGATAGCTTATTGTGTGTTTGATTTGATTTTAGTTAAGTGTTTTAATTAGTATTTTATTAAAAGTTGATTTTTAATTTTTAGTTTTATTATTATTTTTCATGTTTTTAATTTGTGGTTTAATTAGGTTTTTTTAAGTGTTTTAGATTAAGTTTTAGTTAATTGCTTATTTGATTTTAGCTTATCTTTTGCTTATTTTCTAATTTTTAGTTCTTACTATAACTGTTTATCTGATCTCTTGGATCTTCGGATAAGGGTTTAGGAATTCCGAAGATTTTCCCTTATTCCGAAGATTTATTTATCCGAAATTTTCCCTTTCTCTAAATTTATTAATTTTTCCGAAGATTTAGTTTTTCTCTGAATTTCTTAATTTTTCCGAAATTATTCATTTTTCTGAATTTAGTCATTATTCCGAAAAAACAATTATTCTGAAAAAGTCATTTTTTCGAAGAAAGATCTGAAAATTTTTATTCCGAAGAACAAAAAAAGTTGGGAAAAAAATTTATTCCGAAGAATTCTAAACAGATACTGCGAAGAAATCAGTATTGCGAAGAATGTTGTATATTGCGAAGAAATCTGTATTGCGAAAATGTTGACATGCTAAGCTGCCTGCTTAACAATTTTTTCGCCAAATTGACCAGGTAGCCTGGCTGCTTCCAGCTGCTAGGCTGCTTGCTTGGTTAGTTTTTAGCATTCTTCCGTAATTGTTTAGTTTAATCTGAAAGTTGTTCCGATTTTATTTCTGAAAGTTACGTATTTTTAGTTGAATTTTTCGTCTATTTTTAAAATTAATATTTTTTCGTAAAGTTCAAGTTTTATCATTTATTTAGTACCCGCTTTAGGTTTTGCCTCGTTTAGCTTTAAAGTACCATTTTAGTTTTATTCTCTCCTTTTTCATTAAGTAAACATTACTTTCGGGTAGATAGTTAATTTCGTCTTTTAGTTTTAATTTTATTAATTGTTTCGTTTTAAATTTACGTTTTATTATATGTTTCGCTCCTTTATTATTAGTTATTTGTTTTTATTTCTCGTCGTTTACTTTTCAATCATTTATAGCTTTATTTACCTTGCCTTTTACTTTAAAATTTTGAAATTTTATTTTACAACAACGACCAATCTATTTCTTTTTCATCAAAAACGATTGAGTCGCACTTAAACCAGTAGTCAATTCGATTAGATCGGACGATAACTTTTAACCCTAGCAAAATCTTACTTTCAGTCCCCTCGAGAACCTTTTAACAAGTCATTTCTTGCAAGATCACGAATGAAGCAAGTATATTGTCGAAAAGCAACTTCAAGGTTTGAATCGCGAAATCGTCCCACTGAAAATAAGTTGTGACCAAGTCCCTCCACATAATATACCCTTGAAATCGTAACATTCCCAATTTGATATTCACCATAACCCATGATCTTCGCAATATGGTCATTGCCGAATTTAACCGTTCCTAGAAACTTGCTGACGAAATTTGTAAACATCGAGCGGTCTCCGCTCATATGCTTTCAGCATCTAGAGTCCAAGTACCAGAGGATGATTTGGACCACCTGAAAATATCAACAGACAAAGACGATGTATCGGAATCTAGTAGTTCCTCTGTGTTAGCAGGTACAGATATATTTATCTTTGATTTGCTAACTGAAGAATTCTTAGGCTTCCAAATTTTCTTCCTAGATCTTGGCTTAGATTCTAGTTGTCTAAGATCCTGAGGTACTTCTTCACTGTTATGCACAATAGTGGGGGCAGACCTAGTTAAAGGGCGCTTTTTCCATTTTTTATTGCTAGTGTTCCTATTTAAAGGACGCTGAGACCTAACTTCTGTGGATGTGATCCTAGTTACAGGGAACGTAGTCCATTTGTAGTGAAGGTCCTACCAGTGGGTTTCCATTGCCAACCAACTTGGGTGAATTTCTTCCCCGTTGGAGTCCATTCAAGATTATTTCTAATTGCATACATTTCATTCACGTGATCAACAAGGCATAAATCATGACGCTGATTAGAATTCACATTTTTTTAGGCTGCTGCACAAGCGTAGGACCTTTAGTCTTAGTTACATGATTCTTTTTATTCAAATTTGAAATAACATTCCTAGGGTGAACTTCTACTTTCTTCTTCCTAGTCCTACATTCATTACAATTCCAACAACGCAAATTAGAATTCACATTTTTCTTAGGATACTGCACAAGCGCAGGGCCTTTAGTCTTAGTTACATGATTCTTTTTATTCAAATTTTAAATAACATTCCTAGGGTGAACTTCTACTTTCTTCTTCGCAGTTCTACTAGTGTAAGGCTTGATACTATTCTTCTTGTCTTGAGATCCTTTAGCCTTAGTAGATACAATTACTCCTGTAGAAGTCAAGGGAACATTAGTGACAGGTTTTGATTTAGCCTTGATGGGTATGTTTAATATAGGATTAGCTCCTGGTTTCTTATTGAATGGAGTCAAGGCAATGGTGGGGGTTTTGTTGTTTCAGTGATACGGAGCTAGGTGGACCTATGGAATTTAGATATGATAGGCAACATTGAACTCGCTCAATATATAAATGAGCAGCATTGTACTCGTTTTTTGTAGGATCAGATTAATATAAATCATCTAAAATGTCCCTAGTAAGAAGCACATGCCTAATTGCCTTTTTCATATAATCCATGTAAACCGTTGAATTCTTAAGGGTCGGGTTCCTAAAAAGCACCACTTCTTTTGTTTTTGGAGCACGAGAGGGCGGGGCAGAGATTGTAGCTGGATTATCAACAACTTCTTGTCTTTTGAGTCAAAGTGTCTCCTTTAATTCAGCTATAACCATGTTTTTATCTATGAGCTGAATATTTAGGTCAGAGATTTCCTCACATTTCTTGTTTAGTTGGTCAACAAATGACTTTTGCTCTGCCGCATTAATAGCGAAGCGTTATTCTATTGAACCAGAAACTTGTGAGACACCCTGCCTTACTTTTTCAAACTCCCCTAGCATAGAAGTAATTATATCTTCTAGGGCATGATTTTTAATCTCTACAGCCTCTAGTTCCAATTTCTCTGCTAATGATTCTCTCTTAAGTCTCATAATTTCTTCCTCTAATGCCTGAACCACCTGAATCATCTTGACACTAGTCTCAACGGATTTTTCACAATCATTTGTTTTTGAAGGAGTTTCATTTATAGATTGATTTTCAATTTCAAGAGATATACAATGTTGTTGAAGCTCATCAAAACGTTTCGAAAGTGAGTTATAAGAATCTTGAAGCTTTAAAAATGCAGCGCTAGATTCGTGACAAGAATGATTATCAACATTATTCACAGTTTCAACAATATTCACAGAAAGATCAGGCACATCATCACATTTATTCACACCAGATGTAATCTCAATAGCACATTCAATAGTAACAACTTGCATCACTTCGAGAGACACTATATGTTCCAATAATCGGTCATATTCGGACAAAATCTTTTCTTTCTCAATTAGATGTTGCTCATAAGCATCATCTATTTCATAGAAAACTTTTCGAACTTCACCCACCTCAAAGTTAAGATTGTCCCCAAGATCTGGAAGACCTTCTTTAACATTGTTTACAAACGGAACGATCTCTTTCTCAAACATTGTTTTCATGTGTTCGAAAGCCCATTCTCCAGCGGTTTGAGCCGTTCAAGTCATACATTCCGTGATGACCTTGTCAAATTCGGTCAGATATCGCCTAATCTCTTTCAAGCTTAGCAATACCGTACTTACCGGTGGAAGATCCTTTGGAATTTCCTTAGGTTCATCCGAATTGATAAGTGTAGGAAATATACTAAGGGTTTCTCTAGTAGACATGTAAGTTGGTGTATGGATAAATTCCCTTTGCATATTAAAGCGAATTCTAAGATCCGTTTTTACATTCTCTTTATTAAGCTGATTATAATCATACTCAGGATATGTATAAATTACTTTTGACCGATTCTCTTCATGTAGTGACATATTCTAAGATTCATTTGAATACACAATCGGATCTAAGACCAATCCTAACTTTGTTGCATCATAAAGTCGTGGGTTGTGGTTAAATGCTTGCTTTGCATACCCCGGGTTAGGTGGTAGGTCTATTAGACGCGATAGAGTGAATTCCTTAAAAGAAGAATGAAACAAGTGTACTAAATGTGAAGCAGAGTATTGTTTTAAAAGCAAAAATTCAGTCTTTTTAACTTTCTCAGACGCTTTAATTTCCGTCTCAACCCTTTTAGACTCGAGTGACTCTTTTCCTTTAAGTTCTTTCGAAAGATTTGCTCTTAAACTCTCAATTTCTAGCAAATGATCCATTTGGACTTTCCTAAACCTATCAAATTCAGGATTGGTTAAGGTAGTGGTTACTGGAGTTAATTCCAAGGTTTTAACCTTTTCCTTATACAAAGCAAGCTCGGCAGATAAAGTCTGATTAACACCAAGGGTTTCAAGGACCGCATTATGCATTTGGCCAAGCATAGATGCCGATATCATAACCAAATCTTGTTGAGCAAAACTAATTTGTAGACGTAATATCTCCCGGTTGTGTTTCACTCAAAGTTTGGGGACTTGCATTTATACTGCTATCATTATTTGTCTCCTCGTTTGAGTTAATAACCACCGGAGGCTGTTCCGGATACTCAGACACTTGCTCAACTTGATAAGGTACAATACTAGTAGTATTGGCAATATTTGGTACCTCAGAAATTATGTCAGCTCCATAAAGTGAAAGATTTTCCATGAGAGCTGCCTTGGCGGTATTGAGATCATCACAGTCGGAATCGTATGCATCAAGATCATCAAATTGATATGCGGCGTTGTTCGTGATGGCTGCTGTGAGTCCGTTAGTGTTTGCAACTCCTGGATCTGCTATAAATTCTAACTCTTCTTCATCGAGCTCTCGTCCTTGTGCTTGAGCATTAACCAAGTAGATCTTCTCCTGAAACCATGTGCTATCCCTTTTCCTTTTTGGCTGCTTACACTCTCGAGCCATGTGTCCTTCCCCTTTACAGTTATAGCAGAGAATCATCTTTACCTTGCCACTGTTGTTTCCTCTTGAAGCAGTGTTAAATGGGCGTGCAGCAGTATTAGATGAGCTTGATCTACCCTGAAGTGGTTGCACGGTAACTCTACCATCTTGAATTGTTGCTTGTTGACGAGAGTTAGAAGAAGTTCTCAACTGATTGTTTGTTGGAGATGGTCCTCTATAACCTCTTTTGTTCAACGTTTGTGTTATATAGGCAGACATTTGTGCAAGAACATCAGTAGGATTATCCCCTTGTCTGAACTCAAGAATTGGAACTTCATCGTCACAGTAGAAGACCGGTGCTGGTGGAGCCACATACACACTGGAGGGAGTACTAACATGTTGTGAGTAGTGAGGTTGTGGAACTTCATGTTGCTGATAAGTGATAGCAGGATTTGTTGGTGGTTGATAAGGAGAGCATGGTTGTTGAGCACGTTGTGATGATGATGATAATGCTGGTTGCAGAAATTGTTGATATGATGTAGGTGGTTGTGGAAGAATCGAATACTGCAGAAAGCTTGGAGTTTGATACAATGGCTGATAGGAATATTGGTGTCCCAAAGCATAAGGAGAGTTGTGATATGCCAAAGTTGGATGATTTGCCATTAACGCCAATGGTCCGGAATAAGATCCTTGAGAGATGCGTTTCTGGATCACGTGCTTCTCGTGTTGCTAGAAGAAAGCATAAAGTTGATCTAAATTTGACTTGTGCAAATCCTGAATCATTTTAACATTAGTGACATATTGGCTCCACTCTTGGGGTAACGTGTTCAAGAACTTGGTGTTGAGTTGAAACTCAGCAATCCTTAGATTATACACGTTCAAATCATTCATCAAAGTAGTAAAACGGCAGTAGTAGTCATGAAGTGTTTCCCTTGGAATGTATGTGAACCTATCAAACAAATCATACAGTTGACACTCTCGTTCCTGCTTAGTTAGTGAATTCCCTTGTAACAAAACAGTTAAGCGATCCCAAAGATCCTTTGCCACTATGTGTTTGCTTACCATTCGATAAATATCGGGTGGAAGAGCTTGAAGTATGGTCTGAACAGCCCTTTCATCCGCATCGGCAATGATTTTGTTAGCATCCGTTAATTCATGAAACAACCTTGGCCGCGTCACATTGTCGACAGTAACTTCTCCCCAATCGAGTGGACCTTTCTCAATGGATTGAACCATAAGTCTCCCATTGGGTTTACCCATAATGTAAGTTCTCATGCGACCTTGCCATGCTTCAAATAAGTATTTGATGAGCAACGATGGGCGGGTATCGGTACCCGTGATGATAGAAATATCGGTAAGCGATGTCATTGTCGGCATAAATGAATGAGGATTCATTTTTTGATCACTTGATGAAAAATATTATATTTTGATCATCCAATGAAATAAGGTTGTGAAAAGTGTTGTTGTTGATGTGTGTTGATGTAACAATGTTAAAATCCACTAAGAATCCTTGAAAAATCTTCCAAGTTAAACCAATCACAAATCTTGGGAATAAACCCCTAAATTCGGAATAAGCCCCTATCTTCGGAATAACCCTTATCTTCGGAATAATTACCTTTCCTCGAAATAATCCTTGTTTTCAGATAACTATAGATCTTCGGAATAAATGGATATTTCGGAATTTTTCGGAAAAAAATGGATTTTCGGAAAAAATAGGATATTCGGATAATCTTGGATATTCGGATAACTTGAATTTTTTCGGAATAACTGGATATTTCGGAATATAGGATTTTTTCGGAAAAAAGATGGGATATTCGGATAATCTTGGATATTCGGATAACTTGGATTTTCGGCATAAAAACTTTTGGAGACTTGTCTTCGAAATAAATAACCCTTTTCCGAAGAAATAATTTCGGAATTATAAACCCTTTTCCGAAAAAAATAATTTCGGAATAATCAACCCTGTTCGGAAATTTTTGGTACGATGTTTAAGATACAGTAACCAAAAATTACCCAAAACCACGAAATTTTTTTGTGATTTCAACCAAAATAATCAAACCGAATACTTTGTTTACAACTTTAAACCATAAAATCACAAAAAAATTCAATATTTGAGATTGATTATCCTAAAACACCTACTAACCCAATCAAAAACTAAACAACACGAATCAACATACCTTAAATCACCCTATGGCTCTTGATACCAATTGTAAAATAAAGACAATCTAAGATCTAATCAAGAGGGTTGTTGTTTTCTATAGAGAGAAACTAGAGAGAGAAAAGAAAGACACTTGTATTACGTGAAATGATAAGTAAACAACCAACACCCCTTTCCATGGTGGAAAGGGGTTTATATACCCAAGTCCCTAAGTGGACTTGGGCCTCCGGCCCATGAACATGCTCATGGGTCGGGCTAAACATAAACATTAACTAAACAATACTATGAGCATATAACTATATTGTTGGAGTGACCGAGACTTTCTAAATACAAAAAAACGTATTTCCAACATGCCACCTTTGGAGGATTAGAAAAGTGCTGAGCTTTCTAGAATCAACAAGATCAGCAACAATCAAGCACCATAAACCATCAGATCAACATCATCATCTACAAATCAATACCCCTGCTACAAACTGCTACTTTTGGCTATGAAATAAACTGGAAAATGTGTGAATCAGCTACAAGCTTCTAAAGTGCATCAAACAAGTTCCATTGATCAAGATTGATCAATAGAAACACAAAGTAACAATAGGAGTAGGATTATGTAGAATTGAGAAGTGAAATTGAGTGAAATGAAAGTGAAGGTTTATTAATGGTGTAAAGTTTGTTACAGTTTGTTACAACTACACTAACTAACTCTCAAGTGGTTGTCAATCACTTGAGAGTAGTGTCTAACTAACTTGCTTAACTAGAAATTGAGAGAAAAATAGAAGTGTGTGAAAATTACACACACTAAGTACAATACAGAAATGAAGAATACTATGGGCTATTTATATAGCTGGGTTGAAGTTTTATGGAGGTAGGTGACGTATTGGAGCGAATAGTAAGCTTCCACGTGGCCTTGATTGATAAATTTTTATAGCCGTTGATGAACTGAATTGGGGCTTTTCATATGAGTAGGTTTTAGATTAATTGAATGGTTGGGGTGTGATCCTCATGTGATTTAGAGCAGTTTTCATGTATAACACTTGAGCTGAAATGCATTCCTTCTACTTCTTCGATCTGGGTTTGTTTGTGTTTGAATGTGACACGTTGAACGTTATTATTGGGTGAAAGAGAGTGTGGCGGATCATTATCCAGTTATTGATTTTCTATTGGCTGATAAAGGATACTGGAGTTTCACTATGCAGATTTTGTATATTAATTAGGTGGTGGCTGAGTGGGATGATGTGTCATCTTCATGGCAATCCGAAACTTATATTTGAAGGCCTCTCATTGGCTGAAATGGCTATCACATGGATTGATATCAAAGTTGCTATAAAATTGTCACTTTTAGTCCCTTGACTTAGCAGATTCATAACTTGAGCTCCAAACTTCATTTCTTTGTCATTTTAAGCCCTTTGACTTCTTGTTTGACCAAAATATGCCCCTTGACTTGTTTGACTTAATAGTTGACCAAATTTAACTTTGTTCTTGACTTTCTCATAATTACACTTTTAGTCCCTCATCTTTGAAAGTTGTCAAGAAAGGTCCTTTGTCTTTGCAAGGCTTGTGACTTTTCATCCTCCTTTTGTCTTTTCTTCATCAATAAGGCTTGAATTAACTTGTTTGCTCCATATTTGTATCATTTTACCTACACAAGCACAAACAACAAAACATACCCATAATACTTCTTTTTTGAATCAAAATTAGGTATTTTGCTTTATGTTTTAGGGTGATTTGTGATATAATTGATATGAGATTTTACTCATATCATTCTTCTAGTTCTACTTTAAGACTATTAAACTTAAGAATAAATCTTTAGAACAAGTATGTACCTCAATGTCTCCATGAGAAAGAGCCATTAGACCATGCTCTTCTTCTTCATGTACTTCAGCTCAGTTGACCACTCCATCTACTATAACCAAAGCTTTAGATATTCTTGGAGTCCATGGACTTCTATTATCACCTTATGGGACATTTTCAATGACTCTAGGGTTGGATCTGTTGTTGTTCTTGGACATCTGGTTGCTTCCTTCAGCCTTCTCTCTCTTGCATTTCCTGGCAAAGTGTCCAAGTATTCCTCAGTTGTAGATGTGACACCCTAGAATCGAGGTCATTAACGATACCCTAAATTACGCTAATTTTTGAAATTTTTGATAAATTTTAATTTCTATAATTATAAGTATTTTGGTTAAAACCGATGTTCGAGGTTATAATTTTTACGTTTGACGTTTTGAGAAGGACGATGACAATTACGATCCCGAGAGATGCCCAAATTTCATATAATTTTTGACGATTTATCGATAATGTAATTTTTCGAGAATTTTATTTACGGTTCGTGTTAAGTTGAGTCGGGTGAGTTTTATAGCCTTCCAAGTACATTTAAAGTATCCCAAAAATATTTTGGAGCGTTCGGGAAGATTTCCGACTCCCGTAAAATTTTCAAAATTGACAAATGAGTCAAACCCGCAAAGTTTTGAGGTCGTTTTCTATTTAAGGACAAAAGAAGCCCAAAATTGCACAAAGGTCCCTCCTAACTATCAAAAAGGGCCAAAATTGAAACACACACAAACACATACAACACTTGCACCAAAAATCAAACCATCACTCTCTTGTCTCTCTCTCTAGCTCACGGCACACCCCAACCCACACAAAAATCCACCTAAAATCTTTTCTACTTGATTTTTCAAAAATCTAAGGTTAGACCACGCTTAGTTTGGTCATTACCCACCTATTCATGTGCTCAAATCCAACATGCATTGATAAAAATTTTTCAAGATTTTTCATATGATCCAAATTCGTTTTTGTGGCTAAGTGAGCTAATGCATGTTGATATTTAGTGTTATGGAAGTATAAACACCATGAAAACCCACCAAAATTAATTTGGTTGTGGTGATTTGGTCACCCAAACCCCACGGCAAAGGGGGTGTTTGGGGAGCCATGGTGGTTGTTGAATTTGCATGTTATATTTGTGTTTGGTTTGTTGTTTTAGAAAGATTCATATAGGTTTTATTACTTGCATGTTTATTTTTTTTTTGATTCTTGATATTGAGATTGGTTGATCAATAGGGGTAGGATGGAAGTTTGATGTTAGGATATGTTTGGGAAGGCTTAGGATGATGTTTAGTGTTGGTTAGAAGTCTTGGAATCGAGTCTAAGCATGTTTTTGGTATAGTCATTTTTAGGCAGAAACATTTGGTCTATTTTGGAAAAATGATTTTTGTTCCAGGTCTTGGAAACTAAATATAGTGTTAGAGGGTTTTTCTAGCTTTAATTTGGTATAAGGTAGAGCCCGTGACTCAAAACGAGCTAAAAGTTATGACATTTTAAAGATCGGGTACCGGGAGACGAGGACTTTCACAATCCGGATTTGTGCAAAGTTTTAGTCAAATCCCGAGGGTCACAAGTATAATTTGGTGAATGATCAAGGGTCAAAACTTGGTCCCTAACCTGTACAAATGGGTCTATATGTTGACTTATGAGTCAAGGAAGTCAAAGGTATTTTTCATATAGGTCAAAGTGGTCAAAATTGGTCGAAGCGCAATTTCAGCCCGTAAAATGTAGTCGTGGAAATGAGTTGCGTAACGGGTCGTAAAAGTGAAAACTTTTGTTGGACTTAAAAACATGTTATCTACAGGTCATATAGGATTTTTGGAAATTTTGTCAAATTTTATAAGCATGGTTTAATAAGGTAAAACAGCCCGTACTTTAGTCAAGTACCGGCGAGAACGTGTAAAAATGGACAACGTAGGTTATAAGAATGAATGGTATAAAATGAATGATACTTGTTGTTTTTGTTTTTGGCGTGAGTTATATTTGTCTTAAGTGACTTGTATATATGTATTTTATACAGTACCGTAAGTATTTAAATGAGATTACTCATTACGCGTTATTTGTGATAGGTGTTGATTTACCCGGGCATCCGTAACATCGTCAGTGATCACTCCTCGAACTACCGACTACTTAATATCTAAGGTGTGAATTTATAGCCTCGCTTATATTATTTCAAATTGTTTTACCCGCGAGGGAAATGCATGCTAGTTTTTAAAAAAGGAACGTATATCATGAATGATTGTTAGACCCGAAAGTTGCCTTAGAAATTGTGTTGAGTACCAAAGTTGCAAAAGTCCCTAAATTCATGAACTATTAACTATTGTCTTGCCCTCGAGTAGGGGGAAATAGCCGCTTATGCAATTTGTAGTACTACGGGGTTAACGACCCAATGCTAGCCGAGAAGCTGTACTTATAGTAAGTTCTGCGGTAGATTATTTTGTATGAGAAATAAGGTATAATTGCAACTGATGCCTTTAGAAGGGGCACTGGTTTCATCTGAATCATGCCGGTATATTTACGCTGGTGATTGAGTTAACGGATTAGTGTCATGAGCTTAAACACAATTGTCAGTATCCTGATTATAGTTTGTTTGATCGACAAGACTATAAATGATCACGAATGGTTTTTATTATATATACGTTCAAATGGATTGAAAAACCTATGAATTCCACTCAACGTTTTCGTTGACCAAATTTTTGGCATGTATTTCAGGTAACCGCTGAGCAGTAGGATGGAGCATGCATGGGATGGATGTTGTGTGATCGGCTTGGTGTCCGCTTGTTTTTCCCTCCTTTTCTACTTAAACAATTTTTATGTTTAATGTCATTGTAAAACTGAAGTTTTTGGGGTTGAGATTCATGGGGACCGAAAACGCTAAACTCTGTGCACTATTTGGGGTTGGAAAAACTGTGGACATGTATCATCTAACAATTTTAAATGTTGAATTTTTAAGTCGACGTCTTTTTAGCGTCGTTTGATATCTCTTGTGTGCAATGAATACTGTGTAGCACCCATTGTTGTAGTTCCGCTGCGCATAACAATTGTGGGGGTGTTACAGATTGGTAATCAGAGCCACGAGTTATAGAGAACTAGGTCGTTTTTAAAAATCCTAAACTATAACTTTTGGTGTCGTAAGAAAGGGTCCAAGCACACACAACTATCCTGCATGGCTCCGGTAAGATTTATTGTTGTATTTATGGCATTTGACGTATACTTTTGAGTAAAGTATATATGTGGGTAATTATTATATAAGTATGGGGATTACTATATGTAGACGCTAAATTTTACGTGAAATATCCGACATCGTAATTTTCATATTAATCATGCATGAGCATCATATTATTACATTTCGGGCATATGTACCACCTTTGCATTGCATTTGCATGCATATATTTATAATTATTGTATAATTACTTATGTACCCTCCGAAATTCGCTGTTATTGCAGGAATGGCCGAGGTACCGCCCAACGATTACGTCGTAGGTCACGAAGGGGGACCGTTTCCTCCGAACCCGCCGGACAATAATAATGGATGGATCGCTCCAGAAGACGAAATAGGGCCGGAAAACGACAATGGCGAAAGTGAGGTGGATAATTTCAGCATGAGTAGTGACGACAATGAGGATTCCGAAGAAGAGCCCGAGGAGCTATTGGATGATGGCATTCCCGAGGATGCCGTAGGCCAGACCGAACCCGATTTGTTTCAATCCCCGAGTTCGCCGAAGGGTTATGAGGTACCACCGACCGGTCGTTATGAGCAGCAACCTTTTGATCGCCCGATGGACAATAGTAATGGGAGCAGTGGAGAGTCATCCAAGTCGCCATCGATTCATGAGAATATTGCAAGGGTCTATTTTCCGAGACCGAGTCACTACTGGGATCCCGCAGGTCGTTTGGGGAGGATGGAAAGGTTAATGTATGAGCGGTTTGTAGTTGAGACTAGGGTGATTAAGAAGTTTGATAAGACTGAAAGGGAGCATCAAAGACTGTTGGAAAGGACTTCAAGAATTGCGTATGATGGGATGATGAACACAAGTGCCATCAACAGTTTGAAATCAATGGTTGCGAATTTAAGTGCTAGTCTTGATCGTGTGAGGGAAGATCAGATGAGGTTGTCGAGGATGCAGAGTTGGGAGCATCGTGTGAGGGATTCATTGCCCCCGGATTGGAGATTCGTGGACGATGTGGAGATGGAGGCGAATGACTTCATGGTTCGGCCGCCTACTGGAGGTGCTTGTATTTCGGTGGGAAGTCAAGGAGCGATTGAGCATGGATCCACATCAGGGACGAGAAAGGAAACAGAATGTGGGCCAGATGAGAAAGGAAAGGGAAAAGTGGATGATGTGGACGAGGACGTGAGTGATGAGGAAACCGAGGAAGACGACGACGAGCCGCCATCCAAGAGGCAGTGTGGATCACCACATGCCTAGTTACTTGTTTTGTATTTTTATTTGATCATTGTAATAGAACTATTTTAGACCTTTGTATGATGGTATTATGACGAGAAACTCAAGTACTTGATGTTTTGTGGTGAATGATTGTAGTGGCATTACTTGTCACGATTTTGGTTAACTATCAATACAATCTATGTTACCTTTCATGATCTGTGATATGTCTTAAATTTGATCTTTTGTGGTGTGAATTGATGAATATTAGTAACTCCGTAGTGATGTGTCGTTGTATGTATTTTATGTCTGGGAAACTTGATATGAATACTTACATTGTTTTTCTATTCTCTTGTCTTGCAGAAAGAGATATTCGATAAAACAATGCCTCCAAAGTTGACTGCCGATCGTGTTAACAACATGATTCAGGAAGCGATAGCTAATGCGTTGGAAGCGGACCGAGCTGGGAGAAATCAGGATCCAGGAAGGAACGCGGGGAGACAACCAGCCCCAAGAGTGTGTACCTATTCAAGCTTTATGAAGTGCGGTCCTACGCAGTTCCGTGGATCGGGTGGAGCCCTAGAACTTAGGCGATGGTTGGAAAAAGTTGAGAGTACGTTTGAAATCAGTGGTTGTGCAGAGGCGGATAAAGTAAAGTTTGCAGCAGCTACATTTCTGGATGATGCGTTAAGCTGGTGGAATACCCAGGTAGCTACGGTTGGATTGGCTGTAGCAAATGCAAGGACGTGGAATGCGACCAAAGCTTTGTTGACAAAGAAGTTCTGCCCAGAGGAGGAATTGGGGCAATTGGAGGACGAACTGAGACACTTGACCTTAAGGAACAACGATATAGCTGCTTACACCAGGAGATTCAATGAGTTAAGTCTTTTGTGTCCGGACATATTTGCCAATGACGCCAAGAAAATGAAGCAGTATATTAAGGGTTTATCTAGCAACATCAAGGGTGAAACAACTTCGTCGAAACCTGGAACGTTTGACGAAGCGGTTCAAATGGCACACGCTTTGATGGACGTTAAGCTTCAGGATAAGCAGAACTACATTGCTGAGGGTAACAAAAGAAAATGGGAGGCAGCACAAGGCAATCAATCCCAAGGCCAGAACCGAGGAGGAAACCGAAACAACCAAGGGCCGAACCGTAATCAGCAGTTTAATCAGAGAAGGAACGAAGGGATGAGGGCCGTGACAAACCCTAGAGGTGTGAAAGTGAATCCCCATTGTGGAAAGTGCAACTTGTATCATGTTGGAAATTGCCCGCCGGCATGCGGCAAGTGTGGGAAGGCAGGTCATAGGACTGCTAGTTGTCGAACGGGAGGAGTAGCCACTGGGGCTAATGCTATCAGGATGAGAGGATGTTATAGCTGTGGAGAGAGAGGGCATGTGCAAGCGAATTGCCCGAAGGCAGGGAACAGACGGGGAGGAAATAATGCGGCTGCTGTGTATCAAGTGGGAACTGCTGATAAACCACAAGGTCCAAATGTGGTTACCGGTACGTTTTTGCTAGACGCTTGTTATGCTAGTATTTTATTTGATTCTGGCTCCGACAAGAGTTTTGTAGACGTTAGATTTAGTCGTAATATCGATAGAGAACCGGTATTGTTAACGACTAGTTATAATGTTGAATTAGCCGATGGAAAAATTGTTAGTACGAATTCTATACTGAAAGGGTGTACCTTGAAGTTAGGAAACTACGCTTTTAAAATCGACTTGATGCCTATAGAGCTAGGATCGTTTGACGTGATTGTGGGAATGGATTGGCTAATGGCGCATAGTGCTACGATCGTCTGTGGTGAGAGATTGGTGCAGATTCCGCTGAGAAATAGGGTTTTGACGGTAAAGGGAGACGAATGCACTTCTCGTTTGAAGGTGATTTCGTGTTTGAAGATGATGAAGTACGTAGAGAGCGGATGCGATGTGTTTTTGGCACAGGTTTCGAGCGATGGTGATGTAGAGGCGAGGATTGAAGAGGTACCAGTTATTCGTGAGTATCCGGACGTTTTTCCAGACGAGTTGCCAGGTTTACCGCCTAATCGTGAGGTCGAGTTTCGAATTGATTTAGTGCCTGGAGCTGCACCGGTTGCACGTGCACCTTATCGCTTAGCACCATCTGAGTTAAAGGAGTTAGCGGATCAACTGAAGGAGTTGATGGACAAAGGATTTATTAGGCCGAGCTCATCACCTTGGGGAGCGCCAGTGTTGTTCGTAAAGAAGAAGGATGGTTCGTTTAGAATGTGTATTGACTATAGAGAACTCAATAAGCTGACGGTTAAGAATCGGTACCCATTACCGAGGATTGATGATTTGTTCGATCAATTACAAGGTTCCAGTGTATACTCAAAGATCGATTTAAGATCAGGGTATCATCAACTGCGTGTAAGAGAGGAGGATATTCCTGTAACTGCCTTTCGTACGCGGTATGGACACTTTGAATTTCGAGTGATGCCGTTTGGGTTGACAAACGCGCCTGCTGTATTCATGGATCTTATGAATCGCGTGTGCAAGCCGTATCTAGATAAGTTTGTTATTGTTTTCATCGACGACATACTTATTTACTCTAAGAGTAAGGAGGAGCACGAGAAGCACCTAAGAAAGATTTTGGAGTTGTTAAGGAAGGAGAAACTGTATGCAAAATTCTCTAAGTGTGAGTTTTGGTTGGAATCAGTGCAGTTTATAGGTCATGTGATTGATAGTGAGGGAGTTCGTGTAGATCCTGCTAAGATCGAAGCGATCAGGGAATGGTCAGCACCGACGACGCCGACTGAAGTTCGACAATTTTTGGGTTTAGCTGGGTATTATAGAAGGTTTATTGAAGGATTTTCGTTGATTGCGAAACCATTGACGCGGCTTACCGAGAAGAATAGGGTGTATGAATGGGGAATTGAGGAAGAGCTTGCTTTCGAAACGCTCAAGGACAAGTTATGTTCAGCGCCGATTTTATCATTGCCTGAGGGAACCGAAGACTTCGTGGTGTATTGTGATGCGTCTCGTAAGGGTTATGGAGCAGTATTAATGCAACGTGAAAAGGTGATAGCTTACGCGTCGAGGCAATTAAGGAAGAATGAGGAGAACTACACGACGCACGATTTGGAATTAGGAGCGGTGGTTTTTGCGTTGAAATTGTGGAGACACTACCTGTATGGGACAAAGTGTGTTGTATTCACTGATCACAAGAGTTTGCAGCACATTTTAGATCAAAAGGAGTTGAATATGCGACAAAGACGATGGGTTGAACTACTGAGTGATTATGATTGTGAAATTCGCTATCACCCTGGGAAGGCGAATGTTGTAGCGGATGCTTTGAGTAGGAAAGAACGGGAGAAACCTTTGAGGGTTAGAGCTTTAGTGATGAGTGAGAGCGTCGACTTAACCGAAACCATACTGAAGGCTCAGGAGAGAGGATTGATGAAAGGGAATGTTGAAGCCGAGAACTTGGGACGAATGTTGAAACCTCTTTTTGTGATTAAATCTGACGGACTAAGATATTTTGAGAATCGGATTTGGTTACCATTGTGTCCATCTGAGGAAGGAAAGCCTGGAGTTCGAGAATTGGTTATGAATGAGTCGCATAAGTCGAAGTATTCGATACATCCTGGATCGGATAAGATGTACCACGACCTGAAGAAAGTTTATTGGTGGCCGAATATGAAGGCAGATATTGCTCGTTACGTCAGTAAGTGTTTGACTTGCGCGAAGGTTCAGGCAGAACATAAGAAACCATCTGGATTGTTGGTACAACCGGAGATCCCAGAATGGAAATGGGAGAAAATCGCAATGGATTTCGTGACGGGTTTACCTAGGACTCCTAGTGGATGCGATATGATATGGGTAATTGTGGACAGGTTGACGAAATCTGCTCATTTCTTACCTATGAAGAAGACGGACAGCATGGAAAGACTCGCCAGCGTGTACGTGAGAGAGATCGTCTGTAGACATGGAGTGCCGTTATCGATCATTTCGGATCGTGACAGTAGATTTACGTCGGAATTGTGGAAATCGCTTCAACGTGCGATGGGCACTGAACTGAGTTTAAGCACGGCTTATCACCCGGAAACTGACGGCCAGAGTGAACGAACGATTCAAACGATGGAGGACATGCTCCGAGCGTGTGTGATTGATTTTGGAGGAAGTTGGGAACGCCACTTGCCTCTAGTGGAATTTTCATACAATAATAGTTATCACGCGAGTATCAAAGCGGCACCGTTCGAAGCAATGTATGGAAGGAAGTGTAGATCGCCCGTGTGTTGGAGTGAAGTAGGGGAAAGTCAATTGACTGGACCCGAAATGGTATTAGAAACGACAGAGAAGATCGTGCAGATCAAGAACCGACTACTTGCTGCGAGAAGCCGACAGAAAAGTTATGCCGATAACCGAAGGAAACCGTTGGAGTTTGAAGTTGGAGATATGGTTATGCTCAAGGTATCGCCATGGAAGGGTGTAATTCGTTTTGGGAAGAAGGGAAAGTTGAGTCCGAGGTATATTGGACCGTTTAAGATCGTTGAACGAATTGGACCAGTAGCGTACAAGTTAGAATTGCCGACCGAGCTTAGTGCTATTCATGACACGTTCCACGTATCGAACCTGAAGAAGAGTTTGGCGGACAAGGAATTGGTGATTCCTTTGGACGAGATTCGACTAGACGACAAAATGCACTTTGTGGAAGAACCTGTGGAAATCATGGACCGGGAGGTCAAGCGGTTGAAGCGTAGTAGGATTCCCATTGTGAAGGTCCGATGGAATTCTAAGCGTGGACCGGAATACACCTGGGAACGTGAGGACTTTTTCAAGGAAAGGTATCCTCATTTGTTCCAGTAGCACGAAATGTGAGTACAAGAAGAGGCGAGCGCCGGGACGTCGCTCTCTTTAAGGAGGGGTGGATGTGACACCCTAGAATCGAGGTCATTAACGATACCCTAAATTACGCTAATTTTTGAAATTTTTGATAAATTTTAATTTCTATAATTATAAGTATTTTGGTTAAAACCGATGTTCGAGGTTATAATTTTTACGTTTGACGTTTTGAGAAGGACGATGACAATTACGATCCCGAGAGATGCCCAAATTTCATATAATTTTTGACGATTTATCGATAATGTAATTTTTCGAGAATTTTATTTACGGTTCGTGTTAAGTTGAGTCGGGTGAGTTTTATAGCCTTCCAAGTACATTTAAAGTATCCCAAAAATATTTTGGAGCGTTCGGGAAGATTTCCGACTCCCGTAAAATTTTCAAAATTGACAAATGAGTCAAACCCGCAAAGTTTTGAGGTCGTTTTCTATTTAAGGACAAAAGAAGCCCAAAATTGCACAAAGGTCCCTCCTAACTATCAAAAAGGGCCAAAATTGAAACACACACAAACACATACAACACTTGCACCAAAAATCAAACCATCAATCTCTTGTCTCTCTCTCTAGCTCACGGCACACCCCAACCCACACAAAAATCCACCTAAAATCTTTTCTACTTGATTTTTCAAAAATCTAAGGTTAGACCACGCTTAGTTTGGTCATTACCCACCTATTCATGTGCTCAAATCCAACATGCATTGATAAAAATTTTTCAAGATTTTTCATATGATCCAAATTCGTTTTTGTGGCTAAGTGAGCTAATGCATGTTGATATTTAGTGTTATGGAAGTATAAACACCATGAAAACCCACCAAAATTAATTTGGTTGTGGTGATTTGGTCACCCAAACCCCACGGCAAAGGGGGTGTTTGGGGAGCCATGGTGGTTGTTGAATTTGCATGTTATATTTGTGTTTGGTTTGTTGTTTTAGAAAGATTCATATAGGTTTTATTACTTGCATGTTTATTTTTTTTTTGATTCTTGATATTGAGATTGGTTGATCAATAGGGGTAGGATGGAAGTTTGATGTTAGGATATGTTTGGGAAGGCTTAGGATGATGTTTAGTGTTGGTTAGAAGTCTTGGAATCGAGTCTAAGCATGTTTTTGGTATAGTCATTTTTAGGCAGAAACATTTGGTCTATTTTGGAAAAATGATTTTTGTTCCAGGTCTTGGAAACTAAATATAGTGTTAGAGGGTTTTTCTAGCTTTAATTTGGTATAAGGTAGAGCCCGTGACTCAAAACGAGCTAAAAGTTATGACATTTTAAAGATCGGGTACCGGGAGACGAGGACTTTCACAATCCGGATTTGTGCAAAGTTTTAGTCAAATCCCGAGGGTCACAAGTATAATTTGGTGAATGATCAAGGGTCAAAACTTGGTCCCTAACCTGTACAAATGGGTCTATATGTTGACTTATGAGTCAAGGAAGTCAAAGGTATTTTTCATATAGGTCAAAGTGGTCAAAATTGGTCGAAGCGCAATTTCAGCCCGTAAAATGTAGTCGTGGAAATGAGTTGCGTAACGGGTCGTAAAAGTGAAAACTTTTGTTGGACTTAAAAACATGTTATCTACAGGTCATATAGGATTTTTGGAAATTTTGTCAAATTTTATAAGCATGGTTTAATAAGGTAAAACAGCCCGTACTTTAGTCAAGTACCGGCGAGAACGTGTAAAAATGGACAACGTAGGTTATAAGAATGAATGGTATAAAATGAATGATACTTGTTGTTTTTGTTTTTGGCGTGAGTTATATTTGTCTTAAGTGACTTGTATATATGTATTTTATACAGTACCGTAAGTATTTAAATGAGATTACTCATTACGCGTTATTTGTGATAGGTGTTGATTTACCCGGGCATCCGTAACATCGTCAGTGATCACTCCTCGAACTACCGACTACTTAATATCTAAGGTGTGAATTTATAGCCTCGCTTATATTATTTCAAATTGTTTTACCCGCGAGGGAAATGCATGCTAGTTTTTAAAAAAGGAACGTATATCATGAATGATTGTTAGACCCGAAAGTTGCCTTAGAAATTGTGTTGAGTACCAAAGTTGCAAAAGTCCCTAAATTCATGAACTATTAACTATTGTCTTGCCCTCGAGTAGGGGGAAATAGCCGCTTATGCAATTTGTAGTACTACGGGGTTAACGACCCAATGCTAGCCGAGAAGCTGTACTTATAGTAAGTTCTGCGGTAGATTATTTTGTATGAGAAATAAGGTATAATTGCAACTGATGCCTTTAGAAGGGGCACTGGTTTCATCTGAATCATGCCGGTATATTTACGCGGGTGATTGAGTTAACGGATTAGTGTCATGAGCTTAAACACAATTGTCAGTATCCTGATTATAGTTTGTTTGATCGACAAGACTATAAATGATCACGAATGGTTTTTATTATATATACGTTCAAATGGATTGAAAAACCTATGAATTCCACTCAACGTTTTCGTTGACCAAATTTTTGGCATGTATTTCAGGTAACCGCTGAGCAGTAGGATGGAGCATGCATGGGATGGATGTTGTGTGATCGGCTTGGTGTCCGCTTGTTTTTCCCTCCTTTTCTACTTAAACAATTTTTATGTTTTATGTCATTGTAAAACTGAAGTTTTTGGGGTTGAGATTCATGGGGACCGAAAACGCTAAACTCTGTGCACTATTTGGGGTTGGAAAAACTGTGGACATGTATCATCTAACAATTTTAAATGTTGAATTTTTAAGTCGACGTCTTTTTAGCGTCGTTTGATATCTCTTGTGTGCAATGAATACTGTGTAGCACCCATTGTTGTAGTTCCGCTGCGCATAACAATTGTGGGGGTGTTACAGTAGCATTCAACCTTTGACTTGTCATATCCTAATGGTTCATAGGATCAACAGTCATCTTCCTTCCAGTCCTCTTATAGAGTCTTGTGGACCTAACAGAGATCATAGCAGCTTTCCACTTCAGATCTATCTCTTCTATATCAGCATCATCTATCTGGAATAGATCATCAAGGGTTAACCTTGGTCTATTGTCTTGACCAGAAAATAATGAAAAATCATCATTCTCATTAAACAATGATGGAGATCTTCCCTGTGGATCCTAAGTCATAGATGGACTATTTTCAGTACTTTGAAAGTAAGTAATGTTAGTTGGTCCACTAGCGATACTTTGGAAGTAAGTACCGCTACTTGATCTACTAGCGGTATTTTGGAAGTATGTACCGCTGCTTTCTTCTGACACAAAAGCCAAGTTAGGCTTTGATATAGATGCTTTAGCTGGCTCAGTACCTTTAACATCCATCTCATATACCCTGAGATTGTTATACAGATGATCAAATGGAGTAATGTCCAAATCATCTCTTGTAATGAAGTGCATAGCCATTACTTTCCATTCTAGTGGAACCCCTCTCAAGAACTTTTTATTAGCTTCTTCATTGGGAATTGTTAGTCCATGAACTGCTAACTGAATAAGCAATTTACTGAACCTTCCATATCCTTTATGGATCCCTTCTACACTTGAAATTATGAAGTTATCAAATTCTTGCTTTAGCACCAGTTTCTTCATCTTTTTAGATTTGTCGTTTCCTCAAAATCTAAGTTTGATTACATCCCACATAACTTTTTCATATTTGTAATGATGAAAGTTAGGTAGAATATCTTCTGAGAGTGTCATAGCCAAGGCAGTTCTTGCCTTTCTCTCCCTTATCTCAGCTTGAATGTTTTCAGCAGTGACAGCAGGCAAAGCAACACATGTACCATCTGGTAACCAGCGTATCTTTTTAGGAGAGTTCCCATTCTTAATGACCTGCCACTGTGTGTGATCTGTGTGATTCATATAGTGTTCCATCTGCATAGCCCATGTCTCATAGTTGTCACTTTTAAGAATAGGAATTTTTACAGCAGACAGAGTGTGGCGATAAGATGTAGCTGTTGGTGTTAGAGCTACAACTTGTGTAGTTTGTGTAGGTGGTGGAGGTGGTACCAGGAGAGCATCTTGCACAACTTGAGGTTGTCCCTAAGGTATAGGTTCAGGGATCTGGAATTCATCTCAAACTAAGGATGATCACCAGACATGTTGTGAGTATTTGTGGGTGAAGGTTTATGGTTTTGTTCTTTTTATTCAGAGTTTCTCAACAAGCTCTAATACTACTTGTTGATCCCTTTGAATAGATCGAGATCATGCACAATAACTTGAAAACAAACTAGAGCACTTGAGAGACTCTTACTAAACTCTAGTAAGTTATGCAGAATCTAACTTATGAAAGAAAAGAAGAACAATAGTATACTCTAACTATTCGATTCTTATTAATCGACTATGGAAAAGGTACAATAAACTCAATGCACCTATGTTCCTTTTATAGTGCAAGGAACCCTAGTATATTCTATTTATATAAGTATATCACAGAAGATATACTCTCAATATATTAGAACGTATCTTTACTAAAGATATTTCAGTCCTTATCTATACTAGCAGTACTTACATTTAGCTTAACCGTACTTAGCATGTATCGCGCTAACACTAACAGTACTTACTATAACTAACGATAATTAGTACATAACTAACGGTACTTGGTACTTTTACAAATAATTCCTAACATTCTATTAGGATACGTATATCACATACGATATACTCCTATAATAACTAGAAGATATCTTTACTAAAGCTATAACAGTCCTTATCTACCTAGCAGTACGTGATATTAAACCTAACAGTACTTCACATGTACCACATATACACTAACAGTACTTTCTATAACTAACGGTACTTGGTTACATGTTAACGGTAATTGATACTATTACAAATAAGTCTCAACAGCACTCCTCATTCTTGCAATCATAAGAGGGACTGGAGCTTTGTAACTTTTTGTGATGAAGTCATTCATATCAACGTCGGATATAAGGGTGTTTTCTGGCTCCCCTTGTAGTGTGATCCCGGTCTCCGAGATTATTCGCACTTCTTTCTAGGACACGTTCGGAACTTTCATCGAGGCTGAGGTTCCTCCGACGGTGAGAGGTATAGGGGGTGTGAATAGAGGGATTTTCACTTGAGGTGACTTCCTTCCGCTCCTCCTGTTGAGGTTACTGTTGGTAATTACAAGCGCTTCATTGAACTGCGCTTTTTTACTGTCGACCTTTTGGTTGGCCGAGTTCATTCCGCCCTTAGTCATATTGATATTTTAGTGTATGGTCCCACGGATGGCGCTAACTTGTTGATACAAAAGTTGGATGGACCGCGCTTGACCCTAACTAGGCTTAATTCGGGTGTTGAGGACTCCGACTCTTGCACCAAGTGAACTTGTATGAAGACCCTACACACTAATGAATGAACACCGTTAGGCTTATCGTGGGAATGTATCCTACGATTAGACTCCAGCGTGAGAGTAAGTAATCGGTTTTATTGAGTAATCGGTGAGGGTTTAGAAATTATATGAATCGTACCTTTGTGGAACCTCAGGGGTTCCTTTTATACCCGGTGAAACCCTAATTAGGATTCCCTAAACTTTCGACCTAAGTAAGAGATAATTAACATATACACCAAGATCCTTATCATGTAAATAAGGAGAGTGTATATCCTCTCAACTTAGGTGAATCATAATCCCAATTAGATTATGATTCTATCTGACCCTTCTTGAGTGCGACCTGTTGATACAAAAGTTGAATACACCTCGCTTACCCTGAATTAGGCTTAATTCGGGTGTTTGAGGACTCCGGCTCTTGCACCAAGTAAACTTGTTTGAGGACCATGCACACTAAATAACATACATAGTTAGGCTTAACATGGGAATGTATCCCACGATTAGACTTCGGCATGAGAGTAAGTAATCGGTTTGAGTAATCGGTAAAGGTTTAGAGTATTATGAGAATCGTATCTTTGCGGAACCTTTGGGGTTCCTTTGTACCCGGTGAAACCTTGATTAGGCTTCCCTATTCCAGCGGCCTAAGAAAGAGACAATTACCATATACAATAAGATCTTTATCACGTAAATGAGGAGAGTGTATGTCCTCTTAACTTAGGTGAATCGTAATCCTAGTTAGATTATGATTATGTCTGACCTTGTGTGATAACCTGAAACCGATGTCATTGTCTAATCTTATTTTACGAATATTTTTGAAATTTTTGATAAGCTTGAATGATTTTGCTTTTGATGGTTTAAGTTGAAACCAATGTTTGGAGACTTATATTTTGCATTTTAAATAGTATGAGGATTATTAGTAAGCATGATTGCAACGGATGCCCAATATTTTACATTTTATTATCGATTGTTCGATGTTTGACGTTTTTGATGTTTTGTTTCTAATGACGCGTTAAGTCGAGTTGGGAGATGATATTATTATATTTATGATACATTTTAACTTTTGAGAAGTATTTTTATGAATCCCGAGTCCTGAGAATATTTTCAAAATTGACTAATAGTAATTTCCCGCTCTTTAACTAACTATCTGCCTTTTAGTCCAAAGAAATGCAAGTTTGGCAAGTTTGGTCCAAACCTACCACTATATAAACTTCTTACCTAACCTAACAACGCATAGTAACAAGTTAATATAAATCAAAACCCTCCCTCCCTTTTTCTTTATGTCTACCGTGAGCTAGAACACACACCAACATCTAATTTTCATAATTTCTATCTTGAATCCATTTAAACTAAAACAAGTCCCACTCTTATAATCAAAAGGTGATCTTTATGATACCAAAATTTCTTACATGTATGAACTTTGAATTTTTGTTATTAACTAGGGTTGGTAAGAGTTGTTGATGATCATGCATGTGATGATCTTGTTAAGATCATGCTATTTTGATGTTGAAAGCTTGAATTTTGATTTTTATTTTTATGAATCATGCAAGTGTTAAGATTGAAAGAGGATGATATTATGGTATTAGGATTAGTAGAAAAGTGGTTAGAATTGGTTGAAAGTATGACTTTATGTGAGTTTTAGAGAGGTAAATTAGGGCAGTGAGTTTGAGGCTGTTTTTGGGTGACTTAAGTTTGAGTTATTGATAAACTAATAAGATAATGTCGTATAGATTTTCGTTAGCTTTGCTTTGATATAAATTAGAGCTTCTAACTCAAAACGAGGAGAAAGTTATGATAGTTTGATTATTCGTGTACCGGGAGACGAGTATCGACACAATTCGAAGTTGTCGTTGATATTTGGATCAAATCTGGGACTATAAAATTAGTTTTAAAATGATTCAAGGGATTTTTTGAGTATCTAAACCTAGGTTTGTGAGTCTATTTTGAAACCTAAGTGTGGGTTATGTAAGTGAAGTTGTTTAGAGAGGTCAATATAGTTTTATGAGTCGATGACGTAAAACTGTCCGGTTTTGTAGTTCAAAGACATGTCGGGCAGGGGGTCTTAGAAGTAAAAAAATTTAACGAAATTTTTGGAGGACTTTCTATAGATAGTAAGTGAGTTCCTCGAGTCGTTTCATAAACTTTTAACGTGTCTAAGTGAGGGAAATGAGCTTGTACATTTAGTATGTGCCGGCAAATTTTTATCGAGAGTATAGATTAATAAAGTAAACATGTAGAAGGTTATAATAGTATCACTTGTATTGTTTTCTTTTGGGTTTGTCGTGATTTTATAATTTTGAGTTTGATGTTATTATGTATGGTTTATACTCGTGTCTATTATTAATGAGCGTGCCTTATTTGATAGGTTGCGGTTCTCGTGTTTGACGGGCATCACTTATCATCGACAATGTCTCTTATACTAAGGTGAGTCTATAGCCTCGCTTCATACTAGTTATTAAATGATTTTAAACCTGCGAGGGGGGTACATTCTATTTGAAATAAAATGAACACAAGTTAAGAATGATTGTTTGGACTTGAATGTTGCCTTGAATTGTATTGAGTACCTTGTTGCTAAAGACCCTAATTTCATGAACCGTTAACTATGTTATGACTTGATGTTGTGAGTTGGGAATAGCCGCTTATTCAAATGGTAGTACTACGGGGTTAACCACCCTATCTCGGTCAAGAGTTGTACGTTGAGTAATCTCTTGGAGGGGTAATTATGGTGAATGAGATGTTGGTATATATCTAGCAACTAATACCCTAGAAGGGCAATGGTTTTATCTAGTCATGCTGGCATTTGGCGTGGGTGACTAATTGGTTATGGGGTCGGTGTCATGAGATTAAATACAATTGTATATCTTCGTCTATAAGATGAGTTGCCTACATATAGATTGTGTGCAAGAAAATTCTATTAAATTATTATGATTGATTTTACTCTTGTGTTCAAATGTGGTTTATTAAACCTATGGACTCGCTCAACATTATTGTTGTAAAACCCGCATGCTTTTACCATGAATAGTACCCTTAGTAACGTACGTACAAGATTAAAACTTTCCTTTTATAACATGAATACGTTTTACGGATATAAATTATAAGAAGTACGTACGTGTTATTTCACGATAAGTTTTAATTACGTATTAATGCACGATAATTATTATCAATAATAATTAAAATCACGAACATGAAATCATGAACGTGAGAATCACGAACATATAATTATGTATTTACGTGTATTGTTATTACGATGACATACAAGTATTTATAATAACACGAATATTCAATAATAACGTAAAGTAAATACGAGCACACGAACACGTAAATAATTAGAACACGGAAAAGCTACGGGTTTCCCTTGGTGGGCCCTATAAGCCGCATCAACAAGGAGAAGAGGGGCCCAGCCCATGTTTAATTTTACTAAATAACAAATTATGGAAAACATATTTTCATTCACATAAGAATTTTTAGAAAAACAAAAACCCTAATCTTTCTCCTTGCTCTCTCTTGGCCGGCGGCTACATCACCAAAGGTTGGTGATTGGTTTATTTTGATTAAACAAATCATAAGAACATGTTCGTGTATTCATCCTCCTTTTATTTTACGTGTTTTGGTAATCCGAAAACCTTTTCTTGTAATTCTTTATATGTTTTTATGCACATATGATCATGGGGGTTTAAAACAAGATTAAACACATGCTAATAATCATGGTGGGGGAAATTAAATAGGGTGTTTTCAGGTTTGGTTGTTCGGCCGCCACATAAACCGAGAGCAAAGGGGTCTCAGCGTCGTTGGTTCGCATCCCAACCGAGACTCATGTCTCGGTGGTGGTGGGTTTCGGTCAACAACAGGGACAAGACACCCCGACATGCGTTAGGGGTGTCTTATGGTTTTGGGAGGTCTCGGCAGCCACAGCCCAACCACCGGCTTAAGCCGGTGGCTATTTTAGGCAAGCAGGGGGAACCACGCGCAGGCAGCAGGGGGGCTACCGACGCACTGTCGGGAACCTTTTGTGTGTCAGCGGCTGGCCGAGAAGGACAAGACCACCGGCAGCAGCCGGTGGCAGTTTGCCGAGAGCAGGGGCAACCGGCTTAGGCCGATGTGCCATTGTTTTCGGGTGGGTTTGGTTCGGCCGGTTCACGAGATTCACGGGCCGGTTCACGATATGTTTTAATAAAATAATACATGTGTTCGGTTTATTATTTTTACGAGTTTAATAGTTTTACAAGTATATTTATTTTACAAGTTAATTAAATTAATTTAACATGACATATTATTAGTTTAATTAAAACATGGACTTAGTTTTATTATTATTATTTAATAATACATGATTTTAACCTAAGTTTTTATATATGTAATTTAGACTATAGTAATTAATTTTATTAAAACATGACATATAATTAATTAATTATCACGATTTAGGTTATATTAATATAAAAATTAATACATGTTTAACCTAAGTACTTTATACACTTTAATTTAATTAAATCATGATTATATTTAATTAAATCGTATAACATATAGTTTGTTTAATTGACATGTTATAAGTAATAAACTATACTATTAATCACATGACTTAGTATATTTAATCAGTAAAACTTAAGCTTATCTTTTTAGCTTATTAATCCAGCTTATTTCTCATTATTGAAAATTTCTATTTTAAGAAACTTACTATTTTAAGAAACTTTCTATTTTTAGAAACTTATCTATTTTAAGCAGTTAATCTATTTTTGGAAACTTTCTATTTTTGGAAACTTTCTATTTTAGAAAGCCTGCTATTTTTAGAAAGTTACTTATTATTACACAACAAGTATAATAATACAAGAATATCAGTTAATACTTAATCAGAAGACTTAAAACACATGATAAATACAATATAACATCAAAATCAGTAAAACAAGACTAAAACATATAAAACAAGTCAAGACATACTATAATCAATTGCATACGCAGTAAGCTGAATACTTATACATGTACCCTTTTATGTAGCATTAGTGAGATCGGAGTAGGACTTTGATAACTAAGCTTTTGCCTAGTAAGAAAGTTCTTTGTCGTATGTCTAATCAAATTGATTACTGGTTTAAGTGCGACTCAATCATCTTTTGGTGGAAACAATTATTTGGTCGTTGTAATAAAAGGAAAGTGCAAAACTTTAAAGTAAATGGCGGGTAATTTAATCTAAAACTAATTAAAACGTTAATGGTGCAATATTAAAACTTTAAAAGTAATTTAATTAAATGACAGAAAATTAAAGCATGACGAAAAATTAAAGTTGAAAATGTAATAAAAATTTGACCTATAAAATTAAACTAAGACAAAGTAATAATAAAAATAACACTTAAGAAGAATGCGGGAAAATAGATGCTTGAAAATAAAAGAGGATAAACAAAACCTGCGTTGGAGCCCAAAATACTGTCACTATCTGGAATACCCAACTAAGTACTTATGCTGAATAACAAACTTTGCCTTATCCGGAATCCCAACTTCACCACTATCCGGAATCTGTTGATACAAAAGTTGGGTGATCCTTGCTAGACCTGAATTAGGCTTAATTCGGGTTGGCTGGACTCCGGCTCCTACACCAAGTGAACTGTATGGTTTGGATCCAGCACACTAAACAACACGCGTTAGGCTTACCGTGGGAGTGTTTCCCACGATTAGACACCGACGTGAGAGTAAGTAATCGGTTAGGGTTTATAGGAATCGGATGAGTTGAGAGTGTATAGAACGTAATACCTTTGTGGAACCCTTGGGGGTTCCTTATATAGGCAGTGAAACCCTAATAGGCTGTCACTAATGCTTCGGCCCCAAGGAAAGGATAAGTACCAGAATTAGATTGATTGTTATCTTCTAATTATGGAGAGTGAATATCCTCTTCTTTGGTGTAAATCCCATTCATAGATAGAATATGATTTTGTCTAGCCCTGTACCGGTCATGCCGGGCCGTGGGCCGCACACGTGTGTGCGGTTACTGTTCACCTAATCCCATAAATTTAAATAACATTACTCCAACCCATTTGTGATGGGCCAGATACGGGTAGTACTCGTGGGCCGGGTTCATGACCCAGCTGGGGACTATACGTTATCATGTCCCCCCAGTCTAGTTGTTACAGCCGTAGGCGTAACCTCTAGACTATCAAGATGCTCTCCGGACATACCAAGAAAGATCTAGGGAATGATAAACATTTAAGATTTTGTTTTGGCCGCACGTGGCTGCCTGTCTTAGGAATGTTATTCCAATAGTACCTCAGCCGCACGTAACGGCCGAGACAAATTAAATGTAGCATTGAATATGGTCTTACGTAAGACCGCATATCCCGACACAAGAATGAATGCATTAATGGTAGTCAACTGGTCAGTTGCACTTCTGCAAAAGTGCACCATTAATGCCCACCATTGAGCCACGTAAAACTGCTAAGAAGTGACCCGTGGGTCCCTTCTGACGTTTCAGAAGTGTCAGAAATCCCCTCCGTTGGATAGGCGTAGTGGCCAACACGTGTCAAACATCCACATTACCTCGGAAATCGAGGCAACCCTATATAAGAGTTGGTGTGTGCGATTGTTACACACACAGTTCACACTCTTTCCGCCATTGTTATTTCCAAGCTCCTTCCTTCAAACTTTTGCCTTCTATTCCACGGATTTCCTCTGCCGCAGGTTAGATCATCACGCCTTACAAACCCTTTTAATAAAACATGGTAAAGGATAACCCTCTTATCACGGATGTCCTGAACGTGATGTCTGCGGAAAAATACATAGACTTTTTGTCTAAGTATTATATTCCCAAAAGCGTACACCCAACCTATCCAGGTGAAGGTGAGGCAATTACGGATGCGCCAAGGGGAAAGATAGGCGTGTAAACGCGCCTATTTGATTCGGCCAACTACCGTATCCCCCTATCTATGTTCCTGGTAGATCTGCTTTTATACTATGATTTCCACATTACCCGACTTCACTACATAAGGGCGTGTAAAATCAATCAATTAGAGATTACATGCCATACATGCGGTGTAACTCCGACCGTGAACCTATTTAGGGCCTTTTACTCCCCCAACTAGTGAATGGGTGGCTATCGTTTAAAAAACGATACGGGAACGCCCCCATGACATATAGGAAGCCTTTAGACTCCCTTAAGAACTGGTACGATCATTACTTTTTTGTTGATGAGAAAGTATTCCCCACTCCTTTCGTCCTTAAAACCAGAGTACCCAAAGATTCTCCGCCCAAATCCAAAGACTATAGCAGCAAAGACTTGAAATTACTAGATACCCACCGCACAGAATTCCATAGGGGGTTGCCGGAACATTTTCTGTGCTTAGTAGGATTAAGCCGCCGTTATTATGGGAGGGAGAACTTATATTCGTGCTTTCTGACGGATCGTGGACAGGGTAGGTTTACTTATACTTTGTAGATGTGATAAATGTCATTTGCATTTTAGGACCTTACTGACCCGTGTAATTGTAAATGTCCGCAGAGATGAACCTACACGGACTATTGCGTCAGGGCGACCCAATGAAAGTGCCTGAAGGATTCCGCCCGTTGAAGGAGAATGAACTCCCCCTTCTTGATGCGACCGCAGACCGACCCATTCCACTTGAAGAAACTTCCGAGCAAAGATCGGATGAAGAGGATCCTATTATCGGCAAATCCCCTCTGGATTTTCCATAATGAGGATGGTGGAGAGTTGCTGTTGGAGGGCGCCGTGCCGCACCAGGAAGATGCAGAAGAAGAGGATTTCCTCAACCTTGAGGATGAATACATCACCCAAGCCTCTGGGTCACCCAAGCCCATATCCAGAAAGAGAAAGACCACCAGGAGGGTGGCAAAGACACTAGGGGATGAGGCGGGGGGCCTCGAATGCTCCCCCAAAGAAACTAAGGAAAGACCATCCTCAGTACCAGGAGGGAAGTGGTACCGCTACGGCCCAGGCCAACCCCACATCGCACATAGATGAACAAGTCTGGCGAGCTACCCCCGTGAGTGCCGTAGCTCCTACCGCTTCGGAACCTGCAACTGGTACCACGTAAGCACCCTCTCGTCTTTTATTCTTTCCTTGTCTTGTTGTTTTTTTTCAATGATAGAATGCTTAAACAAAATTGAATTTGTCAATAACAGGGCGGATCCGTCGACTGTAGCTCAAGAGGGAGAGGTGGAAAGGAACCCTTCCCCCACGACATCAATCAGACCTCCATCCCCTCCTGTGACACGTGCCGAGGAGCCACTTCCTGAAGGACCGGAGAACAGCCTGCACCTAGCATGGAATCTCTCCAGTCTAACAAGGTTGGAGGCGGAGTCTGAGTGTACGGAATTTATCAAGCATATCACTCCCCCGTCCCTGGCTCAAGACTTAGACGAACTAGACGATGAGTCATTGCTGGAGCAGTTTGATGTGTCATCTGTGCATCAAGTGACAGTGGGTGCCGCCTTAAGACGCCGTCTAATCAAGGCTTTGGCGAATGTGAAGTGCGCGGACAAAAGGATAGCTCGTCGTGAAGCATTAGTTTTGAAGCACGAGAAAACCATCGCGACCTTGTAGACGGCGTTGGTTACAGCAGAGTCCACCTTGAAGGAGCAGGCCCATCACGCCAACACTCGGGAAAAACGCATCGCTGAGCTTGAGGCCCTTGTAGCCGCATCTAACGAGAAGGTATGCTTTCAATAAATATTTTTTTAGCGCACAAGAAAGAAAACACATTATCTTTGTGATAACTCTAAGTGCCATATGCAGGTGTCCGCAACCGAAGCCTCCACCAAAGCTGTAACCGTACAAGCATTCAACATTGCACAAGAGCGCGACTCGCTAAAGGATGAGCTAACACAAGCGCGGATGAATTTGGAGGAGAAAGTTACGACAGCTGAGGAAGAGCTAAGCAAGATGGCCACGGATTGTGCTGAAAGGATGTGTGCTCCCTTGCTATCAGCCATAGCTGGGCGCAGGTGGATGATTGGTCAGGGAATGAGCCTTGCCGTAAGCAAGGTTATGGAAGCTCCGTACCTGCTGCAAGCATTCGTAGGGGTCGTTTCGGATGGGATTGACCTTGGTAGGCACGAGGGCTTGGTCTAGTCTGCGGAATTGATAGGTAAGAACGAAGATATTACCCAGCACGCCTACCACAACCCTTCAGCTGTGGACAAGATGACCGCGTCAATGGATGCACTTGCTGAAATCCAACACCCTCTATTCGACGAGCTGGAGGCGCTGAAGGATGCTTCTAACGAGGCAGTAATGTCCAAGCTTACTACGGATCCCATTCAACTGACCTTGCCTACCTATGACTCCGTGTCAAAGGTAATGAAAGGTGAAAAACTGCTTGCTGAGGCATTGGATGTGACTGCGATCAAGGCGCAGGATGGGAAGAATGCTCGCAGGGAGGCCCTCCGCGCCATGATCGAAGAAGGGAAGAAGGATATAGGGGAGTTCCTACCCCCGTTGTAATTTATCTTGTAAACATTTGTATCTTTTATTCGTCCGTGCATGTACACGGCTAAGACTAATGTGTGAAATAACTGTCCTATGTATGTAAGTCCGTGATAACCACGGCCATTTTGTTATGATTTTGAAACTTGTGTATTTTTATTTTGTTGGATATCGTATACCAATACTGCATGACATGTCACGTCTTACTCAAAAAAAGAAATACACTCAAGTCTATAATTTACTAGACATGCGACGTGCGTCTTTACTATGCAAAGCACTGCGTGAGTACGACATACGGAAACTTATCACAACGTCTTGTGAGTAAGGTGTCTAGTAAGGATACATGATCCGCGTCGCTGGGGTTGCATCCCTCTTATGCGACAAGTTGAATTAGTAGGTTCACTTAATCCTCTTACCCCACCTGGAGGTGTATAGTACATGTATGGTGATTGAATGAATGCATATGAATGAGACATGGCATATTATAATAATAACTAAAATTCATATGACTATAATAGAATCTAAAGAACAACCAAACAATTTGCACGGAAAACTAGCCGTGGAGCTAGCTAGGCACCACGGCATTTTATTAGAACGTTTACATTTTTTGTTTTGACAAGAATGGGAAACCCTAAAAAACAAAAAGGTCCTATAAAATCATAAGAAACAAAACAAAGAGAACACATGGATCTTTATTAAAGCCAATTATCGCGAAGTGTCCATGCGGAAGCCGTAGCTTTTAAAGATAGCACCTTTTGAGATTGGAGATATTCCATGTGCGTTCCAGATCGCGGCCATCCATGTCACGTAACTTGTACGCGCCCCGTCCTAAGGCCTCCGTGACCTCGTATGGTCCTTCCCACATAGGGCCCAGCTTTCCTGTATTCTCCGCTCGACTAGCTTCGTTAGCGCGATAGACATAATCTCCCGGTCGAAAAGAAACACCTTTAACCTTGGCGTCATAATAATCCTTCATCTTAGCCTTGGACTTGGCCTCATTGATAGCCGCTATCTCCCTTTTTTCCTCCAACAAATCCAGATTGATCCGGAGTTGCTCGTCGTTCGTGACGACATTAACCTCTGCCGTGCGGATGGTAGGCATTCCTATTTCTGCTGGTATAACAGCTTCAGTGTCGTAGGCCAATGCGAATGGAGTGTCCCCGTTGGCTGTTTTGATCATAGTTCTATGCGCCCATAGAACATGTGGTAGTTCGTCCACCGATTTGGCACTTCGCTCCTCCAAGTGTGCCTTGATGCCGTTTCCCAAGCTTTTATTTGCTCGTTCCACAAGGCCGTTTGTCTGCGGGTGCTTAATAGACGCGAAGCGCCGTTTGATATTCAAGTTGTGCACCAGTTCTTGAATGGATTATCCGCGAACTGTTTCCCGTTGTCCGAGATGATTTCTCCTGGTAAGCAAAAACGGCACACTATGTTCTCCCAAACAAACTTTTTAACTTGTTTGCCTGTGATGGATTTGACTGCCTTGGCCTCTATCCATCGTGTAAAGTAGTCCATTGCGACACTCAAGAACTTAACTCCCCCGCAGCTATAGGAAATGGCCCTACGATGTCGATCCCCCACTTATAGAATGGCCATGGGGATGTAATAGGTGTAAGTTCCTGCTGCGGATGTCGTGGCACTGGTCTGTGCACATGGAAATCACTGCACTTGGGAATCATGTCGCGTGCGTCCCTATGCATGGTAGGCCAATAATATCCTGTGCGCAGGGCTCGAGCTACCACAGATCGTGGACCTGCGTGCAAGCCGCATAACCCTTCATGTATCTCACTGATCACATAAATGGCCTGTCGTGGTCCAACACACCGCAACCACGGCTGCAAGAAAGAGCGCTTATAAAGGTTACCTTCTCGAAGCTCGAAGTGTTGCGACTTACTTCTGATGCGTCGTGCCGCTTTTTCATCGTCCGGAAGGGTTTCATTAGTCAAATAGTTGACGATCAGGGTCATCCATGTAGGTCCATCCTCCTCAACTATAGTAGCGACCTCCCCTTTTGTTATAGACTTTTCCTTAAGTATTTCCACCAAGACTTGCTTGGATAAGTGCGCGAAACTTGTAGACGCGATCTTGCTAAGAGCGTCCGCCTTCTTGTTCTCACCTCTTGGTACCTGCTTGATAGAAAACTTGCTGAAAGCCGCGATGAGTGACTTGACTTTCTCCAAGTATCGGACCATGTTATCCTCCTTAGCCACATATCCACCTAGAATGTGGTTCGCGACAAGCCGTTAGTCCACGTAGGCCTTAAGGTTGCGGACTCCCATTCTAGCGGCGATTTTTAAACCCGCAATTAATGCTTCATATTCCGCCTCATTGTTGGTGGCTGTGAACTCAAAGCGAAGGGCGTAAGTAAACTCCATTCCTTCCGGATTCGTAAGGATGAGACCAGCTCCTGACCCATCCGTACACGAAGATTCGTCCGTGAATAACACCCATGGTTCTGCCGGAGTTTCGTCTTGTTTTACGATTGGTCCTTCTTCATCTAACTTCTCTACCAAGAAATCCGCCAGGATTTGGCCTTTAACAGCCGTCCTTGGCCTATAAGATATGTTGTGTTCTCCCAATAGAATGCTCCACTTTTGTAGCCTACCTGCCACATCCGGTCTAGAGATGACTTGTTTTATTGGTTGGTCAGTAATGACTACAATTGGGTGCGCCTGAAAGTATCGGCGCAACCGTTTTGTAGCAACCACTAGTGCCAAAACCAATTTTTCCATAGAGGAGTAATTCAACTCCGGACCTTGTAATGTTCTACTTATGAAGTAGACCGGAGTTTGTACCGTGTCCCTATCCGTCATGAGTACCGCACTTATTGCTCCATGTGTGGCTGATAGATACATAATGAGCTCCTCCTTTGGCCGGGGAGCTACTAGCATGGGGAGAGATGCGAGGTGTTGCTTGAGTTGACCAAAGGCTTCCTCAGCTTCCTTTGTCCACCGGAAGTCTCCCTTCTTAATGAACTTCTTGAGTGTTTTGAATAGGGGGAGTGACTTCTCTGCGGACTTTGATAAGAACCTATTTAGCCCGGCCAGCTTCCCATTTAAGGACTGCACCTCTTTCCGTGTCTGAGGGGATGGTAGATGTATTACTGCGTCCGTTTTTTCTGGGCAAGGTTTGATGCCATTTGGATCAATCATATATCCAAGGAACATTCCCTCCGTTGCCCCAAACATGCATTTCTTTGGATTTAGTTGCATATTAATCCTCCTCAATGTGTCAAACGTCTCTTGGACATCCCGGAGAAGTGCATCCTCCGTATGACTTTTTATGACTAAGTCATCCACATAGACCTCCAGGTTGCGGCCTATATGTGAGTCAAAGGCTTTGTCCACAAGCCCCTGGTATGTAGCCCCGGCGTTCTTTAGTCCAAACGGCATTTTTGTATAACAGTATACGCCTTGACTAGTATGGAACGTCGTCTTCTCTGCGTCCTCTTCCGCCATCTGGATCTGGTGGTATCCTTTATATGCGTCTAAGAAGCACTTAAAGGGATATCCACATAGAGATTCTACCTTCCAGTCAATCTCCGGTAACGGGTAACAATCCTGTGGACAGGCTTTGTTCAGATCCGTAAAATCCACACACATGCGCCAGCTTCTGTCATGCTTTTTGACCATGACTGGATTGGATAACCACTCGTGGTATTATACGTCGCGCATGATACCTGCGTCCACTAGTTTCCGTACCTCATCCAGTATCACTCGGCTGTGTTCAGGTGCCTAACCGCGCTTCTTTTGCTTGACGGGTTGGTACCTCTGGCAGATCTGGAGCTTATGCTCTGCTATAGCGCGTGGTACGCCCGTCATATGCTTGGGCTCCCATGCGAATATATCTAAATTTGCCTTCAAGAGAGAGCACATGGCCCTCTTGCCGTTATCCGAGAGCGTTCCCCCTATGGACACCTCTTGTTCCGGATAGTCAGGATGGATTGCCACCCTCCAATTGGGAGGTGGTGATCCATCTTTGGGTGGAACAGGTGGAACCGGTGTTGTTACGACATGACACTCGGATGTTGGTACAATTGTGTTGTAAATGGTGACAATTCCTCCTTTCACAGGGAATTTGATCATTCCGTGTGCCGTGGAAGGTACCGCCCGTATGGCCAGAATACCTGGTCTGCCTATGATCCCATTGTATGGAGAGTGTGAGCGTATCACCATAAAGTTCATCCACGCAGTGGTAGAGTGCTCTTCATTCCCAATGGTTACAAGCAGACACAGTTGCCCTATTGGCCAGATGGTGTCTCTACTAAAACCAATGAGCGGCGCTGTGGCCGGTACCAATTGGCTTCTTCTTTTCTGGTCGCAACTGTACAAAACAGTGTTCGTACAGTACTTCTGCTGATGACCCTCCATCCACATACATGCGACGAACATTGTGTGTTCCAATGCTTATCTCAATAGTGAGAGGCGCATCAATCACATCGCTTGCTATGATGGGAGGGAATGATATTTCCCTGCCGCGTGAAAATTTTTGACTAATTTTCGGCCTCGTGCGGTGCTGTCTGGATTGGATCATGTATATAGTTGAAGGTTTGTCCTTTTGGGGATCCTTTTTGTCATACTTCTTGTTGTATTTCCCATCCTTCCAATCCTTAACCAAATGCTTGAGTTTACCTGACTTGATCAGTGACTCAATGTGCTTCTTGAGCTGGATACACTCCTCCGTACCATGGCCTTTGTCGTTATGGAATTCGCAAAAGCGATTTCCTTGGCGACGGTCCAGCGGAGTCGTCATTGGGGGAGGCATCGGAAAATTAGCACCTTCCGTCAGCAAGATCTCCCGGTAGGACATCTTTAGAGGGGTAAACTTATCGTCCGACCGTCCTCCCTTGTTTTGGCTCTTGTAGTCTGAGCCCCTACCATTGTTTTGATTGCTCTGACCGCCCGACTGTCTCTTGGACTGGTCGTTCGATCGGTAGCCGTTTCCTTTTGAAGGGTAGGCCACGACAACCGCGGTTTCTCCCTCTATGAAGTTTCTGACCCTTTCCATTAGGTCGTCATACCTCTCCGGGCGCTTGTCATTGAGACGCCTGATTAATTCCCTGTCTGTTATGGCATGCATGTAGTCGGAAATTTTCAGGAGTTCCGGCATTGTCTTTGTGCGTGTGCACTCGTCATTGAAGCGCTCAGTGAAGGCTTCCGTAGACTCTCCCGGCCGTTGCTTGACGGTTGCCAATGACACCGGGTCCCTATTATACTTCTTCCGCTGAGTATAATTGTTCTTGAACGCAATGCGTAATTCAGTGAAGCTATCAATGCTTACCGGAGGAAGTCCTTCGAACTAGTCGCGAGCATTGCCAATCAAGGTTGAATTGAAAATCTGGCACTATATAGGCACGGGCCATCGCTCAATTTTCGCCTGCGTATCAAATATCTTGAGGTGATCATCCGGATCACCCGTTCCATCATAAGTCTTGACACACACCGGCATGCGACGTTTTGTGTCTTCGGAGTAATTCCGTATGTGGAGAGTAAAAGGATCTTCTCTGGGATCTGCCCATGGACGGGCGAGACTAGGGTCACACCACGGTTGGGAAAGATCTTCTGCTTCCGTATCTTGGTAATAGGGACCGCCATAGTACTCCTCATCGTTTGGTGGAGGTGGAGGAGTACGCCTGGGCCGGCGGCGCTTGGGCGGATGGTCATCCGAATCCTCTCCTGATGGATCAGGAGAAGGAGGCGGAGCCCCATCTCTTGGGTGAGGACCGCTCTTGTGAGACGAGCCAGGGGCCTTCTTCCCGATGTTCATCCTATCCCACACACTCGTGCGACGATTGGCTCTGGTCAGTTCCTGATCCGGTCGTTCGGGTGAACCGTCGGACCTCTCTCCCTCTTCTCGAGATTGCACTAGTTCTTGCATGAGACGATCCCCTATGCGTTAGAACACATTCCTAGGTTGGGGAGTTTCCTCAAAGAGGCTCCGCTCCTGAGGTCGGGTCCTTCTCTTCCTCTGAGTTTGAGAAGAGGTGTTTGGTCCGGTATTGCCAAAGTTGAGTCTAGATTGGAGGTCCCTCCCTAAATTCAACCTTGATGCAATCCCTGGGATGATCCTATCAAAGTTTTGCGTGAGAACTCGAGTGAGATCCTCCTCGCTGAGTGGTTCAACCTCTACCTCTTCCTCGGTCAGTGGTTTGCGCGGCTCTTTGTTAGGGGGATTGGGCGCACTCCCTGGATCAGGATTATCCAAGGTCGAAGTAGGTGGTAGGGTTATGGAGAACGTGCTCGTAACCCCCATGGATTGAAGACCACTCCGGCTGTTTGGTCCGACAGCTTGATGGCTAGGGGATCGATTGGAAACTAGTATCCCTTCCCCTTGGGACTTCCGATTTCCAGGATTTGTGTTCCTAGGATTCCCCTATGGATGCCCCTTCGTCATTGAAGATTCAAGATGAGATTTTTGCTCAAGGTTAGTATACGGGTCCCACGGATGGCGCCAACTTGTTGATACAAAAGTTGGGTGATCCTTGCTAGACCCGAATTAGGCTTAACTCGGGTTGGCTGGACTCCGGCTCCTGCACCAAGTAAACTGTATGGTTGGGATCCTGCACACTAAACAACACGCGTTAGGCTTACTGTGGGAGTGTTTCCCACGATTAGACTCCGGCGTGAGAGTAAGTAATCGGTTAGGGTTTATAGGAATCGGATGAGTTGAGAGTGTATAGAACGTAATACCTTTGTGGAACCCTTGGGGGTTCCTTATATAGGGAGTGAAACCCTAATGGGCTGTCACTGATGCTTCGGCCCCAAGGAAAGGATAAGTACCAGAATTAGATTGATTGTTATCTTCTAATTATGGAGAGTGAATATCCTCTTCTTTGGGGTAAATCCCATTCATAGACATAATATGATTCTGTCTAGCCCTGTACCGGTCATGCCGGGCCGTGGGCCGCACACGTGTGTGCGGTTACTGTTCACGTAAGCCCATAAGCTTAAATAACATTACTCCAACCCATTTGTGATGGGCCAGATACGGGTAGTACCCGTGGGCCGGGTTCATGACCCGGCTGGGGACTATACGTCATCAGAATCCCTGATCTGTCACTAATCCGAAATAACCCAAATAGAAGCTTATCCGGAATCTTTGTTGTCACCACAATCCGGAATAAAGACTTGGTCCTTATCTGGAATCCTCAAAAGCTTATCCGGAATACCCAAATCTCCTTATCCGGGATAACTTCCCAAACAACTTATCCGGAATACTCAGTTTAATCTTATCCGGAATCCAAGATCTCCTCACTATCCGGAATAATATACTTGAAACCTTATCCGGAATACGCCTAGTAAGACTTATCCGGAATATGAAGTTGTATTCTTATCCGGAATTCAAGTTCAACTCGTTATCCGGAATTATCACAACTAACCACTATCCGGAATAACTTCTGACTGCTTATCCGGAATTTGGAGTTATACTCCTTATCCGGAATACACTATGAAGGCTATATCTGGAATGTTTTCAAACGAGTCCTTATCCGGAATAACTAGATACTAGTTATCCGGAATAATTACCTGATGGCTATTCGGAATAATCTTTAGGCTTATATCCGGAATAAAGGGGTTTGAGGTTCTGTTTGGAATATGAGGGTTTTCACGCAACCCGGATAACAATCAAATAAGCTATAAACTAGAATTAAGCTAAAACAATTAAGCACTTAACTAAAACTTAATCAAAATCAATTTTAAGAAAAAGCTATTAAGCTAAAATTTAAAAACTTTTAAGATAACTAAATGATAAAAATATTAAAAATCAACTTTTTATAAAAATTAACTAATAAGCACTTGATTAAATTTAAGAAAAACACAATAAGCTATAAAATCAATAAGCTAACAAGATCAAAAACATAAAATCATAACAAGTAATCAAATAAGCATGACAATAAGGTAATAAGCACAAAGATTAAGCAAAACAAGAAAGGTAGAATGAGATATTAATAGAAACTTGATTAAAGAAAAGATTTAACAACAAAATTAAAAACACTTACTTGGAATTAAAGGAATTAAAGTGCAATACAAGTATTTAAATTGACAATTAATTAAAATGACATGAAATTAAGGTGGAAAGACTAATGTGTCAAATTAACTAACAACTTGAAAAATGAAATACATGGTTCTATTTATAGGGGAGGAGGAGAGGAGTAGGTTGGAAGCTTCCTCCTCTCTTTCTTTCTTTCTCGTCTTTTCGTCTTTTAAGTTCTTCGACTTTTTCGACTTTTTCTCGGGATTACTTAAACTCGTCTTGTAATTTCTTCATATATTAGACATGAGTTCTTTGGCTTTATTAAACTTCCGTATTTAGACTTATTCTTCGATAAATCTTCAGAAATGGCCTTGGACTTCCTTTCTTTTTGCACTCTTGATCTCTTGACTTTGTATTTTGTCTTTTTCTTCGATAAAAGCCCGTGAAAGCCCGTGTTTTCTTCCCTTTCTACAATTTGATCCTAAAATCACAACAAAAACACAAACTACGCATAATTCCAACATTTACGACATAAAATACACGTTATGGTCTTGTTTTCATTATAATTAAGTGGTAAAAGGATGGGTGTTTTCACACCCATCAAATCCCCTACACTTGACCATTGCAATGTCCTCATGCAATGCATTAATTACAAAGCAAGATTACACTTTTCATCACAATCAATCCACATTGGCCTTTATTAAAGAGATAGAAAATAACAAAACAAGTAAAGAAATCAAAGACTTACCTTAGGATTTTGGAATGTCATGAATGATTATCATCCTCAAGTTTTACGTTCCCCATACCAAGCTTGAAAACGAGATCATTGTTATTATAAGTTAGCAAACTAACATGAAATCATGTGGGCCAATTATTTACTTAGACTCCCTTATTCCTAGGTGTATCTCTTATATTTTTTTATTGTCTTGAATGATCACGAGGATGCATTGTTGACTTATTTCGATAGTTATTAAGGCTGAAAATAAAGTAGGACGATTTAATCAATAGTTAGCTAAAGGACAAAATCTTTTAAAACTGCTTATCGGGACCTCATAAAGTTCATATCTTGGCATAACTCGCTTCACGATTTGAGACCTTTCTCGGACCGATATTTGGCAGTGACTTCATACTTCAAATCTTGAGAGACGTTCATGAAATAATGGTCTTCTCTTCATAATAGAAATTTCTTCACTTGAAGTTTTGAGAGATTCTTCATTTTTGGACCACGACTTCTTCATTTTTCTCCAATCTTTATTTTGGACTTTGATATACAACGATCCGCCTCCTTTTAGGACTTAGATCTATTTATCCTCATACCTTGTTAGGGCCTTTTTGGATGGACTTCTCCATGATCTTTACGGGAGTATTTTCTTTTCGTCGTGTTTCTCGATCCTTCATATTGATTTTTGATAAATGATTCTTCACATCACATTGGATCTTTAGCAACAAAATGTAGCCCTCATGCCTTGTTAGGTCCTTTTTGGACTCGCAATCTTCGCATCCCGCTTCAATAACTTATTCCTTGGCTATGAACTCTAATTAATACCGAGCAACTTTTAAACGATCTTGTGCTAGAAGCTAAGTAACTTTTCAAATCGTACAACCTTACTTATTGCAGATAAAATTTATTAGCAAGCGATGGGAGAATAGGCTTATAATCAGCTCACATAAATTCACGAAAGAATAACAAACTTATAATTTGACTCTATCATCTCTCGTTCTCCACAATTTAAAATCTCAAGGAATGAGACTTGTGGATGCTTAGCCAATTAATCAAAGTTTTGGGTTTTCGAGTCATCTATAGGATCTTGCAAATTCTTAGACTTTTTCAAGTTTAGAAAATGCATTTTAAAGTTCCCTTGATAAACGACTCTCTAGGATCAATTATAGGAACTTGCGAAAAGTTCTTGTTCTTAACCCGTGAGAGTTAAGACATTCGCGTTTTAAAGCTCCCTATATAAAAGCCTAGCAAAACTTGACTTAAACACGTTAAGGATACTAGCTAGAGTAAACTTAGATAATTAAACTCGGGTTGAGTCAAATGATTCACAACGTTGAAAATTAAAACCACTTTATTAAAATTTATTCTAGTAAAGAAAGAAAATAACTGTACAAAGGTAAAACTACTAGGCCAAAATAGATCAAAAATTTTGAAAAATGTCGAAAAATCAATTTTCCGGTTAAAATGAGGAAAAATACAAGGAAAAGGCCACTTAACTTCGATAGAAGTCCCCCCCCCCCTACACTTGATATAAACATTGTCCTCAATGTTTAAAAATGTGGGAGTAAACTCCCCTACACTTAGGACATTGTTCACGTTGATTAAATCTTGCTAAGAAAGAGATAACTAAAGAGATTCCTATTTTAATATTGAGAAATATAAAATAGTGAATCGAAAAGAGTTTAGGATAGAACCAGGAAGACGGAAACACGGAATCACGAGTCGTCAAAAATCATCAAGAGTGGATCATTGAACGCTCGAATCCTTGAATATGAGAAGAGAGGAAATAGCAAACACCAACGGGTCTCCCCTACACTTAGGATAAAGATAGCTAAAAGATAGATACTTGGGTTGCCTCCCACGAAGCGCTTGATTTTTGTTCACCGAGTCGTGAGCCTGACTCGACCCTGATTATCATGGAAATAGCCTTGAAGAACATCCACCGGGATCAAATACATGGTTTTCATCCATCAAGTAACACAAGCTTAAGGCGAACAAGGCAAGCCAAAGAAGAGTAGGCAAGGTTCCCTTAAGCAAAGATGGAACACGATTGTAGTAAGGGTGAAGAGGTGCAAGCATATCTCCATAAGTTCCAAAGATTTTTCCTTTTATTTCATCAGATGGATACTGAGATGGCTTGAAAATTTCAATACCGGGATCGAACACCTTTTCCTTTAAGGGAAAATAGCACTCAGGCTCAGCAGAATTTGAAGAACATCCGCTAAGAAAATGCACAACCTCGTCCTCAGAATGTGGACAAAGAGGTGTCAAAACATACGTGCTGTGGATGTTGGTGTCGTCCGGTGTCGGCTCCTTTGAAAGAATTTTCTTCAAATCCGTAGAAGGATAAAGACCATAATCATCATAGTCTAAAGGAGGAGCATCACTCTCATTTAGGAAGTATGTATTGAGAAAAGTAGCAAAGTCTTCCTCAAATGAGTAGTCATCCAAAGTAGGATTAAGCATGGTTGGCGGAGGATCTTCATTATGTGAAGAATCACTCGAAAGAGTACCGGCCTTATCAAAATCATCATAAGTGGGCATATCTGGATACTCAGAAGTAAAATCATCATAATCATCCCCATCGGAGCTAGAATCATTAGCATCATAGATCGGTGGAGAGTCATAAATTGGTGGAGGATCAGAATTGGAGAGAGAATCATCCACATCATCTTGGAACAGTGGATTATCATAGCAAGAGTCGAATAGAGGATTGTTGTAGACGACAAAATCATCAAGCACATTAATCATATTCGCCGATTCTCTTCCATAGGATTTGTTTGTGATTTCCCCATTTCAAAAACTTCTACATCATTCCCGACCCTTAAGATTAACTTACCTTCAGCAACATCAACTAAAGCTTTTCCGGTTCTAAAGAATAGCCGACCAAGTACTAAAGGAATACGAGGGTCCATTTCATAATCTACAACAACAAAGTCGACCGGAAAAGTGAAGGTGCCAACTTTAATGAACACATCTTCAGCAATACCAACGGGGTAAGCGAGAGTGCGATTTGCAAGCTCAAGAGTCATCTTCGTTGGTGTAAGATCGGGCAATGATAACTTTTTCCAAACACTTAAAGGCATCAAATTTATACTTGCCCCGAGATCGGCTAAGGCAGTAAATTCGTCGGTTTGGTTAAAAGTACATGGTAGCATGATACAAGGATTTTGGCCAGGTAAAAAGTTATTGTTCTCGATATCTTAACGAATTGATTTCCGGCTTAAAGTACGACTGAGTTGATTTTGGTAAAACAAATATTTTTGGTTGATTTTAAATTAAAACTGCAAAGACTTAAATGTAAATGACGTTAAAGTAAATGACGTTAAAATAAAATGGCGTTAAAGTAAATCTAAACTAGTTAAAACTTAAATTTAAAAACTTTGAAAAGTAAAATAATTAAATGACTTAAAATTAAAGCGAGACGAGAATTAAAATTAGACAAAGTATTAAAATGAGAACTTAAAAATTAAACAAGACAAAAATACAAAACAAACCCACCGTCGGAATATATTCCGATCAGACCACGATCGGAATAATAATCCTACCTCCAGATCGGAAAGCGGATCGGAATGTTAAACTACCTTCTGATCGGAATGTGTATCGGAAATGCCAATCGGAATACTGTCACCTACCCGATCGGAATACCAAGCAAAAACCCCCAGATCAGAATGTTACAAACCAAACCCTGATCGGAATGTGGACTTATCGGAATACACTCACCTACCTGGTCGGAATGATTGGTCGGTATATCCAATCGGAATGTATAGTAGAGCTCTGATCGGAATAACTGTCACTTAACTCTGATCGAAATAACACTAGACTCCCCAATCGGAATATTGTAAACCCTTTTCCGACCAAGCCAAAGAGCTATGGTCGGAATAATAAACCCCTTTCCGATTTACCAGATCGGAATACGGTGAAAAAAAGGCAAAATAAGCTAAACAAATAAGCTATAACTCTAATAAGCACAAGTCTAAATTCCTAAGCAAACACGTATAAGAAAAAGCTAATAAGCTGAAATTTAAAGACTTTTTAAAACACGAAATGAAAAAGGTTTACGAAAAGACAAACTTTATATAAAAATAACATTTATAAAAACTTTATAAACTTAAAGATAAACACAATAAGCTATAAAAATCAATGATCTAAAACAATCAAAAGCATAAAAACATAATCTTTAGTTAAATAAGCAAGACGATAAGCACGTAATCAACAAGATCAAGCAAAGAAAGAAAGGTAGAATGAGAGATAAAAAACAAGAAAATTAAAGGACACTTACTTGGATATTAAAGGTATTAAAAGTGCAAGACAAGTATTTAAATTTACATGAAAAATAAATGTGCAAGTAATTAAAAGGTGGAAGAACTAGTGTCACTCTAGCCAACAAAAACTAATGAAATGAAAATGAGGGGTATTTATAGGAGATTAGGAAGGTGTTTAGAGGAAGCTTCCTCCCCTCCTTCCTTTCTTCTTAATTGCATGATCAAGTCCTTAAGCTTCTTTAATCTTCTTAAATCTTCTTAATACTTGGACTTTGTTTTGGGATTTCTTCGAACTCGTCTTTTAATTCTTCAATAAATAAGACTCGAGTTCTTCGGCTTTGAGTAAACTTCCGTCTTTTGACTTTTTTTTCGATAAATCTTCAGAATTGGTCTTGGACTTCCGTTCTTTTCGCACTCTTGACTTCTTGACTTCATCTTTCATCTTTTCTTCAATAAAAGCCCGTAAATGCCCGTGTTTTCTCCCCTTTTCACAATTTCGTCCTAAATCACAACAAAAACACAAACCACGCATAATTCCGACATAAAAGACATAAAATACATGTTTTGGCCCGGTTATTATTGTAATTAACTGGTAAAAAGGATGGGTGTTTACACACCTATCATAGCACAAAACGACCGGGATCTCCATGTTTTTCCGGAAGTTCCTTAAGAAGGATTGCAGAGCAATTTTCATTTAAGCGAGTATTAACAAACTCGGACATCTTCTCCTTCTTATTAAGCAATTCCTTAAACATCTTGACAAACTGTGGCATTTGGGCAAGAGCTTCAACAAGGGTAAAGGTGACGGTCATGCCGGCAATCTTGTCCAATAAGTTAGAGACTTGAACGTCATTCTTAGTCAAAATTCTAGCCTTGTCGAGTCGAGAAGGGTAAGGAATGCTGGGTTTATAGGTGGAAGGTGGGGTTGGTGAAGGGTTCTTCTTGGGTACTTCTGCATGACAAGGTGGAGGCGGTAATGGTGAACTAATACTAGGTGTGGGAGTAGTAGGGATAAATGGTGGTGGAGGAGGTGTAGATGGTGTAACTGAGGGTGGGATAGATGGTCCTACTAAAGTTGCTCCACTACGGGTAGTAATAGCACTCACATTCGCTCTCAGGTTGGTGACGATGTTTGAAGGTAGAGAGCCCGAAGTAGAGGGTTGAGTAGTGGGTAAGAAACTAGCCAGCATATTCTTCAAATCATTTGTTTGAGTGCTAAAAGAGGTTTGTATATCATTTCGAAGCTCGGATCTAATGCCATTCCCTTGCTTAGTGATATCCCCTTTCAAATTGATAATTTGTCTTTGTAGATTCTTGATTTGCTCTCCTTGGGTTCTCATTAAAGCTTCAACATCTTGATTAATGGGTGGGGCTTGTTGAGCGGGTGGGTGATAAGGATTAGAAGCTCGAGGTGGGATTTGGTTGCTTCTGTTGTATGTGTTGTTGGGTTGTGGTTTTGAGGAGAAAAACCGGGTGAAAGATAGTTGTTCGACCGGTAACTTAGCAAATTTCGATCCCCTTGAGGTCGGGCTTGGTAATTTTCTTGTGAATAGTAACCATAAGCCGCATACACGTTTTCCGGATTGCCTTGAGTAGAAGGACAATCAGTGTATGAGTGAGGATCGCCGCATGTCTCACAAGAAATGGCTACCGCTTTAACTTGTTGTTGTTGGTTTGTAGCGATGAGCAAGATATTTTTGTTCATTTCGGCCATCATGCGGGTGAATTCGGTCATCTCGTGGTTTGCTGAAGTAGAAGAAACATTGACTCTCGGGTTGTTCCTTGAAGAAGCGGAGGAATCACAATAATTGTGATGAGTAGTCATGTTCTCAATAAGCTCTCTACACTCCTCGGGTCTTCTTTTCATAAATGTGCCACCGGCGGCTGCATTAATCGTATCATGATCACGAAAAGTCAAACCGTTGTAGAAAGTATCAATTAAGGTAACGGGGAGCATGTTGTGGTTTGGACATCGATCGATCAAAACATTATATCTTTCCCAAGCATCAAAGAGAGATTCATCGGGTTCTTGCATGAAACCGTTGATTTTATTTCGAAGGCTCGTGACCATGGATGGTGGAAAGTAGCGCGACAAAAATCGTTGAGTCATGTCGTCCCAAGTATGAATGGAATTCTTCGGGAGACGATCAAACCATTTTTCGGCATGGTGGGATAAAGATGTGGAAAGAGTTGAAGGCGAAGGACATCCATAGTAACACCGGGCAACTTCATGCTTTGAGTAATAGTAATGAATTTGTCGAGGTGCTTGTTGGCATCATCATCCAGCAATCCGCGAAATGGATTAGTTTGCACTTGTTGGATCATGTGATGCTTCAACGAAAACTCCAGAGCCGTGATTTGCATCGGCGCAATCGGTCCTCCTCGTCCAAACATAGTTGGTTGACAAAGCTCCTCCATTGTCTGAAGATCGGGCTGTGGAAGAACATTGTTGTTGTTATTGTTGAGGTGCGGTGGATTATTGTTGTTGTTCACACCTGCCATAGCTAAATCTTCACGAGTCTCGGGCTCTGTATAAGTTGAAGATCTAGTATGCATACACCTGCAAAAGCAAAAGAAAAAGATACCAAAGCAATAGACAATATATATACACTATAAAAATAAAATCTTTTTGGATTTTTGAAATTTTTTTACTTTTATGGATTTTTAACAATTTTTAAGCAAGAAAAATAGCGCTCATGAATGAACGGATCCCAAAAAGCAACGCGTCTCTCACAGAAAACCGTTAATCTTTACAAAAAGAGCCGGCAGCGGCGCCATTTAATACAAGGCTTTTACCCAGTAAGAAAATTAAGTTCGCTGAAGTGGTCTAATCGAATTGATTATTGGTAAACGCGTGACTCAGTTGTTCTTGGTGGGAAACATATAGTTTGGTCGTTGTAGTAAAGGAAAAGTGCAAAAACTTTAAAGTAAATGGAGGGTAATTTAATCTAAAACTAATTAAAACGGTAATGGTGCAATATTAAAACATTAAAAGGAATTTAATTAAATGACAGAAAATAAAAGCGTGACGAAAAATTAAAGTTGACAATGTAATAAAAATGTGACCTATAAAATTAAACTAAGACAAAGTAATAATAAAAATAACACTTAAGAAAAATGCGGGAAAATAAATGCTTGAAAATAAAAGAGGATAAACAAAACCTGCGTTGGAGCCCAAAATACTGTCACTATCCGGAATACCCAACTAAGTACTTATCCTGAATAACAAACTTTGCCTTATCCGGAATCTCGAATTCACCACTATACGGAATCCCTGATCTGTCACTAATCCGGAATAACCCAAATAGAAGATTATCCGGAATCTTTGTTTTCACCATAATCCGGAATAAAGACTTGGTCCTTATCCGGAATCCTCAGTTTAAGCTTATCCGGAATACCCAAATCTCCTTATCCGGGATAACTTCCCAAACAGCTTATCCGCAATACTCAGTTGAATCTTATCCGGAATCCAAGATCTCCTCACTATCCGGAATAATATACTTGAAACCTTATCCGGAATACGCCTCGTAAGACTTATCCGGAATATGCAGTTGTATGCTTATCCGGAATTGAAGTTCAACTCGTTATCCAGAATTATCACAACTAACCACTATCCGGAATAACTTCTGACTGCTTATCCGGAGTTTGGAGTTATACTCCTTATCCGGAATACACAGTGAAGGCTATATCCGGAATGTTTTCAAACGAGTCCTTATCCGGAATAACTAGATAGTAGTTATCCGGAATAATTACCTGATGGCTATTCGGAATAATCTTTAGGCTTATATCTAGAATAAAGGGGTTTGAGGCTCTGTTCGGAATATGAGGGTTTTCATACAACCCGGATAATAATTAAATAAGCTATAAACTAGAATTAAGCTAAAACAATTAAGCACTTAACTAAAACTTAATCAAAATCAATTTTAAGAAAAAGCTATTAAGCTAAAATTTAAAAACTTTTAAGAAAACTAAATGATAAAAATATTAAAAATCAACTTTTTATAAAAATTAACTAATAAGCACTTGATTAAATTTAAGAAAAACACAATAAGCTATAAAATCAGTAAGCTAACAAGATCAAAAACATAAAAGCATAACAAGTAATCAAATAAGCATGATAATAAGGTAATAAGCACAAAGATTAAGCAAAACAAGAATGGTAGAATGAGAGATTAATAAAAACTTGATTAAAGAAAAGATTAAACAACAAAATTAAAAACACTTACTTGGAATTAAAGGAATTAAAGTGCAATACAAGTATTTAAATTGACAATTAATTAAAATGACATGAAATTAAGGTGGAAAGACTAATGTGTAAAATTAGCTAACAACTTGAAAAATGAAATACATGGTTCTATTTATAGGGGAGGAGGAGAGGAGTAGGTTGGAAGCTTCCTCCTCTCTTTCTTTCTTTCTCGTCTTTTCGTCTTTTATGTTCTTCGACTTTTTCGACTTTGTCTCGGGATTACTTAAACTCGTCTTGTAATTTCTTCATAAATTAGACTTGAGTTCTTCGGCTTTATTAAACTTCCGTCTTTAGACTTTTTCTTCGATAAATCTTCAGAATAGGCCTTGGACTTCCGTTCTTTTTTCACTCTTGATCTCTTGACTTTGTTTTTTGTCTTTTTCTTTGATAAAAGCCCGTGAAAGCCCGTGTTTTCTTCCCTTTTTACAATTTGATCCTAAAATCACAACAAAAACACAAACCACGCATAATTCCAACATTTACGACATAAAATACACGTTATGGTCTTGTTTTCATTATAATTAAGTGGTAAAAGGATGGGTGTTTTCACACCCATCAGACTTCCTTTCGTTCTTCTTTTCGTTCACTGGACACAAGGTACGGATTCTCCGTCCTTCAGTATTGATATTCTTTCCTTATTAGGATTCCCCGTATACAGCCAACTGTTTTCCCAGTATATGTTTTATATGTTATGATTTGCTTATGTTTAATTTAAATGCCTAAGCCATATACATGCATGACCAGTTCCACCTAGTTATGGAGGTACCATAACCATAACACTGGAGGCACCAGTGTTATGACTTCACCATGGCGGAGTGATAGCTCGTGGCGTCCCTTTCAGCTTTTGGCCATATTATTATATTATCATGTGGGGTGTATGGGTGCATCCTAGGTTACATGTTTTAGCAGATTATTCAGGTGAATGTGGTGTGTGCCTTGCATCCTTCACAAGGAGTTGATCCCTCCTACCCAAACTTATATTAATTAGAGGAAACCCCTCTAATTGCATGATGAGGTCACCCCTCCAAGTATGCATGCACGTTGATATTTCATGACCTATATTCGCGTAATGGTTAACATGTTAAACAGTTTTTATAAGATAAACATAAGGCTTTTCAAACTATAAAACCAGTTTTACTAAGTTATACCAGGTGTTCCAGGACTTAATCAATTCCGCTGTTATATGTTGTATATGCTTATGTTATTCATTCTATGCTTGTATATCCGTGCACTGAGCGTTTTGTTCAGCCGTTTTCCTTTCATGTTCCCAAACGGCAGGTACTCAAGGGCGCTCGTAGACTCTAAGCGTACGTGCATATGAATTTGAAGCTTTCTAGCCTTCATTACTTTATGCATTTCATCATATATTTTGCTACTTATTTTTATGGACATTTTTGTTCTTTTCCTTTACAGTACTTATGTTTGTGTGTGATTAGCTTATACTTTGGGGGTACCGATGTTTGTTTCTAGTATTTCCTTTATGGTCATGTAATGTTTAAGACATTTTTCCTTGTATGCTTTGATGACACGCCGTAATCACGCGTGACATTTCATTTACCAAAAAGGGGTGTTGCATTTATGGTATCAGAGCCAAGGCTTCGACCTATAGGCTCTCAAAACACGACCTGTGATTAGTGGGTAGTCACTATGGTCTTCCTAGAACTGACTGTCAGTTTTCATGCAATCATTGTTTTCATGCATTCATATATATGTCATTGTCGCATGTTTATGACTAAGTAATGGTTGGTCCAGGACTGGCCCTATTTAGTTGCATGTGCTTTTATCGAAACTTTTAACTTTGGGACCAACCCATTGGCGTCCCTTCGCCATGTCTTTTGTTTTGAGTGAACTGACCATGGGCGTTCACTCTCGCGCATATAAAAGTTTTCATAAAACTGCATCATGCATTCATGTATTAGTTTTCCTGCATAAAAATTTTCTCATGATTTATTGGTATAAATTTTTTTTCATGTATATATTTTATGTTTTTATCAGTTTAATCATGTATTTTTATGTTATACTGTTAGATGGTTCTCACACGCGAGCAGGAACAACTCAATGCAGCAGTCCAAGCCGCGATGCAAGCTTTGATTCCTCAGCTGAGGAACGAAATCAGGGCTGAGGTGCAGGCTGCCAACAATCAGCAACAGCACCCAGTACCTCCTCTTCTTCCTCCAGCAACATTGGTCACATGGCTAGAAAGATTTACAAAGCAACGTCCTCGATCCTTCGAGAGAACTGATAGCCCCAGTGAAGCTGAAAGCTGGTTGGCTCATATCGAGAAGATATTCGATGCAATGGGCTATGACCCCGTCTTCAAGTCAAGGTTGGCCTGTTACAAGTTCGAAGGCAACGTGCTAGGATGGTGGAAGGCAGTCAAGCAGTCTGAGGGAGGTGACAATTGAGTGGTTGGCTTGACTTGGGCTCAGTTCATGGAGTTAGTGATGGGACAGTTCTTCCGCACGGCTGAGCAAGACAAGCTGAAGAGGGAGTACCACAGAACCAGGCAGAGAGCTGGGGATAAAAGCAACGAGTTCAGGAAGCGCATTCTTTGTTTGGCTGGTTTTCTTATCGCAGCAGCAGGTACTGCCGAAGAGCAAGCATACCACTTCCGGTGGGCTCTTCGTACATCGGTCGCCAACAACTTGGTGTGTGCTACCTTCAACACGATGGCACAAGTTGCCGATACAGCACGTAAGCTGGAGATGCTGCAAGAAAGGGAAGAGTTCGGGGAAGCAGAGAGACCCGAGAAGAGGTAATTATTCATTATTCAGCTGTGACCATTCCGAATTCTTTCAGTATTATCCAATATTTATATCTCTCTTTAAACTGCATCTTTCAGTCAAAAGACTGGGGACCGGTCTCAGCCAGCTACTCAGCAACAGCCTACTCAGCCCAAGGGTAACGGTCAGACTCAAGACCTTTCAGCTACGGATAGGCGTGGCGGTAATGATAATTACCATAACAACGCTGGAAACTCCAACAGCAGTAGGTCCTTACACTTACTCATTTCCTTATGTTACATGTGATAATTCATAATTCTGACACATTAGCAATCTTCTACCAGGAATCATGGTAATGGGAGGGAGCATAACCAAAGAGGTTCACAGCCTAACCGTACAGCTATCACTGGTATTACATCTTATGATTTTTCCGCATTGTCCTTTTGTACCTATAAACCATGTCTCATGTATACTGTTCTTAACAGACTCCCAGCCAGCAAAGGCACCTACTGGAGGGTATACTCACCCTCTTTGCACTACCTGCAACCGTAGGCGCCCAGGGCTATGTCGCCGCGACAACGATGCATGCTATAAGTGTGGCCTTACTGGTCATCGCATGAAGGACTGTCGCAAGGGCGAGATGAAGGGCACATCTGGACATGCTGATTCCAAGCCGCCTCCTACTAGTGGACGCATTTACACGACTTTACGTGACCAGGCCAACAAGTCTACAGGTACCATCACTGGAATCTTGTATATGTATGGTTAAGTTGCATATGTTTTATTTTACATGGGTGCTACTCATTCGGTCATTTCTACTACCTATGCTAAGAATGTTAAGAAATATACCTTATGATATTAGAGAATGTACTAAACATTTCCACGCCTTTAAGCGAATCTGTACGCCATAACCCATGTGTACAAGAGCATTCCCCTAGAGTGTGACGATAAGATTCGTCCTGTTGACGCACTTCCACTGGATATGTGCGATTTTGACATGGACTGTTTATCCAAACAGCACGCCACCATAGACTGCCATACATATCGGGTCATCTTCAGTGATGTAAATGCACCAGAGTACATTCACAACGGGTTCATACCCGGAAGATCTGTACAAATAATCTCGAATTTGCAAGCACGTGCATTACTTTCACATGGTTGCGAGGGCTATCTAGCTACTGTTCATGACATCGATGCTGAATCTACATCAATTCAGAATCAGCCAATAGTGTCAGATATCCCTGATGTGTTTCCAGAAGAACTTCCGGGCATACCACCTGCACGTGAAGTAGAGTTTAATATCGAGCTCATCCCAGGAGCTGAGCTGATTTCCAAGACTCCTTATCGCATGGCTCCCATCGAGCTTAAGGAGTTGAAGGACCAATTACAAGAACTTCTGGAATGAGGCTTCATTCGACCTAGCGCATCTCCATGGGGCGCACCGGTCTTATTCGTAAAGAAGAAGGACGGCAGTATGCGTCTTTGCATAGATTATCGCGAGCTCAACAAGATCACCATCAAGAATAGGTATCCGTTGCCACGCATGGAAGACTTGTTTGACCAACTCCAAGGGGCCAAACATTTCTCCAAAATTGATCTGAGGTCGGGTTATCATCAGCTACGCGTTAAAGAGCAGGACATCAGTAAGACTGCTTTCCGTACACGTTATGGACACTACGAATTTGTAGTCATGCCATTTGGTCTTACCAATGCTCCTGTTGTTTTCATGGATTTGATGAACAGAATCTTCCATGAATTTCTGGACAAGTTCGTCGTCATATTCATTGAAGACAATCTTATATTCTCTAAGTCGTAGGAAGAGAACGAAGACCATCTTCGTACGGTATTACAAATACTTTGTTAGAAGCAATTGTATGCTAAATTCTCCAAATGTGAATTCTGGCTGACTAGTGTGGCATTTTTGGGTCACATTGTATCTGTAGAAGGAATAACCATGGATCCAGCAAAGGTTGAGGCTATTACCAAGTGGCCAAGACCGACATCCGTGACTGAAGTTCGCAGCTTTCAAGGCTTAGTTGGATACTACCGCAGTGTTAATCCCACTTTAATCCATAACACAATACAAGATGATATTTTAGAGAGAGAAATAGATAAAGGTAGATAGAGAAACAAGAGAGATTATGGAAGGTTAAACATTTCTTAGAGAGAGAAACTAATGTAACCAACACCCTCTTCCACACATGGAAGAGGTTATTTATATGCCACGGCCTTAAGGCTTTAGTGGGATTGTTCATGGGCCGGGCTTGGCTTTGCTTGGGCTTACGCCCATAACTTAGAAAATATTAGCTTAAAGTCCAAGCCCGATTTTCCCAACTAACCTATTACAATACAAGACCAATAACGACTATGATGACTTATTACATTCTTGTTCGACTATATAAAATATAGGGCTAACAATCTCCCCAATGTATCGGTCATCTTTAAATGCATAAGATGATTGAGTGAATACATCTTTGTGGAGGTGATCTTCATTCTTTGGCCTTGTATCCTGGTCTTGATCTTGTTTGCAATGGCTTTGTTCCTTCATGATTTTGTTATATTTATCTTGAGTCTTTGTCATTTGACTTTGAGTGCTTGAGATCTTCATTTTGTGCTCCTTGTGACTAAGATGACCTATTACATTCTTACATTCTTAGGTATCTTGATTATCGTCATCTTGTGCTCTTGTGACTTCTAAATCGACATTGGTTAGTACAAAGCTACGCCACCATCTTGATATGCAACAACATATATAGACACGGATAAAATGGCTTTGAACATTTCATCCTAACTCGGTAGCATTTTATCTCCGGTCGATGAAGACCGTTAGACGGTATCAGATACCGTACCTATGATCGGGTAGATTCGATTAAGAACATCCTTGACAGGGTTTCCTGGCGGTAGTAGCCAGTTCTCTTTACTCGACCGTCTCAAAGCAGATTGCGAACGTAAAGAGTGAATCTTAAGGATAAATTATCCATCTGATTAGAGTCGTCAATTTCATATTTCCTGGAACAAGTTTGATTCTATAAGAATCGCACCATTGTTGCTTTCCAGTTTGTCACAAGCTTGATTCATAGAGAATCTTGCGAGTTACCTACCACAGTGCTGTTTGATATTGACACTAGAAGGATTTCCATTCGTAACTGTGAACACTAATGAGTGTCACTCTGAATGTTCTGGCAAGATCACACGGATTTTGCGAAGAAACCTGGAATCAAGTTTGAATCAATTAAGAATCGAAACTTAGTTGCTTTCCAGTTCTCACAAGTTTGATTCGTGTAGAATCGCACAAGTTACCTACCATGAGCTTGTTTAATGATGGCTCAAGCAGGATTTCCATCTTCATTGTGAATCGTATCACTCAGATGTTCTGGCAATATCACAAGGATAATGCGTAGGACTCGATTGTGTCCTAATGAGATCTCTTTTGGCTCTAGACTCAATAAGTGCATTTTGGTAATCGAAGGCTGGAGCAGACTGCCACCTTTTCAATATTAAATAACTCGGAGTGAGAAAGTCAATAGATACGTGTTGATCTCCGTTACAATGAGACAAGTTTATTTTGAGAGAAACTCGAATGGTTGGGACGGGTTGTGCATTGTATCACAGGGTCCATGATGACTTGTCTTTAATAGATGTATTGACCCGGTTTCTGCCTAAGTTGCATAGAATATTCAACTCCTTCAATGCTTACCAATACCTCATCACTAGCACCTTGTTGTGATTGTTCCAGTGCTAACTTAAGTAATTGGTCCGCATTCAGCTTCCTTCAACTCCATCTTTCCTAAGGACAATTATTTCTAGCTATGGAATGTCCTTGGGTAGATCTCTCTGGTTCTGGTTGGATCATAGGACTTAGTTTCCTATCCTAAACCACCTTTTGACTCCAATGTTCCGTCGTGGATATTAGGTTGTTTTGGGTATAGATCGTAACCATAAAACCATTAAAAACCATTCAAAGTGCTTAATAAAAATCAAAACTTTTAACACTTTGAAAGTTTTACATTTCCGAAAAGCTCCCCCTACACACATGCATCGAAATACGAAATAATTTAGCATGTGAAGGAAAGAGTTGCACTTGAGTCTTTAAGATCACATGATGCGATATGTTACATTTTAATCACATTTTCCCCCCCTATCTCTAATATAAAAATATAATATTAGAGATACCAATTGATTAAAATATGACAATTTTCTAAAAAATCGACGGGAGAGAAACATGTGTGCACGCATGAATCATGGAACTTTTTTAGTCGGGTCGCTCACCCTCAACAATATATGTGTGTCTTGAGACAAAAGTTGACAAAATTTAAAAAATGACACCCCAATATATGTTGAGGTATGGAGTTGAGATGCCTTATCCGATATAGTTTATTACATATAACAGTTTTAAGCCATTTTTGGAATGTGTTGGATACATAAAATATGACAATTTCAGATATGTATCCAACAACATTAAAAGATTGATTTTAAAACGCTCCCCCTAAAAGATTGATCAAAATAACATATGCCAATTTTGAGATATAAAAACCACATATGAGGAAGGGAGTGTTGAACACAGAATTTTGAAAGATTTAGAAAAATCTTTTGAGAAATTCTTGAAAAATTGTGTTCAACGATTTTAAAAAAAACATGATAGAAGACTTCTCTTCTATTGCTTAGGGGAAGCGCACTGAAACGTACACTTACTTTCCGGGTTCGATTTCATGAGCTCAAAAAGTTGATTGTTTTGTGACTAGCTCATGACCGAGAAAAATAAATTTCCCATTGTGAAGGATAAGTTATCATGCGTGATAAACTTTCCTTAGGTTGAAGTTCGAGTTCTAAGATGACATTTACTTAGAAGTCGTTTTTCATGAGCTTAAAAACTTTGAATGTTTTTATGAGAAGCTCATGACCGAGAAGTATGAATTTCTCGTTGAGAAGGATAAGTTATCATCCGTGATAAACTTTCCTTATTTGAGGTCCGAGTCCTAAGCTGTGATGCGCTTAGAAGTCATTAAGAGAGAGTATCAAGCAGCTTCATTTGCAAAAACCTCCAAGTCTTCTGGAGTCATATACTTCATACCAAGACGGCCAACGAGATACTAAAACCTATTTTGGGATAGGGCTTTAGTAAACAAGTCTGCTATCTGGTACTCAGTTCTGACAAAGTATAATTCCACGATACACGTTCCACTTGTTCCTTGATGAAGTGATATCTGACTACGATGTGCTTGGTACGGGAGTGTTGAACCGGATTGCAGGAGATGGCTATGGCCGACTTTGAGTCACAATACGTAGGTATTTTATCAAATTAGAGGCCATAATCCGTGAGTTGAGTTCTAATCCAGAGGACTTGAGCACAACACGCGGATAGAGCCACATATTCTGCTTTAGCTGATGAGAGCGGAGTGCAATCCTGCTTCTTTGACGACCAGCTCAGAAGCTTGTCTTCCCTAAGAAATTGTACACTACCAGAAGTGCTTTTTCGACTATAAAGGCATCCTGTGTTATCATAATCTGAAAAAGTTGTTAGATGAAAACCGATTCCCATCGGATACCAGAGTCCCATGTGAATGGTATTCTTAAGGTACCGAAAGATCCGTTTAACCTCTTTGAGGTGATTTTGAGTAGGTTTGGCTTGATATCGTGCATAATAGCATATGGCATGATGAATATCAAGCCTGCTGGCTGTGAGGTACATAAGTGACCCGATCATACTGCGATATCGCGTTTGATCTACGGGATATGAGTACAAGTCAGCGTCTAGGGATTTGGTCGACAATGGTGTACCAACGCGAGTACATGAGGTCATACCATGCTTTTTAAGTATCTCTTGAGCATACTTAGCTTGGTTTATGAAGATACCACGTGGGGATTGATGAATCTGGAGGCCTAAAAAGAATTTTAGCTCCCCCATCATTGACATTTCAAATCTGCTGTGCATTAATTTTTCAAAACATTTTGAAAGTTTTGGGTTCATAGAACCCAATATAATGTCATCAACATAAACTTGCACCAGCAGTATGTCATCCCCATATTTTTTAATAAAGAGAGTAGGATCGATAGAACCTTTGGAGAATCCTTTGGAAACCAAGAAGTTGGATAGTTCTTCGTACCATGCCCTTGGAGCTTGTTTAAGTCCATATACAGCCTTCTTGAGACGATAGACTTTGTCAGGATGATGAGGATCGATGAATCCTTCTGGCTGATTCACATATACTTCTCCCTTCAAATGACCGTTGAGAAAAGCAGTTTTAACGTCCATTTGAAAAACCGTGAAGCCCTTATGTGCAACATAAGCAAGGAATATGCTTACTGCTTCCAAACGAGCGACTGGAGCGAATGATTCATCGAAATCTATCCCTTCTTGTTGACGATATCCCTTAACCACAAGACAAGATTTGTTTTTTATGATGGTTTGTTCTTCATACAGTTTTTTTTTCCAGATCCATTTGAAGTCTAAAAGTGAAATTCCATAGGGTCTGTTAACAAGTTCCCAAACATTTAGGCGTTCAAACTGATGAATTTCGTCTTGCATTGATTCAATCTACGCATGATCAGTCATGGCTTGCTTGATGTTTGTAGGTACAGTTGAACTCACGGTGAGTGCATACATACACACATCGCCATCGGTGTTGAGTTTTTTGCGTGTTCGAACCGGTTGTGAAGGATTTCCAATTACTTGCTCCAATAGATGATCACGAGTCCAATGGTGAGTGGATGGATATCTTTGGTAGAATGTATGCATGTTGGACGGATCAACATGTGGACTCTCCGACTTCGTGTACCGGTGTACCGAACGGGTTGATAAATTCTTCTTCGTCAGGTTGTATATCGACTGCTTGATTGTTGTTTCCTCCTTCAGCATTCACGGTTGGTGATGTTGGTTGTATGACAGTTTCTTGAGTTTGTTGAGTATCTAATTGAATTGTCTCTTGAGCAACAGTTGCTGAAGTAGATGCAGTTGTGTCTTGTTGACTTTGTGCGGGTGCATCAGCAGTATTGACAGCAGAAGGCTTTGACACAACTTGATTGTTTCCATAGTAATATTCTTCAAACATTGGATCATATAAATCAACCAACTCATTCATTTGTGCTGTATCCGTCGAGTCTGTTGTAGGAGTACTTTCTTGACATTCTTGCACGTGACGTACACTGTTTTGTGTAGGTGCCATAGCTGGACAATGAGGTGCGGGACTTGAGATGTTGTGTTCAAGTACCATTTGTGGCAATTCGTCAAAGTTCACATGAATTGTTTCTATAATACTATTTGTTCTCTTGTTGTAAACTCGATATCCTTTCGACAATGTAGCATACCTCACAAAAATACATGCATCACCTTTTTCTCTCATCTTGTCGAGATTCTCACCGTCTTTAAGAATGTAGCATAAAGATCCAAATACGTGAAAGAATTTAACCGTAGGTTTCCTGCCATTGATGATGTGGTAAGGTGTCTTTTCATGTATAGGGATGACGAGAGATCGATTCTGATTATAACAGGCAGCTGCAATAGCTTCAGCCCAGAAGAATAGTGGTAATTTTGAAGCAGAAAGCATTGTTCTAGCTGCCTCAACCAAAGTGCGGTTCCGTCTTTTGACAACGCCGTTTTGTTCAAGAGTTCGAGCAATAGACGTTTGATGTTCGATGCCTTCTTCTTGAAAGTAAGATTGCAAATTCTTGTTCAAAAATTCAGTACCCCTATCCGTTCTTACGGTTAAGACTTGAGCTTGAAGATTGCGTTGTATCATCTTGAGAAAGTTTTTGAGAACCTCTGGTGTTTCATCTTTGGACCTTAAGAAGAAAATCTATGTGTATCTAGAGTAATCATCAACAATCACGAGAATATACTTTTTCCCGTTAATACTCTCTACACGCATGGGACCACATAAATCCATATGTGATAATCAGAACATATGTAATGGACATATATAACAATCACAACAATATAAGATGATATTTTAGGATTATCATAGGAATATATGATTATCATACCTAGCCTCACGATCATACCTATGTAATTCATATATAACCCGAAAGCATCAATGACACATATGTAATGGACACGGATGATATCAATATCTCTACGGATTCACAGCATATGTGTAATGATGACGGTAATGATGCTCAGGATACTGACTCGGATGAGGACCGTGATTTGCTTGCGTCTATTATTGATTCTTTAAAACATGAAATTGAGGAAAACAAAGAGGCTAATAAACGTTTGAAGCAAGCAAACACATCCTTAGCTAACAAAATAGACAGGCTTATAGAGTGTGATTATGTAAAAGAAGCTGATCGACGAGTTGCAATAGCTAATGGTTTGGTATATGAACGTAAGGTGCTCAACGAACAATATTGTTCCGAAGTAACACACGAAATTCATATGTCAAAACAAAAGATATCGGAACTTGAAGAACAACTGCTGCTACATAAACTCCAAATTACTGAGTTGGAGTCGGTTAACAAAGAACAAACTAAGTTTTATAAAACTCGTGAAGAAAAGGATATTGAAAAAATTGTTGCTTTGGAAAAGTGAGTCGAAACGTTAAACAACATTATTTACAAAACGGGTTAGTCTGTTCAAACCATGAATATGCTCAATAGAAATATGAAAACGAGTTTTGCCAAGCCTGAATATCTCAAGAAAGTTCAAAGTACCAAGCCTGCTCTTTATGATATCGGTTGTTATGTTGATAATCTTGCTCTAATGCTTTCCCCTGACTGCGACGAAATCATTCGTCAACAAGAAGAAAGTCGATCGCACTTAAGTGACCTAATAAACCTTTCTGATTCTGATCATTATATTAAGTTTGTTCCTCAAAAAGAACTTTCCAAAGAACAAAAGATGTATAATAGAGTTCCACCACCAAGTGATGAACCCAAAAAGAAAGTTTCTTTAAAAAGGAGTTTCAAAAAGCAATCATTTTTGTTAGAAAAACAAATTTCAGAAGAAAAACGAAAATGGGATGAGAAAAGTGAAAGTGTTCAACTATTTGAGTTTATAAATTAAGGGGTTTTAAATTTGTACAAAGGTGTCGCCGATTGTGAAAAAGTTTCTAGAGATACCGTTTGGAATATTAGACCTAACCCACAAGTAGAAGTCGTCATTCAACAATACATTGTTCCAACCATTGATGATCTTTCAAAAAATGTGGAAATGTTTTATAACGCTCTCACTGAGGAAATGTAAATTGATTTAAGCTATGTCAAATCTCTTGAAGATGAAGTTGATTTTCTTCAAATTAAATTAGAGACACAAGAACACCAACTTTCTAACGAAATTGATCGACTTTATAAGGAATACTTTTATGCTGACCATATGAATGCTATACTTGGTGTGTATACCGATCTTGATCAATATTGTCATGTAGCATGTCTAGTGTCAGAATCGAACGAGAAATGTCACAATCTTGAAGTAGAGCTTTCGAAACAAATTCAGTCATATAACAAACTTTCGAAAAGTTTTTCCCAACTTGTGAAACACTCCATTTCTCTTGAACTTGCTTTAAAAAAAGGTGATAAATCTCATAATCATAAAAAGTGTCAAGAAATGGCAGGTTTCTTTGTTTCGACAATTAAATGAAAAAGGTTTCGAAATAAATGATTTGAAAGCTCAGCTACAAGAAAGGGACATAGCCATCAGTGAGTTACAAAAATCTCATTGAGAAAATGAAAGGAAAGTCTGAATTGGGTAAACCATCCGTCGTTCGTCAACCGAATGCGGTTAAATGCCCTATATCGTCTATTTTGGGAAAACCCCCAAAGACTTTGCCTAAGCTAGGAACTGATAAGAGCAAAAATTTGATAGCACCTGGAATGTATAAGATGAACACTAGGTCCACTCAAAGTGGAACATCGCGGTTACCTCAGAATTCTAGGAAAACTAATCAACGTATGTCTTCTTCTACAAGAGTAACTCCCACTACTACCGTTAGCGGACCACAGCTTAAGAGCACTAGAATTGAAGATAGAGTCATGCCTAAAAATAGTCAAGGGAAGAAGAAGGAAGTAGAAGATCACCGTAGGAATTTTAAGTTTTCTAAGAATAAAACATCTGTAACTGCATGTAATGACAGTTTGAATGTTAAGACTTCGAATGATGAATTTTTTTGTGTTAAATGTGGAAAATGTGTTCGTACTTTCAATCATGATGCTTGTGCTTTTATTCATAATGGTGTGAATGCTAGTACTAGGAAGCCTATTCTTGTGCCCACTAGTACTAGAAAACCCACAAAAACTTTGAACCAATCCACTGCTCAACCACTTAAGAAACTAAGTGCGTTAGAATCCACTACTCTGCATAAACAAGACATGTTAAAGAAGCTTTATGAGAACATGAGTAGGACATGTAAATAGGGGTACTCAAGATTTACACCACCTGGATACAAATGGGTACCTAAGACAAACACTATTCTAATTGGGTCTATGAATGATAGCTTGCCTTTAGATTCTAGGCATACTAATATTTTGAAACCCACTTCTATCAAGGGCTCCCATTTGTCAAACTCTACATTGTCTTCTAATGCTTATGCAGCTCGTCGAGATCATTCTCTTCATAATGGACTTTGGGTGCACAAAGCAAATGAGGGCAATCTCGAGCTTCTAATTAACTTCGTGGAGAAGTTTCTGGGTATGGTACGGTTTGGAAATGATCAGTTTGCACCGATACTCGGATATGGAGACTTGGTTCAAGGGAATATTACTATAAAACGGGTTTATTACGTCGAGGGACTGAATAATAATTTATTCTCGGTTGGTCAATTTTGTGATGCGGATTTGGAAGTGGCTTTTCGGAAAACTACTTTCTATGTTAGAGACTACGATGGGAATGACCTTCTTACAGGTTCTCGTGGTTCTGATCTCTACACAGTAACTCTTCAAGATACATCTTCAATAAATCTAATTTGCTTAATGGCAAAAGCTACATCCTCTCAAGCATGGTTAAGGCATCAACGATTGTCACATCTCAACTTTGACACCATCAACTTGCTTTCGAAGAATGATATTGTGACCGGTCTTTTTAAGTTAAAATTCGTCAAAGACCATCTTTGTTCTTCTTGTGAGTTGGGGAAAGCAAAACGGAAGTCTTTCAAAACAAAGACTACCCCAAGCTCAAAAGGGCGATTGGAACTTCTACACATGGATTTATGTGGTCCCATGCGTGTAGAGAGTATTAACGGGAAAAAGTATATTCTCGTGATTGTTGATGATTACTCTAGATACACATGGACCTTTTTTCTTAAGGTCCAAAGATGAAACACCAGAGGTTCTCAAAAACTTTCTCAAGATGATACAACGCAATCTTCAAGCTCAAGTCTTAACCGTAAGAACGGATAGGGGTACTGAATTTTTGAACAAGAATTTGAAATCTTACTTTCAAGAAGAAGGCATCGAACATCAAACGTCTATTGCTCGAACTCTGAACAAAACGGCGTTGTCGAAAGACGGAACCGCACTTTGGTTGAGGCAGCTAGAACAACGCTTTCTGCTTAAAAATTACCACTATTCTTCTGGGCTGAAGCTATTGCAACTGCCTGTTATACTCATAATCGATCTCTCGTCATCCCTAGAAATGAAAAGACACCTTACCACATCATCAATGGCAGGAAACCTACGGTTAAATTCTGTCACTCATTTGGATCTTTATGCTACATTCTTATAGACGGTGAGAATCTCGACAAGATGAAAGAAAAAGGTGATGCATGTATTTTGGTGGGGTATGCTACATTGTCGAAAGGATATCGAGTTTACAACAAGAGAACAAAGTTATTATAGAAACAATTCATGTGAACTTTGACGAATTGCCACAAATTTGTACATGAACATAACAGCTCAAGTCCAGCACCTCATTGTCCAGCTATGGCACCTACACAAAACAGTGTACGTCCCGTGCGAGAATGTCAAGAAAGTACTCCTTCAACAGACTTGACGGATACAACACAAATGAATGAGTTGGTTGATTTATATGATCCAATGTTTGAAGAATATTACTATGGAAACAATCAAGTTGTGTCAAAGCCTTCCGCTGTCAATACTGCTTATGCACCTGCACAAAGTCAACAAGACACAACTGCATCTACTTCAGCAACCGTTGCTCAAGAGACAATTCCATTAGATACTCAACAAACTCAAGAAACTATCATACAACCAACATCACTAACCGTCAATGCTGAAGGAGTAAACAACAATCAAGCAGTCGATGCACAACCTGACGAAGAAGAATTTATCAACCCGTTCGTTACACCGGTACACGAAGTCGAAGATCTTCTACTCAACATGTTGATCCGTCCAACATGCATACATTATACCAAAGATATCCATCCACTCACCATTGGACTCGTGATCATCCATTGGAGCAAGTAATTCGAAATCCTTCACAACCGGTTCAAACATGCAAACAACTCAACACCGATGGCGATGTGTGTATGTATGCACTCACCGTGAGTTCAACTGTACCTACAAACATCAAGCAAGCCATGACTGATCATGCTTGGATTGAATCAATGTAAGAACAAATTCATCAGTTTGAACGCCTAAATGTTTGGGAACTTGTTGAAAGACCCTATGGAATTTCACTTTTAGACTTCAAATGGATCTGTAAAAACAAACTGGATGAAGAACAAACCATCATCAAAAACAAATCTCGTCTTGTGGTTAAGTGATATCGTCAACAAGAAGGGAAAAATTTCGATGAATCATTCGCTCCAGTCGCTCGTTTGGAAGCAGTCAGGATATTCCTTGCTTATGCTGCACATAAGGGCTTCACGGTTTTTCAGATGGACGTTAAAACTGCTTTTCTCAACGGTCATTTGAAGGGAGAAGTGTATGTGAATAAGCCGGAAGGATTCATCGATCCTCATCATCCTGACAAAGTCTATCGTCTCAAGAAGGCTGTATATGGACTTAAACAAGCTCCAAGGGAATGGTACGAAGAACTATCCAACTTCTTGGTTTCCAAAGGATTCTCCAAAGGTTCTATCGATCCTACTCTCTTTATTAAAAAATATGGGGATGACATACTGCTGGTGCAAGTTTATGTTGATGACATTATTTTTGGTTCTACGAACCCAAAACTTTCAAAATGTTTTGAAAAATTAATGCACAGCAGATTTGAAATGTCAATGATGGGGGAGCTAAAATTCTTTTTAGGCCTCCAGATTCATCAATCCCCACGTAGTATCTTCATAAACCAAGCTAAGTATGCTCAAGAGATACTTAAAAAGCATGGTATGACCTCATGTGCTCGCATTGGTACACCATTATCGACCAAATCCCTAGACGCTGACTTGTACTCATATCCCGTAGATCAAACGCGATATCGCAGTATGATCGGGTCACTTATGTACCTCACAGCAAGCTAGCCTGATATTCATCATGCCACATGCTATTGTGCATGATATCAAGCCAGACCTACTCAAAAGCACCTCAAAGAGGTTAAACGGATCTTTCGGTACCTTAAGAATACCATTCACATGGGACTCTGGTATCCGAATTAAACCGGTTTTCATCTAACAGCTTTTTCAGATTCTGATCACGCAGGTTGCCTTGATTGTCGAAAAAGCACTTCTGGTAGCGTACAATTTCTCGGGGAAGACAAGCTTGTGAGCTGGTCGTCAAAGAAGCAGGATTGCACTTCGCTCTCATCAGCTGAAGTAGAATATGTGGCTCTATCCGCGTGTTGTGCTCAAGTCCTCTGGATGAGAACTCAACTCACGGATTATGTCTTCCACTTTGATAAAATACCTATGTATTGTGACTCAAAGTCAGCCATAGCCATCTCCTGCAATCCGGTTCAACAATCCCGTACCAAGCACATCGCAGTCAGATATCACTTAATCAAGGAACAAGTGGAACATGGTATCGTGGAATTATAATCTGTCAGAACTGAGTACCAGATAGCAGAATTGTTTACTAAAGCCCTATCCTAAAATAGGTTTCAGTATCTCGTTGGCCGTCTTGGTATGAAGTATATGACTCCAGAAGAGTTGGAGGCTTTGGCAAATGAAGCTGCTTGATACTCTCTCATAATGACTTCTAAGCGCATCACAGCTTAGGACTCGGACCTCAAATAAGGAAAGTTTATCACGGATGGTAACTTATTCTTCTCAACAAGAAATTCATACTTCTCGGTCATGAGCTTCTCATAAAAACATTCAAAGTTTTTAAGCTCATGAAAACGACTTCTAAGTACATGTCAGTTTGAACTCTAACTTCAACCTAAGGAAAGTTTATCACGGATGATAACTTATCCTTCACAACGGGAAATTTATTTTTCTCGGTCATGAGCTAGTCACAAAACAATCAACGTTTTGAGCTCATGAAATCGGACCCGAAAGGGAAGTGTACGTTTCAGTGCGCTTCCCCTAAGAAATAGAAGAGAAGTCTTCTATCATGTTTATTTTAAAACCGTTGAACAAAATTTTTCAAGAATTTCCCAAAAGATTTTTCTAAATCTTTCAAAATTGTGTGTTCAACACTCCCTTCCTCATATGTGGTTTTTATATCTCAAAATTATCATATGTTATTTTGATCAATTTTTGAGGGGAGCGTTTTAAAATCAAGCCTTTAATGTTGTTGGATACATATCTGAAATTGTCATATTTTATGTATCCAACACATTCCAAAAATGGTTTAAAACTGTTATATGTAATATACTATATCGGATAAGGCATCTCAACTCCATACCTCAACATATATTTTGGTGTCGTTTTTCTAAAATTTTGTCAAATTTTGTCTCAAGACACACATATATTGTTGAGGGGGGAGCGACCCGACTGAAAAAGTTCCATGATTCATGCGTGCACACATGTTTCTCTCTCGTCGATTTTTTAGAAATTTGTCATATTATTTTAATCAATTGGTATCTCTAATATTATATTTTTATATTAGAGATAGGGGAGAAAATGTGATTAAAAGGTAACATATCGCAACATGTGATCTTACAGACTCAAGTGCAACTCTTTCCTTCACATGCTAAACTATTTCGTATATCGATGCATGTGTGTAGGGGGAGCTTTTAGGAAATGTAAAACTTTCAAGTGTTAAAAGTTTTGATTTTTATCAAGCACTTTGAATGGTTTTCAATGGTTTTATGGTTACGATCTATACCCAAAACAACCTAATATCCACGACGGAACGTTGGAGTTAAAAGGTGGTTTAGGATAGGAAACTAAGTCCTATGATCCAACCAGAACAGGAGAGATCTACCCAAGGACATTCCATAGCTAGAAATAGTTGTCCTTAGGAAAGATGGAGTTGAAGGAAGCTGAATGCGGACCAATTACTTAAGTTAACACTGGAACAATCACAACAAGGTGCTAGTGATGACGTATTGGTAAGCATTAAAGGAGTTGAATATTCTATGCAACTTAGGCAGAAACTGGGTCAATACATCTATTGAAGACAAGTCATCATGGACCCAATGATGCAATCCACAACCCTTCCCAGCCATTCGAGTTTCTCTCAAAAGAAACTTGTCTCATTGTCACAGAGATCAACACGTATCTATTGACTTTCTCACTCCGAGTTAGTTAATATTGAAAAGGTGGCAGTCTGTTCCAGCCTCCGATTACCAAAATGCACTTATTGAGTCTAGAGCCAAAAGAGATCTCATTAGGACACAATCGAGTCCTAGGCATTATCCTTGTGATATTAACAGAACATCTGAGCGATACGATTCACAATGAAGATGGAAATCCTACTTGAGCCAGCATTAAACAAGCTCATGGTAGGTAACTTGTGCGATTCTACACGAATCAAACTTGTGAGAACTGGAAAGCAACTAAGTTTCGATTCTTAATTAATTCAAACTTGATTCCAGGTTTCTTCGCAAAATCCGTGTGATCTTGCCAGAACATTCAGAGTGACACTCATTAGTGTTCACAGTGACGAATGGAAACCCTTCGAATGTCAATATCAAACAGTAATGCGGTAGGTAACTCGTAAGATTCTCTATGAATCAAGCTTGTGACAAACTGGAAAGCAACAATGGTGCGATTCTTATAGAATCAAACTTGTTCAGGAATTCTGAATTGACGACTCTAATCAGACGGATAATTTATCTGTAACACCCCCAAATTTATACAACTCAATACAGCGAAAGACTAGTTGGTGTTACGGGATAGCACATTACTCACATCATAGACAACGCTTAAAAATCGCGTCGTTTAATAATAAATCATTTCCATTCATAAACATCAAAGTTACATCGGTCCCAAGTCATTATATTTCATACGAAGTTTTACAGGGTATTTGAATGGAAAAATATTGTTTAAGTGCGGGCCATGAATTCTTGTCGTCTTCCCGAGAATTACCTTCAAGTACCTGAGATAAAACATGTTAAAAGAAAAGGTCAGCGATAACGCCGAGTGAATTCATAGAGTTTAAATAAATTCCATCAATATAATATCAGTATAAAATTATTACTGAAAATCATTTTGTACAAATCATTTTAATAGGCCATAAAATAGCCAAAGTCATTTTATACAAATCCTTATCGAAAATCATAATATAGGCATTTGCCTTAAAAATCATTATACGAATCATTGTCGTTAAAAACACCATACAATACGTTTTGCAACGTTGTATAGATTAAATAAAACCGTTATATGAATATGGTTATAAAAACCAAAATACAAACATAATATCAATAGTATGACCCTGTATTGCTAGTCAGGCAATACATCGTAATTCAGAGCGTCTATTAGTATTTCGTTAATTTTGGATTATTATAAGCCGCATGACATTGTTACCTTACTAAACCAACAACGGGTAGCTAACCCGATTTCAAAATTTTCCCATCTAAAGTAGCGTGTCGTCACAAAGGTCACGCTATGGAAATCTTCTCATACATAAATTCGCTTACCAATCAATGTGGCACGACGGGGATCAACCGTCATGGCGCGAACTGGGGTGATCGTCCCCAAATAGTACTATTAAATGCATAAGCGTCTACCAACTCCCGGTAGTTCACAATTCATGCTAATGGGACTTTTAGTGACATAACCTAACTTTAATAATCCATTTTATTTCATCTATCGGGTCCATTAATCATTTATCGGGTCATACAATCGGGTCATTCAATCATTCGGGTCCAAAATCAATAAACAAACAATCGGGACAAATGGTGTCCTATTTAATAAAAACTAACATGTTATCTCCCTCGCGGGTTTATAAAACATTTATAAAAACATTTAAAAGAGTACGAGGCTATGAACTCACGTTGATATGGGAAGGCGGGTTATCGGCAATTCGGACGTACGATACGTGCTTCAATCACGGAAACCTAGACAAATAATACTCGGTCTTAGACGTTTGTCCAATGACTTTATAAAAATAACAATTATGTATACATATGATGATTATATATATATGATGATCAAGTGGGTTTACATACTCTCGTTTACTCATTTTAGCGTTTACATCTTGGTAACGTCTTACTAGTCCACTAGTTTTACTGATTTTACCTATTTTAAGTCCATTAAGCCTTTTATAAGTTCTTTAACTTGTTTTTATCCCTTTTATACCTATATTATCAGTATATATACTTTTCATGTTGGGCCCAAATGGGTTAAGCCCAATAAGTTCTTTTTACAAGTTTTTATCTTATTTAGTCCAATTATTAGTCCAATATGCTTAATTAGCTCGTAAATGTCCGTATTTCATATAGTTCGAGTTTTATCGGTTTTTACTTGTATTAGTTACCTATACATCAGTATATGGCTTTTATAAACTTTACATTAGATGGGTTTGGTCGTCTAAGTTTTATTTGGCGAAAAACGTTAATTTTACGGCGATAGCCGAAAAAGTCGTAAAAATCAAGTTTATAGTTTTTATTACTTATAAATATTATTTTACCACAATTTATATAATTTATCCATTTGATTACCCTTTTATATATATTTATATAAATAAGTTTTATAAGTTAGTGGGTTTTTATTTTACATTTTATATATTAAAATGTGAGTGCTTATATAATAGTATTATTCTTTAATTTCCAAAAATCTGATTTTTAACTTCATCTTCACCAAAACTGCCATATCTTGAGTTCTATATGGAGATAGAAGCGCAAATTTTTATCACATAAACTACATGATATGTGCGACATTTAACTCTTCTATGGCTACTGTTGAATCATCTTCTAAATATTTTCTAAAAATCGTCCAAAACAGTAACCTCAGATTTATACCCTAAACTTGTTTTGATCATATCTCACTCATTACAATGATTCCATTGCATGGCCAACTCTCACATGTGTACAAGACCCATAGCTTACTGTAAACCCATTCTACTTCATCATTTTATCAGATTACCATATAGTTCTTTACTGTTTTATACAGTCATCAAATTTAACCAAGATTTTAACCTTGTTTCTTATGGTTTTTCACCTTTTTATCCATGATTATCAACAACAAATCCCCACATAACATTTTTATCATCATATAATCATCATAAATATATACAATAGGAAATAAAATACATGTTTACATAATCAAAATAACAAGAAGTTGAGGAGGACAATCTTTATACCACCATGATGATGTAAGTTGTGATCAAAACATGGATTTTGATGGAGAAACTTGTGCATAGCCAAGACCATCTTCATGACCACCATGCTTCATGAATACCTTATGGAAAATCAGCCCTACTACTCCATGAAAACTCCTCCTTGGATGTTATAACTTGCACCAATCTTCATCTTTTTGAATGGAGATTAACATATGTTGATTATAACATATGTTTATGGTTAAAATTTATATGAAAGGGGTGTTTTGGTGGAGATGAGGGACGGCCAAAATGAGTGTGAGAGAGAGAGGAGAGTTGTTTTTGCATGTTGTAAATGAGTGTGTGGTTTTGCTAATGGTTTTGAGGAGTAGAAAGCTTCATTGTGAAGCTAGTTAGACAAGTGTCTAACTAGTGAGCCAAAGGTGGTGTGGTGTACACATTGTGCCGTCCCATGTAAGCTAGTGGGGTGGGACAAAGTGTTTTGTCCCATCTCACTAGTTTACGGGTATTCCTCGATTCTAGTTTCCTCGATTTGCGTGCCCTCGGGTCGTTTTATGAAAAACGTTTTTATAAATTATGAATCAACGGCACAAAACGAATCTAATAAAAATTGTTCCATCAAAAACGGAGTTCGAAAACGTAAATATGTAATCCTAAGGTTTCTGGTTTAGTCGTAAAGGACGTTAAAATAAAATTGTAAGTCCTAATCTCTTTTCGTAAATTTGTGAGTTTATGAGCCAACACAAATTTAAAACTCCAAAATAATGTTCACGGATAAATTTATTTTCTAAAATGTTGGACTGTCACGAAAAACGGTGTATGTAAACGTAAGCACGTAACGTTGAATCCTCTGGTTTAAACGTAGTCGATGCTACTTCAAGACGTAAATCCAAATTTCTTCCCAAAAATAAGTGAGTTCATATTGTAACGTTAAAATAATATTTTCAAATAATATTGGAGAATAAAATATTGACCATAAATTGACGGATTGTCACAGCATTTACCCCTAAACAGGATCTTTGTCCTCAAATATCATCTTACCTTACTACTTGCTTCTTATAGAGTTAAAGCCATGTGGGTATTTCCTCCACATTCGGTCTTTTCTGACAAGTGCAATTCATTACAATACGCGAGTTTCATCAAACATAACTACGGGAATAAGATCAGGCTTAATGTTGACTTACTTTCTCTATCCATGATGTTCACGGGTTTCTGATGAATGCAACTTTTCGCCGATCTAAACTCTACTAAGAATAATCAGATTCTCACTTGATAGATATTCCATCAAGTTCGATATACGAAACATAATTCACGCAGTCTTTGAAGTCCTAGGGTAGATCCAGCTTATATGCCTTTCAAACCAATCTTTTATTCCATCTCAATGGTCCCATACAACGGGGACCTATATCCCATGATTTGTCAGATCATGAATACATTTTTCCAAGTTTAAAAATTGTGGCACAACTTTGCTACCCATTTGGCACTTCAAGATCTACATTTCACATTCACATAACCTCTTGCCCACTACCGGCTGTCAATAATCAATTCCTAATTTCAATATTCATTTCAGATCTCGCGGGTCGGGTATTTTGCAAGGATAGGTTCGCCATCATAGGAAACCTTAAACCTAAGAGACATGTCCAACTCACAATGGGTGTATGTCGGGTGTCTTCATCTCAACTCTTGCTTACAGATGCTCTAAGATTTAGATCCTAACAAGATTAGATCTCGATCCTAATACGATAGTTATCAAGGATAATCTCTCCAAAGGAAAACGATTATACGGTCTATTACCAAAGGTCAATCATTCAAACATAAAACATCACTTATATTACCTTGTATCGTTACTTTACCTCGTCCCTTCGATTTGGGGTGGTACATAGTACTCTCATCAAGGTTCGTTCTCAATGATTTTTGAGCAAATCTCTAGAAATTCGATGCGAAGTGAGGATCTTGATATAGATGATCGATACAGGCATGCTATGTTTACATAACTCTTTTGCATTTATCATTAACGGGAATGATATTAGCAGATTTGGTCAGTCTGTCGACGATGACCCAAATCGAATCAAATTCAGATGATGACCTTTGCAATAGCTAGACGTTTACTAATGTATGAGGCGATGTCTGCCTTCATAATTTGCCATCAGTATAACTACCTCAGACAAAGATACTTCTAGTCATAAATGACATAAATAGAATACTTATACTTACAAATTCCAACATAACTATATCTCACAATCTCCATATTTATACAACCACAAGTGGCCTTTAAAATATTTAATGCTATCGGCTTCTTTATTTTAATGGTTCACATTAGCCGCGAACCCCTTTTATTATCTATATTATCCTTCTTACAAACATCGTTTATTTTTATATTGTTCGGCAATTTATTTTGCACCTTCATTATTAAGGAACATGTCCTAATTGGTTCTTTATATTTTATACATAATGTGTCAGTATCTACATTCACTTTTCCAGATAAATAATTATCATGTCCATAATTTACTCAGATATTCTTTCTATATTATGCGTCAGTAATTACGTTCACTTTCTCCTGATGAAATAAATATCATAACTGTATTTATTCAAAATTCTTTCTTCATATCTTCTAAGTTTTAGTTTCTTCTCAACTATCATTTCCGTTTTACTCAATCCGACGTCTAAAGCGTCGATAATTATTATAATTAATAAAATTATTATGAGTTAATTTTTTTTTTTTTTGAAGCGTAAACGTAAAAATTTTAAATTTCTTAGTTCGACCAATTATATAAAATGTTCCAAAATAAATTTGAATTTAATTAACAAGATTTTTGTTGATTTATCCAAAATATTTAATAAGATCCATAATTGTTCGAAAAATCTTTGGTTTATACTTTGGTCAAAATTTTCTTAGTTGAAAAGCAAAAAGTGTCGTTTCAAATTTCAAGTCATGGTATAAATGGTTTTACTCAATCCTTCTTAAGTTATTTTGAGGTACACACAAACACTTACCCCTAAACAGAAGTTTAGTCAAATGTTTAGTGTATAAGGGAATAATCCCTTTAAAATCCTTTGTTAAGACATTTGTCAAAACATATTTCCATTTCTTTTTAGTAAAATCCCAAAGTCTTAAAAGGTCTCTTAATTTTTGAAGAGTCAATTTATATTCCATTATCTATTAATCACATAGTCAATTAATGTAAGGGTTTAAGTCTTTAATCACATATCAATTATTCAAGGTTCAGGTTTTTATTGTTCGGCCAGTTCAGGGCAATCTGTAATTAATTATTAACTCATTCTTATTCTTATATACAAACAAATAGTCCTTAATGATAACGAGCATGAATTTATTAAATTACAGCCTTCACACGTGATTCACCAAATTTATGAATACTACATGTGCATCGGTCAATCCAAACGACATCACGTGAAACTCATAATGTTCATTACAAGTACTGAATGTAGTGATTGGAATACATAATCTTCTTCGCAGATGCGAAGTTGATAATAACCATGCCGTGGATCAAATCTTTAAAACATACACTTAGAACCTTGTAAATGATCGAACAAATCTTCCATTTCGAGTTATGGATATCGTTTTCGATTGTCAATTTATTCAGTCACAATAATCTATAAATATAAGGAATGATAACACCATAGCTCTTCAGGATGACAGGCTAGGTAGAATAAAATCTTTCTCCGACAACTCTCTCAGTTGTACGGTAATTCCTTAAATTCAGATGGTGCTGACGTACAGTGCACAAACTACAAGTGCAGCACCGGGAATATAATCAATACTAATTTCAACTTGCCTTAATGGCGAAAGTCTAGTTAATTCGTCAACAAATACCTCCTAAAGTGTCAGATAACATAATTATCTTCTTAATAAATTCGTTTTAAGTTCATTCTAGATTATAATATCTATGACTAATTCACAATCATTCACAATATAATTTCAATTCCCAATATAGGATATCGTCATCTACCAAGAATTATTTATATCACTTTTGATAATCAACATCTTATCTTTTTAGGGGAATTCTGCTCGAGTTCCCATCAATTAAGACAATATCGTCATGTCATCATCAATCAATCCATTCTACCGGCATTATCAACTTTCCAGTTTCATTACCGTTGATAAGATGTGAACTTCTCAAAAGACTGATAATAACTCATAATCCTTCACAAATTCAAGGATACATGGAGACACAACTACCATTAAAAGAGTAAGGTCAACGCATAATTTAAGCGATAGAATTTCAAATCAGATACAGATGAAAACATCTAACGAATATAAATATATCCCATGTTTTCATTAATTTGAGTACGCATTCGAAAGCTCCTCGGATCGTTACCCAGGTCATTCAAATGAAATCAAATCAAAAGAAATGATAAGAACGTCAATACATCCAGTCGGGTATCAACACTCGGTAATCAGATACTTTTCCTAAGAATCTCACTACAGGAGAATTGGACAAGAAAGAATTGTCAATTGTCAAGTAAGACAATTTCCACAGATGAGTAAATTCAACTCAGAAGAATAGATGCTACAGGCATATATGTAGGTGTCTCTAACATTATGTCCTTATTTTTACTTCTTGCAGATCTCATAAAATTTAATCTTTCACAATCTTCAAAGAAAATGTAGTGTTTATTCATTAGTTTTATGGTGACTACTAATCAGTCTTGCATAGTCCATTCCAAATTGTATGTAGGCGCGCAACTATATACAATTTCAATATTAACGATGCAATACTCAGTTCGTCAAGATTTTATCATCATGTTTATAATAAAAACATTTTCATGCTTAATTCTTAAATAAGAATCAAATATAAATTTACAAAGATTTTCTTTGTTATGGAAATAATTAGGTTTTCCAAAGTGTTTTACAAACAACTTCATTTCAATAACAATCACTTATAAATCTCACTATGAATAATCCTTATAGTGATGAAAATTCAATTTTCTCAAAGGATACCGTTTTAACTTTTATAAAAACAATGTGTGATCTGCAAAAGAGTGATGAAGGCTTGTTCACCAAGAATTAACTACGATATAATAGGAAATGATCTTTAGCCAAATAATCATGAGGTTCATGACCTCGATGGCACTCACGAAGAATGATTCACAACGTAACTCAAATCAAGATGAGTACTTGTTCAATGGTTGCATCACTAATGCGAGCATTAGGATGAAGCAATAAAGGATAGATAACATCGATACATGTAGAATTTAGCAATCAAAGGTAGTCTTTTCATTAATCACAAACAAGTCAAAACGGTACCGTAACACATTATGTGTCACTATGTCATACAATTCTCAGAACTCATCCTACCAACTGATGTCACAGTTAAGTTAGGGATTATTTTTAAAAGATACCACAATGAATACTAATCTACAAGAGTCATTAGGTGTTCCACATGTCCCAGAAGATCCATCGGTCTCAATTCTGAAGAAGATTTCTTCAATTTATTTCTTAGACACTGGGCATCCTCGTTAGTGGACAATGGCCTAGGAACAACCCTTAACACGAATAAACAATCAATTAAAACCTTATAATTCAATCACAGGAATCAACAACTTCCTCTTAACAATTTCTTATTCCATACAGGTCAAAATTTTACTTTATTCAAGTCTTAACCAATTTTATACTCAATTCAATATCCTACCTCATTATCCAATACTTACAACCTTATTCTTCGGCCTTGTAAAGGCAATACAATCTCAATATGAATCAACACTTAATTTCCCATCCTATATCTCTTACAACAACAATTATCAAATGAGTCATTAATATGAAATGACTTGATCATTCAACTTAGACTTCTCGGAAAGGTATTAGTGGCATGAGGCTTTTGGGTAATAGTTCCAATAACAGCCTCAAGTGCAACATTCACCCTTTCGATTTCAATTTAAGAATTGGATGACAACGAATCAGATGACATCTTTCTAGGTGGTAACGTTTTATCAAACTCCACTCTATATGAAAAGATCGTCATGACATCGATATCAGATTTAATCTCGTCAATTCTTTTTCAATATCACAATCAACTAATATCTATATTCCTACGAATATCAACCATTCGTTGGGATCATAAATATCCACAACTTGGTTTAGATCTAGGATAGCTAGAATTCCTACGAGAATAGCTTCGATTAATTTACTAGGGGAATTTAGGGTTACTTGTGACAATCTACGTCGTATAAATACATCGTATAAAAATCAAAATAATCATCAAACAATCATGTAATAAAATTACATCATCTATATATAATCCAGGTTATATATATTAAAATAACACTTCTCAGTCTTGGCCTTGTCGGTAACTCGGGAATTCTTCGGCACCGTTATAGTCAAAAGATTTTTAGACATTTTTAGAAAAATGTTTATAGTTAAAAGATTTTGAAATGTTTTATTCAAAACCTTGGTTTTAAAAGTCTTTCGTTCTCTATAACGAGAGCTCTGATACCAAACTGTAACACCCCCAAATTTATACAACTCAATACAGCGGAAGACTAGTTGGTGTTACGGGATAGCACATTACTCACATCATAGACAACGCTTAAAAATCGCGTCGTTTAATAATAAATCATTTCCATTCATAAACATCAAAGTTACATCGGTCCCAAGTCATTATATTTCCTACGAAGTTTTACAGGGTATTTGAATGGAAAAATATTGTTTAAGTGCGGGCCATGAATTATTGTCGTCTTCCCGAGAATTACCTTCAGGTACCTGAGATAAAACATGTTAAAAGAAAAGGTCAGCGATGGAGTGAATTCATAGAGTTTAAATAAATTCCATCAATATAATATCAGTATAAAATTATTACTGAAAATCATTTTGTACAAATAATTTTAATAGGACATAAAATAGCCAAAGTCATTTTATACAAATCCTTATCGAAAATCATAATATAGGCATTTGCCTTAAAAATCATTATACGAATCATTGTCGTTAAAAACACCATACAATACGTTTTGCAACGTTGTATAGATTAAATAAAACCGTTATATGAATATGGTTATAAAAACCAAAATACAAACATAATATCAATAGTATGACCCTGTATTGCTAGTCAGGCAATACATTGTAATTCGGAGCGTCTATTAGTATTTCGTTAATTTTGGATTATTATAAGCCGCATGACATTGTTACCTTACTAAACCTATAACGGGTAGCTAACCCGATTTCAAATTTTGCCCATCTAAAGTAGCGTGTCGTCACAAAGGTCACGCTATGGAAATCTTCTCATACATAAATTCGCTTACCAATCAATGTGGCACGACGGGGATCAACCATCAAGGCGCGAACTGGGGTGATCGTCCCCAAATAGTACTATTAAATGCATAAGCGTCTACCAACTCCCGGTAGTTCACAATTCATGCTAGTGGGACTTTTAGTGACATAACCTAACTTTAATAATCCATTTTATTTCATCTATCGGGTCCATTAATCATTTATCGGGTCATACAATCGGGTCATTCAATCATTCGGGTCCAAAATCAATAAACAAACAATCGGGACAAATGGTGTCCTATTTAATAAAAACTAACATGTTATCTCCCTCGCGGGTTTATAAAACATTTATAAAAACATTTAAAAGAGTGCGAGGCTATGAACTCACGTTGATATGGGAAGGCGGGTTATCGGTAATTCGGACGTACGATACGTGCTTCAATCACGGAAACCTAGACAAATAATACTCGGTCTTAGACGTTTGTCCAATGACTTTATAAAAATAACAATTATGTATACATATGATGATTATATATATTTGATGATCAAGTGGGTTTACATACTCTCGTTTATTCATTTTAGCGTTTACATCTTGGTAACGTCTTACTAGTCCACTAGTTTTACCGATTTTACCTATTTTAAGTCCATTAAGCCTTTTATAAGTTCTTTAACTTGTTTTTATCCCTTTTATACCTATATTATCAGTATATATACTTTTCATGTTGGGCCCAAATGGGTTAAGACCAATAAGTTCTTTTTACAAGTTTTTATCTTATTTAGTCCAATTATTGGTCCAATATGCTTAATTAGCTCGTAAATGTCCGTATTTCTTATAGTTCGGGTTTTATCGGTTTTTACTTGTATTAGATACCTATACATCAGTATATGGCTTTTATAAACTTTACATTAGACGGGTTTGGTCGTATAAGTTTTATTTGGCGAAAAACGTTAATTTTACGGCGATAGCCAAAAAAGTCGTAAAAATCAAGTTTATAGTTTTTATTACTTATAAATATTATTTTACCACCATTTACATAATTTATCCATTTGATTACCCTTTTATATATATTTATATAAATAAGTTTTATAAGTTATTGGGTTTTTATTTTACATTTTATATATTAAAATGTGAGTGCTTATATAATAGTATTATTCTTTAATTTCCAAAAATCTGATTTTTAACTTCATCTTCACCAAAACTGCCATATTTTGAGTTCTATATGGAGATAGAAGCTCAAATTTTTATCACATAAACTACATGATATGTGCTACATTTAACTCTTCTATGGCTACTGTTGAATCATCTTCTAAATATTTTCTAAAAATCGTCCAAAACAGTAACCTCAGATTTATACCCTAAACTTGTTTTGATCATATCTCACTCATTACAATGATTCCATTGCATGGCCAACTCTCACATGTGTACAAGACCCATAGCTTACTGTAAATCCATTCTACTTCATCATTTTATCAGATTACCATATAGTTCTTTACTGTTTTATACAGTCATCAAATATAACCAAGATTTTAACCTTGTTTCTTATGGTTTTTCACCTTTTTATCCATGATTATCAACAACAAATCCCCACATAACATTTTTATCATCATATAATCATCATAAATATATACAATAGGAAATAAAATACATGTTTACATAATCAAAATAACAAGAAGTTGAGGAGGACAATCTTTAAACCACCATGATGATGTAAGTTGTGATCAAAACATGGATTTTGATGGAGAAACTTGTGCATAGCCAAGACCATCTTCATGACCAACATGCTTCATGAATATCTTATAGAAAATCAGCCCTACTACTCCATGAAAACTCCTCCTTGGATGTTATAACTTGCACCAATCTTCATCTTTTTGAATGGAGATTAACATATGTTGATTATAACATATGTTTATGGTTAAAATTTGTATGAAAGGGGTGTTTTAGTGGAGATGAGGGACGGCCAAAATGAGTGTGAGAGAGAGAGGAGAGTTTTTTTTGCATGTTGTAAATGAGTGTGTGGTTTTGCTAATGGTTTTGAGGAGTAGAAAGCTTCATTGTGAAGCTAGTTAGACAAGTGTCTAACTAGTAAGCCAAAGGTGGTGTGGTGTACACATTGTGCCGTCCCATGTAAGCTAATGGGGTGGGACAAAGTGTTTTGTCCCATCTCATTAGTTTACGGGTATTCCTCGATTCTAGTTTACTCGATTCTAGTTTCCTCGATTTGCGTGCCCTCGGGTCGTTTTACGAAAAACGTTTTTATAAATTATGAATCAACGGCACAAAACGAATCTAATAAAAATTGTTCCATCAAAAACGGAGTTCGAAAACGTAAATATGTAATCCTAAGGTTTCTGGTTTAGTCGTAAAGGACGTTAAAATAAAATTGTAAGTCCTAATCTCTTTTCGTAAATTTGTGAGTTTATGAACCAACACAAATTTAAAACTCCAAAATAATGTTCACGGATAAATTTATTTTCTAAAATGTCGGACTGTCACGAAAGACGGTGTATGTAAACGTAAGCACGTAACGTTGAATCCTCCGGTTTAAACGTAGTCGATGCTACTTCAAGACGTAAATCCAAATTTCTTCCCAAAAATAAGTGAGTTCATATTGTAACGTTAAAATAATATTTTCAAATAATATTGGAGAATAAAATATTGACCATAAATTGACGGATTGTCACATTATCCTTATGATTCACTCTTTACGTTCGCAATCTGCTTTGAGACGGTCGAGTAAAGAAAACTGGCTACTACCGCCGGGAAACCCTGTCAAGGAGGTTCTTAATCGAATCTACCCGATCACAGGTACGGTATCTGATACCGTCTAACAGTCTTCACCGACCGGAGGTAAAACACTACCGAGTTAGGATGAAATGTTCAAAGCCATTTTATCCATGTCTATATATGTTGCTGCATATCAAGAAGGTGGCGTAGCTTTGTACTAACCAATGTCGATTCAGAAGTCACAAGAGCACAAGATGGCGATAATCAAGATACCTAAGAATGTAAGAATGTAATAGGTCATCTTAGTCACAAGGAGCACAAAATGAAGATCTCAAGCACTCAAAGTCAAATGACAAAGACTCAAGATAAAAATCACAAAAGCATGAAGGAACAAAGCCATTGCAAACAAGATCAAGACCAATATACAAGACCAAAAAATGAAGATCACCTCCACAAAGATGTATTCACTCAATCATCTTATGCATTTAAAGATGACTGATACATTGGGGGAGATGTTAGCGCTATATTTTATATAGTCGAACAAGAATGTAATAGGTCATCTTAGTCGTTATTGGTCTTGTATTGTAATAGGTTAGTCGGGAAAACCGGGCTTGGACTTTAAGCTAATATTGTCTAAGATATTTATTTTCGACCGTCTCAAAGCAGACTGCGAACGTAAAGAGTGAATCATAAGGATAAATTATCCGTCTGATTAGAGTCGTCAATTCAGAATTCCTAGAACAAGTTTGATTCTATAAGGATCGCACCATTGTTGCTTTCCAGTTTGTCACAAGCTTGATTCATAGAGAATCTTGCGAGTTACCTACCGCAGTGCTGTTTGATATTGACACTGGAAGGATTTCCATTCGTCAATGTGAACACTAATGAGTGTCACTATGAATGTTTTGGCAAGATCACACGGATTTTGCAAAGAAACCTGGAATCAAGTTTGAATCAATTAAGAATCGAAACTTAGTTGCTTTCCAGTTCTCACAAGTTTGATTCGTGTAGAATCGCACAAGTTACCTACCATGAGCTTGTTTAATGCTGGCTCAAGCAGGATTTCGATCTTCATTATGAATCGTATCACTCAGATGTTCTGGCAATATCACAAGGATAATGCGTAGGACTCGATTGTGTCCTAATGAGATCTCTTTTGGCTCTAGACTCAATAAGTGCATTTTGGTAATCAGAGGCTGGAGCAGACTGCCACCTTTTCAATATTAACTGACTCGGAGTGAGAAAGTCAATAGATACGTGTTGATCTCCGTGACATTGAGACAAGTTTCTTTTGAGAGAAACTCGAATGGCTGGGAAGGGTTGTGCATTGCATCACTGGGTCCATGATGACTTGTCTTTAATAGATGTATTGACCTGGTTTCTACCTAAGTTGCATAGAATATTTAACTCCTTCAATGCTTACCAATACGTCATCACTAGCACCTTGTTGTGATTGTTCCAGAACACCCTGGTTGTGCAACAATATTGTGAACCCAAAGAAACAATCCCCCATAAACCAAATATATTGGAAATGTTTCACACGACTACTAACCCAAACACACTCTACCTATATAAAATATAGGGCTAACACGTAGGGCTTACAAAGTTTCTTTATTTTATGTTTTTACCCAAATAAACAATACCAAATCTCTACCACTACTATGTAGAAGATTTGTATCAAGATTAAACCATAAAAAACACAAAAAAAATTTGGATCAAGGATTATGGATCAAATACCTCACAAAATCAATAAGAACGCAACCACGAATCTTCAATCACCTATCCACTATAGGCTTTTAATACCAAATGTTAATCCCACTTTAATCCATAACACAATATAAGATGATATTTTAGAGAGAGAAATAGATGAAGGTAGAGAGAGAAACAAGAGAGATTATGGAAGGTTAAACATTTCTTAGAGAGAGAAACTAATGTAACCAACACCCTCCATATGGAAGAGGGTATTTACATGCCACGGACTTAAGTCTTAAATGGGCTTGTTCATGGGCCGGGCTTGGCTTTGCTTGGGCTTACGCCCCTAACTTAGACAATATTAGCTTAAAGTCCAAGCCTGGTTTTCTCGACTAACCTATTACAATAAAAGACCAATAACGACTAAGATGACCTATTACATTCTTGTTCGACTATATAAAATATAGGGCTAACACGTACGTTTGTAGAGAAATTTTCCCATTTAGCACTGCCATTGACCAAACTAATGCAGAAAGGGGAGAAATTCGTCTGGAGTGAGGAAAGAGAGAAGAGCTTTGAAGACCTGAAGCAGAAGCTATCTGCACCTATTCTTGCTCTCCCATCTGGTACGGGTGGATTTCAAATCTATAGTGACGCCTTAGGGAAGGGACTTCGTTGTGTTCTCATGCAACATGGGAAAGTGATTGCTTACGCATCACGGCAGCTCAAGCCTTATGAAGCAAACTATCCTACACATGATTTGGAACTAGCAGCAGTTGTGTTTGCACTAAAGATATGAAGACATTACTTGTATGGTGAATCATGTGATATCTTCACAGATCAAAAGAGCTTGAAATACATCTTCACTCAACGTGAACTGAATATGAGACAGAGAAGATGGTTAGAGCTATTGAAGGATTTTGACATTAATCTACAGTATCATCCTGACAAGGCGAATGTAGTGGCAGATGCTCTTAGTAGGAAGTCGGGTATAATCAACGGCATTGAAATAAAGGAGGAAGTTATACGGTATTTGGAGCGATTACATATCGAGATCATGGTACGTGGACAGCACGGGTAATGGGCTAATCTTAGAGTAGAACCCGAATGACTCTCTAGGATCAAGGAATCTCAAAAGGATGATGGTGAAATCTAGGCGATAATTCAGAACTTGGAGAAGCAGACAAAATTTCGTGTAGACGAAGACGATATCTTATGGCAAGGCACGAGACTTTTTGTTCCTGATGATCAAGAACTCTGGGAGACATTTTTAGCTTAAGCTCATAGCTCCCCATTCTCCATTCATCCTGGTTCAACCAAGATGTACCACGAAATCAAGCAATACTTTTGGTGGAGCGGTATGAAACAGGATGTTGCCACTTACGTTTCCAAATGTCTTACCTGCCAGAAGGGTAAGATCGAGCATCAGCGGTCTAGTTGTTTACTACAACCGTTAGACATTCCAGAGTGGAAATAGGACAAGATCAGCATGGATTTTGTAACCGGTCTTCCGCAGACAAAGAGGAGGCACGATGCGATTTGAGTTATCGTTGATCGACTTACTAAGTCAGCTCATTTCTTACCGATCCCCAAGGATGATCCGGTCAGTAAACTCGCCGATACTTACAAGAAGGAGATCATGAGACTTCATGGTGCTCCATCCAGCATCGTCTCGGACAGAGATCCTCGTTTCACTTCGCGATTCTGGTAGAGTCTGCAGAAAGCTTGGGGTACAAAACTTAAGCTTAGCACGGCTTTTCATTCTCAAACAGACGGGCAATCAGAGTGAACGATTCAGACGTTAGAAGACATGTTGAGGTCATGTGCGTTGGAATGGACAAGAGATTGGGACGATTACATCTGTCTGGTAGAATTTGCATACAAAAACAGTTGGCACGCAAGTACTAAATGTGTTCCATTCGAGATGTTGTATGGCAGAAAGTGTCACGCCCTAATTTGCTGGGATCAGGTTGGTGAGTGAACACTTGAAGGGCCCGAAATGATAGAGTTGACCAACGAGAAGGTCGTTGTAGCTAAGCAGAAATTGCAAGAAGCACGTTCACGTCAGAAGAGTTATGCCGACAAGCATCGTAGGGACTTACATTTTATCGTAGGAGATCACGTCTTTCTTAAGGTATCACCGGCACGTGGCGTTTAGCGTTTTGTAATCAAAGGGAAGCTCAGTCCTCGATTCATCGGACTGTTTGATGTCATTGAGCGAGTCGGTGAAGTATCTTATCGTTTAGCGTTACCTCCGCATCTTTCTCACGTTCACGACGTTTTCCATGTGTCCTTACTCAGAGGGTACAAGTATCATCCCCTTCACATGGTTCAGTATCCACTAGAATAGATTCGTGAAGTTCTTACCTTCGTAGAGGAACTCGAACGAGTTCTTGACAGGCAAGAACGAGTCATGAGGAAGAAGACGATTCCATTCGTCAAAATCCTTTGGAGGAACCATACCAAGCGGGAAGCCACTTGGGAAACAGAGGAGTCTATCCGGGCTTCTTACCCTCATTTCATATTTTGAATTCGGGTATGTTCCTCTTTCAGTTTATTTGTCTATAATTCGGGGACGAATTATTCTTTTTAGGGGAGAAGAATTGTAAAACCCGCATGATTTTACCATGAATAGTACCCGTAGTAACGTGCGTACAAGATTAAAACTTTCCTTTTATAACATGAATACCTTTCACGGATATAAATTACAAGAACTACGTACGTGTTATTACACGATAAGTGTTAAGTACGTATTAATGCACGATAATTATTATCAATAATAATTAAAATCACGAACATGAAATCATGAACGTGAGAATCACGAACATATAATTATGTATTTACGTGTATTATTATTACGATTACGTACAAGTATTTATAATAACACGAATATTTAATAATAACGTAATGTAAATACAAGCACACGAACACGTAAATAATTAGAACACGGAAAAGCTACGGGGTTCCCTTGGTGGGCCCTACAATTCGTGGCAACAAGGAGAAGAGGAGCCCAACCCATGTTTAATTTTACTAAATAACAAATTATGGAAAACATATTTTCATTCACAAAAGACTTTTTAGAAAAACATAAACCCTAATCTTTCTCCTTGCTCTCTCTTGGTCGGCGGCTACATCACCAAAGGTGGTGATTGGTTGATTTTGATTAAACAAATCATTAGAACGTGTTCGTGTATTCATCCTCCATTTATTCTACGTGTTTTGGTAATCCGAAAACCTTTTCTTTTAATTCGGTTTATGTTTTATGCACATGTGATCATGGGGGTTTAAAACAAGATTAATAACATGCTAATAATCATGGTGGGGGAAATTAAATAGGGTGTTTTCAGGTTTGGTTGTTCGGCCGCCACATAAACCGAGAGCCAAGGGCTCTCGGTTTCGTTGGTTCGCACCCCAACCGAGACCCATGTCTCGGTGGTGGTGGGTTTTGGTCAACAGCAGGGACAAGACACCCCGACATGCGTAGGGGGTGTCTTGTGGTTTTGGGAGGTCTCGATAGCCACAGCCTCACCACTGGCTTAAGCCGGTGGCTATTTTAGGCAAGCTGGGGGAACCACGTGCAGGCACCAGGGGGGCCACCGACGCACTGTCGGTGGGAACCTTTTCTGTGTCAACGGCTGGCCGAAAAGGACAAGACCACCGGCAGCAATCGGTGGCAGTTTGCCACTATTTTCGGGTGGGTTTGGTTCGACCGTTTCACGGGATTCACGGGCCGGTTCACGATATGTTTTAATAAAATAATACATGGGTTCGGTTTATTATTTTTACAAGTTTAATAGTTTTACAAGTATATTTATTTTAAAAGTTAATTAAATTAATTTAACATGGCATATTATTAATTTAATTAAAACATGGACTTAGGTTTATTATTATTATTTAATAATACATGATTTTAACCTAAGTATTTATGTATGTAATTTAGACTATAGTAATTAATTAGTTATTAAAACATGACATATAATTAATTAATTATCACGACTTAGGTTATACTAATATAAAAATTAATACATGTTTAACCTAAGTACTTTATATACTTTAATTTAATTAAATCATAATTATATTTAATTAAATCGTATAACATATAGTTTATTTAATTTACATGTTATAATTAATAAATAATACTATTAATCACATGACTTAGTATATTTAATCAGTAAAACTTATGCTTATCTTTTTAGCTTATTAATACAGCTTATTTCTCATTATGGAAACTTTCTATTTCAAGAAACTTACTATTCTTAGAAACTTTCTATTTTTATAAACATATCTATTTTAAGTAGTTAATCTATTTTGGAAACTTTGTATTTTAGGAAACCTGCTATTTTTAGAAAGTTACTTATTATTACACAACAAGTATAATAATACAAGAATATCAGTTAATACTTAATCATAAGACTTAAAACACATGATAAATACAGTATAACATCAAAATCAGTCAAACAAGACTAAAACATATAAAACAAGTCAAGACATACTATAATCAGTTACGTACACAGTAAGAAGTATACTTATATATGTACCCTTTTATGTAGAATTAGTAAGATCGGAGTAGGACTTCCTTTCGTTCTTTTTTTCCGTTCACTAGACACAAGGTACGGATTCTCCGTCCTTCAGTATGGACATTCTTTCCTTATTAGGATTCCCCATATGTAGCCAACTGTTTTCCTAGTATATGTTTTATATGTTTTGATTTGCTTATGTATAATTTAAATGCCTAAGCCATATACATGCATGACCAGTTCCACCTAGTTATGGAGGTACCATAACCATAACTCTGGAGGCACCAGTGTTATGACTTCACCACGGCGGAGTGATAGCTCGTGGCGTCCCTTTCAGCTTTTTGGCCATATTATTATATTATCATGTGGAGCGTATGGGTGCATCCTAGGTTACATGTTTTAGCAGATTATTTAGGTGAATGTGGTGTGTGCCTTGCATCCTTCAAAAGGAGTTGATCCCTCCTACCCAAACTTATATTAATTAGAGGCAACCCCTCTAATTGCATGATGAGGTCACCCCTCCAAGTATTCATGCACGTTGACATTTCATGACCTATATTAGTTTAATGGTTAACATGTTAAACAGTTTTTATAAGATAAACATAAGGCTTTTCAAACTATAAAACTAGTTTTACTAAGTTATACCAGGTGTTCAAGGACTTAATCAATTTCGCTGCTATATGTTGTATATGCTTATGTTATTCATTATATGCTTGTATATCCGTGCACTGAGCGTTATGCTCAACCGTTTTCCTTTCATGTTCCTAAACGGCAGGTACTCAAGGGCGCTGGTAGACTATAAGCGTACGTGTATATGGATTGGAAGATTTCTAACCTTCATTACTTTATGCATTTCATCATACATTTTGCTACTTATTTCTATAGACATTGTTTAGTCCTTTTCCTTTACAGTACTTATGTTTTTGTGTGATGAGCTTATACTTTGGGGTACCGATGTTTGTTTCCGGTATTTCCTTTATGGTCATGTAATGTTTAAGACATTTTTCCTTGTATGTTTTGATGACACGCCATAATCACGCGTGACATTCCATTTACCAAAATGGGGTGTTACAATTGTTGACTCGTTTAAGCATGTGTTTTAGGTAATCAAAGGTGAACGATGGCGGAGCATTGTTGTGGAATGTTGTGGGTTTACTTTTGAAGTGTTGTGATCTAAAACCATTTCTTTCCCTTTTACTTAAGAACAATTTGTTTAATGTCATGTGTACTTTACTAAAACTTTGTGGTTTGATGGTCGAGATCCTTAGGGGATTAAATGCTTTACTCTGATGTTGTTTTAGTATATTATGGGATGAAATGAATGTTTTAGACTATGTGGTAAAATCTTATTTATATTTTATGTGTAAACATCTCATTTTGAGTCGTTCAATATACCTTGTGTGATGATACTTGTGTTAGCACCCAATTGTGTATTTCCGCTTCGCAATGTAAATTGGGGGTGTTAAACCTTGCCCACGTGTGGTCAAGACGCGGTTGAGGTAGAAACGTGTGCGACAGCGGTTTACTAGGCCACATGGGCTCCAGCGATGTTTTTCTATGTTCCATACGTAATGGATACTAGTAGTACCCGTGGGTTGGGCTGCACAGCCCGGCCAAGGACTATACGTCATCATGTCCCCCCAGTCTAGTAGTCGCACGGTATGTTGCGGCTACTAGACTATAAGAGTAACTACCAGCATATTTGAAACTGGACTGGTAAAAATCGCAAATTGTAGCACAAAAGTTTCAAATTCTCCCGTCTAAAATATGCACCTAACCCCCTGTATCCCCTTGTATTGGGAGTTGTGAAAGGTGTATGCCATATGTGACTAACGATTCATCTTCTACCGTTAATTTGAGCAAATGGATGACACGCGACACGCAGTCTTGCGTATAAATAGTAAAACCTAGAAGTATCAATACCTCCAGTCCCCTTTATAAAAAAATTCCTTTACCACCATTATCAAACCTTCATATCCATCTACAGCTTCTACCAGAATCACCTATAAAGTACTGCGACACCCATCATACTTCACGCTTTCAAGATGGTACAACAAATATTTGATATAACCTCGCGAATCTCAAAGAAGGAATTACGTCATTTCACCACAAAATATCATATCCTTGGCAACCTTACACTGAAGTTCCAGGCCCGCAATTCCACATAGGGAGCTTTCCCCCCGGAAAGTAGGAGTCTACACCAGATTCTTCAAATTCTCCAATAACCACATACCTTTATCACGATTTATAGTGGATATTCTAAGCTTTTATGGTATTCATGTATTGCAGCTTCATTGCATAGGCGCAGCAAAATTATCAAACTTTGAAGTCAACTGCTACATCCTTGACATAGACCCGAAAATAAACCTTTTCTGCGCGTTTTATCGCCCATCTTGGATCAATGATTGGATATCTTTCTCAAAGCGATCGGGTCCATTTAAGTGTTACGAGGTAAAACTCGATTCCCTGAGAAACTGGAACAACAAATTCTTTTGGATAGACGGCGCCATCTTCCCCTTCGAATATGATTTTATAACCCAAGAGACTATGAAAAATGATGAACGACCTGAACCATGGACATATAATGCAGAAGACGCCGCAACAATCGACACGAATCGAATCCCTGTACTGGAGTATCCTGAAACATTGTTGTACACCATTGGACATAGCCATAATATCATTATGCGTGACGATCATCTACCCTAATATGATGACTTCGGACATGCTGAGCATTAATATCCCGATTTTCTTTCGGATGCGTGATTATATTAAAATAGCATCTCATACTTTTATTTTCTCCACAGAGATGAGCATGTCCCAATTAATGAGACGCCCGCACCCCCATGCAGTGGCTATGTGACCCCGCCACTGATCGGCAGAAGAACTACCACTAAGAATAACTGTAGGTAGGCATACCATGCACACAGAAGAACAGGAATACAACTCATCACAAGATGTCGAAAGAAGGCTAGTTTTAGACGCAACACCTATTAGCAGCGTTCCTAGACATATGGAGACGTCTTCCTCAGAGGAGGATGAAAACACAAGTAAAAACCGAATGATGTCGTATGTTGAGGAAACAACATCAAGGGATCATTAATCGGAGGATACAATAGCCGTGCACCTAATTCACAAAAGGCCAAAAGAAACGCCCCTTGATGTGCCGCAAAAGATAGCACGAATGGAAATTGGAGATACTTCTTCTGCTAGATACACCACCACGGAGTTTGATGTCTCTTATTCCCCATATGCATATCATTCCTTCAAAGCAAGCTCCTCAGATCCCCTCGTAAAAGCTACTATCCATACCGAAGAACAAAGGTACAACATTTATCGCATATACCTCCAAAACTGATCATTCTTTTATTGTACTGCAGAAAGGTCCTAACCCTCCCTTACATTTCATTTTATAGAGCGGGAACTGAGAAGAATCCCACTATAGATGCTGCTACCATTCCAATATCCGTCGCACAAGATGCTACAATAAGCACTCGCCTTGATGAGGAAGCCAAAATTACCCCAGTCTCATCTACTTCAACATCTCAATCATATGTCTTTATCCTCCAATGGCAAGTATCATCATGTGATTTAACTAAATCCCAGGATTGCAAGAACTTTCTAGACAATATCATCCCCCTGGGCGTTTTCAGCTTCTAGACTTCCTTTCGGACAATCTGTTAGTAAGGGAGGCAACCTGACTGCAACTCATGAAGTATCACTAATGTCCCATTTAAAGAAGAGATATTTAGAATTATTGCAGCGAGCTGAAGCCACAGCCGCAGAATATGCCAGGATACTGGAAGAGAAAAACATTGAACTAGCCCGCGTAAAAGTGAGACTAACACTGACTGAAGCTACAATTCGAATGAATGCGGATACCATCATATCACTACAAGATGAGAAGATCAAATGTTTGGATTCCTTGTCCCAAGAGTGCACAAAGTTAGAAAAGCAGAAGTTGGACAACCAGTGGGAAATGTGATGTAGACTAAAAATAAAGATAAATAAATTGGATCTATTGATTCTAATTGTTAGCCTCAAAATATTGAGTCAAACAAGAATGTTCGGTCATACGTTTATATCTTAATATTTATTAGAACGTTGTAATAGTTAGTTAAAATAGTCGTGACATTACGGGCTTGATGGTTAGCTTAAAAGGCCTCTTTCAAGGTACTAAGCATTTATTCAAGCTCGGCCCAAAACATATATAGTTCATTAGAGAGCCCGCATGTGGGTATAAACACCCTCCTGGCATGTTAGGAGGGTGGTAAGCTTTCATTTCTTAATCTAATTTCACCTAGTTAATCACCTCCTTCTCTCTACTTTCTCTCACTACTTTCTCTCTCTAAAATTCATATCTTTTCCATCTCCTTTCTTTAATATATCTTCATATATTAAGGGACAACAATTGGTATCAATCGCCATGGGGTAGATTTGTGTTTAGTTTGTGGTTAGTATTTTTTATTAGTGTGATTTTAATCTTCAAATTATCTCGTCTCAAAAGAAAATTTGTGTTTTCGAGCTCAAAACCTTCATACAAATTGCCTACAAAGTTGTGGTAAGAATTTGTGTTACTCATTTTGGTGATTTCCACGAAAAAATTGGAAGTTTTGGCTTGATTTTTGGGTAAAAATTCGTCATTTTTAAGTTTTTGGTTCATACAATTTGGAATTTGAGGGTTTGAGAAGTCGGTAACATGGGTTTAGTGAGATTCCGACTTGTGTGTCATAGGTGGGTATTCCGAACTAGATCAAGTATTATATTCAGGATAAGGTTGTGATTATAGTATTCCAAATTAGTAGACGAAAACTTATTCCGAACAAGCTCTAATTCTTATTTATTCCGAATTACATCCCTACAACTTGCGTACAAGATTAAAACCCGCATGATTTTACCATGAATAGCACCCTTAGTAACGTGCGTACAAGATTAATACTTTCCTTTTATAACATGAATACGTTTCACGGATATAAATTACAAGAACTACGTACGTGTTATTACACGATAAGTGTTAAGTACGTATTAATGCACAATAATTATTAACAATAATAATTAAAATCACGAACATGAAATCATGAACGTGAGAATCACGAACATATAATTATGTATTTACGTGTATTATTATTACGATTACGTACAAGTATTTATAATAACACGAATATTTAATAATAACGTAATGTAAATACGAGCACACGAACACGTAAATAATTAGAACACGGAAAAGCTACGGGTTTCCCTTGGTGGGCCCTACAATTCGTGGAAACAAGGAGAAGAGGGGCTCAACCCATGTTTAATTTTACTAAATAACAAATTATGGAAAACATATTTTCATTCACAAAAGAATTTTTAGAAAAACAAAAACCCTAATCTTTATCCTTGCTCTCTCTTGGTCGGCGGCTACATAACCAAAGGTGGTGATTGGTTGATTTTTATTAAACAAATCATTAGAACGTGTTCGTGTATTCATCCTCCATTTATTCTACGTGTTTTGTTAATCCGAAAACCTTTTCTTTTAATTCTTTTTATGTTTTATGCACATATGATCATGGGGGTTTAAAACAAGAATAATAACATGCTAATAATCATGGTGGGGGAAATTAAATAGGGTGTTTTCAGGTTTGGTTGTTCGGTCGGCACATAAACCGAGAGCCAAGGGCTCTCGGTGTCGTTGGTTCGCACCCCAACCGAGACCCATGTCTCGGTGGTGGTGGGTTTTGGTCAACAACAGGGACAAGACACCCCGACATGCGTCGGGGGTGTCTTGTGGTTTTGGGAGGTCTCGGTAGCCAGAGCCCCACCACCGGCTTAAGCCGGTGGCTATTTTAGGCAAGCTGGGGGAACCACGTGTAGGCACCAGGGGGGCCACCGACGCACTGTCGGTGGGAACCTTTTCTGTGTCAGCGGCTAGCCGAGAAGGACAAGACCACCGGCAGCAACCGGTGGCAGTTTGCCGAGAGCAGGGGCAACCGGCTTAGGCCATTTTGCCACTATTTTCGGGTGGGTTTGGTTCGGCCGATTCACGGGATTCACGGGCCGGTTCACGATATGTTTTAATAAAATAATACATGGGTTATGTTTATTATTTTTACAAGTTTAATAGTTTTACAAGTATATTTATTTTACAAGTTAATTAAATTAATTTAACATGGCATATTATTAATTTAATTAAAACATGGACTTAGGTTTATTATTATTATTTAATAATACATGATTTTAACCTAAGTATTTATGTATGTAATTTATACTATAGTAATTAATTAGTTATTAAAACATGACATATAATTAATTAATTATCACGACTTAGGTTATATTAATATAAAAATTAATACATGTTTAACCTAAGTACTTTATATACTTTAATTTAAATAAATCATAATTATATTTAATTAAATCGTATAACATATAATTTATTTAATTAACATGTTATAATTAATAAACTATACTATTAATCACATGACTTAGTATATTTAATCAGTAAAACTTATGCTTATCTTTTTAGCTTATTAATCCAGCTTATTTCTCATTATGGAAACTTTCTATTTCAGGAAACTTACTATTCTTAGAAACTTTCTATTTTAGAAACTTATCTATTTTAAGTAGTTAATCTATTTTTGGAAACTTTCTATTTTTGGAAACTTTGTATTTTTAGGAAACCTGCTATTTTTAGAAAGTTACTTATTATTACACAACAAGTATAATAATACAAGAATATCAGTTAATACTTAATCAGAAGACTTAAAACACATGATAAATACAGTATAACATCAAAATCAGTAAAACAAGACTAAAACATATAAAACAAGTCAAGACATACTATAATCAGTTACGTACACAGTAAGAAGAATACTTATACATGTACCCTTTTATGTAGCATTAGTAAGATCGGAGTAGGACTTCCTTTCGTTCTTCTTTTTCGTTCACTAGACACAAGGTACGGATTCTCCGTCCTTCAGTATGGACATTCTTTCCTTATTAGTATTCCCCGTATGCAGCCAACTGTTTTCCCAGTATATGTTTTATATGTTTTGATTTGCTTGTGTTTAATTTAAATACCTAAGCCATATACATGCATGACCAGTTCCACCTAGTTATGGAGGTACCATAACCATAACACTGGAGGCACCAGTGTTATGACTTCACCACGACGGAGTGATAGCTCGTGGCGTCCCTTTCAGCTTTTGGCCATATTATTATATTATCATGTGGAGCGTATGGGTGCATCCTAGGTTACATGTTTTAGCAGATTATTCAGGTGAATGTGGTGTGTGCCTTGCATCCTTCACAAGGAGTTGATCCCTCCTACCCGAACTTATATTAATTAGAGGCAACCCCTCTAATTGCATGATGAGGTCACCCCTCCAAGTATTCATGCACTTTGATATTTTATGACCTATATTGGCTTAATGGTTAACATGTTAAACAGTTTTTATAAGATAAACATAAGGCTTTTCAAACTATAAAACCAGTTTTACTAAGTTATACCAGGTGTTCCAGGACTTAGTCATTTTCGCTGCTATATGTTGTATATGCTTATGTTATTCATTCTATGCTTGTATATCCGTGCACTGAGCGTTATGCTCAGCCGTTTACCTTTCATGTTCCCAAACGGCAGGTACTCAAGGGCGCTGGTAGACTATAAGCGTACGTGCATATGGATTGGAAGCTTTCTAACCTTCATTACTTTATGCATTTCATCATACATTTTGCTACTTATTTCTATGGACATTGTTTAGTCCTTTTCCTTTACAGTACTTAGGTTTGTGTGTGATGAGCTTATACTTTGAGGTACCTGATTGTGGTAAAATACGACCTTTTAGGAAAAAGGCGTAAAAGCGGAAAGTATTAAGTGATGATTTAGGAAAATCAAGCACTAATGACCTAAATGAAGTTCAAGTTCGTTTCCCAAGGTGAATAATTCGTAATTGCTTTGAGATTAATATTGGTTAGAAAGGGATGAGAAAAGAGGATGACGAAGACGTGAAATTAATTACTACTAAGACTTAACGTAAAACCGTAAAATAAGCTAAAATAAAAATTAATTCTAAAAATTACCAAAAAGTCACCAAAAATCAAGATAAATAAACTAAGAGTTTACCAATGATCAAAACTTTTTCAAACCTTTTAATTAATTAAATATTCAATTTTTAAATGCTAATTAAAGCCCTAAAAATCAAATTAATTATCAAAAAGCCCAAATAAAGATTTTTCACTTGGTAAACCTCTAAAATTACGTAAAAAGATTAAAAACTATTTTTAGAAATTTTTAAACTAAGAAAAACTATTTAAAATGATTTAAAAACTATTAAAACTTAAAATAATTATAAAAATAAGTGATAAAATTAATCTAAGAGTTGCAAAAATCCTATTTTAATGTATTTAAGCTAAGAAAAAAGTAAAAAGTGCAAAAATGTGAAATTTGAAAAATAATAATAAAATAATATTAAAATAATATTAAAAATCCAAAAATTATAAAAAAATTCTAAAAACTTGCAAACTAGTTTATTTTGACCTAATTAAACAGAAAATGAAAGTGAAATGACAAGAATACCCCTATTGGGTCCTCAAATGGGCCAAAACCAAAATCAGTCAACACAAATGGGCTTTTTAGCCCATAAAGTCAAACTTGGCACAATTGACTTGGAAAAGCCCAATATGACTCAAAATTCAATTCTAAACACAAAACTCTAAAGGCCTAAAAGCTGAAAGTGAGCTTATCACAGCTTATTAAGCAAACAGCTTATCCTTATTGGGCTTTTTAGCCCATTTAGCAATAAGCTAATGCCATAAGCTCTAATTTGACACACAACCTTCTTTTGCGATGCTTAAGAGATCTGTAATAAGAAATTTTTAAAAAGCACACTCAATAAGCCAGAAATAAGCAAAGTACAAATCCACAAAATGACAAAATAGTCGCGTTTGAGATTTACGGCACCTCAGAAGCTCTAGTTTTTTGCAAAAGCTCACAAATAGTTTAACTAAGAATAATCAATCAAGAAAATCACAAAAAGCCAAGTCGAATAAGCTGTGAGAACCAATAAGCACTCTGAAAAAGCCAAATAAGCTAGTTTCCTAGCAAAAGCTTAACCAAAAGACTTGTAACCTTCCAGACTTGATATTAAGCTGAGAAAAATGAGTTCTATTACAAAAACTAAGTTGTTGCATGTACCAATAAGCAAAACAGATTCAATAAGCTATGTGACCAAGTTTGACCAAAAGTCAAACGCTGATAAGTGAAATTCAAACGCTGAAAAGCACAAATTGGACGTTGACAGACTTAATGAAGTGTTTAGACTTGTTTTTCACCCTACTGGTCAAGGTTTGATTGCAAACCTTGTGAATCAAAGCCTACCAGTTGAGTAGTCTTGACAAGTTTTGGCACAATTAAGCCAATAAGCCAGTAAGCTTATAAGCTATCAATAGATAAATCCAAGTAGCCAAATAACCTCACAAGCAACACACAAATAGAATCCAAGCAACAAAACAACAATCCTTATACTAGAAATCACAATGCAACACCAAATGAGGTGGTCACTTTGCTGATGCAAATGACCACTTCAGCCAACTTTGATAAGCTATAACAAACACAATAAGCCACCAAATTCAACAACCAGATAACCAATAGATAGCTTATCAATGAAACTATTCCCAAACCTGATTTCAGACCTTAGATCCAAGTAACAAAGAAGTTATTGGATCTGATGTGTTTGACCAATTCCAAAACACTTTTTATCAGATTTTAACAAAACTTCCAATCCTTTTTCCAAACTTTCAGAGACTTAACCAATGACTAAAACTTGTTCAAAATGACTTGTTTAGACCACCCAAACCCTAAGAACCAAGGGCACAAGGCCACAAGGCCTTATGAACCAGTAAACCCAAACAGACCTTAATCAACCACTTTTCAAAGCAACTTGTGATTTTTAAACATAACCTACTGATTTTATCATTCAAACAGCTACTCTAGGTGACAACTAACAGATTGCAACCATAAAACACAAAGCACAAACACGGAATCACCAAATCATATACCAAAATGCAAAACAGGCAGTAACATGAATCTTTAGAGGAATCTTAAACAAGGGATTATACCTGCCCTCCACAACATCCTAGGAGGGCCAGCTATGCTCCTTGGACCTTGTTCAACAACTAGAACAAGACCAAGGTTCTTCAAAAAGGAAGATCAAAACCTTCTGATGTTCAAAGTAGAACAGGTTTTGATTATGATATGTCTTCAACACAAATCAGCAAACAACTCAACCAGAAGCTCAAAACTCTTCTCAGGCTTGGTGTCAACAAGCTTGAAGGAGCTTAAGCCTTTGGCTAAGGGTTAGTACACAATAATAAGCAAATTCAGAAACCTCTTTTCAAGCTTTTTCAAACTTGAAAAACTTACCAAACATAAACGTCCTTGAACCAAATGATTCAAGCACACTTATAACAACAAATGGAACTCAGAATCACCTTTAAACAACACCAACTTTCAAAAACATAAAAATGAATTACAATTTTCTCAAAATACCAACTTTTATAAATTTCAAAAAGGAATTACAAGTTTAAAAGGTAAAACTGGAACAAAGGGACTCTTACATGTTGAGGTCTCCTTTTATAGGAAAATGGATACAAAGCACTATTCATAAACCCTAGAAGTGAAATTCCAATATTATCCTTGAGGTCTTCTAGACGATTCTTGGTTGTGAGTTGTCCAAAATGATCCAAACCATTTAAAATAGCTTTGGAGTGAAGCAAAGAGTATTGGTTGTTGATCTTAACACGTGGCAGTACTTGGGGAATAAGTTGACATGTGATGGGTGAAACGGTTTTGAGTGTGGGACCCTTTGGTGAGTGTGAGTAAGGGTTTTAATGTTGGGATGGGTTTCTGGGCGTGTGAATTAAGCGTTGGTAAGGGTAATTGAAATTTACCCTTTGTTTTAAGTGGGATGGTAACTGGGTGGGATGAATGGTAAACAGTAAGGTATTGATCCGATTTTGGGGGAGAAAAGGTGTTTGGCGCGTGTTTGTTGTGTTTAAACTTTAGGAAATGGCGGGTAGTAGCTCTTGTGTTTTGGTGAAGTTTGTAAAACGTGTTTATTCCGCCATAACACTCCTTTCCTTTGTTAATAAACGTTCATTTTTCATACTTTTGCCACCAAACTTTTCCAAAAAGGTTTAAAGAGTTATTTTTGCCATGTTTTCATAATTGAAGGACTGATTTTAGACTTTGTTGATCTTCAATGGTCTTCAATGCATCTTTGTCTTCATGAAGGACCATAATTGACAAATTAGATTTTGATGAGGGACTAATCTTGCCATTTCTTCCAAGTTGAAGGACCTTTTTGCAATTTTGACAAACTTAAGGGACCAAACTTGTAATTATGAATTCACAAGGGTTTTAAGTGTCATTTCTTCATTGTTTGAGGATCAATCTTGCATATCTTCAAGTCTTCAAGGGTAATTGTTGGATAATTCATGAACTAGGGCCCGGTTCTTTGTACGGCTTCGTTTCTCGTGTCCGTTTTTCCTTGTTTCATGTGATCTTTTGTCTTTTTCACGATATCCATACCTAAAATAGACAAGTAAACAAACACAAGCATGTATATGGTATTTTATTACATTTGTATGCATTTAAAGCCCGAAAAGAACGATGAGATCATGTATAAATGCCATCTCATCACTCCCCCATACTAAGCCATTGTCGTGCCCTCACGCAATGCTAGAGTAAAGTCTCTAAGCATCACCAAAGTTCAGTTTTATTAACCTTTATTGAAAAGTAAAAGACTTGCAACAATACTACGAAAATGTGTAAAGACATAATGTATGATTTTCATCACGAATGTGACTTTTACGGTCAAACAATAGAAACAAGTAAATGTCCCTTAGAGTAAATTTCGTCATCCTTGATTGTCATACATTCCATGCTAAATGCAAAAGTGAGATCATTGTTGGTACAAGTCACAATGCTAACACTACTCATACGTCCAAATTGTGTAATACTTTTTCTCCCCGTAATCCTAGTTATTATAAAAGGAAATGGGTTACTAGCATTTTTTAACTATTTGTCATGGATCACAAGTGATTCATATTGACTTATTTGAGTAGTTATTAGTCCGAAAGCAAAGTAGCATGATTTAATCGATAGTTAGCCGCAGGACAAAATCTTTTAAAACGGCTTCTCGTGTATCTCCTTAAGTTCATATCTTGGCATAACTCGTTTCACGATTTGAGACCTTTCTCGGACCGATATTTGGCATGTACTTCATACTTCAAATCTTGTGAAGACGTTCTTGAAATTATGCTCTTCTCTTCATATATTTGGAATTTCTTCACTTGACGTTTTTGAGAGATTCTTCATATTTGGACCACGACTTCATCATTTTTCTTCAATCATTATTTTGGACTTTGATATACAACGATCCGCCTCCTTTTCGAACTTGGATATATTTATCCTCATACCTTGTAAGGGTCTTTTTGGATAGACTTTCTCCATGATCTTTAGGGAGTAATTGCTTTTCGTCATGTGCCTCGATCCTTCATATTGATTTAGGAATAATGATACTTCACATCATCTTGGATCTTTAGCAACAAAATAGTGTTCCTCATGCCTTGTTAGGGCCTTATTGGATAATCACCAATCTTTGCGTCCCGCTTCAGTAAGTTATGTCTTGGCTATGAACTCTATTCAACCCCGAGCAACTTTTAAACGATCTTGCGCTAGAGGCTAAGTAACCTTTCAAATCGTACGACCTTACTTATTGCAATTATTTTTATTCCTAATGCATTGATCTTATGGGAAGAAAAAGCCACAATTAAAGACATATGAGTTTTTGAAATAACATTTCATGTTCTACGTTTAGCATGATCACTTGTCTAACTCTATCACTTCTCGTTCTTCACTATATAAAGACCTCTAATTAAAGAGACTCGTGAATACTTAGCCATGCAAGTCAAAATTAAGCCAAATTTGGATTAGCTTTCATTAAGACTATATCAAATCAAAGTTTTGGGTTTTCAAGCCACCTATAGGATCTTGCACTTTCCTGGACCTTTTCAAGTTTAGAGAATGCATTTTATAGTTCCCTTGATAAGTGACTTTCTAGGATCAATTATAGGAACTTGCGAAAAGTTCTTGTTCTTAACCCGTATGAGCTAAGACTTTCGCATTTTAAAGCTCCCTATATAAAAGTCTAGCAAAACTTGAATTGAGCGGGTTAAGGAATGTAAATGGCTCCAAATGCCCATCATGTCAAAAATTAGCTCTTATTCTACCCATCGGAAAATATACATCCGTGTCTTAAAAACACTTATGAAAACTAAGAAAAATTTTAAAATTTGGCCATTTTTAGCCTTATTAGCAACAAAACAAAACATTGAAAGTTGGAAAGCGTGAGGGCGTAGCAAAGCATGTATCTATTCACCCCCAATAATAAAAGTAAACATTGTCCTCAATGTTTCGAGTCTAAAGGTGGAGCACCCCCATACTAGAGACGAAGAATCGAATGCTTAGGATCTAGCATGGAAGGGGTGATCAACAATATATCTAAAGCCGTTTATTAAGTATGCTAAAAGATAATTGTTAGAACAATAAAGGATATGTCAATGGATTCGTGAAAAACTTCTTCAAGCAAACGATGGAGGCTCACGTAAACGAACACGAGAGTCTTCAATCGTAGATGATGATGATGATCTAGATAACACAATCACAAACAACCACGAGACAACGAGTTGGAAGGGCACAAATCCCCTCTCATTAGTTATTAGTAAGCATAACAGGATAAGCATGGGATCTCCCCCACGAGGCACCTCGTTTTTGATTACCGAGTCATGAGCTCGACTCGATCCCCTCAATGCTAATTATCATTGGGGAAGGTGACTTGGTCGAGGTCAACCATTGAAGGAATTTCCCCACCAAAGTAGTGCTTAAGCCTATGTCCATTCACTTTGAAGTTAGGACCATCATCTTGAGCTAGCTCGATGGTCCCATAAGGAAACACTTGTGTAACGGTGAAAGGACCCGACCAACGAGATTTCAATTTCCCGGAAAATATCTTAAGTCGAGAGTTAAAAAGTAACACTTGATCACCAACATTAAAAACCTGGTTTTTAATCTTTGCATCATGAAACTTTTTAGTCTTTTCTTTGAAAATCAATGAATTTTCATAAGCATTGTCTCTTAATTCATCCAATTCATTCAATTGTATTTTCCGGTGATCTCCCGCGGTCTTCAAGTCAAAGTTTGCATGCTTAAGGGCCCAATATGCCTTGTGCTCCAATTCAATGGGCAAATGACAATTCTTCCCATAGACTAACTTATAAGGAGTGCAACCGATAGGTGTCTTATAAGCGGTCCTAAAGGCCCATAAAGCGTCATCGAGTTTGTCGGACCATGAAGCACGGTTTTCTCCAATCGACCTCTCTAAAATCCTCTTCAAAGCTCGGTTCGAAACCTCGACTTGCCCACTCGTTTTCGGGTGATAAGCCATAGAAAGACGATGAGTAACTCCATATTTCTTTAAGACCTTCTCGAATTGGTCATTACAAAAATGGGTTCCACGATCGCTTATAATAGCACGAGGGGTTCCGAACCGAGAGAATAGTTGCTTTAAAAACTTCACTACCACACGAGCATCATTAGTAGGTAAAGCCTTAGCTTCCACCCACTTAGAAAGGTAGTCCACCGCGACGAGGATATACTTGTTACCATGAGATGATGGGAACGGCCCCATAAAGTCTATGCCCCAAATGTCGAAAATATCACACACTTGAATTATGTTCTGCGGCATTTCATCATGTTGAGACGATTTTCCTTGACGTTGGCACGAATCACACGACTTCACAAGTGCGTGTGCATCACGATAGATAGAAGGCCAAAAGAAGCCGGCATCGAACACTTTCTTAGCCATGAGATTAGCACCGTGGTGACCACCCGTGGGTCCCTCGTGACAAGCTCTAAGGATATTAGAAGCTTCGGCACCAAAAACACAACGTCGAACGAGTTGATCCGCACAAACCCGAAAGATATAAGGGTCGTCCCAAAAATAGAACTTGACATCACGAAAGAATTTTCGCTTTTGTTGTGTCGTCATACCCTTGATTATGAAATTCCCCGCATGGTAATTGGAAATGTCGGCAAACCATGGGGTGGTGTCTTTAGAATTCACTACACCAAGAGTCTCGAGAGGAAATGTTTCCGTGATTTCCTTGTTCTCGAAAACATCTTTGTGAGGATCTTCTATACGAGAGAGATGATCGGTCGCTAGATTCTCGGCTCCTTTTTTGTCAAGCACGGTGACATCAAATTCTTGGAGCAGGAGCATCCAACGAAGCAATCTCGGCTTAGCATTTTACATAGATAAGAGATACTTGATAGCCGAATGGTCGGTATACACGATGCTTTTAGTTAAGACGAGATAAGGTCGGAATTTCTCAAAAGCATAGACCACGGCAAGGAATTCCTTTTCCGTTGTGGTGTACTTTAATTGAGCCTCGGTCATCGTCTTACTAGCATAATGGATAGGATAGAAATGCTTTTCATAGAGTTGCCCTAAGACGGCCCCTATGGCATAATCACTTGCATCACACATGATTTCAAAGGGTAATTCCCAATTAGGAGCAACAAGAATGGGAGCTTCGGTAAGTTTCCTTTTAAGAGTTTCGAAAGCTCTAACACAATCCTCATTGAAATTAAAAGGAGCATCCTTCTCGAGAAGGAGTGTCATAGGTCGAGAGATTTTCGAAAAGTCTTTGATGAAACGACGATAAAAGCCCGCGTGGCCTAGGAAACTCCTAACTCCCTTAACGGTTTTGGGATGAGGTAACTTGGCGATGACGTCTACCTTAGCTTTATCGACCTCAATCCCCACTTTAGAGACCTTATGTCCTAAGACGATTCCTTGTTTACACATAAAATGACATTTTTCCCAATTAAGCACAAGATTGGTTTCTTCACAACGTTTTAACATTTGCTCGGGATTAGATAAACACGACGTGAACGAATTGCCAAACACCAAAAAGTCATCCATAAACACTTCCATTGACTTCTCGATCATATCATGAAAAATTGCCATCATACACCGTTGAAACGTAGCCGTTGCATTACAAACTCCGAAAGGCATCCTACTATAAGCAAACGTTCCATAAGGACACGTAAACGTAGTCTTCTCTTGATCACGAGGGTCGATAGGGATTTGAAAGTAACCAGAAAAACCATCTAAAAAGCAATAAAATTCATTTCCCGCGAGGCGCTCCAACATTTGATCCATGAAGGGCAAAGGAAAGTGGTCTTTACGAGTGGCGTCATTTAACTTTCTGTAGTCAATAAACACCCTCCAACCAGTCACAACACGAGTGAAAATTAACTCGTTGTTTTCATTAGGCACAACAGTCATTCCACCCTTTTTAGGGACACAATGGATTGGGCTCACCCATGGGCTATCAAAAATAGGATAAATCATTCCCGCGTCAAGGAGTTTCAAAACTTCCTTTTTAATGACATCGTGAATTTTGGGATTCACCCTTCTTTGACTTTGAATTGCGGGTTTGTAGTCCTCCTCCATTAAAATCTTGTGAGTACAAAATTTTGGGTCAATACCCTTAATGTCGGAAATTTTCCACGCAATTGCCCTTTATGAGCTTTAAGAACTTTCAAGAGCTCGTTTTTTACATAATTAGCAAGACCTCTTGTAATAATAACCGGAAACTTGTCATCACCTTCCAAGAATGCGTATTCAAGGTGAGAAGGAAGATCTTTCAATTCGAGGATAGGTGGTTCCTTGATTGAAGATTTTGGTTCAACACTCATAACTTCCATCGGCGGAAGAAATGGTGGAAATAGAAGTATCGTCACTAATCAACACCTCATCTTCATTGTCGATTTCATTTGAAGTGAAATCGCCTCCTTGGAATGGAGTGAGATTTGGTGTAGAATTAGCAAGAATCGGATCCAAAATAGTGGGATTGCCACTTGACGAGCTATCGGAAAAACCCAACACTTCTTGTGAAAAATCATCGCAAACCACATCAACTAAGTCAATGTGATTGATGGTAGCGATTGCATAAACATGAGAAGGTTTTGAGTTTTGAGTAGCGTTTATAAAAAGTTCCTCTTCGTTGAATCTCAAAGTGATAGTTCTTGCATGAACGTCGATAAGTGATCTCGAGGTGTCTAAAAATGAACGACCTAAAATTAGAGGAACTTGAGGATCCGCGGGGATATCAGCTACTATAAAATCAGCGGGATAGTAGAACTTCCCCACTTTCACGAAAACATCTTCGGCTACTCTACATGCTAAAATCGTAGAATGATCGGCCATCTCGATAGACATGTTCGAAGGAATAAGAGCCGGAAGCGAAAGTGATTTCCAAATGGAAAATGGCATCAAATTAATGCTCGCACCAAGATCGGCCAAGGCGAGGCATTCTTTCATATCTTGTATGTCACAAGGAATGAGAAACTTTCCGGGGTCACCAACTTTTTCCGGTATGCGGTTAAGATAAACCGAAGAACAATTAGCAAGCTTTGAAAGCTTTTCCTTATCGCTCATCATACTTTTAAAAGTGGAAGCGAAACGAGGCATATACAACAACGCGTCGTCTAAACTCACATCAAAATGCACTTGTTGAAACATTTTTATAAAAAGCTCGATTTGTTGTTTGTTACGTTCTTGCAATTTCTCTTTGTTTCGTCTCGAGGGGTAAGGTAAGGGTGGTGTGGGTTGGACATTAGGCAACGGGCGTGGAATCTCGGGTTCCACAATTGGTATTGGTTCAACTGTAGGTGTGGTATGAGCGGTACTTCGTGGGATTGTAATATGCTCCATTTTGACCATCACCTCGGGCTCTTTCTCGATTTCCTTCTCCGTAGAAGTACTTGGTCGAGAGATTGGTTCCTTGAAAGTTTTATCACTTCGTGTAGTAATAACCTTCCCTTTCTCCCTTCGGGTTTGCAATGGTATCACTAGGAAGACCACCCGAGGAAGAGGGTTTACACATGATTGCTTCAAACATTTTTGCCATTCGGTCCTCAAATTTTGATTGCCTAGCATCCGCTTTTAACAATTCTTGCTTAATCTCATGTTGTCCTTGTTCCATCTTTTGTTGATTTTGTTGAAGACGTTGGACATTTCCTTCCATTTTATTTTCATGAGTTTTAAGTTCATTAGCAAGTTCGTTTTAAGCTCGTTTTTCAACTCGAATCTTAAGCTAATCATCTCACGTTGCATGTTATCAAATTTAGCATCATTTGCTTTAGCATAATCCAAAAATTCTCCTTGAAGATTTTTAGTGTGAGCATTTTGAAAACCTTGTGTAGTGTTTTGAAAATCACGGTTTTGGTTTTGATTAGTGACTTGTCTATTCCCACTTTGATAATTCCCTTTGTTGTAGTTACGTGAATTGCCTTGATAATTACCACCTTGGTTGTTGTTTCGATAGTTATTAGCATTTTGATTTGGTGGAGCTTGATTTGGGCGGGAACCTTGACCGTTTTGGTTATAAGTTCCCGTTGCTACATAAGCACTCGAAGTGTTACCATCCGCGGTAATGCACTCAGAAAGATCATGAGCTCCACCACAAGACAAACTTTTATTATTTCTTTGCACAAATCTTGAAATCTCATTTTTCAAATGTGTTGTTTTAGATGGTGGAAAAATTTTGTTCACAAACTTAGAAACGAGATCACCCCATGTCAAAATTGAATTTGGCGGTTCTTATCAAGCCAAATTTTAGCGGGTCCATCTAACGAGTATGGAAACAACATCATCTTAATCGCGTCATGTGGAACATCCTTAAACTTGCTAGTAGCGGTGAGACGGTTAAAATTCCTTATGTTATAATGCGGGTTGTCTTTCTCATGACCTCTAAACTTATTAGCTTGCAACATCGACATTAAACCCGTCTTAATCTCGAAATTCTCCGTAAGGATAGCGGGAATCACAATGGCCTCTCCAAAACCCTCGATGGGTGCTTGTAGCAACTCCATCATAGTACGATTAGCCATGACGACTTCTTGTTCTACAATAGGTTCAACAATTGGAGGTTGTTCTTCAATCAACGTCTCTTGATTGGCTTTCTTTTGAAGACGTTTACGAGCTCGTTTTGCTTGATTACGAGTGATCATAAACTTCACGAAGAATGGGAGGTGAGCAAAGAAGATTCTTTTTGGGTGTTTTGTGAATTTTCAATTTTTTTTTGTGTTTTTGATTGTTTTTAATTTTTTTGGATTTTGGTGTATCTTCGTAGACAACAATCTACCAAATCTCTCCTCGAATCAAACTCTTGATTAAAGAAGCCTCAAAGGAATAAAAACGATCACGTGGAGTGATCGCCTTCGAATGACTTTAAAACTTTGGTGAAAACCAATTTGTTCAAGAGGGTTTAATCACAAAGAAAACCAAGCAAATATATTATACATAATAATACTTTGGGCGGCAAAACCCTCGATTAGCCTTCAATCTCAAAATAATCACAAGCAAGCGGGGAAACGAGGCGGCGCGAAGCACTTAAGAGCCTTTCTACTTAGGGTATATTTTATAATACCCGCCTTATACCCACCTTATAGTTCGTATTTTTCAAAATCGAGCTTCACGAAAGTATTTATCTATTTTTGCCTTTTTTTTTGTTTGAGATTCGGATACAATAATTAGGAGATCAAATCCCAATTAAGGTTGTGTTTTCACACTTTTGGAGATATTTTGTATTTATTGTGATACTTAATACAATATAGTAATAATTTCATAAGAAAAACCAATAAAACCGATAATACGTATTAGTAGATTTCTACTAATACAAATACTATTTATGGTTACTATTAAAAACAACAAGAAAAATTAATCACGACACACCTCCCTGGCAGCGGCGCCAAAATGATTGTGGTAAAATACGACCTTTTAGGAAAAAGGCGTAAAAGCGGAAAGTATTAAGTGATGATTTAGGAAAATCAAGCACTAATGACCCAAATGAAGTTCAAGTCCGTTTCCCAAGGAGGTATATGTGTGTGAATAATTTGTAATTGGTTTGAGATTAATATTGGTTAGAAAGGGATGAGAAAAGAGGATGACGAAGACGTGAAATTAATTACTACTAAGACTTAACGTAAAACCGTAAAATAAGCTAAAATAAAATATAATTCTAAAAATTACCAAAAATTCACCAAAATTCAAGATAAATAAACTAAGAGTATACCAATGATCAAAACTTTTTCAAACCTTTTAATTAATTAAATATTCAATTTTTAAATGCTAATTAAAGCCCTAAAAATTAAATTATTTATCAAAAAGCCCAAATAAAGATTTTTCACTTGGTAAACCTCTAAAATGACGTAAAAAGATTAAAAGCTATTTTTAGAAGTTTTTAAACTATGAAAAACTATTTAAAATGATTTAAAAACTATTAAAACTTAAAATAACTATAAAAATTAATCTAAAAGTGATAAAATTAATCTAAGCGTTGCAAAAATCCTATTTTAATGTATTTAAGCTAAGAAAAATGTAAAAAGTGCAAAAATGTGAAATTTGAAAAATAATAATCAAATAATATTAAAATAATATTAAAAATCCAAAAATTATAAAAAATTCTAAAAACTTGAAAACTAGTTTATTTTGACCTAATTAAACAGAAAATGAAAGTGAAATGACCAGAATACCCCTATTGGGCCCTCAAATGGGCCAAAACCAAAATCAGTCAACACAAATGGGCTTTTTAGCCCATAAAGTCAAACTTGGCCCAATTGACTTGGAAAAGCCCAATCTGACTCAAAATTCAATTCTAAACACAAGACTCTAAAGGCCCAAAAGCTAAAAGTGAGCTTATCACAGCTTATTAAGCAAATAGCTTATCCTTATTGGGCTTTTTAGCCCATTAAGCAATAAGCTAATGCCATAAGCTCTAATTTGACACACAACCCTATTTTGGGATGCTTATGAGATCTGTAAAAAGAAATTTTTAAAAAGCACACTCAATAAGCCAGAAGTAAGCAAAGTACAAATCCACAAAATGAAAAAATAGTCGGGTTTGAGATTTAGGGCACCTCAGAAGCTCTAGTTTTTTGCAAAAGCTCACAAATTGCTTAACTAAGAATAATCAATCAAGAAAATCACAAAAAGCCAAGTAGAGTAAGTTGTGAGAACCAATAAGCACTCTGAAAAAGCCAAATAAGCTAGTTTCCTAGCAAAAGCTTAACCAAAAGACTTGTAACCTTCCAGACTTGATATTAAGCTGAGAAAAATGAGTTCTGTTACAAAAACTAAGTTGTTGCATGTACCAATAAGCAAAACAGATTCAATAAGCTATGTGACCAAGTTTGACCAAAAGTCAAACGCTGATAAGTGAAATTCAAACGATGACAAGCACAAATTGGACGTTGACAGACTTAATGAAGTGTTTAGACTTGTTTTTCACCCTGCTGGTCAAGGTTTGAGTGCAAACCTTGTGAATCAAAGCCTACCAGTTGAGTAGTCTTGACATGTTTTGGCACAATTAAGCCAATAAGCCAGTAAGCTTATAAGCTATCAACAGATAAATCCAAGTAGCCAAATAACCTCACAAGCAGCACACAAATAGAATCCAATCAACAAAACAACAATCCTTATACTAGAAATCACAATGCAACACCAAATGAGGTGGTCACTTTGCTGATGCAAATGACCACTTCAGCCAACTTTGATAAGCTATAACAAACACAATAAGCCACCAAATTCAACAACCAGATAACCAATAGATAGCTTATCACCCAAACTATTCCCAAACCTGATTTCAGACCTTAGATCCAAGTAATAAAGAAGTTATTGGATCTGATGTGTTTGACCAATTCCAAAACACTTTTTATCAGATTTTAGCAAAACTTCTAATCCTTTTTCCAAACTTTCAGAGACTTAACCAATGACTAAAACTTGTTCAAAATGACTTGTTTAGACCACCCAAACCCTAAGAACCAAGGGCACAAGGCCACAAGGCCTTATGAACCAATAAACCCAAACAGTCCTTAATCAACCACTTTTCAAAGCAACTTGTGATTTTTAAACATAACCTACTGATTTTATCATTCAAACAGCTACTCTAGGTGACAACTAACAGATTGCAACCATAAAACACAAAGCAAAAACACAGAATCACCAAATCATATACCAAAATGCAAAATAGGCAGTAACATGAAATTTTAGAGGGATCCTAAACAAGGGATTATACCTGCCCTCCACAACATCCTAGGAGGGCCAGCTATGCTCCTTGGACCTTGTTCAACAACTAGAACAAGACCAAGGTTCTTCAAAAAGGAAGATCAAAACCTTCTGATGTTCAAAGTAGAACAGGTTTTGATTATGATATATCTTCAACATAAATCAGCAAACAATTCAACCAAGAGCTCAAAACTCTTATCACGCTTCGTGTCAAAAAGCTTGAAGGATCTTAAGCCTTTGGCTAAGGGTTAGTACACAATAATAAGCAAATTCAGAAACCTCTTTTCAAGCTTTTTCAAACTTGAAAAACTTACCAAACATAAACGTCCTTGAACCAAATGATTCAAGCATACTTATAACAACAAATGGAACTTAGAATCACCTTTAAACAACACCAACTTTCAAAAACATAAAAAAGAATTACAATTTTCTCAAAATACCAACTTTTATAAATTTCAAAAAGGAATTACAAGTTTAAAAGGTAAAACTGGAACAAAGGGACTCTCATAGGTTGAGGTCTCCTTTTATAGGCAAATGGATACAAAGCACTATTCATAAACCCTAGAAGTGAAATTCCAATATTATCCTTGAGGTCTTCTAGACGATTCTTGGTTGTGAGCTGTCCAAAATGATCCAAACCGTTTAAAATAGCTTTGGAGTGAAAGCAAAGAGTATTGGCTGTTGATCTTGACACGTGGCAGTACTTGGGGAATAAGTTGACATGTGATGGGTGAAACGGTTTTGAGTGTGGGACCCTTTGGTGAGTGGGAGTGAGGGTTTTAAGGTTGGGATGGGTTACTGGGCGTGTAAATTAAGCGTGGGTAAGGGTAATTGAAATTTACCCTTTGTTTTAAGTGGGATGGTAACTGGGTGGGATGAATGGTAAACAGTAAGGTTTTGATCCGATTTTGGGGGAGAAAAGGTGTTTGGCACGTGTTTGTTGTTTTTAAACTTTGGGAGATGGCAGTAGTAGCCCTTGTGTTTTGGTGAAGTTTGTAAAACGTGTTTATTCAGCCATAACACTCCTTTCCTTTGTTAATAAACTTTCATTTTTCATACTTTTGCCACCAAACTTTTCCAAAAAGGTTTAAAGGGTTATTTTTGCCATGTTTTCATAATTGAAGGACTGATTTTGGACTTTGTTGATCTTCAAAGGTCTTGAATGCATCTTTGTCTTCATGAAGGACCATAATTGACAAATTAGATTTTGATGAGCGACTAATCTTGCCATTTCTTCAAAGTTGAAGGACCTTTTTGAAATTTTGACAAACTTAAGGGACCAAACTTGTAATTATGAATTCACAAGGGTTTTAAGTGTCATTTCTTCATTGTTTGAGGATCAATCTTGCATATTTTCAAGTCTTCAAGGGTAATTGTTGGATAATTCATGAACTAGGGCCCGGTTCTTTGTACGGCTTCGTTTCTCGTGTCCGTTTTTCCTTGTTTCTTGTGATCTTTTGTCTTTTTCACGATATCCATACCTAAAATACACAAGTAAACAAACACAAGCATATATATGGTAGTTTATGACATTTTTATGCATTTAAAGCCCGAAAAGAACGATGAGATCATGTATAAATGCCATCTCATTAGTACCGATGTTTGTTTCCGGTATTTCCTTTATGGTCGTGTAATGTTTAAGACATTTTTCCTTGTATGTTTTGATGACACGCCATAATCACGCGTGACATTCCATTTACCAAAATGGGGTGTTACAATTGTTGACTCGTTTAAGCATGTGTTTTAGGTAATCAAAGGTGAACGATGGCGGAGCATTGTTGTGGAATGTTGTGGGTTTACTTTTGAAGTGTTGTGATCTAAAACCTTTTCTTTCCCTTTTACTTAAGAACAATTTGTTTAATGTCATGTGTACTTTACTAAAAATTTGTGGTTTGATTGTTGAGATCCTTGGGGGATTAAATGCTTTACTCTGATGTTGTTTTAGTATATTATGGGATGAAATGAATGTTTTAGACTATGTGGTAAAATCTTATTTATCTTTTATGTGTAAACATCTCATTTTGAGTCGTTTAATATACCTTGTGTGATGATACTTGTGTTAGCACCCAATTGTGTATTTCTGTTGCGCAATGTAAATTGGGGGTGTTCAACCTTGTCCACGTGTTGACGCGGTTGAGGTAGAACCGTGTGCGACAACGGTTTACTAGGCCACATGGGCTCCAACGCTATTTGTCTATGATCCATACGTAATGGATACTGGTAGTACCCTTGGGTTGGGCTGCACAGCCCGGCCAAGGACTATATGTCATCATGTCCCCCCCCCCCCCCAGTCTAGTAGTCGCACGGTATGCTGCGGCTACTAGACTATAAGAGTAACTACCAACATATTTGAAACTGGATTGGTAAAAAATCGCAAATTGTAGCAAAGAAGTTTCAAATTCTCCCGTCTAAAATATGCACCTAACCCTCCTGTATCCCCTTGTATTGGGAGTTATGAAAAGTGTATGACATATGTGACTAACGATTCATCTTTTATCGTTAATTTGAGCAAATGGATGACACGCGACACGCAGTCTTGCGTATAAACAGTAAAACCTAGAAGTATCAATACCTCCAGTCCCCTTTATAAAAAAAATCCTTTACCACCATTATCAAACCTTCATATCCATCTACAACTTCTACCAAAATCACCTATAAAGTACTACGACACCCATCGTACTTCACGCTTTCAAGATGGTACAACAATTATTTGATATAACCTCGCGAATCTCATAGAAGGAATTACGTCATTTCACCACAAAATATCATATCCCTGACAACCTTCACCCTGAAGTTCCAGGCCCGCAATCCCACATAGGGAGCTTTCCCCCCGGAAAGTAGGAGTCTACACCAGATTCTTCGAATTCTCCAATAACCACATACCTTTATCACGATTTTTAGTGGATATTTCAAGCTTTTATGGTATTCATGTATTGCAGCTTCATTGCATAGGCGCAACAAAATTATCAAACTTTGAAGTCAACTGCTACATCCTTGACATAGACCCGAAAATAAACCTTTTCTACGCGTTTTATCGCCCATCCTGGATCAATGATTGGATATCTTTCTCAAAGCGATCGGGTCGACTTCAGTGTTACGAGGTAAAACTCGATTCCCTGAGAAACTGGAACAACAAATTCTTTTGGATAGACGGCGCCATCTTCCCCTTCGAATATGATTTTATAACCCAAGAGACTATGAAAAATGATGAACGACCTGAACCAGGGACATATAATGCAGAAGACGCCGCAACAATCAGCACGAATCGAATCACTGTACTGGAGTATCCTGAAACATTGTTGTACGTCATTGGACATAGCCATAATATCATTATGCGTGACGATCATCTACCCTAATATGATGACTTCGGACATGCTGAGCATTAATATCCCGATTTTATTTCGTATGCGTGATTATAAAATAAAATAGCATCTCATACTTTTATTTTCTCCACAGAGATGAGCCTGTCCCAATTAATGAGACGCCCGTACCCCCATGCAGTGGCTATGTGACCCCGCCATTGATCGGCAGAAGAACTACCACTAAGAATAACTGTAGGTGGGGATACCATGCACACAGAAGAACAAGAATCCAACTCATCACAAGATGTCGAAAGAAGGCTAGTTCTAGACGCAACACCTATTAGCAGCGTTCCTAGACATATGGAGACGTCTTCCTCAGAGGAGGATGAAAACACAAGTAAAAACCGAATGATGTCGCATGTTGAGGAAACAAAATCAAGGGATCATGAATCGGAGGATACAATATGGGGCGCGACGTATGGATATCATCACAACATGGCGTGTCTATAGAGATAACTATATGAAATAAGAAGTGTCATAAAATGGAGACACAAAGTCATGACAATATCTCATCAGACTCAGGAGTCTAGGTAAGTAGGTAACAGTCCTACCGCTTAACCAAGACAAACAAATAACATAACCAAACAAATATATGTGTGCCACAGTATCACTTATTAAAAGAACAAATAAAAACTAAGAAGGAAACGGGGATTCTCCTTCTATATGCATTCCTAAGCTTCTCCAATCCTAGCCACTTATGTTCTCATGCTTAACGATAGTATCACCTGAAAGAGACACTAAAACACGTCAACATAAAGTTGGTGAGAGTCGTAGGTTTAGACTCCAACGCTAAATCAATTACAAGCTGTGAATAACAACCATCAACACAATAACATATGGACAACGTGCTACAATTATGTATTAACAACTAGCATTCAAGATCAATCATTCCAAACCAAAATCCAAGGTTCCTACCTTGCCAAACAACATGGTACCATAGATGATCACACTATGTACCTATCCCAAGGCCACTACCTTGTCAAACCACAAGGCCACTACCTTGTCAAACCACAAGGCCACTACCTTGTCAAACCACAAGAACTGAGACGACACGTTTCCCCCGATCCAAATCATACACAATCAAGAATCACATAGCAGTTAATCACATAATGTACACACAAGTCAATCTCAAACCTTAAAAACATTCACAACATCAATTTATAAATAACTCAACACAGTGTCTCTTCCATCCCATCTGGAAGTCAAAATCAATAGTAAACATGGGACTATGAAACTCACCTGATAGCTTCTTCACAAGTCCTCGCACTAGCAACAAGCTAACAAACCAATAACACGAAATCAATAAACGAACCAATCACTAATATGGCTCATCAACCTATGATGGACATCTAGTCTATTCCTGTATAATTACCTCATTGTTAATCTCTAATCAACCCATTACCCTTCCTTAACAAGTCCCTAACTTGGTTAAGTTTAATAGCTATTCCGTTCATAATTTTACACAAAACAGTCCTAGTTTTTAGGTCTCAAAACCTTAAGTCAAATGTCCACATAAATATACCCATGGTTTCTGTAAAAGGAATATTCACACGTTTATACATGTTAGATAAAACCTCCCACTTGCCCTAACTTTAAAGATACTGTTAAGGCCCAGATATATGTGTATATATTACTACCTTACCAGAATTCACTAATTTTAAACGTATGAAAAGTTCATTACCATTAAAGGCTCTTACCCTAAACCAAAATCTTAGCCCAAGTGCAGATCCTTACTACAATATATAAACCATCTCTCATGTTCGTGAGAAGATCCCAATGCAACCCTAAGTACCCCAAACAACCCAAAACTTAAAAAGAAAACAGGCTGAATTCAAAACTGTTTTGACCTCCGACTGTTGTAACCTGTTTTTGACCCACTTCCCGACCTCCAATTTAGTTCTCGATTCTTGATTTAGAAAGCCAACTCAATTACCTATCCAGTTCTAGTTTTATCACATCTTGAATGTTCCTAGAACTCGAGATATGATCAAAACAATAGACTAAAATTCTGCCCAGTTTTTAAAAACGGGTTTTAAACAAATTGATCTAATTAATCACCTATAACCCTTCTAATACAAGCCCTAGATTATATGATCATCATATTATGATTAATAAATCATTAATATACTGTTTTTATATAAACCCTAACCCTTAATCCATCATAAGAATGATTAATTAAACATAAAAACAATTTAATTAAAAAGGTTAATGAAGGTTTTTACCTTAAATCAATGGAAGATGAAGAAAACCTAATTTTTTGAAGAACCCTAATTCTCCTCTATGAAACCCACAAATTTTTCTTTGTCTCCAGGGATTTTATTTATTTATTTATTAGATAACCTTATATAGTGTGTACATAAAATCCTAGTCCAAGTATAACACCCAACTTTCCTTTTTTTCCCTTTTTCCCTTTTTCTCTTTCTTTGGTGCGTCTAAACCGACCCAAACACCCAATAAATTCGTTTTTTTTATTTTTATTATTTAATATTATGTTAATAATATTACCTTAATTTTCCTTAATTTATTGCAGCTCCTAAAGCTTCCAAAACCTCAAAACCGTAAAACTAGTCAAATTTACGCGTTTTCCGTAAAAGACGTAAAATATACACTTTTATAAAAAAATCTCAAATTTTGAAATAATCTTTATAACTAAGTCCTAAATGACTTAAAACCATCCCAAAAAATATTCATATGGATAATTACCTCACCCGAGACCTCTAAATGTTAAACCGTAAATCCTAAAAAAATACTATTACTATAATACTTATACGTATACGTAAACAACACAATATCACCATTTTCATTTCACAGTCACCACTTGTGAGCTCATGAACATGAAATAACCGTTCCTCGATTTACTTATGAGTACTCTATACTCATAAACGATAACCACACCAACCTCGTTCACACAAAATAAACACGTAAACACACAATTCAAGTAAGCACACATAAAATAACCTAAAAGTAAGACCAAGTGACAAACCCAAAACCACGGTTGTCACATCACTCCCTCCTAATAGAAATCTCGTCCCGAGATTCACTCCCAAACACAAACTTATTCTCAGCAAACAAACGAGGATGCATATCCCTGATAAAACCTTCACGTTCAAACGTGAACTCAGTTTACACGAAAATAATCTCAACCAACAACACATGAGCCTTAACCGTCCGCGAGGAAACTTATCAAACCATAAAGTTATGTAACCAACCTAACTAAATCTCGCAACTCATCAAACAAGAACTGTCTTGAAACCAAGTTAGGAGCCGTCACATAACTCAACGGGTTTAAAACTGTCACCCCGATTTCAGTCTTACTCATAAATACCATAAATCAAACCTCATCAAAATATAACCACGTATAATAAGGTCTAAAGAACTCTCAAATTCCTTCCCAGCTCATATCTATGTTAACCCCCAAGTGTTCATTACCGCAAAATACCCAAAACACGAGTTTAACCCATGTTGTCCGAAAATTAACCTTGAACTCAACACTTGTACAATTAATTCGACCAAGCTACTGACTTCCAATTACGAAACTTTCTGAACATTTGAAAAGTATGCTCCGAGTACATAATTTTAGGCTTTTGAATCACCCAAAAAAACCTTTATAAACGAATAAGTTATGACCAAAACGATTTTTCTCAAAATCTGCCTAGGCATTAGCGACAGTTTCTGACAGTTAGCGACATATTTTGACAGTTTAGCGACAGTTTCTACCTACTCCGATTTATACAAAAAAAAAAACGATTTTTAAACCCTAAAACCCCCCATTAATTACCAAAACTAGAACCTAATTTATTTTAATTCCAGAAAATTAAAACTCTATTAATTACATGATTTTAACATATTTCACTAAATAAGAACAAAATTTTTAACTTAAGAACAATAACTTTAGGTGATCAAAACCAAAATATTTTAAAATAACCGAGTCATGCTTATATGTTAAAGAATTTATATTCCACCTTATTTGAAACATGATCCCGACACTTCCTTTTTTCATCGACTACCAACAACTATTTTTTTCAATTTGCAAGTTCTATTTTTTTACCATGTATAACTCGAAACAAAAGACATCGTTACCCCAAAAAGAAATCTCCACCATCTCAAAATCCTTCACGCCAAAAGTATAGTACAAACAAACACATGAAATGAGAACCCGAGAAATGCGCTACTACAGAAGTTGAACATCTCAAAGAGAAACGAGCTAGCAACCAACCCAAGAATACAACCGGCAAGTAGAAAATAATTTTACATACATAGGCATAAGCGTACATACACTCAAATCCATCCAACATATACTATACAAGCATGTATTAACTCTCTTTCATGCAATCATACTTGAAAGTCCAGTGGTGTTGTGGCACATATATAATTATGTAGGCCTCCATAATTATACATGTTCCCTTTCACCAATGTACTCCCTCCTATGATGACACTTATAAGAAATTAATACTACACATAACACATAATCCAACAACTCACAAGCACATAACCACACAAGATAAGATCCAAAACCCCATGTATTAAAATAACATAGCCAATGCACGAAACACATAAACTCGTAGTCCAGCTGAACCAGCGTAGACAAAATTCAAAATGTATAAAGAACATGAAAACATAATTAAGCGAAATCCAACAATGACAAGCGTATACGACCATGGTTCCACCCGCACTAATCAAAACTCGTAAAGAAAATAACATGAAGTTAAGTATGAACCATAGTAGTTCATAACCTAACAAATACTGCGAAAATAATATTCAAACACATCAATTACTATAAAATGCACACATACTCCTACGACGCCTATATGCAGGGACCCTTAAGCTATAGACTAGGCTACACGACTAGACAACCTAATTCTCTATAACCATTGTTCTCTGATGCCATTCTGTCACACCCCACCATGGCGGAATATGGGGCGCGACGTATGGATATCATCACAACATGGCGTGTCTATAGAGATAACTATATGAAATAAGAAGTGTCATAAAATGGAGACACAAAGTCATGACAATATCTCATCAGACTCAGGAGTCTAGATAAGTAGGTAACAGTCCTACCGCTTACCCAAGACAAACAAATAACATAATCAAACAAATATATGTGTGCTACAGTATCACTTATTAAAAGAACAAATAAAAACTAAGAAGGAAACGGGGATTCTCCTTCTATATGCATTCCTAAGCTTTTCCAATCCTAGCCACTTATGTTCTCATGCTTAACCATAGTATCACCTGAAAGAGACACTAAAACACGTCAACATAAAGTTGGTGAGAGTCATAGGTTTAGACTCCAACGCTAAATCAATTACAAGCTGTGAAAAACAACCATCAACACAATAACATATGGACAATGTGCTACAATTATGTATTAAAAACTAGCATTCAAGATCAATCATTCCAAACCAAAATCCAAGGCTCCTACCTTGCCAAACAACATGGTACCATAGATGATCACACTATGTACCTATCCAAAGGCCACTACCTTGTCAAACCACAAGGCCACTACCTTGTCAAACCACAAGGCCACTACCTTGTCAAACCACAAGAACTGAGACGACACGTGTCCCCCGATCCAAATCATACACAATCAAGAATCACATAGCAGTTAATCACATAATGTACACAAAAGTCCATCTCAAACCTTAAAAACATTCACAGCATCAATTTATAAATAACTCAACACAGTGTCTCTTCCATCCCATCTGGAAGTCAAAATCAATAGTAAACATGGGACTATGAAACTCACCTGATAGCTTCTTCACAAGTCCTCGCACTAGCAACAAGCTAACAAACCAAAAACACGAAATCAATACACGAACCAATCACTAAGATGGCTCATCAACCTATGATGGACATCTAGTCTATTCCCGTATAATTAACTCATTGTTAAGCTCTAATCACCCCATTACCCTTCCTTAACAAGTCCCTAACTTGGTTAAGTTTAATAGCTATTCCTTTCATAATTTTACACAAAACAGTCCCAGTTTTTAGGTCTCAAAACTTTAAGCCAAACGTCTACTTAAACATACCCATGGTTTATGTAAAAGGAATATTCACACTTTTATACATGTTAGCTAAAACCTCCCACTTGTCCTAACCTTAAAGCTACTATTAAGGCCCAGATATATGTGTATAATTGCTACCTATCCAGAATTCACTGATTTTAAACGTATGAAAAGTTCATTACCATTAGAGGGACTTACCCTAAACCACAATCTTAGCCCAAGTGCAGATACTTAGTACAATATATAAACCATCTCTCATGTTCGTGAGAAGATCTCAATGCAACCCTAAGTACCCCAAACAACCCAAAACTTAAAAAGAAAACAGGCTGAATTCAAAACTGTTTTGACCTCCGACTGTTGTAACCTGTTTTTGACCCACTTCCCGACCTCCAATTTAGTTCTCGTTTCTTGATTTAGAAAGCCAACTCAATTACCTATCCAGGGCTAGTTTTATCGCATCTTTAATGTTCCTAGAACTCGAGATATGATCAAAACAATAGACTCAAAATTCTGCCCAGTTTTTAAAAACGGGTTTTAAACAAATTGATCTAATTAATCACCTATAACCCTTCTAATACAAGCCCTATATTATATGATCATCATATTATGATTAATACATCATTAATCTACTGTTTTTATATAAACTCTAACCCTTAATCCATCATAAGAATGATTAATTAAATATAAAAACAATTTAATTAAAAAGGTTAATGAAGGTTTTTACCTTAAATCAATGGAAGATGAAGAAAACCTGATTTTTTGAAGAACCCTAATTATCCTCTATGAAACCCACGAATTTTTCTTTGTCTCCAGGGATTTATGTTTTTTTTTTATTTATTAGATAACCTTATATATTGTGTACATAAAATCCTAGCCCAAGTATAACACCCAACTTTCCTTTTTTTTCCCCCTTTTTCCCTTTTTCTCTTTCTTTGTTGCGTCTAAACCGACCCAAACACCCAATAAATTCGTTTTTTTTATTTTTATTATTTAATATTATGTTAATAATATTAACTTAATTTTCCTTAATTTATTTCAGCTCCTAAAGCTTCCAAACCCTCAAAACCGTAAAACTAGTCAAATTTACGCGTTTTACCCTAAAAGACGTAAAATATACACTTCTATAAAAAATCTAAAATTTTGAAATAAACTTTATAACTAAGTCCTAAATGACTTAAAACCATCCTGAAAAATATTCATATGGATAATTACCTCACCCGAGACCTCTAAATGTTAAACCGTAAATCCTAAAAAAATACTATTACTATAATACTTATAGAGAATTGCATAAATCGTCCTTTAAGTTTAGTCATTTTGCATGTTTTGTCCTAAATATTATAAAAGTGCTGATATCGTCCTAAAATCAAACTAATTCGCAAATTTTCATCCTTAATGTTTTGTCATTTTGCAGGTTTCGTCCCAAAAGTTTTGGCTATTTTGCAGGTTTCGTCCTAATAATTTTTCTCATAAGGACGATGCTTGCATTAAAGTTTCCCCACAAGGATAATCTTTGCACTTTTATAACATTTAGGACGAAACATGCAATTTAGCCAAACTTTAGGGACAATTTATTCAATTTACTCTAATACTTATACGTATACGTAAACACCATAATATCACCATTTTCATTTCACAGTCACCACTTGTGAGCTCATGAACATGAAATAACCGTTCCTCGATTTACTTATGAGTACGCTATACTCATAAACGATAACCACACCAACCTCGTTCACACAAAATAAACACGTAAACACACAATTCAAGTAAGCACACATAAAATAACCTAAAAGTAAGACCAAGTGACAAACCCAAAACCACGGTTGTCACAAATAGTCGTGCACATAATTCACAAAAGGCCCAAAGAAACACCCCTTGATGTGCCGCAAAAGATAGCACGAATGGAAATTAGAGATACTTCTTCTGCTAGATACACCACCACGGAGTTTGATGTCTCTTATTCCCCATATGCATATCATTCCTTCAAATCAAGCTCCTCAGATCCCCTCGTAAAAGCTACTATCCATACCGAAGAACAAAGGTACAACATTTATCGCATATACCCCCAAAACTGATCATTCTTTTATTGTACTGCAGAAAGGTCCTAACCCTCCCTTACATTTCATTTTATAGAATGGGGACTGAGAAGAATCCCACTACAGATGATGCTACCATTCCAATATCCGTCGCACAAGATGCTACAATAAGCACTCGCCCTGATGAGGAAGCCAAAATTACCCCAGTCTCATCTACTTCAACATCTCAATCAGATGTCTTTATCCTCTAATGGCGAGTATCATCATGTGATTTAACTAAATCCCAGGATTGCAAGAACCTTCTAGACAATATCATCCCCCTGGGCGTTTTCAGCTTCTAGACTTCCTTTCGGACAACCTGTTAGTAAAGGAGGCAACCTGACTGCAACTCATGAAGTATCACTAATGTCCCATTTAAAGAAGAGATATTTAGAATTATTGCAACGAGCTGAAGCCACAGCCGCAGAATATGCCAGGATACTGGAAGAGAAAAACATTGAACTAGCCCGCGTAAAAGTGAGACTAACACTGACTGAAGCTAAAATTCGAATGAATGCGGATACCATCATGTCACTACAAGATGAGAAGATCAAACTTTTCCTTGTCCTAAGAGTGCGCAAAGTTAGAAAAGCAGAAGTCGGACAACCAGTGGGCAATGTGATGTAGACTAAAAACAAAGATAAATAAATTGGATCTATTGATTCTAATTGTTAGCCTTAGAATATTGAGTCAAACAAAAATGTTCGGTCATACGTTTATATCGTAATATTAATTAGAACGTTGTAATAGTTAGTTAAAATAGTCGTGACGTTACAGGCTTGATGGTTAGCTTAAAAGGCCTCTTTCAAGGTACTAAGCATTTATTCAAGCTCGGCCCAAAACATATATAGTCCATATAAGCACCCTCCTAGCATGTTATGAGGGTGGCAAGCTTTCATTTCTTAATCTAATTTCACCTAGTTAATCACCTCCTTCTCTCTACTTTCTCTCACTACTTTCTCTCTCTAAAATTCATATCTTTTCCATCTCCTTTCTTTAATATATCTTCATATATTAAGGGAAAACAATTGGTATCAATCGCCATGGGGTAGATTTGTGTTTAGTTTGTGGTTAGTATTTTTTATTCGTGTGATTTTAATCTTCAAATTATCTCATCTCGAAAAAAGATTTGTGTTTTCGAGGTCAAAACCTTCATACAAATTGCCTACAAAGTTGTGGTAAGAATTTGTGTTACTCATTTTGGTGATTTCCATGAAAAAATTGGAAGTTTTGGCTTGATTTTTGGGTAAAAATTCGTCATTTTTAAGTTTTTGGTTCATACAATTTGGAATTTGAGGGTTTGAGAAGTCGGTAACAAGGGTTTAGTGAGATTCCGACTTGTGTGTCATAGGTGGGTATTCCGGACTAGATCAAGTATTATATTCAGGATAAGGTTGTGATTATAGTATTCCAAATTAGTAGACGAACACTTATTCCGAACAAGCTCTAGTTCTTATTTATTTTGAATTACATCCCTACAACTTATTCCGGATTACGTGTTGCTTCCATATTCTGAACTAGGTGTGCATCACACATTCCGACTTACGTGTAGACTGGATTCCGGATAAGGAGCTAGTATTCCGGATAAGGTAAAACACACGGATTCCTGATTAGGTTCAAGGATTTCGGATAAAGGTCAAGCTCGATTACTCCGGATTAAGTTGGTTTTAGTTATTCCGAATTAGGTGGTTTTATTGTTATTCCAGATTAGGTTAGAAATATTATTCCGGATAAGGTGTAAAAGTTTATTCCGGATTACGTTAAGAAGTTGGAATCCGAACAAGGTCCCATTTTTTGTTATTCCGAATAAGGATTCCAGGTTACGTTTGGAAGCTGGTTCCAGATAAGGTTTTTCATCTTGATTTCGGATTAGGTAGAAATCATTTATTCCGACTTAAGTTCAACTTCAACTTTCCGGATTGTGTACATTTGGATTTTGGATTGTGTTCATCTGGATTCTGACTTATTCTTTGGTGGTATATTTCGAATTGTTGAGTTATAAAATTTTCAAAAACGTGATTTCGATATTTTTTAGGAATCGTGTGATTTTTCGCCTACGAATTTTTGGTTTCTTACGAAGACATTGTTTAGGGTTTTTACAAAATTTCTTGAAGTCTCAACCACAATCTACTCGCAACAACATCTACTTAAGATCCTATTCACTTCACTTCATTCTTGAGATGTATTCTACTACAAAATATCGTGTTACTAATAACAACATCATGGTGGCGGGTAACAAAGAGAGACCACCAATGCTTGTGACTGGTCGATATGCACAATGGCAATCACGATTCCTTCGATATCTTTACACCAAACCGAATGGTGATGTTCTTCGACGATGCATCAAAGAAGGACCCTATACTCCCACTACAATCATCATTCCTGCAACTCCAGCAACCGACTCGACGCCAGGTGCTATTGAGGAGACTATAAAGGAAACATATGAAAATACTTCCAAAGAGAATCGTGCTTGGATTGATGTAGAGAAGGAAGCAATCTATCTGATTCTAAGTGGGATTGGGGATGATATTTACTCAACGGTTGATGCATGTTCTACTACTAAAGAGATGTGGTTTGCAATTGAACATCTGCAACAAGGAGAATCACTAAACAAACAAGATGTCAAGACAAACTTGTTCTGGAACTTTGGTAAGTTTACTTCATTGGATGGAGAATCAATTGATTCATATTACTCAAGGTTCTACAAGATGATGAATGACATGACAAGAAACAATTTTCAAGTCTCCACCATGCAAGTCAATGTGCAATTTTTACAACAACTTCAACCAGAATGGACACGGTTCATAACTTTGGTGAAACAACAAAGTAAGTTAGACGAGGTCAACTATCACACACTCATTGACACTTTGAAACAATTTCAGAATGAGGCAAATGAAGTTCGAGCTGAAAGGATAGCAAAGACTGCTAATCCACTTGCTTTAGTGTCTACCACTCAACACGTTCAAGATCATCGCTCTCGTGCTTTAAGGTCATACTCCACTACATCCTCCTCACCAAGATACTCCACTTCATCTAAGTATTCTGCTCCCACAAGATCACGAAACAAAGAACCAAGAGAACCATCACCATCACCTGAGCCATCAACTGAAGAGGACAGTGATGAAGAACTAGCGCAAAAGGATAGGGAGATGAAACAACAAGTTGCTTTCATTATGAAGACATACAAGAAAATTTTCAAACCCATCAACAACAATCTTCGAACATCATCAAATACAAGGAACCAATATCTTGAGATTCCTCGAAGGTATGACACACATCAACATGATGAAAGTCCTCCTAGGTATGATCGACGTAATCCAACACATGTTGAGGGTTCTGCGCGGTATGATCGACAAAATGCTAAGTATGATACTCAGAGGATTGCTACTGCTGCTGGGAATAGGGAAACTGTTGGTACTCAAGTCGTTCAGCAAAGTGGGATTCAGTGCTTTAATTGTCAAGGTTACGGGCATATGGCAAAGGAATGCAGAAAGTCGAAACGAGTTAGGGATTCTTGTTATCATAAGGAAAAGATGATGCTTTGCAAGAAGATGGAAGCTAGGGTTAAATTGTCAGCTGAGGAAGGAGCAATGCTTGATGATACTGATGATGAAGCATCCAACCAAGAACTTAAAGCACATTACTCGTACATGGCAAAGGTTGAAGAAGTTCTCAATGTCACTAAAGATGACAATGGTCCTATCTTTGATACTAAGCCAATCGATAAGGTACACACTGAAGAAACGGTTGATAGCAATACCACACCTGATTCATCAGACATGTGCAATAATGAGTCTTAGTATGATCAACATGCAAACGAGTATGATGATGATGAGGAGCGTATTGCGCTTGCTAACTTAATTTCTTCTTTACAAAAAGATGTCAAAGAAACTAGAAAGAGTCAAAAGCAATTGAAGAAAGCAAACGCTACGCTCACTTAAAGTTTTGAACAAAGCAAAGCTGCAGTCAGAAAATCTAGCGAGATTCTTGCAAGCTGCAGAGCTGAGCTTATTCAAAAAGACAAAGAGCTTGCAAGGTACAAAGGGGGTGTTGTTACTACTGTAAAGGATGTTTATGAAACTAAATACAACGAAACTCTTAAGCTTTTAGAACAAGAGAAACGTAATTATAACACTTCTTTAAGTACGGAACGAAACAAAACGTATCTTGCTACCACCAAAGTGAATGAGTTAAGTCAAAATATTGATTTTTTCAAGAGGATAAAACTAAACTAGTCACTACGAAAACGGAAGAGGTTGCAAACTTGAAAAAAGATTTCTAAATTAAACAAGCTAAGGACATTGACAAAGTTATGGAACTTGAAGTGCAAATTGATTTTTATAAGAAAATTGTTTATAAAAAATTCAATCTATTCAAACCATGCGAATGTTGGCACCTCGTTCGATTTTCAAGGGTAAAGCTAGTTTTGCTGGTCCTAAGTACCTCGAGCAAGCTCAATCTGAGAACCCGCGACTCTATCTTAAGGAGTCCCAATGGACCGAACTTGATTTTCTTCTTGTTAGGCCCGTTAGTGATGAGTCACTATGTTTGAAGAAGAGGGTAGATCACCAGTGAATACAGACTTTGTGAAACCATATAATTATGCTTATGAAAATAGTCTTTAGGAAATTTTCAAACCACAAAAACAGCAGTCTCGTGAGCAAATATTTTATGAATGTGAACAAATAAGAATTAAATGGAGACAAATATTTGCCACTAAGAAAACTAATGTTTCAAAATTTATTGAGTACTTGCCATATAAAGCTTCTGTAAGAAAGAGTAAGCAAACACTTAGTTTTCTTAAACAAAACATTGAAAATTTCAAAAAGGTTGTTGACGATGTATGGAAAGAACGTGAACGTTTGAAAGGAAACATGGAAATTCCTCACGATATAATTGTGCTTGTGAAAAGTATTTTGATTCCGCTTGCGGAAAGAACATAAAAACATTTTTTGGAATTTGAAACATTAATAAGCAAGAAATGTTTGATGATTTGAAATATGTGGAATCTCTTAAAAAAGAAGTGAATGACCATCAACCTGAAAGAGATGACTTTTCTATAGCATATGATCTACTCTTGCAAGAATGCCTCTCAAAAGATATTATGTGTGTTTATGTTACATCTTTGTGCTGATATTGATGAATATTCTGATGTTGCATGCAAATATCTTGATCAAGTTAAAGAGTGTGAACGTCTTGAAACTGAGCTTTCGAATAAAATTGACAAAAAAGAGTTTTCGTTACTTCAACATAGATATGATTATCTTTAATTTATTTTCACTCACTTGAACTTGCTTTGCAAAAGAAAGTTGGCTGCTTTTCAAATGATACACCTTTGGAAGTAAAATTATCTGAGTCGTGTCGATTACTAAACGAACAAAGTCTTGATATTTTGGATATGAAAGCTCAGTTACAAGAAAAAGACATAGCCATAGCATAGTTAAAGAAACTCATTGCTAAGATGGGTGGGAAAGTTGTGGAACCTAGCATTAAGAAAATTGTTGTTAGACAACACAATGCCTCTAAAGTGAATAGATCCTCTATCTTGGGAAAACCATCTGCTTTCTCAAAATCTTTGTTTGCAAAACCTGTGTTTTACCCCAAGATGGATGGAAAGGAAAGGTTACCACATACTCAACCCATAAGGAATATTGTAGCACCAAGCGTTAAGCACAATAATGTGATTAAACCAGGGATGTATAGAATGACCACTAAACCCACAAACAAAGTTAGTCACTCGCCTCAGACTTCTAGAAATACTAATATTCGTGTGTCTTCTACTACAGGAGTAGTCTCCACTGCTAGTGTTAGCCGGCCTCAGCTTAAGAGCACTCAAATGAATGATAAGGTCTAGAAACACTAGAGTCAAGGAAGATGAAGGAAGTAGAAGAACATCCTAGGAATTTGAATGTTTTTAAGAATAAAAAGTTTGTATCGCGTGTAATGACGATTTGAATGCTTTGAACGATTTGAATGCTTTGAATGTTAAATTTGTTTATGTCAAATGTGGAAAATGTGCTAATGATAATCATTCTATGTGTGCTATGAATAATGTCAAAGGCGTAGATACTAGAACTAAGAAGCAAGTTGCGATGCCTATTAGTGCTAGTAAACCCAAACGCAAAGTGAACCATTCTGGTGTAACCCCCACTAAGAAAAGTAATGCATTAGAATCCACCACTAAGAACCCTAGAAGCAGAATTACGGAATTATATCAGTCTGCAAGCAAGTCTTGGAAATGGTGGTTTGCTAATCAATGTCCTCCGGGATATAAACGGATGCCTAAAGTTAGGACAGAAAATGTGACAACGAGTGTTAGTATGCCTTTAAATGTTGCTAAGGACACTAATGATTCTACAATCACAACTACTGTGGTATCCAATTTAGCAAGTGTTACATCGTGTTCTAACTCTTCTGCAGGTGATACAAATCATTCTCTTCATACTAGACTCCGGATGCACAAAGCACATGAAGGGGAATCTTAAGCTTCTAATTAACTTCGTGTAGAAGTTCCTGGGTACGGTCCGATTCGGAAATGATCAATTTGCACCGATCCTAGGATATGGTGACTTGGTTCAGGGAAATATAACGATAAAAAGGGTATACTACGTCGAAGGGCTCAATCACAATCTTTTCTCGGTTGGTAAATTATGTGATGCAGATTTGGAGGTTGCTTTCAGAAAGAAGACATGTTTTGTTCGTGATTATGATGGGAATGACTTACTTACCGATACACGGGGTACTGATCTCTACACTATTTCACTTCAAGACACAACTTCATCAACTCCAATTTCCTTCATCGCTAAAGTTTCATCGACTCAGGCATGGTTATGGCATCAACGTTTATCTCATCTTAATTTTGATACCATCAACTTGCTTTCCAAGAAAGATATTGTGAGATGCCTTCCAAGCTTGAAATTCATCAAATATTATCTTTATTCTTCTTGTGAGCTTTGTAAAGCTAAACGAAGTAGCTTCAAAACAAAGACTACACTAAGCTCTAAAGGACGGTTAGATCTTCTTCATATGGATTTGTGTGGTCCCATGCGTGTTCATAGTATCAATGGAAAGAAATATGTTATGGTAATTGTTGATGATTACTCAAGGTACACATGGACTCATTTCTTGAGGTCCAAGGATGAAACACCCGAAGTTCTCATCAACTTCCTAAAACTGATACAACATGGTCTTCAAGCTCAAGTAAAAGTGATTCTTACCGACAGAGGCACAGAATTTTTGAATTTAACTCTAAGAAACTATTTTGAAGCTGAAGGAATTGGACATGAAACATCTATTTCTCGAACACCCGAACAAAACGGAGTTGTTGAAAGACGAAACTGTACTTTGGTTGAGGCAGCTCGAACATTATTATCCGCTTCAAAACTACCATTATACTTTTGGGCCGAAGCCGTGTCAACTGCATGTGATGAGATTGATTTTATACACAGTCTCATCGTCCCAAAATGGGCTTAAAATGCATAAAATATCATAAAATGTGCCAAATATATGCTTGTGTTTGTTCCATGTGTATTTTAGGTACGGATATTGAGAAAATCACAAAAGATCACAAGAATAAAAAAACGAACACGGGAAAAGAAGCCGCACAATGAACCGGGCCCTAGAGTTGATTTTCCAAGAATAGTCCTTGAAGAAATGAATATTGTACAAGAAGGGTCCTAAAAAATTAAATAATTGACACTTAATACCCTTGTTTATTCATAATTACAAGTTTGGTCCCTTAAGTTTGTCACAGTTACAAAAGAGCCCCTCAACTTTGAAGAATTGACAAGATTGGTCCTCACAAAATGAATAATTCTCAATATTACTCCTCCTCAAAGTCAAACATACCATGAAGACCTTCAAGATACAAGAAAGAACAAGTTTGGTCCTTCAAATATCAAGAAATGCCAAAACCAGTCCTTTAGATGTCTTTTGGAAAGTTTTTGGGGCAAAAGTGTGAAGAATGAAACTTGGTTAACAAAGGGATTGAAGTTTACGGCTGAAAAGTTGCAAATTAAAGGAAGAAAATAGATGAGGGGTAATAGCTGCCAAGACAAGGAAACTAACCTAGACCAACCACACTTGTCCACGTGTCCCACTACCTTCTCTCCACCAATCACAATCCACCCAGCCTCCTCCTCACTTTCCACTCACCACCGGTTTAACTAATTATATTAATTAGTTAAACTTGGCGCCTAACACCTTATTTAAAACCCAAAACAGATCAAAACCTTGTTCTTCATGTTCTTAACACGAATTGGGTTTTTTCTAATCATGTTAATTAAGCCTTAATAGTATCCAGAAACATGATTAGGGTTATACTAATCCTAACCCAACCTTTAAACCCCCATCACCATCACTTCACATGATTCCACCACCCTCTCCTGCCCCACTATTCACTCCCAAACAAAATACTTGCAGCAAATCAACGACCCAAACCTTTGCTTACTTCCTAAGCTTGCATTGGACCCCTTGGATCACCTTTTCACCACTGGCATCACATGTATCCCCTCCCAAGTCAAATTCAGTCAACAAAAGTTCAAAAACCTCAAGGGCAATTTGGGGACTTCACCAACTAGGGTTTATGTTTTTTATCAGCTTCTTAGCATACATTGTAGCCTATATAAGTGATAGGTGTGAAAACACCCATCCTTTTACCAATTAATTATAATAATATCCAAGCCAAAACGTGTATTTTATGTCGTAAATGTCGGAATTATGCGTGGTTTGTGTTTTTATTGTGTTTTAGGACCAAAAGATGAAAAAGGAAGAAAACACGGACTTTCACGGGCTTTTATCGAAGAAAACGAGAAAAGACGAAGTTAAAAGATCAAGAGTGCAAAAAGAACGGAAGTCCAAGGCCTATTCTGAAGATTTATCGAAGAAAAAGTCTAAAGACGGAAGTTTAATGAAGTCGAAGAACCATGTCTAATTAAAGAAGAAAATTATAAGACGAGTTCAAATTATATCGACAAATCCCGAGACGACATCGAGAAAGACAAAGAATTTACATCGAGTAGAGAACAAGAAGAAAGAAGGAAGAAAGCACCAACATTTTACTCCTCCTATAAATATCCTCCTAATGTGTAATTTGGAGGGAGTTAGTTAGTTTAGATTAGGAGTAGTGTAATTTTATTTTCTCTCTCTAGTTTTTCACTTTCTCTCTCTAGTTTTTCTTTAAAGTTTTAAGCTTTTCACTTTAATCTTGTATTTGAATCTTTAATCTTCATCTTTAAGTTTAAGCTTTTCATCATTAATCTCTTTCTACCTTTCTTGATTTTAATTTGTTCTTGATCCGAAATTTTAATGTTTTTTGTTTAATTTTTATGTTTGTGTGATTAAAAACGTTTAAATTTTTATCCATATCCAAGTTTATACTATTTGATCTTTGAGCTTATCATGCTTATTGGCTTATTGTGTATTTAGCTTAATTACTTTTAAGTTTTCTTAAAAGTTTAGTCTTTTTAAAGTTTGATTTATAAAGTTTGCTTAATTCGTGTTTTGAAAGTTTTTTAAATTTATGCTTGTTTTCATTCGGTTAAGATTTGATTAAGTTCTTATTCATCTTGCTTATTTGTGCTTATTCCTTTTTTCTTATTTGCTCTTTGATTTCCATCGTATCATGCTTAAGGGTTTTATCAGTCCGATCAAGTAAGTGTGATTGCATAAACCCCTAGGGTTTCTACTTGCGATCCATTACTTAGATCACCCAGTACGATCGTCACTACGATCACACTCCATAATCCACACCACGATCACTTGTTGCGATCGTGGGTGCGATCCTTGAGTGCGATCCGTGGCTACGATTGCCTTGGGTGCGATCACTTGTTACGATCGCATTGAGTGCGATCACCTATACTACGATCACTAGGCTACGATCGACTGATACGATCGTAGGCTGCGATCACTGGGAGTACGATCTAAGTCACGATCGTGGTGGAGTACGATCACCAGTTACGATCGCATTGATTGCGATCCAGGTTACGATCAAGGACCACGACCGCATTGACTGCGATCCTATTTCATTTTTCTTTTTTATATTTTATTTAAATTTCAAATTTAATTTTTCTCGCATTTTTACTTAGTGTTATTTTCTAGTAATTTTTAGTTTAATTTTAAAGCTTTTATTTTACTCAACGACATTTTAATCTTTGCTTTTAGTTTAAAACGGATAACCAACCAACCCATTTTATTTTCCACCAAGAACGACTGAGTCGCACTTTCTGCTAGTAATCAATTCGAAAAGATCGGATTCAACGAACTTTCATACGAGGCTAAAAACCTTGTATTAATAAGGCATTATGGTCACTACATTTATCTTTATTCTTATTTTTCTTTGGTCAAGTTTCTGTAAATCCTTTGTTTCAAGTGAATGAAAAAAGTGTTTGAAAGCTGTGACGAAATCCAAGTTCCACTCATTTAATCTTGTTGTTTATGTTCTAAGTTTATGTTTTTGAAGTTTGAAAAATTGGTTTCAACTATTGTGCAAGTTTGCAAAAGTTTTCTAAAAACCTGATTTTTTTCTAAGTTCTTATTCAAACACTTGAACTTTTTGGGCTATAAGTTGATCATATCACCCTGATAAAGAGTTTATCAAGGTGTTGTGAGGCTTATGGTTTAGGAAGCATCAAGGGTGGGGATCAAGCTTGAAAAGATCTTGGTCATTTTCCATTTTTATTCATATAATTTGTTTTGTTCTAACTTTGGTGTACTTAGCATCTTGATTGGAAGCTTGTGGTTGTTAAGCTACCACATAAGCTCAAAAATCCGTGAGTGTGGATGCGCATTCATAAGGTTTGTCCTCTTTCTTGAGAAATCTTTCAAAAATCTTGGTTCTAAGTGATTTTTGTGTGCTGCTGGTGTATGTGTGTTTTTATGCATGGAACTTGGTTCTTTGTTCATATTTTGGGTGTTATGATGCTTATTTGGGCTTAATTCAGTCTTGAGAATACTTTTACTTGTTTAAAATTGGATTTAAAAAGTATAAAGGGTGTTTGGGATTGTCTGTTGGTTCAAGTTTGCATGAGTTTGTGTAGGAGTTGGGGTATTATTTGAGTTTATATATGTTATTAAGGTGTTTGTGTTCTGTTATTTGCAAGTTTTGTGCTTTGTAACTTCCAATCTGAAATCTTGGCTTATTGAGCTTGTTCTAGGCTGTTTTGACTTTAAATCTTGTGCACACCTAGTTTGCATGTTAATATAGGGATAAAAAGTGATTAATCATAGTTATTGTAACCTGAGTAACAGATCTGAGGCCTCGAATTTGGATTTGTGGTCAACTAATTCAGCAAAAATTGTTCTTGTCTTCTATTGTTCATTAGTAACCTGTTTATGCTTGAATCTTGTTCAAAACATGGAATCATTGTATGAAATGAGTTAATTTGTGTGTCATTAAGTTTTATTGAGCTTGTTTATGCATTTGGTGGGCTGTGGTCAGCTTTTACTAGCTTAAACATTAACTTATATCACCAGATCTACTTATAATATGTATGTGCCATGTCTGTGGACTAATTGATTAAACTGTATCAATTGGCTGTGTGACTTTGTGTTTTTCTGCTTGATTGTGACTCCTTACAACTCACTGGTTGTAAGGGTGCCCTTATTGTCCAAAATCATCAAGTGAATCTCTCTAAAAAGCAAAGTAAAAAAGTCAAGGCAGTGGGAACTCCTTTCCCCTGCTGCTAGCCACTGCTAGTGTAAATTGGTCAACAACTTATTTATAAGTCATTCTAGCTTATTTTAATGTGCAAAAATTTATTTTTTTTGTGATAGATCTCATTATTTTGACCTTATAAGCCAGTTTTGAAGTTTACAGCTTTTGGTTTTAGCTTTTGACTAGAAAACGACTATTTTGTCTTTTTCAAAAATAGCTTATTGCTTATTTTAGCTTGTTGAGTGTGCTTATCTGAAAACTATTTGTTGATTAAGCTTTGTTTTGTCATTTAAAACCTTTTGCAAGTTGAATTAGCTTTTGAAGTGGCCTTGAAATGAAAAACGACTATTTTGTTGTTTTCTGTAGAGAGCTTTTTCTTATTTCAGACTTATTTCTTGGGCTTATTCAAAAATTCTTTTTACAAAAGGCTTAATTAGGTCAAGAGAAAGTTGTGTGTCAAATTTCAGCTTATGGCATCAGCTTATAGCTTAATGGGCCAAAAAGCCCATTAAGAATAAGCTACTTTGAAATAAGCTGTGATAAGCTCACTTTCAGCTTTTGGGCCTTTGAAATTTTGTGTTTAAAATTGAATTTTAAGCTTCACTGGAAGTTTTGGGCCGTTTTGGTGAACTTTTTCTTATTGGGCCTTAATTTAGCCCATTAAGGGACTGTTTGGGTATTCGGCCCATTTGAAGGCCCATTAGGGATAGTTTTGTAATTTCAAGTTCATTTCTGTTTAAATTAGGTTAAAATAAACTAGTTTGCAAGTTCTTATAATTTTTTATAAATTTTGGATTTTTAATATTATTTTATTATTAAAATTAGTTTTTAAGATTTTTGCAACTTTTTCATTTTTCCAAATACATTAAGTTAGGAGTTTTAAAATTTTTAGATTAATTTTCTTGTCATTTAATTTATTTTTAGGATTAATTTATTATTTTTATAATTTTTAATCATTTTTAAATAGTTTTAATAAATTTTAAATTTTCCAAAAATAGTTCTTAATTTATTTAAGTCATTTTAGAGGTTTACAAAGTGAAAAATTGTGATACCCAGAAACCAAGGTCACTTTTTTACCCTAAATTACGAATATTTTTGAAATTTTTAAGAAATTTCGTTTATTGTATATTTAATCGTTTAAGTTGAAACCGATGTTTAAGGCTGTAATCTTAATGATTGACAATTTAAGAAAGACGATGACGACTACGGTCCCGACGGATGCCCAATTTTTATGTTTTATTGTCACTTTATCGATATTATAATTTCTCGAGAATTTTATTTTTGGTTTGTGTTAAGTCGAGCCGGGTGGGTTTTATTTCATTCCGGGTGCGTTTAAATTTCCTTAAAAGTTTTTGGAGTGTTCGGGACGACCCCCGACTCCCGCAAAATTTTCAAAGTCAACTAATAAGTCATTTCCCGCTAACTAGTAATGTCGTTTAAATATGAGGCCGAAGAATAACCAAATTGCAAGAAAGGTCCCTCAAACTTTACAAAAAGGGGAAATCACACACACACTCATAAAAAATTCATTTCAAAAAAACCCACCCCCTCTCCTTTCTCTCTTTTGGCCGTCAGCCTACACAACCACCACCACCATAATTTTTTTCTACCTTGTTTTGATTAATTCTAAGTTTAGACCACCTTTTTAAATCCATTAGTAAGTGTTTTTACATACTTCAATTCAACATGCATAAACATGATTTTTCAAGAATTAAAAGATTTTTCAAAAGTTTGATGTGATATAATTAAACTTAATGCATGTTTAATTTGTGTTTAGATTATGTTAATTCATCATTTTAATTAACCAAAATTGTTTTGGTTTGGGTGTTTTGATCACCAACACCCCACGGCCAAAAGGGGGTGTTTGGTGGATCATGGTGTTTGATGTGTTTGGTTATGGGGTTATGTTTAGGATGATGTTTTAGGTGTTTTTAAATGATTAGAACACATTGCATGTATGATTTGGCAAATGGGTTTTTGAGAGGATTTTATGTTCTTAGTGATAAGGACTGATTAAAGTGATTAGGATTGGTCATGAGTGGTTAAGTTAGGGTTAGGTGACGTTAAAATGGTTTGGAATCAAGTGTTAAGGTGATTTTGAAGTGGTAAAGTTTAGGCAGATTGTTTGAGGCCATTTTTGAAAACCTTAGGTCTAAATATAGGTCATAAACATTGGATGTAGTTCTATAGCTTTGTCTTAGCTTCGATTTGGTATAAGAAAGAGCTTACGACTCCTAACGAGTCAAAAGTTATGATATTTTGAAAGTTCGTGTACCGGAAGATGAGAAATCAACATAATCCGAATTTATGTTTGGTTTAAGGTCAAATGCCGGGGACCTAGATAGAGTTTGGTAAATGATTGAAAGTTGATTTTTAGTTTCAAACCTGCATTTGTGAATCTATTTTTGGACTTAGGAGTCAAAGTAGCTAAGGGTGTCTTTTAAATGGATCAAACAAGTCCAACATGGTCAAAGTGCAAAATCAGTCCTAAAAGTGTATGTTTGGAAATGTAATGAGTAACGGGTCATAAAAGTGAAAAGTTTTTATGGGATTTAAAATGAGTTTTCTACAGGTCATAAGGTATTTATACAATATTTCTTGAATTTTATATAAGTGCTTAAGTCATAGAAAACAGCCCTTTCTTTTGGTAAGTATCGGCGAAATCGTAAAATGGGAAGCAACTTTAATAACGTAAATGGATAGTATAAGTCTAGTAACAACTACTTGTTTGGTTTTGGCGTGAGTTAGTAATTATGACAATTGACTAATATGCATGTAGTATACAGATCGTCATCCGTTACGTCGACTACTTCTATATAAGGTGTGAATTTTTAGCCTCGCTTTATATTGTTCTTAAATGGTTTTACCCGCGAGGGGGAATGCATGCTATTTTAAATGAAACGAACATATGTCATGAATGATTGTTGGACCCGAAGGTTCCCTAAATTGTGTTGAGTACCTAGTTGCATAAGACCCTATATTCATGAACTATTAACTATTGTTTAATCCTTGTGTGGATTGAAAATATCCGCTTATATAATTGATAGTACTATGGGGTTGACGACCCTATCCGAGACGAGGGCTAGCACGTTGAGTACCCCCTACGGACGGATAACTTGTGATAAGAAATAAGGTATAATTGCAACTAATGCCTTTAGAAGGGGCACTGGTTTCATCTTAATCATGCCGGTAAATATACGCGGGTGATTGAGTTAACGTATTAGTGTCATGAGCTTAAACACAATTGTAATAACCTTGAATAATAGATTGTTTGATCGAAAATTCTATGAATGATCGTGATTGATTTTATATACTTATGTTCAAAATATGATTATAAAACCTATGAATTCCACTCAACATTATTTGTTGACCCCTTTAAGCATGTGTTTCAGGTAATCGATGAGATGGTAGCAAGGAGCATGCTAGGATGGATGTTGTTGTGGCTTGGCGGTCTACCTAGTCTTTCCTCCCTTTTCATAACTTAAAAACTTTTTATGTCATGTTATGTAAACTTGTAATGTCTTTTGGGTTGAGATTCAGTGAAGACCAAAACGCAACTCTGTGTTGTAATAACTTTGGGGTTTGGGAAGTGGTAGACAATGTTGTTTTTAACTATGGTTAATTAATGTTTAAATTCCTACGTCTCTTTAAGTAATTCAAAATAGCTTGTGTGTGATGATAACTGCCTAGCACCCAAATGTTATAGTTCCGTTGCGCATAGCATTTGTGGGGTGTTAGAGACTGGTAATCAGAGCCATGAGTTATAGAGAACTAGGTCGTTTTGAAAAATCCTAAACTATAACTTTTGGTGACGTAAGAAATTGTCCAAGCACACAACTATCCTGCATGGCTCCGGTAAGGTTTACTTTTAGTATTGATGGTATAGATGTATCCCTTTTAAATTGAAGTGAATGTATGAGTATTTATTACGTAAATACTGAACTACTATATGTAAACGTTGAAACTGTACGTGGAGTACTCGATACCGTAATGCTTGTATTGCATATGCATAAGCATTATATTATCGCATTTTGGGCATGTGTACCACCTTTGCATTGCATTTGCATGCATATAATTATAAATATTGAATGATGACCTTACGTACCCTCCAAAATTTTATGTTATTGCAGAGATGGCCGAGGTACCGCCTAACGGAAATGGAGACGAATTTATCGTGGGATACGAAGGGGGACCGTTTCCTCCGAACCCGCCAAATGACGACAATAGATGGATAGCTCAAGAAGAGGCAATAGAGCCGACAAACGATAGTGATGAAAGTGATGTAGACAACTTCAATGTTAGTGACGATGGCGGAGAGGATTCCGAGGAGGAGGATCCGGTGGATGACGGAATTCCAACAAATGTCGTCGATCAGACCGAGCCCGATATGGTTCAATCCCCAAATTCACCAAAAGGATACGAAGTGCCTCCAACAGGCCGTTATGATCAGCAACCTATTTGTCCCCCAATTTCTATTTGTAAGGATTATCTGAGGACTGTACCAGGGTTTGTGCGGGTAAGTAATGAGTTTGGTGCGGAATCCAATGCTGCAGCTAGATCACGTTCTCTTCATGAAAATATTGCGAAGGTTTACTTTCCAAGGCTAAGGAACTATTGGGAATCTGAAGATCATTTGAGAAGAATGGATAGGTTAATGTACGAACGTTATGTGGTGGAGACTAGAGTGATCAAAAGGTTTGACGAGAATGAAAAAGCACATCAGAAGTTATTGGCAAGGACTACAAGGGCTGAGTTCGATGGAGCTTTGAATAAGAGTGATATTAACAGTTTGAGATCCATGATAGCAAATTTGAGTGAAAGTCTTGAGCGGGTTAAGGAATACCAGGCTAGGTTGGTTAGGATGCACAGTTGGGAGCACCGTGTAAGATCATCCCTACCGCAAGATTGGAGATTTGTGGAAGACTCTGAGCTGGAGGCTAATGATTTCATGGTTCAACCACCCACCAGGGGTGAGTGTGTCACTTTAGGGAATCGGGTAGCATCGGAGTTTGGGTCTACTTCTGGAACGAAGGGGGTGACTGAATGTGAGCCGAGTGATAAAGGGAAGAGGAAGATGGACGAGGAAGAAGACAGTGACGAAGAGCCCGAGGAGGATGAAGAAGAACCACCATCCAAAATGTCATGTGGATCACCACGTGGCTAGTTACTTGTATTTCATTTTTATCATTTGATCATTGTAATCAAACTATTTTAGACTCCTGTATGATGGTATTGTGATGAAAACTTGATAACTTTAAGTTTGTTGGTGTATGGTTGTAGTGACATTACTTGTCACAGATTTTGGTTGATCTATCAATGCAATCCATGTTTACCTTTCATAATGTATGATAAGTCTTAAATTTGCTCTTTTGTGATGTGATTGATGAATATTAGTAACCTTGTCGTCGATGTGTTGTTGTACTTATATTAGGTCTTGAAAGAGAAATCCTTCTTAATTTTGATGTGTATACTTACCTTGTTTTCTATTTTCCCTGTCATTGCAGAGAGGTGTAATTGAGACTTCACCATGCCTTCAAAGTTGACAGCTACCCGTGTGAACACTATGATTCAAGAGGCAATAGCCAATGCTCTTGAGGCAGATCGTGCAAACCGAAACCAGGGTCAAGGTGGAAATATGGAAAGACAACAAGCCCGTAGGGAGTGTTCTTACGCCAGTTTTGTGAAATGTGGTCCCACACAGTTTCGTGGTACCGGTGGAGCTTTGGAACTCCGTAGATGGTTGGAGAAGTTAGAAAGAACTTTCGAATCAGTGGGTGCTCTGAGGCAAACAAAGTTAAATTTGTAGCTGCTACTTTCCTCGATGATGCTCTAAGCTGGTGGAACAACCAGGTGGCTACTGTCGGATTAGAGGTAGCAAATGGAAGAACTTGGGCTGCAACCAAGGCACTTTTGACTAAGAAGTTTTTTCCCGAGGAAGAACTGAGTCAGTTAGAGGACGAGTTAAGGCACCTGTCTTTGAATAACAATGACATCACTGCTTATACAAGGAGGTTTAATAAGTTAAGCCTATTGTGTCCTGATGCTTTCGCAGATGATCGCAAGAAGATGAAACAATACATCAAGGGTCTGTCGAGCAACATTAAGGGTGAGACTAATTCGTCAAAGCCCGGATCATTTGATGAAGCCGTTCAAATGGCTCATGCACTGATGGATGTTAAGCTGCAAGACAAGAAAGACTATATTGCTGAAGGAAACAAAAGGAAATGGGAAGCTGCCCAGGTGAATCAATCGCAAGGACAGAATCGTGGGGGTAATCACAACAACAATCAAGGTTAGAATCGTAACCAGCAGTTCAACCAAAGAAGGAATGATGGGATGAGAGCTGCTACTACCCCAGAGGAGTTAAGGTCAATCCTCACTGTGGTCGTTGTAACTTATACCATATTGGGAATTGTCCTCCTGCATGTAGCAAGTGTGGAAAGGTGGGCCATAAAGTTGTAGATTTTCGATCTAGAGGTGTGGATACAGGGGCAAATGCCACGAGAGTAATGGTTTGTTTCGGATGTGGAGAAAAGGGGCACAAGCAAGGGAACTGCCCGAAAGCTGGGAATAGGCAGGGTGGAAATAATGCTGCTTGTGTATACCGAGTAGGTACCGCTGACAAACCGCAAGGCCCGAATGTGGTGACCGTTACGTTTCTACTTGACGCCCGTTATGCTAGTGTATTATTTGATTCTGGATCCGACAAAATCTTTGTAGACGTAAAATTTAGTCGTCTTATCAATAGAGAACCGGTGATGCTAACGACTAACTATAATGTGAAATTAGCCGATGGAAAGATTGTTAGTACAAATTCTATACTAAGAGGGTGTACCTTGAAGTTAGGGAATTATGCCTTTGATATCGACTTAATGCCTATAGAGCTAGGATCTTTCGATGTGATTATTGGGATGGATTGGTTAATAGCGCATAGTGCGGTGATTGTTTGTGGAGAAAGGTTAGTCCAAATTCCGTTGAGGAATCGGGTTTTGACTGTAAAGGGTAATGAATGTACTTCTCGTCTGAGAGTAATATCCTGCTTGAAGATGATGAGGTATATGGAAGAAGGATGCGATGTATTTCTGGCGTAAATTTCTAGTGATGGTGATGTAGAGACAAAGTTGGAAGAGGTGCCTGTGATTCGAGAGTATCCGGAAGTTTTTCCTGATGAGTTTCCGGGTTTACCGCCTTCTCGTGAAGTGGAATTTCGAATCGATTTGATGCCAGGAGCTGCACCAGTTGCTCGTGCACCTTATCGATTGGCACCGTCAGAACTGAATGAGTTATCTGATCAATTGAAAGAATTGATGGATAAGGGGTTTATTCGACCGAGTTCATCACCATGGGGAGCGCCTGTGTTGTTTGTAAAGAAGAAGTATGGGTCGTTTAGAATGTGTATCGACTATCGAGAACTTAACAAATTGACGATTAAGAATCGGTATCCATTGCCGAGGATTGACGATTTATTTGATCAGTTGCATGAAACCTGTGTGTACTCGAAGATTGACTTGAGATCAGGGTATCATCAACTGCGAGTTAGAGAGGAGGATATTCCTATAACTGCTTTTCGTACGTGATATGGACATTTTGAATTCCAAGTGATGCCTTTTGGGTTAACGAATGCGCCTGCAGTGTTCATGGACCTTATGAATCGAGTGTGCAAGCCGTATTTGGATAAGTTTGTCATTGTATTCATTGATGATATTCTTATTTACTCCAAGAGAAAAGAAGAACATGAGAAGCACTTGAGGACGATATTGGAGTTGTTAAAGAAAGAGAAGCTGTACGTGAAATTATCCAAGTGTGAATTTTGGTTGGAATCTGTACAATTTCTTGGGCATGTGATTGATAGCGAAGGAGTTCGTGTAGATCCTGCCAAGGTGGAGGAAATTAAAGAATGGTCGGCACAGACAACGCCGACTGAAGTTCGACAATTTCTTGGTTTAGCTGGTTATTATCGGAGATTCATCGAAGGGTTTTTGTTGATTGCAAAGCCGTTGACCAATCTTACTGAGAATAATCGGGTGTTTGAATGGGGAAATTCTGACAACCGTGGTTTTGAGGTTCGTCACTTAGTCGTATTTTTAGGGTGTTATGTGTGACTATATGTTTTATGTGTTTACGTGTTTATTTAGTGTGAATGAGGATGGTTTGGACATCTTTTATGAGTACGAAGTGCTCTTAAGTAAATAGATGAATGGTTATTTCATGAATCATAAGCTCACATTATAGTGACTATGAAGTGAAGTGAAATGAAATGAAGTGAAATGAAATGAAATGAAGTGAAATGAAATGAGATCACGCGAAAATTTCGAGAAAGTTGAATTATCGTTTTTGTAGGATTTTGTGTATGTATCATACATGATATATGTAAATTAGATATATATTATCTATATTCTATGTATTATAGGAGTTTTCTATTTTAGGAAAGTTTTGAAAATAAAGTTAAGATCGAAAATTTCGCAGAAAGTCAAAAATTTAGCGAAAGGGTGTCCTGTTTCGACCCGGAAGTGTATGAAAGTATAGGTAAACATATAATAGAAGGGGGAGAGTGTAAATAACCCAAATTTAAGGGGTTGGGTCGTGGATGGGCTGTTATGGCCGACTAAAGGAAGGAAACGGGTAGGAAAGGCCCAAGTAGAGTCCCTTTTGGGCTCAAACTTGTTAAGGAGGTTACCAAAGCCTATATAAACACCCCTAGACCCCTAAAAACGACCCATAACCCTATAATATACCTAATATCAGTTGAAACATCCATGTGGGAAGATCAAAACAGAAATATTACATAAGGGTTAAAGGTATCTAATTAAACTAGCTCGATTAACGTTAAATTTACGTATCTAACCTAGTATGGTGGATTAGGGTTTAGGATTTTTGATTTTTGATTAGGGTTTCATACTAGGAATGATGATTTCTTTAATTAATAATATTACGGTTCTTAATATTCAATTAATTAGGTTATTATGAGGTTTAATGATGATTAAAGGGTTTAATCATGTTTAAATTCGTTTTTAAAAACTGGGCAGAATTTTTTGTTCATTGTTTTGATCATATATAGAGTTATAAAAACTTTTAATTTTCGAATCTTATGTCCTTGGAAAGGTAATTGAGTTGGCTCTCAAATTCAAGAAACTAGAACTAAATTGGAGGTGGGAAAGTGGGTTAAAAACAGGTTACAACAGTCGGAGGTCAAAGCAGTTTTGAAATCAGTCGGGTTTAAATTAATGTTTTAAGATGGTTAGGGTACTTAGGCATATAATTGGACCTTAAAATGAACATTATACTTATATTATATATTAAATAAAATATCTTGGGGAGGGCTAAACAAATGGGTTAGGGTAAGACCCTCTGATCATAACAAACTTTTTATATGTTCAAAATCAGAAAATTCTGGATAGGTAAATATATATATATATATATATATATATATATATATATATATATATATATATATATATATATATATATATATATATATATATATATATATATATATATATATATATATATATATATATATATATATATATATATATATATATATATATATATATATATATATATATATATCGAGGCCTTAACATTAACTTTAAGGTTGAGGCCAAAGGGTAGAGTTAGCTAACACATTTAAAGGCATAGGGTTTCTTTTACAGGGCATGTTATTTTGGTTAGGGGGTGTTCGACCAATAGTTTGAAGTATTAAAAACGGGACTGTTTTGGGTTAAATGTTAACGGGGCAAGTTATGAACTAAAATAAGTTAAGGGCTTTATAGAGGGATGTAAAGACATTATATGGCATATAAATGGGGTTAAGTTGTAGGAGAAGGTTAGATATCCATCATAGATTGATGAGCCATTTAGGTATGTCGTTCATGACTTGATTGTATACGTTTGTGTGTTTAGATTTGTGCTAGAGCGTGGGTACTTGCAGAAACTTGTTCAGGTGAGTTTCATAGTCCCATGTCTTTTTATGATTTGATTTCCAGATGGGATGGAAGAGACACTGTATGGTTTTGTAACTAATGCTGTGAATGTTTTTATGGTTTGTGATGGACTTGTGTGTACATTTATGTGATTAACCGCTATGTGATTCTTGATTATTATTGTGGTTTGACTTGGTACCAAGGGGATGGTGACAAGGCGGGGCCTTGGGATTGGTTCATAGGTGTATGGGCGCCTATGGGACCATGGTTATTGGTAAGGCTTGGAGCCTTGGAATTGTGGTTATTGGTAAGGCTTGGAGCCTTGGATTTGTGGTGATTGGTTAATCTTGAATGCTAGTTGTTAATACATAATTGTAACACATTGTCCATATGTTATTTTGTTAATGGTTGTTATTTATAGCTTATAACTGATTTGGCGTTGGAGTCTAAACCTATGACTCTCACCAACTTTATGTTGACGTGTTTTAGTGTCTCTTTCAGGTGAGAATGTGGTTAAGCGTGAGAATTGGAGTGGCTAGCTGGAAGGCTTAGGATTGCATTTGGAGGAACCCCCTTTCCTCTTAGTCTTTATTTATGTTTGAATAAGTGATTCTTTGTAGACACCTATATGTTTGTTATTTGTTAATTGTATGTCTTTGGTAAGAGGTAGACTTGTTACCTACTTACCTAGATGCCTGCATTGTTTGAGATATCTTCATGACATTGTGTCACCATTTATGATATTTCCATTTCATTTAGTTATCTCTATAGACACGCTATTGTTGTGATGATATCCATACGTCGCGCCCCATATTCTGTCATGGTGGGGTGTGACGGAATGGTATCAGAGACAATGGTTATAGAGAATTAAGTTACCTAGCCTAGTCTATAGCTTAAGGATCCCTGCATATAGGCGTCATAGGATTACGTGTGGTTTTGATTGTATTTTCCTAAATTTTATTTTTTGTGAATTTTGACTAGTATGAGTTGAACTGTAGTTACCCATACTTAGTCACCTATTAATTTCTGTTTTGCTTTTGATATATATATATATTACTTTCACCATAGTAATTTATTTGGTGTACCTAATGTATAGTATTTTTCTTTTAATATTTAAGTCATGTTCCCTAAGAATCATGTGGTGATTCGAGTTACTAGGAGTAGGTGGATAGGAAGGATTTTAAGTTGTTTCCACTCTTATGGGCGACATGACTTATAACTGGTTATGATGTTGTGTTGGAGTTTGTCTATGCTGTTTTAGCTAGACTATAGATTTATGTATTCCAAGAGTTTGACTATATTATTTTTATAGATGTAGTTTTGGACCTTATTATTTATGTGGTTATGAGCTTATGTGAGTAGATCGATTTATGTGTTATATGTTGTATTGATTCTTATAAATGTCATCATAGGAGGGAGTGCATTGAGGAAAGGTTAATTGTATAAGTATGGTGGCCAACATAGTTATACAAGTACCACAACTTCAATGGGTTCTCAAGTATGATTACATGTAAGAGGGTTAGTACATGCTTGTATATGATGAGATGTGGATTTTTGGTATATGTATAATGTATGGGTTTATGTAACAGTTTTCTACCATATGGCTATTTTTGAGTGTGTTATATGTTTTAGGTTATACTCATGTTGCGTGATTATGGGGTCACATGATATGGACTGGTTTTAGTGATGGGTTTTATGTTGTGGTTAGATGGTGATTACTCGTATGGAAAAACAAGTGTATGACGCGATTGATTGATCTGACATGCATGGTAACGAGTATGTTTTGGGTGATTTAATAGGTATATATATGCGGATGTATATATACACTTATGTGTTAAGTTATGATATATGGTCGTTCAGTAGTTATTATAACTTGACCGTACCTTGTGTTTGCTTGTGTTTTATGGTGTTTGAGTTTGATGGAGTTCCAACGACGTTTTGAGTCTTTTTATGTGTGTCTACATTCGAGTATGTATTTTAACTAATGAGAACTACTAAACTTTCTTACAAATAAGTGTGACTAATTATAGGAAAACGGTTTTGAACATAATTTGTAAGTGTATGGTATGATATCGTGACTTACATATTTTTTTTATGTTTGTCGTAGTAAGCTATAAAAATAATTTGTCTTGAAAATAATTGGATTAGTTTTCTATGTAACATGTGATAATACATTAAAGGGGAAAAGAAATTTTACAAAAATTTTCTAAAGTGGAGTTAAAATTTTAGAAGTATTTAACTAGATGGAAAGAGTAAAAAAGGAGATTTTATTATAGTAATGATAATAATAACACCACACCTTGTAACCATGTAGTAGTTTAATTATAACCAGCCTAAATGGATTTTATAAAATAATAATAATATAGAATAAAATGAAAAAAAACACCGTATTTTATAAACATGTATTGGTTTTATAATAACAAGTGAAATAAGTTTAATATGGGTAAACAAGATAATGGTTAGAATAAGATTGTAGTATACTAACTAGTTGATATCTTTGATAAAATAATGAAGATAAAAGATGAGTTTATTGCTCAAAACAAGTATGATTGATTTTAGTAGTATTGAAGTTTGGTTCTTATGAGGAGTAACTAAATGGGGTGAAAGTTTAAAATTTTCTGAGGTATCAAAATTTCGTAATACTAACCGTGACGAGTCAAATTTTTCGTTGTTGGCACACTCCATTGAATCTTTTGGATTACATTGTTTCGTTTTCAGTTATTTTGGCTAGGGTTCATTATGGTTGATCTTTCGGTTTACCCTATATTGATTATGGGACGCGATCGTTGGAATTCTTTTGGTACACGTCATGGTTGATTTAGTTATGGGGTTGTGGAAACGTTAGGATGAGAGGATAGAGTCGGGTAGTATTACTTATGGTTAGATATTATAATGCAGAGATGTGTTTTGGTTTAAAGGTTGTGTTGAAGGAATGAGTAAGATTTGTGGAGTTTTGAAACTTAGATTGGTTACGGGAATAAGGGAGTAAGTAAAGTTAGTTGACTGGTCGTGGGAACGAGATGTCATGCTATGAGAAGTTGGTTGAAGTACCATTAGGAGATTGATGAAAGTACCAGTGGATGTGAGGGTACAGTAGAAATTTTCTACTAATGGAAAGATTGGGTAAATAACACGCAAGGGAATTGGTATAGTTATGGAGGCGGGGTAGTAGTAGACACGTGAAAGAAAAACATGGATGTGAAAGAATGATTGGTAGGAGGCTGATTAATGGTGATTACAACAAGTTAGGAAGAGTGAGCCATTGAGGGGTTGCAGTTCCTTTATAAATATTATGGTAGATGAGTTGAAGTTAGAGGCTATTGGGTAGTGTGGAGTTCCTAGGTAACATCGTAGAAACGAGAATGAGTACGTGAAGAGCTATATCATGAATCAAGGAGCTGAAAGGACTACGTGCCGACTGCTAGAAGGAAGCAAGAGATTTCGAAGGAGTCACAGAAGTTACAAGGACTGGAAAGGTGACAAGCACTATGATGGGAATCTTCGTATGGTTCGTGACGAAGAAGGACAGATCGAGTATCGGAGTGGAGTTACAAAGAGCTGAACTAGTGGATCGTGATGAATTGAATACATAACATGGGAGATTATGAACTCGTGGAGGTAACAAGGAGAGTCGAGTGACTACGCGGATAGAACTTTTGTGGAAATCAATATCGAGGGATGAGTAGTGAAGCTGAGTTGAATAAGTTCATGGAGAAGTGATTAGAGAGTCGGTTTTGTGAAGGTGTTATGAAAGATATTTGGAAGAGACAGTTATGCATTATCCAATGCACTAGCGATTTCCATAGATTTGATGAATGAAGTATGGAATTTCTGTTGGACGGGATAGTGTAGGAATTAGGGAGAACCATGGAAGGAGAGAACCAAGTATTCCTAGAAGATGATGATTGAAAGTACCTCATGTTGGGTGCAAGATCAAAATAGAAGTATGAGCTTTCAATAAGAATTTAAAATATGGCTTAGTTTAGACAAATAGAAACTAATATGGGTATAAGATGAGAGTGTGATCCGCATGGGATCACATAAAACTCTAGTATGTCCCTATTAGGAGGGAGTAGGAGAACTAATCGTGAGGAAAAACAAGTGAAGCTACTTGGAAAAATTTTGAGGTATAGATGACTTGAAACACGGGAATCATAACATCGTGATGTATGTCATGAGCTGAGGAAGAAGAAGGAAGTGTGGATAGATGCGAATCATGAATGAAATAGGTTGAGATAGGAACCAAAGGTAAAACTTTGGTATAGCTTAATGAGTAGACTAAGGCACTAAGCATGCTAATATTGTTGTAGTGTGGAAAGGAAATGGTACTGACCTATACTGTTTGATTGGAAGGCTTAGTATCGCTAATCGAATGGTTGAGGAGTAATAGATGTGATGTGTCATGAGATACGAAGGGCTTGGTCTAACTGAGACAAGATGAGGAGCACTATGACCTTGAAGGTAAGACATTGTGTAGGTATAAAGGAAGTGTTGAGTATCAGGGAAAAAAATCTTTCATGGAGAAAAGTGAGAAAGAAGTGTATAGGTGCTACTAATGATCTATCCAAATTTTATGGAAGTAGTTGTAGCATGGGTTTGGATGGCAGTTGATAGACTAACTGAGATAATCGTCCTTTTGGTGATGTGTATAGATCATAAGTTGATTTGGATTGGAAGAGCCTCGTTGTGATAAACTAATCAATATGTGAAATATCGTCATAGGTCACTTATGTAAGGAAATTGGAATTTTTAACTAGTTTGTGGTATGGACTAAAGGGAGTTGATGAACATGATTGGATATGAGTATATCCACCTAACTGAAAATGGATGGACGAAGTGAGAATTTGCTACAAGTATAAGAGTCGTGTTGAGAGCTAGGGTGACTAATTTACAAGGAGGTGGGAAACTCGTTAGCACTGTTTGAGTTTTCATATAATGATAGTTATCATACTAGAAGTCGTTGAATGCCATTTGAGGCACTATATGGAAGGATAGGGTGAGTTTCGCCTATTGTGGACTAGAATTGGTGAAAGAGGTTGCTAATATAAAATGGTGTTTGTGGAAAGGACGAGATAAACAAGAGATGATATGTTAAAAAGGAGGAAACCACTACAGTTTAGTGACAAAGTTATGTAGGAAGTTTCACCTATAGTAACGGGCGCCATGTTTTGGTAAAAGAGAAAAGTTGATGTCGAGTTTTGTATGTACATTTATGATCTTTGGAAAGATTGGACCAAAATCTTATGGGTATAGAATTACCTGGGGAATTGGGTGGTGTACATGATATATTTCATGTATTAAGATTTGGGAAATATGGTCTGAGAATGCATATTTACATGGACGGTTATTCGGGATTAGTGTTAATAAGAGTCTTCGATTTGTCAAAGAGTCATTTGTGAGATTTATGGGTTGTGAAGTCAAGAGTTTGGGAATGAATTTAAATATTGTTGGTTAATATATCTAGTAAATTGAGTCATGAACTAAAGTTCACGTGGAAATGAGAGGAGTTCAATTAGAACAAGTATCCTCATGTGATTTGTTGATTGTGTGTTTGATCCTAAGGAGTAAATCTCGGGACGAGATTTCTATTAGGAGGGAGTAATGTGCAAACCGTGGTTTTGAGGTTCGTCACTTAGTCGTATTTTTAGGGTGTTATGTGTGACTATATGTTTTATGTGTTTACGTGTTTATTTGGTGTGAATGAGGATGGTTTGGACATCGTTTATGAGTACGAAGTGCTCTTAAGTAAATAGATGAATGGTTATTTCATGAATCATAAGCTCACATTATAGTGACTATGAAGTGAAGTGAAATGAAATGAAGTGAAATGAAATGAAATGAAGTGAAATGAAATGAGATCACGCGAAAATTTCGTGAAAGTTGAATTATCGTTTTCGTAGGATTTTGTGTATGTATCATACGTGATATATGTATACTAGATATATATTATCTATATTCTATGTATTATAGGGGTTTTCTATTTTAGGAAAGTTTTGAAAATAAAGTTAAGATCGAAAATTTCGCAGAAAGTCAAAAAATTAGCGAAAGGGTGTCCGGTTTCGACCCGAAAGTGTATGTAAGTATAGGTAAACATATAATAGAAAGGGGAGAGTGTAAATAACCCAAATTTAAGGGGGTGGGTCGTGGATGGGCTGTTATGGCCGACTAAAGGAAGGAAATGGGTAGGAAAGGCCCAAGTAGAGTCCCTTTTGGGCTCAAACTTGTTAAGGAGGTTACCAAAGCCAATATAAATACCCCTAGACCCCTAAAAACGACCCATAACCCTAAAATATACCTAATATCAGTTGAAACATACATGTGGGAAGATCAAAACCGAAATATTGCAAAAGGGTTAAAGGTATGTAATTAAACTACCTCGATTAACGTTAAATTTACGTATCTAACCTAGTATGGTGGATTAGGGTTTAGGATTTTTGATTTTTGATTAGGTTTTCATACTAGGAATGATGATTTCTGTAATTAATAATATTCCGGTTCTTAATATTCAATTAATTAGGTTATTATGAGGTTTAATGATGATTAAAGGGTTTAATCATGTTTAAATTCGTTTTTAAAAACTGGGCAGAATTTTTTGTCCATTATTTTGATCATATATAGAGTTATAAAAACTTTTAATTTTCGAATCTTATGTCCCTAGAAAGGTAATTGAGTTGGCTTTCAAATTCAAGAAACGAGAACTAAATCGGAGGTGGAAAAGTGGGTTAAAAACATGTTACAACAGTCGGAGGTCAAAGCAGTTTTGAAATTAGTCGGGTTTAAATTAATGTTTTAAGATGGTTAGGGTACTTAGGCATATAATTGAACCTTAAAATGAACATGATACTTAGATTATATATTAAATAGAATATCTGGAGGAGGGCTAAACAAATGGGTTAGGGTAAGACCCTCTGATCATAACAAACTTTTTATATGTTCAAAATCAGAAAATTCTGGATAGGTAAAAGTATATATATATATATATATATATATATATATATATATAGATATATATATATATATATATATATATATATATATATATATATATATATATATATATATATATATATATATATATATATATATATATATATATATATATATATATATATATATATATATATATATATATATATATATATATATATATATATATATATATATATATATATATATATATATATGGAGGCCTTAACATTAGCTTTAAGGTTGAGGCCAAAGGGGAGAGTTAGATAACACATTTAAGGGCATAGGGTTTCTTTACAAGGCATGTTATTTTGGTTAAGGGGGTGTTCGACCAATAGTTTGAAGTATTAAAAACGGGATTGTTTTGGTTTAAATGTTAACGGGGCATGTTATGAACTAAACTAAGTTAAGGGCTTTATAGGGGGATGTAATGAGATTCATATGGCATATAAATGGGGTTAAGTTGTAGGAAAAGGTTATATATCCATCATAGATTGATGAGCCATTTTGGTATGTCGTTCATGACTTGATTGTATACGTTTGTGTGTTTAGATTTATGCTAGAGCGCGGGTACTTGGAGAAGCTTGTTCATTTGAGTTTCATAGTCCCATGTCTTTTTATGATTTGATTTCCAGATGGGATAGAAGAGACACTGTATGGTTTTGTAACTAATGCTGTGAATGTTTTTATGGTTTGTGATGGACTTGTGTGTACATTTATGTGATTAACCGTTATGTGATTCTTTATTATTATTGTGGTTTGACTTGGTACCAAGGGGATGTTGACAAGGCGGGGCCTTGGGATTGGTTCATAGGTGTATGGGCGCCTATGGGACCATGGTTATTGGTAAGGCTTGGAGCCTTGGAATTGTGGTTATTGGTAAGGTTTGGAGCCTTAGATTTGTGGTGATTGGTTAATCTTGAATGCTAGTTGTTAATACATAATTGTAACACATTGTCCATATGTTATTTTGTTAATGGTTGTTATTCACAGCTTATAATTGATTTGGCGTTGGAGTCTAAACCTATGACTCTCACCAACTTTATGTTGACGTGTTTTAGTGTCTCTTTCAGGTGAGAATGAGGTTAAGCGTGAGAATAGGAGTGGCTAGCTGGAAGGCTTAGGATTGCATTTGGAGGAACCCCCTTTCCTCTTAGTCTTTATTTATGTTTGAATAAGTGATTCTTTGTAGACACCTATATGTTTGTTATTCGTTAATTGTATGTCTTTGGTAAGAGGTAGACCTGTTACCTACTTACCTAGAGGCCTGCATTGTTTGAGATATCTTCATGACATTGTGTCACCATTTATGATATTTCCATTTCATTTAGTTATCTCTATAGATACGCTATTGTTGTGATGATATCCATACGTCGCGCCTCATATTCCGCTGTGTGACAGAAATGATGAAAATATCGCTTTCAAAACACTTAAGGACAAATTGTGTTCTGCTCCGATTTTACAATTGCCATAAGGAATCGAAGACTTCATGGTTTATTGTGACGCGTCTCATAAGGGTTATGGAGCTGTTTTGATGCAACGTGAGAAGGTGATCGCTTACGCGTCGAGACAATTGAGGAAGCATGAGGAATACTACACTACGCATGATTTGGAATTGGGAGTTATAGTTTTTGCGCTAAAGTTGTGGAGACACTATCTGTATGGGACTAAGTGTGTTGTATTCACTGACCACAAGAGTTTGCAACACATATTGGACCAGAAGGAGTTGAATATGAGACAAAGACGATGGGTGGAGCTACTGAGTGACTATGACTGCGAGATTCACTACCATCCTGGCAAGGCGAACATTGTAGCGGATGCACTTAGTAGGAAGGATAGAGAGAAACCGTTGAGAGTCAGAGCATTAGTGATGACTGAGGGTGTTGATTTGACCGGAATAATATTGAAGGCTCAAGAGAAGGGACCGATGAAAGAAAATATTAGCGATGAGAATCTGGGAAGACTACAGAAACCTCTTTTTGCGGTAAAGTCAGACAGGCTGAGATATTTTGAGAATCGGATTTGGTTACCGCTATGTCCATCCGAGGAAGGAATGCCTGGAGTACGAGATTTGGTTATGAATGAGTCTCATAAGTCGAAGTACTCGATACATCCTGGAGCGGATAAGATGTATCGCGATCTGAAGAAAGTCTACTGGTGGCCGAATATGAAGGCAGAGATTGCTCGTTATGTCAGTAAGTGTGAGACTTGCGCGAAGGTTAAAGCTGAACATAAGAGACCGTCTGGGTTGTTGGTACAACCTGAGATACTAGAATGGAAATGGGAGAAGATCGCTATGGATTTCGTGACGGGTTTACCGAGGACTCCTAGTGGTTGTGATATGATTTGGGTAGTAGTGGATAGATTAACGAAATCTGCTCACTTTTTACCTATGAAGAAGACGGATAGCATGGAGAAACTTGCCAGTGTGTACGTGAAGGAGATTGTTTGTCGACATGGTATACCTTTATCGATCATTTCGGGTCGCGATAGCAGGTTTACTTTGGAATTTTAGAAATATCTTCAACGTGCGATGGGCACCGAATTGAGTTTGAGCACGGCCTATCACCCTGAAACTGATGGCCAAAGCGAACGAACCATTCAGACGTTGGAGGACATGCGCTGAGCATGCTTGATTGATTTCAGAGGAAGTTGGGAACACCACTTGCCTTTAGTGCAATCTTCATATAATAACAGTTATCATGTGAGCATTAAGGCTGCACCATTTGAAGCATTGAATGGAAGGAAGTGTAGATCTCCTGTGTGTTGGAGCGAAGTGGGAGAGAGTCAGTTGACTGGGCCCGAGATGGTTTTGGAGACGACAGAGAAGATAGTGCAAATTAAGAACCGTTTACTTGCTGTGAGAAGCCGACAGAAGAGTTATGCCGATAATAGGAGGAAACCGTTTGAATTTGAGGTCGGATACATGGTCATGCTTAAGGTTTCGCCATGGAAGGGTGTGATACGTTTTGGGAAGAAAGGAAAGCTGAGTCTAAGGTATATTGGACCGTTCAAGATTGTTAAACGAATTGGACCAGTAGCGTATAATTATAATTGCCGAATGAGCTTAGTGCTATTCACAACACGTTTCACGTATCGAATTTGAAGAAAAGCTTGGCGGATAAGGAATTGGTGATTCCTTTGGACGAGATTTAGCTTGAGGATAAAATGAATTTCGTGGAGGAACCAGTGGAGATTATGGACCGAGAAGTTAAGAGATTGAAGTACAGTAAAATTCCCATTGTGAAGGTACGATGGAATTCTAGACGTGGACCGGAATATACTTGGGAACGTGAGGAATTCTTCAAGGAGAGATATCCTCATCTGTTCCAGCGGCACGAAATCTGATTATAAGAAGAGGCGAGCGCCGTGACGTCGCTCTCTTTAAGGAGGGGTGGATGTAATACCCAGAAACCGAGGTCACTTATTTCACCCTAAATTACGAATATTTTTGAAATTTTTAAGAAATTTTGTTTATTATATATTTAATCGTTTAAGTTGAAACCGATGTTTAAGGCCGTAATCTTAACGATTGACGATTTAAGAAAGACGATGACGACTACGATCCCGACGGATGCCCAATTTTTATGTTTTATTGTCACTTTATCGATATTATAATTTCTCGAGAATTTTATTTTTTGGTTTGTGTTAAGTCAAGCCGAGTGCGTTTTATTTCATTCCGGGTGCGTTTAAATTTCCTTAAAAGTATTTTGGAGTGTTCGGGACGACCCCCGACTCCCGCAAAATTTTCAAGTCGACTAATAAGTCATTTCCCGCTAACTAGTAATGTCGTTTAAATATGAGGCCAAAATAATAACCAAATTGCAAGAAAGGTCCCTCAAACATTACAAAAAGGGGAAATCACACACACACACATAAAAATTTCATTTCCAAAAAAACCCACCCCCTCTCCTTTCTCTCTTTTGGCCGTCAGCCTACACAACCACCACCATCATAATTTTTTTCTACCTTGTTTTGATTAATTCCAAGTTTATACCACCTTTTTAAATCCATTAGTAAGTGTTTTTACATACTTCAATTCAACATGCATAAACATGATTTTTCAAGAATTAAAAGATTTTTCAAAAGTTTGATGTGATGTAATTAAACTTAATGCATGTTTAATTTGTGTTTAGATTATGTTAATTCGTCATTTTAATTAACCAAAATTGGTTAGGTTTGGGTGTTTTGATCACCAACACCCCACGGCCAAATGGGGGTGTTTGGTGGATCATGGTGTTTGATGTGTTTGGTTATGGGGTTATGTTTAGGATGATGTTTTAGGTGTTTTTAAATGATTAGAACACATTGCATGTATGGTTTGGCAAATGAGTTTTTGAGAGGATTTGATGTTATTAGTGATAAGGAATGATTAAGGTGATTAGGAGTGGTCATGAGTGGTTAAGTTAGGGTTAGGTGACGTTAAAATGGTTTGGAATCAAGTGTTAAGGTGATTTTGAAGTGGTAAAATTTAGGCAGATTGTTTGAGGCTATTTTTGAAAACCTTAAGTCTAAATACAGCTCATAAACATAGGATGTAGTTGTAGATCTTTGTCTTAGTTCGATTTGGTATAAGAAAGAGCTTACGACTCCTAACGAGTCAAAAGTTATGATATTTTGAATGTTCATGTACCAGGAGATGAGAAATCAACATAATCCGAATTTATGTTTGGTTTTAGGTCAAATCCCGGGGACCATAGATAGAGTTTGGTAAATGATTTAAAGTTGATTTTTGGTTTCTAACCTGCATTTGTGAGTCTATTTTTGGACTTAGGAGTCAAAGTAGCTAATGGTGTCTTTTAAATGGGTCAAACAAGTCCAACATGGTCAAAGTGCAAAATCAGTCCTAAAAGTGTATGTTTGGAAATATAATGAGTAATGGGTCATAAAAGTGAAAACTTTTTATGGGATTTAAAACGAGTTTTCTACAGGTCATACGGTAACTTTTACAAATTTTCTTGAATTTTATATAAGTGCTTAAGTCATAGAAAACAGCTCATACTTTTGGTGAGTATCGGCAAAATGTAAAGTAGGAAGCAACTTTAATAACGTAAATGGATAGTATAAGTCTAGTAACAACTACTTGTTTGGTTTTGATGTGATTTAGTAATTATGACAATTGACTAATATGTATGTATTATACAGTACTTAAAGTTATATAAATGAGTTGACTCATTACGCGTTGTTTGTTAGGTGTTGAGATTGAATTTCCCGGGCATCCTCATCGTCAGTGATCGTCATCCGTTACGTCGACTACTTCTATATAAGGTGTGAATTTATAACCTCGCTTTATATTGTTTTTAAATGGTTTTACCCGCGCGAGGGAATGCGTGCTATTTTAAATGAAACAGACATATGTCATGAATGATTGTTGGACCCGAAAGTTGCCTAAATTGTGTTGAGTGCCTAGTTGCATAAGACCCTATATTCATGAACTATTAACTATTGTTTAATCCTTGTGTGGATTGAAAATAGCTGCTTATACAATTGATAGTACTATGGGGTTGACGACCCTATCCGAGACGAGGGCTAGTACGTTGAGTACCCCCTGCGGACGGATAACTTGTGATAAGAAATAAGGTATAATTGCAACTAATGCCTTTTGAAGGGGCACTGGTTTCATCTTAATCATGCCGGTAAATATTCGCGGGTGATTGAGTTAACGGATTAGTGTCATGAGCTTAAACACAATTGTAATAACCTTGAATAATAGATTGTTTGATCGACAATTCTATGAATGATCGTGATTGATTTTATATACTTATGTTCAAAATATGATTGTAAAACCTATGAATTCCACTCAACATTATTTGTTGACCCCTTTAAGCATGTGTTTCAGGTAATCGATGAGATGGTAGCAAGGAGCATGCTAGGATGGATGTTGTTGTGGCTTGGCGGTCTACCTAGTCTTTCCTCCCTTTTCATAACTTATAAACATTTTATGTCATGTTATGTAAACTTGTAATGTATTTTGGGTTGAGATTCAGTGAGGACCAAAACGCAACTCTGCGTTGTAATAACTTTGGGGTTTGGGAAGCGGTAGACAATGTTGTTTTTAACTATGGTTAATTAATGTTTAAATTCCTATGTCTCTTTGAGTCATTCAAAATAGCTTGTGTGTGATGATAACTGCCTAGCACCCAAATGTTGTAGTTCCGCTGCGCATAGCATTTGTGGGGGTGTTAGAAAAATCTCATTTTTGGCTTTTTGTTAATTAAATTGATTTTTGGGCTTTAATTAGAATTAAAAATTAATATTTAATTAAATAAAAGGTTTGAGTGAATTTTTATTTTTGTAAACTCTAATTACATTTTTAGGATTTATTGCAATTTTCTAGGAATTTTTAGGATAAATTTTAAATTTCGTCATATTTTACGATTTTACGTGTACAACTTTTCGTCTTAGTGTAATTTTATCGTAACCGTCATCCTTTTCTATTTTCTTTCTTCATAATCATCATCATAAAACTTAATCACTTCTTAACACAATACACAAGCCTCCTTGAGAACGAACTCTCCACATTGGGTCATTTGTGCCCAATTTTCCTAAATCGTCGTACTTACCCTCATTACACTTTGTTTTCCTAAACAAGGTTGTATAAATACTAAATATCATTTTTTGGCGCCGCTGCCGGGGAGGCGTGTTGTGTTTTGATTTGAAAAAATGTTATTTTTATATTATCCATAAGTATAATTGTATTAATAGAACTCTACTAATACGTATTATTGGTTTTTCGTTTTTTGTGTGAATATGATTACTATATTGTATACATAAAACAGTAAATTCACAAGTACTCCAAAAGTGTGAAAACACAACCTTGATTCGGGATTTCATCACTCGATCATTGTATTCGAATCTCAAACAAAGAAAAAAAGGCAAAATAGATAATTACTTTCGTGAAGCTTAATTTTGAAAAACACAAACTATAAGGTGGGTGTTATAGAATACACCCTAAAGAAAAAGGCTCTTAAGTGCTTAGCGTCGCCTCGTTTCTCCGCTTGCTTGTGCGTGTTTAGATAAAAAGGGCTAATCGAGGGTTTTCCAACCAAAGTATTATCTACGTAGTATCTATATTTTCTTGGTTTCAATTGATTAAACCCTCTTGAACGTTTGGGGGTTCCACCAACGTTCTAAAGTCATCGAAGGCATTCACTTCACATGATCGTTTTCATTCCTTGAGCCTCTTTTAATCGAGAGGTTTGATTTGAGGAGAGATTTGTAGATTTTTGTCTACGTAATACATCACAAAATCCAAAAAAAAGAAAAAACAATCAAAAACACAAAAAAAAATTTTTGAAAAAGTTAAAAACACCAAAAATAATCTTCTTTTCTCATCCCTACGTTGTACGTGACGTTTATGCAAACTCATAATCAAGCAAGACGTGCACGTAAACGTCGTAATCAAATGGAAAACACACCAACACCTTCTAGTGAAGAGACTCCAAGTGAGGAACCTATTATAGAACAAGAAGCAATCATGGCTAATCGTACTACGATGGAGTTGCTTCAAGCACCCACCGAGGGTTTTGGAGAGGCCATTGTGATTCCCGCCATCCTTGCGGAGAACTTCGAGATCAAGACGGGTTTAATGTCTATGCTTCAAGCCAACAAGTTTCGCGGACACGAAAAAGACAACCCACATTATCACATAAGGCAATTCAATCGTCTCACCTTGACTAGCAAGTTTAAGGATGTGCCTCATGATGCCATTAAGATGATGTTGTTTCCATACTCGTTAGATGGACCCGCCAAGATATGGCTAGAGATAGAATCCCCAAATTCGATTTTGACGTGGGGTGATCTCGTTTCTAAGTTTGTGAATCATTTTTTCTCCACCATCTAAAACAACACATTTGAAAAACGAGATTTCAAGATTTACCCAAAGGTCTAATGAGAGTTTTTCTATGGCTTGGGAAAGATTTAAAGAAATGTTGCATGAATGTCCACACCATGATTTTTCCGAATTGCATCAAATTGACACTTTTTATAATGGGCTTAATGATCATGACTGAGATTACTTAAATGCCGCCGCGGGTGGTAATTTTTTGTGCAAAACGACCGATGAGGCTTTGAAAATAATTGAGAATAGGTCTAAGGTTTATAACTGTAAAAACCCGTAAAAATAAGGTCATAATTTAATTATACTTTCAATTATTTTGAAGTATTTTATAACGTTAAATATTATTATGTTTAACGGTTTAAGTTGAAACCGATATTAAATATTATTTTTAATATTTTAACGAGTAACGAGGACTACTAGTGATCGCGATACCGACGGATGCCAAAAATTTTATATTTTATTATCGATCGTTTCGATATTTACTATTTTCGACGATATCGTTTTAATTACGTATCGAGTCGTTATATTACTATTTTTCGTGTGCGTTTAAACTTTTAAAAAGTATTTTTACGAAACCCGAGTCTCGTAAATATTTGTAAAATTGACTTTTAGTCATTTCCCGCTTTTTAACTAATATTTATATTTAGGACCAAAACTATCACAAATTGGCAAAAACTACCCTAACCTTACACTATATAAATAAATTCCACTAGCACTTATTCATTTTTAAATTCATTTCAACCAAAAATTCTCTTCCTTTCCCTTTTTTCTTTCTTTAGCCATACATCCCACCCTTCTTTTTCTTCCAATTTTCTCAAATTCTAGTTTGAATCTTCCAAAATCAAGCAAAGTCCCATCCTTATAATTCAAAGGAGCACATTTTGGTACTAGTTTTAACTACATGCATCAAGTTTTTTTTTTTTATTGTTAGGTGGAGATTTTGATCATGCATATGTTACTAGTGATGATCAAATGATGTTATTGCAATGTTTTTGTTAAAAAGTTGATTTTTAATTTTTGGGTTTTTGATTTTGATGATGATACAAGTGTTAGGATTGGTTTATGGTGATATTAGGATGTTAGGTTGATGATAAAAATGATTGGTTTTGATCAAAAACATGATTTTGTGGGAGATTTTGAAAGGTGATTTTGGGCAGTAGGTTTGAGGCCATTTTCGAGGGTCTTAAGTCTGAATATAGGATGATATGATGGGATTATGTTGTAGAGAATTTCGTTAGCTTCGATTTGATATAAAGTAGGCCTTCCAACTCCAAACGAGGTGGAAGTTACACTAGTTTGATTTTCGTGTACCGGGACACGAGTGTCGACACAATCCGAAAACTGTTGTCGATATTTGAATCGAATATCGGGGACTATAAAATGAGTTTCAAAATGATTCAAGGGCTGTTCTCAGGCTCCAAGTTTAGCATTTTGAGTCTATTTTTAGAATCAAGTGGCAGTTTTACAAACGGAGTTGTTTAGAATGGTCAAAATGGTTTCGTATGTCAAGGTCCCTAAACTGTCCGGATTTTGTGATTCAAGGATGAGTCGGGCAGGGAACTTTAGAAGTAAAATCTTTTGATGGGCTCTTGGGAGGACTTTCTACATATAGTAAGTATGTTCTATGAGTAGTATCATAAAAAGTTGATATGTTTAAGTATGGGAAAACGGCTTGGACATTCGGTATGTTCTGATAGATTTTTATTAAAGACATAGAATAATAAAATGAATATATAGGAGAGTGTAATAGTATCACTTGTATCGTTTTCTCTCGAGTTTGTCGTGATTATATGAGTCGAGTTTTATATTCTTATGTATGGTTTATTTCTCGAGTCTATTATTAATGAACGCACCTCATTTGATAGGTTGCGGTTCTCGTGTTTGAAAGGCATCATCTATCGTCGGCGATCGTCTCATTACCACTATTTGCTAAGGTGAGTCTATAGCCTCGCTTTATACTAGTTATTAAATGATTTTAAACCCGCGAGGGGGAATACATGTTTTATAAACTTAGAACACAAGATTTTTATGGTATGCTTTGTCCCTCTATGAATGGACCCGTGGTTGCCTTTAAATTGCATTAAGTGATTGCGTTTGTTAAAGCCTCAATTATGGACCGTTAACTAGCTTATGATGGGCTAGCCGCTAGTACAATTAATAGATCTATGGGGGAAGCCGCCCCGGTTCAGTTTGTGTGGACTTGTCACAGAAGCTTAGGCCCGACCTCCGCACTGTTTGGACATATTGTATTGAGAAGTCAGGTATACGGCAATGTACCAATAATCTGGAGGTAACCGACAATTAATAAATCTCCTGTCTTATCAGACCTCTAAAAGGAGTGTTTAAGGGCTCGGTTCCATGAGCTTATTGCAATTTATGCTATATACAATTATCATTGTTGATGCAAATTATTATTTGATGCTTATAAGCATGCCACAAACTTATAATCTTTGCTTGTGTTCAAATTGATTACATAAACCTATGGATTCACTCGGCATTTTTGCTGATTGTTTTACTCACATGTATTTCAGGTAATCAGGAAGTGGAAGCTTGGAGGTCACGGGAATGAAGTTGTGCACTGCTATGTTGTTCAAACTCTTTGATTTGTTTATCGTTCCATTTTTAAAACAAACTAATATGTTGTTTTAACTTATCTTTTGGTAACGATTACTTGGGACTACGCTACTCTTATAAATGTTTTAGGAACGATAAATTTGAAACGTCTCTTTTCGAGTCGTTCTTTATAAATTATGTGTTGTTGTATCATTGTTTAGCACCCAAAGATGTATTCCGCTGCGTGTAAATTTGGGGGTGTTAAAGATTGGTACCAGAGCCATGAGTTATAGAGAACTAGGTCTTTATTTTAAAAACCTAAACTATAACTGTCAATTTTATTTTCAAAGAGTCATCTGCACCGGACTTCGCGTAACTTCAGGTTCAAGCTACTTCTGGGATTACCACTTTAGTATGCGTTATTACGTATACCTTATTGCCAAGTATTTATAAATAAATACTCTGATCCACTTATGGATATATATTTATATCTAGGATCCCTTTATCGATATATATTTATGTCGTTAAACTTTTCGATAAAAGTTTATCATTTATTAATGATTAACTTAAATAAATACAATGAATTTCAAGATCTTTCTGTATTTATTTTTGAAGTATTTAAATTGCTTTTATTGCAAAATTTTTATATTATGACCTTGCATACCTTCATCTGCGCGCGTTACTTTTATTTTTTAACACTTTGAGATATCTATAAATATCGAAATTGTTTTCCGGCTGTTTGTGCTTGGACGTCTTGAAGCGTAATCTCTAGACCATTGTGTAGCTCAATGTGTCCTTGGAATAGACTAACCGCTATCGTGTGAGTCACACATTTTAAAATACTTCTTATAATCGTGTTGAATAATATCATGGTTTTTCATAATATTTTGTTGATTTTTATTATCGTTTTACACGACATGCGAAGATTTAATTCGTTGACAGTTATATGTATCGACTCTGAAGTGTATTTTTCGCTTATATCTCGGTAACGTCATCGTCATTTTATAAATCATCGTCTAGATTGTGGCGCTAGATTGGAATACGATTTTACATCTATAAACTTGTATTATCCTCTTTCATTAACCTTCTTGCTCCCGGAACGCAACCCTTTAATGTTCCATTCTTTTCTTGTTATGTCTTGTGTTTTTTACAATCGTGGCACCAAGGAGATTTGCCTACTTTGCACCTTGAAACTTAAATTATGAACGTCATTCATCATTTTGCTTCCTAAATTTCGTGTTGAATACCTTGAAGCATCTTCTGTCATTCATTATGCTATATTTTTATTTGATGCTCATTATGAGATTTATTTTTCATTGTTGTTGTAAAATCCACAAGACATGTGTGTATATATATTCTGAGCCGTTAGAAAGTGTCGAAAAATATACTTAATGGAGAAACTGCAGGGGGTGTATAAACAGGACAAAACATAAAAGTAAAACCTGCGTTTTTAAAATAAAATAGTCAAACCTGCATAGAACTTGCAGGGGTATTTTGGTCATTTTACATTGGGTTTCAGGTCTCGGGTAAAACTAGAAAGTCGTCTGAAACGTCGTTTGCATCAAAATGCTTTAGACTCCGAGACTTGGAGATGTTGTTTATCGGATAAATTAATCGACTCATATTTAAAAGTTAAATTCGAAAAAAAATTAAAAAAAATTAGAACATGAGTTTTAAACGTTTCTAAGCTGTTTTGATTTCATTTGAGATCGTATAAATTTAACAAGTATTATTTTACAACTAACGAATACTAGTTGCATGTGAAAATGTTTAAAAATAGAAACATTACAGGATTAGCAATTACCGGATTAATGGTGTAATTTGAAAATGAATAATATACTTTCTTAAAAGCATGTTGTGTCGAGTATCTTACATAGAATACACATATGGATTGATTTACTCTTTTTATATATATGACTCATTTGTCATTCGATGTTATTTTATTTTTATTCTCTTCTAACCTTCAACTGATTCGGGTTGAGTTTTGAAGTTTTGCCTTCATATTCTTTGATGTGTCGTGGATAGTATAGTGATTTATTTGAGATTACGTTATAGGGTAAATTAGAAAATTACCTTTAGGAAAAAGTAATAGTCTAATAATACCAATGACGAATTCAATTAAACACGTGAGTGAGTCGAGTTCGTTGTACACGAAGATCTTATGAATTTGAGACGTTTTGTTTTGATTTGGACAATCGATTTGAATTGGTTTTCGGTTTTAAACTACAAATTAAATCTACAAATTTTAAGCTATTAAAACTTATCCTAAAGTGCATGAATCGTAAACCCCGCCTATTAAAAATTCTACATACACTTTATTATTTAACAATTAACACTATTTAAAAATTAGACTAATTAAAAATCTTTAAAATTTAATCTATTTAAAAACTATAACTTTTAATCTATTAAAAATCTAATTAAGCTTTTAAAAACTAATTTAAGTTACTTTTAAATAAACCTACTATAGAAACTATTATAATCAAACCTAAATTTATAAAAATCTAATTAATTAAAATTTAAACTAATTAAACTTTTTAAATAAAAACATTTTTCTATTATTTTTATTTTATTTATTATCTAAACTACTTTTTAATAAGACATTACTTTAATTAAAATTTTAAAGTAATAAATAAAAATAAAACGTGACTAAGATGAATAAACTAAAACAAACACTGCTACTTTGAAACAAATTATATTAATGAAATAGCAAAAAGTAAAATTAAAAGGGTGTGCAGCCCAGACGGTTATCACGTTAGACAACTAAAGGGAGGTCTCGAGTTCGAGACCCCCAATTGACATATTTTTGCGAATTAAATCTTTTTGACAGTTTTCTGAAAAAGAAGTCTTAGGAAAGACTCTGAGAAGCTTTTTAGCTTAAGCTGTGAGGTCACAGCTTATTTGGGCTTATCAGGATAATTGAACCTGATAGCAATTAACTCAGCAAGACTAACAAACAGATACTAAAAAAAACTATATCAAATTAAGCAAACAACTAATAATCAGCTTACATCAAATCAAGTATAATAGTAAGACTGATTCAAATAAAAATTCAGCAGGCATGGTGCACAAATTAGAGCTAGAATCAGTTAAGCATGTAATGTAAAAACTCAGAATCAAACTCCAATTCAGCAAACTCATATTCTTTAACAACTAAACACTGAAATCAGATATAAGCTTAAACAAAATATCAAACAAAAAGCTTAACTACCGTCAAATTATCAGCTACTTCAAATAGACTCAAAACCATCTAAACTTAAACTTATTACAATTTAATAACGAAGCAAAAACAAAATGAACATTTAAAACGGAAACTCGTTTGCACTTAATCTTTAACAGATCCCAGAACCTAACAATAAGATCAAACGTAACTAATCAAATTAACCATTTCTTAAAAAAGAAAGACATTAACATAGCAAGTTTATATCTCACTTATTATCAAAGAGATCATAGCAGATTATAAGACTTATTGTGCAACTCTAAATCAAGACTAATGGAAACAGATCCCATATCTCAAACAAGCAGAATACATACTCTATTTAGAACTACTCATTAACTCAAACAGTATGTAGAAACTAGAAGGGGGGGTTGAATAGTTTCTTAAAATTTACTTGTTAAAATATGGTTTCCAAAAATCCTTTTTCAAAAAACTTAGGCTTGAGGAAATATGTGAAATCTTCTTATGCACAAATATGAACAATGATAGTGTAGCTAGACTAATACTAACAAAAATATATCCACAAAGAATAAAGAATGATAGTGTAGCTAATCTAATATTAACACATGTATATGCAAAAAGTAATAAGGAATGTAAAGAGTTAAGGGTAAAGAAAGATCAAACCGAACACCAAGGATTTATAGTGGTTCGGCAACAAAGCTCACTCCTCGTTCCTACTCCACTCCTCGAGTACTCCTTACTCGAGAGTTCACTACACAACAAGCTCCTTATGGTGGAGAAAACTGTACACGTCGCTTAACCAATTTCCGACTCTAAGCTAAAAGTCGAGCCCTAATCGTAGCTAGGACCAATCTACACAACTATACTTAGTACATACACAGCTTCCAAATAGACACAACTACTTGGATCTTCACAACTATGACACAACTACAAGTATATAAAAATTGATCTTCAATGGATCTTTGGTGGTGGACTCAACACTTCACTAGGATAGTGTTCTTCTCTTTGCACTTGGAGAGGAAGAGATGGAAGAACAAGATTCACTTCTTAAACAAGTAATAATCAAACAAATGATCAAAGATTTGAGTGATTAAAGAAGGGGTTTGAATCTGGAAATGAATGTGCAAAAGAGGTGAGGTGAAAAGATGAGAATGGCCAACTATTTAAAGGACAAAGGAGCCAACGGCTAGTTCTGCCCGCGGTACCTTATCACAGCCCGCGCTACCTTATCGATAAGGTACCGCCTAGGCTCTAAGGTACCGCCGGACTAGACTCCGCTCCTTTTTGTCCTTTAGTGGTGGAGGTCTTATCTGGGTATAAATATATCCTGAAAGGATATTCTTAACAGAATAAGAATATGCCATTTTCAAATTTCAAATAATTAATTTAATAAAACATTTTCTTAAAAATAAAGTTTAATAAAAACTTGTCACATTTAAAAAAAGGTGAGTTTTAAGAAAAGATTAAATCACTTGATCACTTGATTAAGGTTAGTACTTGTTTATCCATACCTTAAGTGAAAATGGGTAAAATGAAAAATACTTGAACTCAAGAATTCGTTTTTCGTTGTTTTCGTAAATGATTGTTTTTACATATTGTCGTAATCAAAACTAAGCGAGACCGAAAAATGCAAGTAACGTTTTTAGTCATTATTGCATTAACAATCTCCCCCTTTTTGATTCCGACAATACATAAACTCAATCACAAAAAAACAAGATTTTCGATGACGAGTTTATTCATTTCTCCCCCTTTGTCGAAGCAAAAAGGTTGCGTAATCCGGTGTTGAAGAAACGGACTTTGCAAAGACTCCCCCTTGGTGCTTACTCCCCCTAGCTTGGGGCACCGAGGAATCGAGATACGGTGACAAGCTACATAGAAGGGTTAGTTGAACAAAAGAAACAACCAACAATATATAGCAATAGGTCACAAAAAAATTAAAAGAGAAGAAAACACAAAGACAAAGATCCAAGATAGGTTACTAAAGAAACATCATACAAAGAAGTATGGAAAAAGAAACAAGCCAAAAGCATAAATCTAATCCTAGTTATTCTAGAATTCTAAGATTTGCTTGAATTTGGTGTCTTGAGGATAAGCAATCAATGCTTATATGAAAGACAAGGTAATAGCGGAGGGTGGTGGTGGTGGCTTGTTGGAGATCTCATAATCAAAGTGAAGAGGAGGCTTGATTAAGAGACTCTTGATGTAGCTCAACTCCTCATAGATGTGTGCCATAGCAAGATGTTGATATTGACAACAATGATAATATGTTCCATGGTGCATGACATTATCATGAGAAGGAGGAAGAACACTAAAGGGTGGTGGTGGAAGAAAGGAAGTTCCACAATCAACATTCTTGGTAGGAGAAATGTGATTAAGAGTGTTCTTGGGAGGGTTTGGATTGAAAGCAATTGGAGAAAATGGAGGAGATTCAAGGCATTCATTGGGAGAATAAGACATTTTGGATGTGAAGTAATGCAAAATGCTTATGGTTTAAATAGGGAAGGCTTAGGGTATTTTTGGGGTGGTCAAAGGGTTTGAAACAAAGATTCTCAAAAAGGTTGGAGCAAATCTGGAGTTTCAGACAAAAACCCGAAAAGGAAGGCTACTGTAGGTGGTTCCTTATCTATGGTGGCGGTACCTTATCAATAAGGTACCGTGGCTCACTTATGGAACCGCCTGCAGAAGCAGGATTTGGTGTTTGGAGAAAGATTTTTCAGCAAATCTTATTTTTCTAGTCCAACTTATCATAGGGATGTGCTTAAAAGCAAAGATAGACAAAGAAAATATATGCAAACTTACCAAATAGAGATATGACCAAAATACATGGATTAAAAAATCAATGTAGGAGGTGTGTAAGACAAGACCTTAAGTCATGACACAATGTTCCTCCATGATTCAATCTTGTTCTTGCTATGTTTGAGAGAATCCTACATATGAACTATGTAAGCTCTATATTAATAGCGAGAATCTATGAAAAATCGTTTTTAGATTGAATTAACAATGTCAAGCGAATTTCTCAACCATTTTCGAAAGAGACTTTGAGAGTTTTGAAAAGGAGATGGGAAGATTTTTCAAAGGAATTTTAAAAGACTCAAGGACTCAAAGTGGTAATAGAAAACACACAAAAATAAAGGAAATTAAGGAAGATGTTCCATTAATCCTAGACCTAGACGCAAGTAATAAAAAGGTTCCCTCTTAAGTGGCTTAGTGAAGATATCGGCTAAGTTGTCCTCGGAGGGCACCTTTTCAATAGTAATGTTCCCCTTTTGAACATTATCCCTAAGGAAATGGTGTCTAATTTCTATGTGTTTGGTTCGTTAATGTTGTACGGGTTCTTGCTTAGGTCTATAGCGCCTTTATTATCGCACATGATGGGAACATCATCAAGAGAAATCCCGTAATCAACAAGCGCTTGCTTCATCCATAGAGCTTGTTGGCATGCTTTACCAGCACTCACATACTCGGCTTCCATGGTGGATATCGCAAGAGCGGTTTGTTTCTTGGAGAACCAAGAAGTTAAACAACAACCCATGAAGGTACAAACTCCACTAGTGCTTTTCCGATCCACATATTCTCCCGCATGATCCGAGTCCACGTAGACAATGGTTTCTACGTCGGTCCCTTTAGGATACCATAATCCTAAATGTATAGTGCCTTTAATGTATCAGAAGGTACGCTTAACCGCTTCAAGGTGAGAGGTTTTGGGAGCCTCTTGGAAGCGATCACAAAGGCAAACACTAAACATGATATCCGGTCAACTTGCCGTTAGGTACAATAAACTACCAATCATACCTCTATATTTGGTGTTGTCTACCGACTCACAATCATCATCTACGGTGAGTTTAGTATCCGAGGCCATAGGGGTCTTCATTGGTCTAGATTCTTCTAATCCAAATTTCTTTAGCATTTCTTTAGCGTACTTAGATTGACTAAAGAAAATACCATCGTCCATTTGTTTAATTTGGAGTCCTAAAAAGAAGTTAAGTTCTCCCATCATACTCATTTCAAACTCATCATGCATGATTTTGGCAAAGTCATCACACAATTCTTGACAAGTTGAGCCAAATATAATGTCATCAACATATATTTGTACGATTATGAGGTGAGGACCTTTCTTCTTTGTAAAGAGTGTATTGTCTACCATACCCATGGTATACTCATGTTTAACAAGAAACGCTTTAAGTCTATCATACCAAGCTTTGGGTGCTTGTTTGAGTCCATAAAGTGCTTTCTTAAGCTTGTAAACATGGTCCGGTTTCTCAAAATCAATGAAGCCGGGAGGTTGAGCCACATATACCTCCTCATTGATCAAACCGTTAAGAAATGCACCCTTTACATCCATTTGTTGAAGCTTAATATCTAAGGCACAAGCGTAGGCTAAAAGGATTCTAATAGATTCTAATCTAGCTACCGGTGCATATGTCTCGTCATAATCAATCCCTTCTTGTTGATTATAGCCTTGAGCTACAAGTCTACCCTTGTTATGAGACACAACACCATTCTCATCTAGCTTATTCCTAAATACCCATTTGGTTCCTATAATGGTAGAACTTCTAGGTGGAGGAACAAGTTCCCAAACATCATTGGCAACGAATTGATTCAATTCTTCTTGCATCGCAATGACCCAACTCTCATCCGTCAAAGCTTCTTTAACATTCTTTGGTTCAATCAAGGAGACAAAACAAAAGAAGTTGCTTTGGTTTTGGACTTGAGATCTTAGGGTCCTTTGATTTAAGTCACCAATGACATTATTGAGAGTATGATCCCTAGACTCCTTAATGTTTACTTCCTTTTCAACACTAAGGTCTTCAACTCCTATTTTTCTAACCTCTTTGGCTTTAACTACTTCTAATTCATCCAAGTCATCATCAACCAATGGTGGTGTCTTGGGTGAAGGAGGGGTTTCATCAAAGGTTACGTTGAGTGATTCCTTAATAACCCCTGAGGTTCTATTTAGGACTATGTAGGCCTTACTAGTTTGGGAATAACCTAAAAGGATACCTTCGTAAGATTTTGGGTCAAACTTGGTAAAGTAGTCTTTGGTGTTGAGGATAAAGCACTTGCTTCCAAACACCCTAAAGTATTCTAATGAGGGTTTCTTACCTTTAAGAATCTCATAAGGGGTCTTTCCTAGGAAAGGTCGAATAAGAATTCGGTTGAGAATATAAGTCGATGTATCTACGACATTGCACAAAAACTTTTGAGGCAACGATTGCTCGTTTAACATCGTCCTACTCATCTCTTGGAGAGTCCTATTCTTCCTTTCAACTACCCCATTTGATTGTGGAGTGCGAGGAGCCGAGAAGTTATGGGTAATACCATGAGCTTCACAAAAGGCACCAAATTGCACTTCATTATCAAATTCCCTACCATGATCCGTCCTAATAGAAACAATTGAACATCCTAGTTGATTTTGAATTCTCCGACTAAAGATTTTGAAGTGATCGAAAGCTTCATTCTTAGATGCCAAAAATCTAGTCCAAGTGAATCTAGAATAGTCGTCAACTATAACTAGGGTATAAAGGTTACCTCCATAACTCCGTATGGCGGAAGGTCCAAAGAGATCCATATGTAGGAGCTCTAAGCACCGAGAGGTCGAAACCAAATTCTTGGCTTTGTGACTTGAGTGAACTTGCTTTCCAACTTTGCAAGCATCACAAAAGTGACTATCAAACTTAATCTTGGGGAGGTGTCTTACCAACTCCTTAGAGACTAAAGATTGAATTAAACACATATTAGCGTGACCTAATCTCCTATGCCAAAGAGTAGAACTATCATCTATAGTCGCAAGACATATGTTGTCTTTTAACTTTTTATTAACCTTCATGACATAAAGCCCATGCTTTCTAACACCTTTTCCAATGACTTTTCCATCTTTTACGATTTCATTGTCATGTTCCGAAAAGATGACCTTACACTTATTATCACAAATTTGACCTATACTTAAAAGGTTAAAACCTAAGTTATCTACGTGCTCAACATTTTCAATTGTCATAGAGTCAAGAGAAACCGTACCTTTGCCAATGATATTACCACGTAGACTACTAGCGAATGTGACGTTACCTCCATCATATGCTTTGTATTGCGAGAACAAACTTCGATTACCCGTCATGTGTTTAGAACATCCACTATCCTTAATCCACTCATCGGGCTCTAAATCAATTCCCAAGCATATCTAGGTAACAATACACAAGATCAAACATTTGGTCCCCAATATCTCATGGGTCCAAAATTGTTAGTTCCAAACATCCCTTGCATTTGGTTGGGATGCATGAATGAGGTGGGGATTCCCCATGGAGAACAAAATGGAGGAGGGTAGTAGTTCATGTAACCATTTTGTTGTTTATTACTTCTCCTAGGTGTGTTTGATCTAGGTTTAGAGTTATTATTATTCCTTCTAGGTGTTGGAGTTTTACTTCTAGGTCGTGAGTTGTTTTGATTATCTCTTGTAGGCATTGTCGTTCTACTTCTAGGCTTAGACTCATTCCGTACTCTAGGTGGAGTAGAAGATAATCTAGATAAACTTCTATTTCCCATGAGAGGTTTACTTAACGGCTTATAGAACTTACTAATAGCATTGTCGTCAAGTATGGGTAATTGAACCTTATTAACAGTAAGATGCTTTGGTTTTTCATTTAACTTAGATTTTTCAGAAAGTTCAGAGTTTTCACAAAAATCAACTTCTGGCCGCGGTACCTTATCTATGGCCGCGGTTCCATAGTGATAAGGAACCGCGCCATACGATGTGGAACCGCGTCCAGAAGGTGTTTTCTGTGAAAACCTGACTTGTTTTGGTTCACTATTTGAGGCTTCATTTGAGTTAAAACCTAGACCAAGTTTTTCCTTAGAATGAACTTGTTTGTTTAACATATCATCAAGAGCACTAGTACCATTCATGAACTTTTCCAATTTAATGGAGGTGCTCTTGAGATCATCATTCTCTAATCTAAGTGTCTCACAACTTAAGCAACCTAAATCAACCTCTTTGTTTTTCTCAAGTATAGCCAATTTCTCCCTAAGTTCATTGATCTCATTTTCAAGCTTAGTTTTGGTTGATTTTAAGGTTTTATTCTTTTCTATGAATTTAAGACTAAGTTTGTGTAAGATATCATATTTGCCTTCAAATTCAATATCATCTAAAGTGGAACTATCATTGCTACAATATTCGGTTTCGGAATGTACCTCTTTAGAAGTGTGAGCCATAAGACATTTCTCCTCTTTGGGGTTGTCATCATCATCTTCACCGCTATCGCTCCAAGCGCCAATAACGAATGCCGTGTGGTTCTTATCACGAGCAGGCTTTGGACAATCACCAATGAAGTGATTTGGATCACCACATCTAAAGCAACTCCTATCACCTTTTTCGTTCTTGACAAACCGATTCTTTGACAATGGTTTCTTGTCATATTTTGGTTGCCTAACGTGTTGACCTCGTCTCTTGAAGAACTTCTTGAAATCTCTCACCGCCAATGCATACTCCTCGTCATCACTTTCCGAGGAACTATCATGGTCACTTTGTGCCTTCTTGGCTTTAAGTGCAAGAGATTTCCTTTCACTCTTGGTTTTTACTAATTCCGAGTCCTTCAAAATTATCATCTCATGAACCTTCAAGTTTCCTATGAGTTCATTGAGTGATAAAGTTGAGAGATCTTTCGACTCTTCAATAGCCGTGACTTTTGCTCTCCACTTTGGATGTAAGGCCCTTAGAAACTTCCTGACATTGTTCTTGCTAGAAAAACCTTCATCAAGTGCTTTTAGACTAGTAATAATGGTGTTAAACCTAGCAAATGCACTATCAATAGTTTCATCTTCTAAGATGACAAATTGTTCATATTGTTGGACAAGAAGATCGATTTTACTTTCTTTGACTTGGCTATTACCTTGGTGGGTTACTAAAAGAGTGTTCCAAATATCTTTAGCGGTTTCACACATAAAAATTCTTTCATACTCTTTCTTAGGCAAAGCATTATAAATCACCATTTTAGCCTCATTATTTTTTGAAAGTTTCTTTTTAGTATCATCATTAGCTTTGTCAAAAGTGACTAATTCTTTTGTTTTAGAAACTTCATTAAATTGAAAGGGTAAAAAATCACCATTGGTAATAACATGCCAAAGATCTAAACCTTTTGATTTCACATAAGTTTCAAATCTATTTTTCCAACAAATAAAACTATCGGTTTCAAAAAGTGGTGGTCTTTGCATAGATTGCCCTTCTAGGTACTTGTTGGAATCCATAGATCGATTCAAGTTTTAAAATACAATATACTTTAAAAATTCTTAAGCAACCCGCTCTGATACCAATTGTAGAAACTAGAAGGGGGGTTGAATAGTTTCTTAAAATTCACTTGTTAAAATATAGTTTCCAAAAATCCTTTTTCAAAAAACTTAGGCTTGAGGAAATATGTGAAATCTTCTTATGCACAAATATGAACAATGATAGTGTAGCTAGACTAATACTAACAAAAATATATCCACAAAGAATAAAGAATGATAGTGTAGCTAATCTAATATTAACACATGTATATGCAAAAAGTAATAAGGAATGTAAAGAGTTAAGGGTAAAGAAAGATCAAACCGAACACCAAGGATTTATAGTGGTTCAGCAACGAATCTCACTCCTCGTTCCTGCTCCACTCCTCGAGTACTCCTTACTCGAGAGTTCACTACACAACAAGCTCCTTATGGTGGAGAAAACCGTACACGTCGCTTAACCAATTTCCGACTCTAAGCTAAAAGTCGAGCCCTAATCGTAGCTAGGACCAATCTACACAACTATACTTAGTACATACACAGCTTCCAAATAGACACAACTACTTGGATCTTCACAACTATGACACAACTACATGTATATAAAAATTGATCTTCAATGGATCTTTGGTGGTGGACTCAACACTTCACTAGGATAGTGTTCTTCTCTTTGCACTTGGAGAGGAAGAGATGGAAGAACAAGATTCACTTCTTAAACAAGTAATAATCAAACAAATGATCAAAGATTTGAGTGATTAAAGAAGGGGTTTGAATCTGGAAATGAATGTGCAAAAGAGGTGAGGTGAAAAGCTGAGAATGGCCAACTATTTAAAGGTCAAAGGAGCCAACGGCTAGTTCTGCCCGCGGTACCTTATCACAGCCCGCGGTACCTTATCGATAAGGTACCGCCTAGGCGCTAAGGTACCGCCGGACTGGACTCCGCTCCTTTTTGTCCTTTAGTGGTGGAGGTCTTATCTGGGTATAAAAATATCCTGAAATGATATTCTTAACAGAATAAGAATATGCCATTTTCAAATTTCAAATAATTAATTTAATAAACCTTTTCTTAAAAATAAAGTTTAATAAAAACTTGTCACATTTAATAAAAGGTGAGTTTTAAGAAAAGATTAAATCACTTGATCACTTGATTAAGGTTAGTACTTGTTTATCCATACCTTAAGTGAAAATGGGTAAAATGAAAAATACTTGAACTCAAGAATTTGTTTTTCGTTGTTTTCGTAAATGCTTGTTTTTACATATTGTCGTAATCAAAACTAAGCGAGACCAAAAAATGCAAGTAACGTTTTTAGTCATTATTGCATTAACACAGTATATTATGCTAAACAGTTTCATCAAAATTCATTCCCATGATCCGATTATTTTAATAAAGCAGATAAAATCAATCGCACAAACTAAAGAAAAACAGTAACATCTAAACAATCATAAAATGAGTTGAAGAGGAATGAACCTTTTGTCGATAGCCTTTGAGAAGAAAGCAAGCGTTGAGCTGCCTTAGAACCGTAATCACAACCACCAAACACCATTCGAATCACCAAAGTATATCATCCGAACCAACAATCACTCTTGGTCAAATTATTGAGAGTTTTCCAGTGGGGAAAAGTTTATCCAATCAAATACTTTAAATATTAAACAAATAAGCTATCAATTAGCTTATCTTCAATATCTCAATCATTATGTTCGAGAAACAGAAAACAGATTTAAGATGTATATCAATTTAAGTAGTGAAAGAAATTAAAATGAGACACGAGTAGAATAAAAAAATATTAAACTTTCATTAATTTCCAGAAAATAATACAAAGCTTAAAAAAAGAAATACAAGATTTAATCTAGATCTATTTCTACAGCATAACTCTAAAAGTAAAAGAAAGGATTAAAATTACACTAGAAATTGGGGGTATTTATAGCCCCTCCAAGGGCTGTTGATGACGAATATCCGAATATTACTTGGAATATTCCACTTGATTTCTTGGCCATTGATCTTCAATTCCTTATTCTCTCTCCTGTGAAGCTTCAATCGGATGGTTGATATTACACTAACTATCACACGGATTTCCAACGTGGCATCCGTGTGCTAGTTGTGTTTCTTTTACAGCTTGTGATTGGTGGGATTGGGAGATTGAGGTGTATACTCCACTGAAACGCAGCCACGTAGCAATCTCTTCCTCACACTTTCTCTTCCTATAAGTTTGGGGTTTTATTTCCTTTTGGGGTGAATTAATTGATTAAATGAAAAGCCCTATTTAAAACTAATGTTTTGGGGTAATTAGGGTTTGGTACAGTAACTAAAAGTTATTAGTTTTGTTTTTTTGTGAGATGGAGAATACAAGTGAGATGAGAGAAGGCTTCTCATAGTTTTTATCGAAACGTTATTAAATAAGTTTATGAATGGGACGAATGGGTGGGGGACGCTTTTATTTAAGTGGTGTAAAGTTGAGTGATGTGTGAGATCAAAACGTGTGAGTGGGTTTTATACATGGTTTCATTGATCTTCTCACATTCTTTGTTTAAACAAACCCTAAGGCCCTCAATTCGTTCCTTTGTCATGGGCCTTTAGCCCAAAATTTACCATCCATCCGTCACATATAAAGTATCACTTGGGTCTTTTTTTGTGAATTTGGACCCATTTGTCAAAAGTAATAACATATCTATCCAATATTGGGTTTGTAAGCCCAATAGCTCCAATGTGGGACCCACTTGGCCCGTAAACTCGATAAATGATTAAATCCGCTAAAGTCGAGCTTGATTTTGGCTTCTAAGATCTTTTTCTTCATTCTCGTGTCGATTATTGTCGGTTTTCGTGAACTTGGTACCTACACACATGAAAACAATAAACAAGCATATCCAAGGCATAACTGATACATTTTGTGCAATATTTCATTGTTTTAAGCTACAAATGATATGAGTAAAATCACTCATATCAAACTCCCCCATGCTAAGCAATTGCCGTGTCTTCACGCAATGATAAAACTAAACACTAGCTACACCATTATTCAACTCTTGACAACTTTATTTTACAAAGACATAAAATAACTTTAAGGATCATAAAAGCTCAAATAGATTCATCGTCCTCGACTATTCACTTTTCCATGCCAAGTGCAAAAACAAGATCATTGTTATTATAAGTTGGTAGACTAACACGAACTCATGTGGGCCAATTATTCACTTAGACCCCCTTATTCCTAGGTGTATCTCTTATATTTTATTGTTGTCTTGAATGATCACGAGGATGCATTGTTGACTTATTTCGATAATTTATTAGGCCGAAAATAAAGTGAACGATTTAATCAATAGTTAGCTAAAGGACAAAATCTTTTAAAACCGCTTCTCGGGACCTCATAAAGTTCATATCTTGGCATAACTTGTTTCGCGATTTGAGACCTTTCTCGGACCGATATTTGGCAGTGACTTTATACTTCCAACCTTGAGAGACGTTCACGAAATAATGGTCTTCTCTTCATATAGGAATTTCTTCACTTGAAGTTTTGAGAGATTCATACTTGGACCACGACTTCTTCATTTTCTCCAATCTTTATTTGGGATTTTGATTAACAACGATCCGCCTCCTTTTTGGACTTGGCTTCATTTATCCTCATACCTTATTATGGTCTTTTTGGATAGACTTCTCCATGACTTTTTGGGAGTATTTTGCTTTTCGTCGTGTGTCTCGATCCTTCATATTGATTTTTGATAAATGAATCTTCACATCACTTGAGATCTTTAGCAATAAAACATAGCCCTCATGTCTTGTTAGGACCTTTTTGGACTCGCCAATCTTCGCATCCCGCTTCAATAAGTTATGCCTTGGCTATGAACTCTAATCCATACCGAGCAACTTTTAAACGATCTTGGCTAGAAGCTAAGTAACTTTTCAAATCGTTCAACCTTATTTATTGCAATTAAATTATTAACAAGCGATGGGAGAATAGGCTTATAGTTAACTCAAATAAATTCCCGAAAGAATACCAAACTTATAATTGGCTCTATCATCTCTTGTTCTCCATATTGTAAAATTTAAAAAATGTGAAATCAATGGATACTTAGCCTATTAAATCAAAGTTTTGGGTTTTCAAGTCATCTATAGGATCTTGCCTCTTCTTATACTTTTGCAAGTTTTAGAATTTGCGTTTTAAAGTTCCCTTGATAAACGACTTTCTAGGATCAATTATGGGAACTTGCGAAAAGTTCTTGTTCTTAACTGGTATGAATTAAGACCTTCGCGTTTTAAAGCTCCCTATATAATAGCCTAGCAAAACTTAATTCAAATACATTAAGGAAAAGCTAAGGTTAAAAACCGAGTCGAGTCAAAAACTATTCTTATGGAAAGCCTACATTCGTGCCAAAAACACTTATTTTATTTATTAAAACTTAAAAATAACACTAAAAATTTAAAATTTTATTGAAAAATGAGAAAAACAATGACGTTTGGACACGACAAAAGCAATTGCAAGCGATTATATCGATTGACTCCCCCATGCTAAAACCAAACATTGTCCTCAATGTTTCTTAGCTCAAGAGTAACACCCCCTTGCTAAAACACGAAGAGTCTAATGCAAACTCCTAGCATGGAAAGAGCACGCAAATCTATAAGCCGTTTATTAATTATGCCTCAAGATAAAACGTTAGTCGATAAAAATCAAGGGATAAAGAGTGTGCCCATTTTGGCATTCAAAGAATGGAAGGTCAAGTGGACCGGCAAAAACCGAACACGAGAGTCTTCAAATATTAGGGTCATACCTAAGATCACAACACAACAAAACACGAGCACGAGCTTGAAAGATCAAGCCTTATAAGGTGTTAGAAAATAGAAAGAAGATAGAAAGTACTCGTTTTTGTTCACCGAGTCATGAGCTCGACTCGATCCCCGCATTCATTGGTCCTTAGGGAAAGTGAAGAAAACCGGCATATTGGAGTAAAAACCAACATAAAGCACGATGCCGGGGTCAAAGATTACATCCTCGTTGTCGGATGACAAACGAAAGGATAAAACTCCAACACAAATCTCTAAAAAGAGATAGTAATCACAAATGGTGGAATGGATATAGCATGCTCCCCGAGATAAACTCGCACCAAAATGATAGAAAAATCTTTCAATTATTGCATCGGTGAAAGGCTGAGATTTCCCCAAATAAATGATTCCGGGGTCAAATACCTCGTCCTCGGTGGAGAAAGGAATAGACAACAAGGTGTCGTACCCCATGCTAATCCTAAGTCATATGAAGCACATGGTAATGGTGGTTCAAAAGTCTCTGCCATAGTGGTTTCAACTTGCATGCTTTTGTTGACCTTTTCACTCTTATGAATGTGAATAAAGGGGTCACGGTACTCAAAACGAGTCGCATGAAAAACCCGCACATTAAGATCAAAGCGAGTGGGAAGGATAATTGGAGCAAAAGTAATTTCACCCTCCGGGTCAACATTATCATCATCATAAATCGGGTGATCAAACCAAGAGTCTTCATCACTGTCATTAGACTCTTCCTCAAATTCCGAAGGAATGTCTATATAAAGAAACTCATCAACCTCCTTCATAAGAAGATCATCATCACAAAGGTTATGAGATGTAGGAGGTGTGATGCTCTCAAAATCCTCTTGAAATAACGGATTATTGTTTAATGAAACTTCAAAGAGAGGATTTGAGTAAGTCACGAAAGTGTTGTCATCCTTGTCATCACAAGACATATCTGACAAAGTATCGAGTGTGTCACACTCGGATACAAGATCATCATTCTCATCTAAAGGCAATTCATCGGCGAATTCCTCGAGAATGGTAGGTAAAACACAAGAATCACGCTCGATCTCGAGATCGGAAACGTCTTCACTTCCCCGTGGAAGTGGATCAATGATAGCAAAAAGTTCATCGATGAACTTATCTCATGAATAATCACTAACCTCACTCGGTGTGAAGCTAGGAATCAAAGGCTCTTCAATGAAAGATTGTGCCTTAGGAACATCAACATGATCCTTAGAAGAGAGTGAAAATGAGTCCATTTTCAAAGATTGTTCAATTAAAGCAATGTTACTCTCGGGATCAAAATTCTCATTAACAAACTCACTAGCATCAAAAGGCTCACTCAAGTAATCATCTATTTGTTTTTCAATCTTAGCACTATCATCCTTGTGTGGAGTGAGTGTAGACGAGGAAAGGTTACAACATCTTTCAACAAAGCAAGCTTCTTCATTTGATTTGAACTTTCCTTTATCACAATTAGAAGTTTCCAAAATTGGAAAAACGCCTTTATCAAAAAGAGCTTTCTTATCACATTCAATTGTTTCAACAAGTTTAACACTTTCAACTTTCTTAGGAGCAAATCTTGGAATCTTTTCCGGTTTAAAAACAATGCTTTTATCTCCATAAATCAATTTAATTTCCTCTTTCCTCATATCAACTTGAATTTGATCCGTGCATAAAAATGGTCTTCCTAGAATGATTGGCACACGAGGATTGGTCTCATAATCGACTATAGCAAAATCAGCAAAGTACAAGAAGTTTCCCACTTTCATAATGACATTTTCCGCTATACCAACCGGTCGAGTGGTGGTTCCATTAGCAAGCTCAATGATCATACGAGTGGTACTAAGAGGCACATAATCAATGGTCTTCCAAAGAGCTAGGGGCATTATGTTAATGTTAGCTCCTAGATCGGCTAGGCCTTTGCAAACCCCAAGCTCATTGAAAACACAAGGTATCAAGAATTGACCCGGATCTTTATACTTCTCGGGAAAGAAATCAAAGAAAACCGAGGTACTAATCACATTGAAAGTAGCCTTAGTAACTTCTAGGAAAGTTTCCTTAGGTGGAGGTTTAAACTCAATCACTTCAACTTCGTCTAAATTCTCACAATCATCATAAACGGTTATGGCCTTAAGCTCACCCTTCGGGTTTAGAATGGTATTACTAGGTAAGCAACCCGAAGAAGATGACGGTTTAGACATGAATCCCTCAAGCATCAAAAGTAATTTATTTTGACCTTGTTCCAAATTTTGTTGCATACGATTTTGGGTTTGCTCTAGCCTTTGTTGATTAAGCTCAATCTTGTTATTTTGCCCTTTAATCGTATTTTGAAAATCGAGTCTCAAAGTATTAATTTGCCCTTGAATGTTATTTTGGAAAGCTTTCATATTTGCCTCATTTGATTTGATATAGCTTGACAAATCATTTTGATTATTCCCTTGAAAACCTTGATTGTTTTGATTAGCATTAAACCCATTTCCTTGATTAAAATTCCCTTGGTTACCGCGGTTAAAATTATTCCCATTGTTTCCATTGTTGTACCTATTTTGAACCGGTGGAAAACCCGGTGGAGCAACATGATTTTGACGAGGAACTTGACCGTTGGAGCCATAAGTTCCCGTCGCGGCAAAAGCACTAGCTTGATCAAACCCCGTGTTTAAACAAGCATAATTAGGATGTGCTCCACCACATGATACACAAACATTCTCAATCATATTAATGGATCCATGAGGATTCTTCCTAATCTCATTCAAAAGCGTGTCAATCTTAGAGTCCAATCTAGCAATCTTGATGTTTGATGAATTTACATTGGAAACAACCAGTGTTTCGTGAATATTGTGCTCTAGACTTATCCTCAATTATTCTCCACGCGTCTCTCGGAGTTTTTCTTAAAAGATTACCACCCGCGGCGGCATTTAAAGAATCTTGTTCAATCATATTTAGCCCATTATAGAAAATATTAATTTGATGCAATTCCGAGAAACCGTGGTATGGACATTGTCTTAACAAATCTTTAAATCTTTCCCAAGCAACCCCAAACGATTCATGCACTTTTTGTTCAAATCTAGTGATCTCGTTCTTAAAGTGTGTTGTCTTAGATGGTGGAAAGAAATAATTCATGAACTTTGACACTAAATCATCCCAAGTTAAGATCGAACCCGGTGGTTCTTTCTCATACCAAAGCTTAGCATTACCCTCGAGCGAGTACGGAAAAAGCATGAGCTTAATCACGTCATTCGGCACATCTCTAAACTTGAGAGTCGAGGTAATTCGATTAAAATTCTGAATGTGAGAATGCGGGCTATAGGTCTCATTGCCACGAAATTGGTCGGCACGAATGAGCGATAGAAGACCCGTCTTAATCTCAAAATGATCCGTTAAAATAGCCGGCACAACGATTGCTTCCCATACCCTTCGGTGGGTGCACGGAGCAATTCCTCCATTGTTCGGTTATCGGCCATCTCTACAACAATAGGTGGAAGATCGGGTTCCACTATTCGTTGTTGACGATTTCTATTTCTACGAGGAATATTTTCAAGCCTATTAAAATCAATCACAAGACGAGAAGAACGTAATTGCATACACTATAAAGACGAGAATTTAGAGGATTGAAGAAAAGAAATTAGACAAGAAGAAGATTATTTTTGTTATTTTATTTGGTATTTCTCAATCAATAATGATCGATAAAAAACAAGGAATAAGGATAACTACTATGGAAGTAAATTTCCCTCGGTCGACTTTGAAACGATAGGTGAAAAACTAAATGTCTCGAGGTTCAATAAGTAAACAACAAAAAATAAGATTTATTACTACTTGAGTCGGCAAACCAATAATAGGTTGTCCCTCTCAATATACGCACAAGCAAGCGGGGAAACGAGGTGGCACTAAGCACTTAAGAACCTTTTTCCTTAAACGGCCTTTTATAGCACGTCGCCTTATACCCACCTTATAGTTTGTATAAATCGAGTTCAAACTTCTTATTAGTATTTATCTATTTTGCCTTTATTTTTGTTTTGGATTCGAATACAATAGCTAGGTGATGAAATCCCAACTAAGGCCTTATTTGAAAGATATGTAAAATTATTGTTCTACGTAATACAATATATTATTCACAAAAAACGAGAAAAACGATACATTCTATTTAATAGAAAAATAACAAACTTTCCGAGGACGAAAAGGGTCTTCAAATCAACGATCAACAAATCTCCACAAAAGCGAATCGTACACAAGATCCCCGGCAGCGGCGCCAAAATTTTTGATGTGTCGTGGATAGTATAGTGATTTATTTGAGATTACGTTATAGGGTAAATTAGAAAATTACCTTTAGGAAAAAGTAATAGTCTAATAATACCAATGACGAATTCAATTAAACACGTGAGTGAGTCGAGTTCGTTGTACACGAAGATCGTATGAATTTGAGACGTTTTGTTTTGATTTGGACAATCGATTTGAATTGGTTTTCGGTTTTAAACTACAAATTAAATCTACAAATTTTAAGCTATTAAAACTTATTCTAAAGTGCATGAATCGTAAACCCCGCCTATTTAAAATTCTACAATCACTTTATTATTTAACAATTAACACTATTTAAAAATTAGACTAATTAAAAATCTTTAAAATTTAATCTATTTAAAAACAATAACTTTTTATCTATTAAAAATCTGATTAAGCTTTTAAAAACTAATTTAAGTTACTTTTAAATAAACCTACTATAAAAACTATTATAATCAAACCTAAATTTATAAAAATCTAATTAATTAAAATTTAAACTAATTAAACTTTTTAAATAAAAACATTGTTTTATTATTTTTATTTTATTTATTATCTAAACTAATTTTTAATAAGACTTTACTTTAATTAAAATTTTAAAGTAATAAATAAATATAAAACGTGACTAAGATGAATAAACGAAAACAAACACTGCTACTTTGAAACAAATTATATTAATGAAATAGCAGAAAGTAAAATGAAAAGGGTGTGCAGCCCAGATGGTTATCACGTTAGACAACTAAAGGGGAGGTCTCGAGTTCGAGACCCCCAATTGACATATTTTTCCGAATTAAATCTTTTTGACAGATTTCTGAAAAAGAAGTCTTAGGAAAGACTCTGAGAAGCTTTTTAGCTTAATCTGTGAGGTCACAGCTTATTTGGGCTTATCAGGATAATTGAACCTGATAGCAATTAACTCAGCAAGACTAACAAACAGATACTAAAAAAAAACTATATCAAATTAAGCAAACAACTAATAATCAGCTTACATCAAATCAAGTATAATAGTAAGACTGATTCAAATAAAAATTCAGCAGGCATGGTGCACAAATTAGAGCTAGAATCAGTTAAGCATGTAATGTAAAAACTCAGAATCAAACTCCAATTCAGCAAACTCAGATTCTTTAACAACTAAACACTGAAATTAGATATAAGCTTAAACAAAATATCAAACAAAAAGCTTAAACTACCGTCAAATTATCAGCTACTTCAAATAGACTCAAAACCATCTAAACTAAAACTTATAACAATTTAATAACGAAGCAAAAACAAAATGAACATTTAAAACGGAAACTCGTTTGCACTTAATCTTTAACAGATCCCAGAACCTAACAATAAGATCAAACGTAACTAATCAAATTAACCATTTCTTAGAAAAGAAAGACATTAACATAGCAAGTTTATATCTCACTTATTATCAAAGAGATCATAGCAGATTATAAGACTTATTGTGCAACTCTAAATCAAGACTAATGGAAACAGATCCCATATCTCAAACAAGCAGAATACATACTCTATTTAGAACTACTCATTAACTCAAACAGTATATTATGCTAAACAGTTTCATCAAAATTCATTCCCATGATCTTATTATTTTAATAAAGCAGATAAAATCAATCGCACAAACTAAAGAAAAACAGTAACATCTAAACAATCATAAAATGAGTTGAAGAGGAATGAACCTTTTGTCGATATCCTATGAGAAGAAAGCAAGCGCTGAGTTGCCTTAGAACACTAATCACAACCACCAAACACCATTCGAATCACCAAAGTATATCATCCGAACCAACAATCACCCTTGGTCAATTTATTGAGACTTTTCCAGTGGGGAAAAGTTTATCCAATCAAATACTTTAAATATTAAACAAATAAGCTATCAATTAGCTTATCTTCAATATCTCAATCATTATGTTCGAGAAACAGAAAATAGATTTAAGATGTATATCAATTTAAGCAGTGAAAGAAATTAAAATGAGACACGAGTAGAATAAAAAAAATATTAAACTTTCATTAATTTCTAGAAAATAATACAAAGCTTAAAAAAAGAAATACAAGATTTATTCTAGATCTATTTCTACAGCATAAATCTAAAAGTAAAAGAAAGGATTAAATTTAAACTAGAAATTGGGGGTACTTATAGCCCCCCCAAGGGCTGTTGATGACGAATATCCGAATATTACTTGGAATATTCCACTTGATTTCTTGGCCATTGATCTTCAATTCCTTATTCTCTCTCCTGTGAAGCTTCAATCGGATGGTTGATATTACACTAACTATCACACGGATTGCCAACGTGGCATCCGTGTGCTAGTTGTGTTTCTTTTACAGCTTGTGATTGGTGGGATTGGGAGATTGAGGTGTATACTCCACTGAAACGCAGCCACGTAGCAATCTCTTCCTCACACTTTCTCTTCCTATAAGTTTGGGGTTTTATTTCCTTTTGGGGTGAATTAATTGATTAAATGAAAAGCCCTATTTAAAACTAATGTTTTGGGGTAATTAGGGTTTGGTACAGTAACTAAAAGTTACTGGTTTTGTTTATTTGTGAGATGGAGAAGACAAGTGAGATGAGAGAAGGCTTCTCATAGTTTTTATCGAAACGTTATTAAATAAGTGTGTGAATGGGACGAATGGGTGGGGGACGGTTTTATTTAAGTGGTGTAAAGTTGAGTGACGTGTGAGATCAAAACGTGTGAGTGGGATTTATACATGGTTTCATTGATCTTCTCACATTCCTTGCTTAAACAAACCCTAAGGCCCTCAATTCGTTCCTTTGTCATGGGCCTTTAGCCCAAAATTTACCATCCATCCGTCACATATAAAGTATCACTTGGGCCTTTTTTTGTGAATTTGGACCCATTTGTCAAAAGTAATAACATATCTATCCAATATTGGGTTTGTAAGCCCAATAGCTCCAATGTGGGACCCACTTGGCCCATAAACTCGATAAATGATTAAATCCGCTAAAGTCGAGCTTGATTTTGGTTTCTAAGATCTTTTTCTTCATTCTCGTGTCGATTATTGCCGGTTTTCGTGAACTTGGTACCTACACACATGAAAACAAGAAACAAGCATATCCAAGGCATAATTGATACATTTTGTGCAATATTTCATTGTTTTAAGCTACAAATGATATGAGTAAAATCACTCATATCATTCTTCTTCGACATTCTCATCACGTGTCTCATGGCGTTTCCGTCTAATCTTATAACCTTTTGAAACATTAACAACTTGTAACCATTTCATTGATTATTTTATGAGCTACTATTTGCTACTTTTTGCAAACCTTTGGCTACTTTATACGTTTTCATAATGTCACCTTATAAATAAATCTGATATTGTTTTACGATTATTTTCACCAATTGTTTTTACTTTGGTCTTATAAAATACTTTTCGTAACAAAAAAATTTTTTTTTTGCTTATTGAGTATCTCACAAATTACTTGTATCCTATAAATTTATAAACTATTTTTAAATTCCATTTTAAAAATGGCATGGTTTATATATAAACATAAGAAGCGTAATACTTTCCGACAAAACTGAGCACTGCATTGCTAGCCCTAATTTATACATGGCCTGATCACCTATGTCTAATTTAGAAGGAGCCATGCTAGGCTGAATAGTAATCACCTTAAAAAAATCTTGATAATAAAGAACTTTTTACTTGTATTTATGATAAAGATAAATAAAATGAAATAAAGTGAAAAGAAGTTTTGGAAACCTTTATATTTTATGCAAGTAGCACAATTTCTATGCATCCACATATGTTTTCTTACCTTCTCTTGAACGAATTACGCGCTTACGGGTACGTTTTTACTCGACGATCGTTTTTCTACTTGTTACTTCATTTTGTCTTATAACTGATTTCTTTTGACCGTTCGTCTAATTACTGACTATTGATAAAAGACTTGAAAGTCTCGATGTTTTATCCTTCCTTCTCGTCCAATCTTCTTTATGCGACCGGGTAGATCTTTGGAATGTCTCCGCACGTGAATAATGACGTATCACTAGAGCGATTTTCGTATATCCGGGATGACGTCCGTCACTCTCGTTTGTCTCGAAATCCACTCTTGTGAACCGTGCTTTGACTTATCTCTTAATATCGTTCATTTGATTTGTTTTAATTACAAGTGATTATTAGGAATTTTCTTTTATTAAAGTTTTGTATGGATCTTATTTGCGATCATGTATCGACCACCGCTAAGTTAACAAACTGATATTGGTGAACCAACGACCGCACTAACAAAATTGACAACTTGTTTAATCTATTATTTCTTGTCGTCTTACCATCAACGCCTTTATTTTATTATTCTCTTTAAGAATTCATATGACATTTGCTTCGTTCTCTTTTGTACCGCTGATTTCGTACTAGTTGTTGACCATTATTTCCATTCGTATTTGTTTGTTATCTTGTCACATTTTGAAACCCGAATATGTCCCATCTTTACTTTGACATATTAAACACCTATAAGTATATCGACAACTTATTATAATAGTTTTATGGAACTTGTCTACATCTTCCAATGATTTTCAATTATCGAAATAACTATCATAAGAAAAAGGTCAAATTTATACATCATATTTTGTATAACTAAAACTAATGTTTAAAATGAAATTATGCTCTATCTTTTGAACTAATTGACTTATCATACTTTACTTTTAATGTAATGAAATTACCGGTTTAATTTATATTCCTAATAATGATTTAATTTGGAAATTATATTTTCTAAATTGTAACCATCAATACGAGTTTAATTAATAAATTTGTGTCATTCTTTCAAAGTTTCTTAAGACAACCAAAATAAATTATGAAGCTATTTAACTTCTATTTTTAATATATCATCTTTATCAAGAAGGTACCTCAACTAAGTTTTAAGGTAATACAAATCCGGGACGGATAACTGTGATAAACATTATTTTAATGTTAATATTTAATTCATTCTTCGCCCTCATTTTTCTAGTATTGTGAATTATTATGTTTTACGGTTACGTGAGTCGAGATCCCTCGTCGATCATTGACCTTAAATCATTTTACCACATCTTGTCCTTTTATGCGTTTACTGAATTCATTTTTTATCTCGTTCTGTTCCTCGTATTGAAGATCACTATTTTATTTTGAGTTTAAAATGAATCTCGGGAAGCAGTGTATAAGAAGAAACGATAAGTATCACCAGGATTTATGTGTGTACTCGTGGAATGATTGAGGACCGAATCTCTTAATGAATGGAGCTAATAAATTCGTTACAACCTCGAGGAGTAAGTTGAAGTCGACACCGCAAGTGGAAAGACTCTTGAGATCAAGTAGTTATTATCAAGGATTCTTTAAAGGTTTTCTCGATGATTAACGGTGGAGATCTATACTCGATATTTATGTTCGACCTTTTATTTTATGTACTTACATGGTGTGTGATCTAGTCAAATGATTGTAAGTTGTGAGAACTTGAGACGACATCATCCGATGACGTCCGAACATATAGAACACATATTATGTAATATCTTTTTGACTTTCAACGACGATATTTATTGAGACTTTAATGCACGTTGGCGAAAGTGAGATGGTGTCTTTGTATTATCTTTTGAGTAGGGACCCGCGTGTGAGCACCCTCCGATGACGAAAATGTTTTTCTTGTTAGTTCTTTTGATGTGTGTCCATGGCTATCCGGCCGATGGATATCCTTTAACTTGCAACATTCTTTTTAACTTGACTTATCCGAAAATCCTGTCATCTATTCTTGTTATCGAATGAGCTTCGTGTGATTCATAAAATTTTCATGTGTCGAGCTTGACGGGTGACTGGTGGATAAGGATTTATTTATTCCTTTTTGGTGAGATACAACTTGATGACAAGTTGCGTTTGTAAAAGAACCAGTGGAGATCGTGGATCGAGATTCACATGGGAACGTGAAGACTTCTTTATAAGGAATGCCCTCATCCTTCCGGATAGTGAACAACTCGTGTATGAGGCGAGTTGAGCGCCGAGACGTCGCTCCCTTAAGGTGGTGAGGATGTAAAACCCGTAAAAATAAGGTCATAATTTAATTCTACTTTCAATTATTTTGAAGTATTTTATAACGTTAAATATTATTATGTTTAACGGTTTAAGTTGAAACCGATATTAAATATTATATTTTAATATTTTGACGAGTAACGAGGACTACTAGTGATCGCGATACCGACGGATGCCAAAAATTTTATATTTTATTATCGATCGTTTCGATATTTAATATTTTCGACGATATCGTTTTAATTACGTATATTACTATTTTTCGTGTGCGTTTAAACTTTTAAAAAGTATTTTTACGAAACCCGAGTCCCGTAAATATTTGTAAAATTGACTTTTAGTCATTTCCCGCTTTTTAACTAATATTTATATTTAGGACCAAACTATCACAAATTGGCAAAAACTACCCTAACCTTACACTATATAAATAAATTCCACTAGCACTTATTCATTTTTAAATTCATTTCAACCAAAAATTCTCTTCCTTTCCCTTTTTTCTTTCTTTAGTCATACACCCCACCCTTCCTTTTCTTCCAATTTTCTCAAATGCTAGTTTGAATCTTCCAAAATCAAGCAAAGTACCAGCCTTATAATTCAAAGGAGCACATTTTGGTACTAGTTTTAGCTACACGCATCAAGTTTTATTTTTTTTATTGTTAGGTGGAGATTTTTATCATGCATATGTTACTAGTGATGATCAAATGATGTTATTGCAATGTTTTTGTTAAAAAGTTGATTTTTAATTTTTGGGTTTTTGATTTTAATGATGATACAAGTGTTAGGATTGGTTTATGGTGATATTAGGATGTTAGGTTGATGATAAAAATGATTGGTTTTGATCAAAAACATGATTTTGTGGGAGATTTTGAAAGGTGATTTTGGGCAGTAGGTTTGAGGCTATTTTTGAGGGTCTTAAGTCTGAATATAGGATGATATGATGGGATTATGTTGTAGAGAATTTCGTTAGCTTCGATTTGATATAAAGTAGTCCTTCCAACTCCAAACGAGGTGGAAGTTACACTAGTTTGATTTTCGTGTACCGGGAGACGAGTGTCGACACAATCCGAAAATTGTTGTCGATATTTGGATCGAATCTCGGGGACTATAAAATGAGTTTCAAAATGATTCAAGGGCTGTTCTCAGGCTCCAAGTTTAGCATTTTGAATCTATTTTTAGAATCAAGTGGCGGTTTTACAAACGGAGTTGTTTAGAATGGTCAAAATGGTTTCGTAAGTCAAGGTCCCTAAACTGTCCGGATTTTGTGATTCAAAGATGAGTCGGGCAGGGAACTTTAGAAGTAAAATCTTTTGATGGGCTCTTGGGAGGACTTTCTACATATAGTAAGTAAGTTCTCTGAGTAGTATCATAAAAAGTTGATATGTTTAAGTATGGGAAAACGGCTTGGACATTCGGTATGTTCCAGAAGATTTTTATTAAAGACATAGAATAATAAAATGAATATATAGGAGAGTGTAATAGTATCACTTGTATCGTTTTCTCTCGAGTTTGTCGTGATTATATGAGTCGAGTTTTATATTCTTATGTATGGTTTATTTCTCGAGTCTATTATTAATGAACGCACCTCATTTGATAGGTTGCGGTTCTCGTGTTTGAAAGGCATCATCTATCGTCGGCGATCGTCTCATTACCACTATTGGCTAAGGTGAGTCTATAGCCTCGCTTTATTCTAGTTATTAAATGATTTTAAACCCGCGAGGGGGAATACATGTTTTATAAACTTAGAACACAAGATTTTTATGGTATGCTTTGTCCCTCTATGAATGGACCCGTGGTTGCCTTTAAATTGCATTAAGTGATTGCCTTTGTTAAAGCCTCAATTATGGACCGTTAACTAGCTTATGATGGGCTAGCCACTAGTATAATTAATAGATCTATTGGGGAAGCCGCCCCGGTTCAGTTTGTGTGGACTTGTCACAGAAGCTTAGGCCCGACCTCCGCACTGTTTGGACATATTGTATTGAGAAGTCAGGTATACAGCAATGTACCAAAAATCTAGAGGTAACCGACAATTAATAAATCGCCTGTCTTATCAGACCTCTAAAAGGAGTGTTTAAGGGCTCGGTTACATGAGCTTATTGCAATTTATGCTATATACAATTATCATTGTTGATGCAAATTATTATTTGATGCTTATAAGCATGACACCAACTTATAATCTTTGCTTGTGTTCAAATTGATTACATAAACCTATGGATTCACTCGGCATTTTTGCTGATTTTTTTACTCACATGTATTTCAGGTAATCAGGAAGTGGAAGCTTGGAGGTCACGGGAATGAAGTTGTGCAATGCTATGTTGTTCAAACTCTTTGATTTGTTTATCGTTCCATTTTTAAAACAAACTAATATGCTATTTTAACTTATCTTTTGGTAACGATTACTTGGGACTACGCTACTCTGATAAATGTTTTAGGAACGATAAATTTGAAACGTCTCTTTTCGAGTCGTTCTTTATAATTTATGTGTTGTTGTATCATTGTTTAGCACCTAAAGATGTATTCCGCTGCGTGTAAATTTGGGGGTGTTAAAATAACCCTCGTCGTCTCGTAACATGAGTGACTTGAAAGATGAAGCAAACGAGGAAAATCGGTTTTTTGATAGGTTTTCGGCACTTATGACTCATTGGAAAGCACAAGATGCTTTGAATTCCGCATCGGTTAAGGCGGTTGGAAAGAGTTGTATTTCGTGTGGTGGAGCTCATGATTTTTCCGAGTGCATTACCGCGGATGGTAACACTTCGAGTGCTTATGTAACCACGGGAACTTATAACCAAAACGGTCAAGGTTCCCGCCCAAATCTATCTCCATAAAATCAAAATGCTAACAACTATCGAAACAACAATCAAAATGGTGGTTATTAAGGAAATTCACTGATATGGGTAAAATCTCATATTAATATGTCAACAAATCACCCTAAAACATATAGAAAATACCTAACTTTTGTGCTATAGTTTTGTGTTTGTGCTTAAATAGGTAAAAAGGATACAATTTCAAGCAAACAAGTGGAAATCAAGCTCATTTATAAAGAAAAAGACAAGAGAAGGATAAAAGATGACAAGCCATTTGAAGAAAAGGACCTATCTTGACAATGTTCAAAATTTGAGGGACTTAAATGCAATTTTAGAAAAACAAAGTCAAGATTAAAGTCAAATTTGGTCAACCTTCAAGTCAACCAAGTCAAGGGACTTAAATAATCAAGAATGCAAGTCAAAGGACTGAAATTGCCAAAGGAATGAAGAAAGGAGCTAAAAAGAAGAATATGCCAAAGAGAGGGTCTGAAAGTGACAACTTTACAATAACTTTGGGTTCTATCCGTGTGCATACCTTCTGGACCAATGAAAATGCAAGAAATATGGGTTTCGGATTGGCAAGTATGCTGACAGTTGGCCACTAACTCATACTTTTCATTTAATAAACAAATCTGAATAGTAGGCGCATTTATTTCTTTTCCAGCCAATAATCCTTTTATTCAAAGTTGGATAATGATCCGTGTGTTCAGCTATAAACCAATAAGACCACGCCACGCGTCACTTTCAAAGCTAAACGAGCCCAGAATCAAACTTGAGCTATACTGCATTTCAAGAACTTTCTACATGAAAAGGACTCCAAATTAGAAGACAAATCCAACCATGCAACTTAATTACACTAAAATTGTATGAATCAAAAAACCCCTTTTGTGTTCTTGAAGAGGAATCTGCAATTGAGAAGAAGAGTACACCTGGCACTCTCTCATTGGCTAAGACACGTCACACTTCCCAACAATTTATCATTTCAGCTCTATAAATAGGAGATAGGACCCTCATTTGTAACAAGTAGTTAAAGTGTGAAAAACATACACTTTTAGTTTCTCTCTCAATTCTAGTTCAACTTTCAGTTAGTTAGCAGCTCTTAAGTGTTTGACACACACTTAAGAGCTTGTTAGTTAATCAGTTAGATTTTTAACCAACTTTACCTCCCAAATAAATAAAACAAAATATTCAGTTCATATCTCCTACTTACTTCACTCAACTCAGCATTCTGTTTGATACATTGTGTTTCTATTGATCTGCATTGATCAATAGAGCTTGTGATTGTGGATTGGAAGGTTTGCCATTGATTTTAGTTGTTTATAGCTCAAGTTCTGTTCAGAATTTCAGAAGTTGAAGGTTGATAGTTGATAGATCAGACATAGCTTTTGGAGGTGAAATTGGTAGTTGATATGAGTTGATTTGGTTTGAAGGAAGTTGTTATAGAGAGCTCCGCGCTCCTCTACTCCATCAGAGGAGGCTTATTGCTAAAAGGTGTCTAAAATCCTGTTTTTGGTTCCCCTAAAATGAATTGCATGCTACATTCCTAGTGTAAAGCTTACCTGCTGAACTGATCATTTGTTTAGCTTGTTTTTAGTGTAATTGTGATAGTTTGATAGTATTTGATTGTTATTGCAGCTTTGATCTTAGTTTGCTTGATTTCAGTTGAGTGATTTCATCAGTTTTAAGTCATTTAGATCATATTGTGGTTAAGTGTGTTGGCAAGTTTGTTTTTAGCTCAAATACCTTTCATTTCACATATTAAACAAGTCTTGATAGGAGTCATAACCTGTTTCACACTTGTGCTCACATTTCATTTGCAAAAAGTCTTTTATAGTTGTTTAAAGTAGTTTTTGGATTTGACAAGCATTTGTGATTCAAGTGTGTTAAAATCTGTGATAATTGCTCATCTACACTTAGTGAACTTGTGTGAACACTTTTGATCAGCTTTGAAGTCAATCTGTTAGTCAAAAAGGCAATTGGTTCATAAAAAGTTTGGGTTAAAAACCTGTTTACTTGATAATCAGAAAACTAGCTAACTTTAGTTCAATGCCATTACTTCATTACTTGATCATTTTGCCTCAAATCAGTTTCTACTTGTAGTTTAACATCTAAAGAACTAGTGTGTAAAAGGATATTATACAGTATCCATTTTTCAGTAAGAAATCAGCCTTTTAATAAGCACAAGACCAAATGCAAGTTTCTGTAATATAGGTTAATCTGTTTTCTCATATCTCAAGTTATACTTCATAAACTAGCTAATTTTTCTTCACAATTCTTGTTGCCAATATGTCTTGAGTAAATTTAGAAATTTTCAGCTTTTTCCAAAAGTTGGTCAACGCTTGGTCAAATAAGCTCATTTGAGCTTAATTTCATATTCTAGCTTAACCAGTGAACCATTTTCAGTTTTAAAAGACATTCCGGTCTTCTTGTTAGCTTATTAATAATATTGTGCAATAAAATCAAAGTGTGGAAGTCTAGATTTCATGTTTGCTTATTCATGGCTTATTAGAATAAGTTATCTTTTGTTTTACTAGCTTTTAAGCTGATTCTTTGCACAAGTCTAGCTATTTTTCCATTTTAAGCACTTTAAAACAAACCAGAGGTGATTTGGTCCAGTAATAAGCTCATACCAGCTTATTGGATGTTGTTAGCCGGTTTTTGATATAGTTCACATTTAATTGCACTTTGGTCCTCATAGTTTGTAACTGTTTTCATTCAGAGTTAAACTTCCTTGTTTTTAGGGTTTGCTAGATAACAGTCCTTGTACTTTCAATTTTTGGCAAAAATAGTTAGGAAGTTTTAGAAAGTTGTTAAAGTTGTTACCATTTGGTTATAATTTTACACTTTTGGTCCTTATAGATTTTGAAATTTACATTTTAGTCCTTGTACTTTCATTTAGCCTACATTTCAAGCACTTTCACTGTTATGTATTTACATTTTGAACTTTGTGAATAGTAATTGGTATTTGAAAAGTGTTTTATGGATACGTAGCCTATTATTTTCTATTTTTTACGTGTTGATTGAATTAGACATAGACTTCTAAAAAACCTTAACTACCAAGAACAATTAAAGGCTTGATATTTTTAGGACTTAAAATTTGTCAAGAATCGAGAATAAATGAACTTCAAAATACTCAATCAAATGGCGTCGTTGCCGGGGCATGACATTACGAGAGACTATTGATTGACGGTTTCGATTGGCTTTTGGGATCCGTTTAACTCGTGAACGTTATTTTTATGTATCATAAATCAAAAACATAAAAAAAATCAAAAATATAAAAATATAAAAACTAAAAAATAACAAAACAATTCTTTTCCTAAAGAATTGACCAAAACAAAAATTCAAAAAGCAATCTTTTTCCTAAGAGATTGCAACCAAAAATATATATTATTGGATTTCATCGGTTTTGACGTACATATAGTATTTTCTTTAAAAACCCAATAAATACAAAAATATTTTCTCTGTATTATTATATGTAGATACGTATACGTATAAAAACACTCAATACACATACTTCCATAAGTATTACTTTTGCAATACACCATGTTCGGGAGCATTCTGGTCCATGACACGTGTATCGATCAAATTTAATTAAAAAAGAATAGATAAATACTTCCAATATGCAAGAATTCGAAGAATACAAACTACAAAGTTAATAGAAAGGCGACGTGTTATAAAATGCCGTCTAAGGGTTAATAGGTACTTAAGTGCTTCGCACCACCTATCCCCCCGTTCACTAGTGTGTATTCTAAGAAGGAAAGCTTGATTGGGGTCTTGCACCCAAGTAGTACTTACGTATATTATACTTTCTTGTGGATATTTCATATTGAATATCGAACGAGAGCTTCTCTTTCACTCCTTGATTTGAGTTGCATGCTCACCCGCGGGCGTGCACAAATACCATTTGGTGTACAACTCCTTCCTCCGAAAAGGAAGAAAAAGAGAAAGAGTAAAAACAACACCGTCCATCAAGCCGATCCCGAGAATCATGCTTTGATCCACACACAAGAAGAAGCCATGGCCGCCGTTGACAATCGACCTTTGATGGAGAACTTACGATCCAATGTGCAAGGATATGCCGATGCTATTGTGATACCCGAGATTCCCGCAAATACCTTTGAGCTTAAGACATCTATGATTAGCTTGGTTTCAAACACACCATTTTTGGGGAGACCTAGTGATAATCCACACGATCATATTAAGAAGTTTCTATCTCTTTGCAACACCATTAAGTACAATGGAGTTCCCCATGATGTCATTAAGTTGATCTTGATCCAATTTTCACTAGAGGGCAATGCCAAGTATTGGCTAGACACACAACCACCTAAGAGCATTACTACTTGGGATGATTTCACTAAGAAGTTTTTGAACAAGTTCTTTCCCCCATCTAATACCACGGCTTTGAGGAACCTAATTATTAGATTTCAACAAAAACCTAGTCAAACCTTTAGTGATGCATGGGAGGAGTTCAAGGAGTTATTGAGAAAATGCCCTAATCATGGATTAAATGAGGTTCACCAAATCAACACTTTCTATAATGGATTAAGACCACATCACCAAGATTCACTCAACTCTTCTGCGGGTGGAACTATTCTCTCTAAATCCATTCAAGAAGCATGGGACATTATTGAAACCAAATAAATGGTGCAAACTAACACGGAATTTGATGAGAGAGTCCATGTGGTGCAATAGAGTGTTACTCTACAAATGGAAAAGATCATCTCTCAAAAGCTTGATACTATGACCAACACACTCATGAAATTTTGTGAACTCTCTTTGAACAAGAATTCCACCAATGATGGGAATGCTATTGCTCTTTCATGTGAGACTTGTGGAGGTCCTCATTCTTATCAAAAATGTGATAAGGTGCAAGGTTATCAAGGCGAATGTTATGCTTACCAAGAAGAACATAGAGAGCATTTCAAACCAAACATCAACCAAAACAATATCTCTTAGAAATCACAAAACTACCTTGCTCCACCCGGCTTCCCACCCCAACCACCCACCCAAACTCAAAACAATCCTCCTCAATTGTTACAAAGAAATCAAGGGACTAGGCCAAGTTACCAAGGACAAAACAACTTTAGAGCACCCAATACCTTTCACAATCAAGTAAATAACTTTCAAGGCAACAACCAAGGGTTTTACAATCAACCTCCACCTTTCCAACCCTAAGGTTTTCAAGGGAATGTGCCACATGATTTTAACACCATTGAGCTTCTTCATAAAATGAATCAAGAGAATGAAAGGAGGTTCCAAGCTAATGAGAAAAGAATGAGGGAAATGCAAGAGTAAACAAACAAAAAGTTTATGATGCTTCTTAATCAAAGGCCACAAGGGGCTCTTCCTTCAAACACACAAACGAACCCAAGGGCTAATGTCAATGCTATCACAACAAGCAGTGGCAAGAAAACTCATGATCATTCACCACCCAAACCTACTTTGGTAAAGCCTACTATGGTTCCACCTAGTGATAAGCCATCAACATCAACACCTTCATGTTCTATAACTTCAATACCTACACCTCCTACTCCTTTAACTTCCACACCCATCAATGAAGAACCTAACAAAGAAAATCCTTCATCAACCACTCAAACACAACCAAAACCAAGTCTCCCTTACCCATCAAGATTGAGAAAGGAAAAGCTTAAGAACAAGGATGATATACAAGTCTCAAACTTTTTGAGGATGTTCAAGCAACTTAACATAAATATCTCCTTTGCGGAATCGTTAGCCAATATGCCTAAATTTGTTAAGATGATCAAGGACTTACTTTATAACAAGGAGAAATTGGTGGATTTGCCTAATGCTTCCTTAAATGAAAATTGTTCCGCGGTTTTGCTTAAGAAGTTTCCTACTAATCTTGGAGATCCAGGGAGGTTTTTGACTCATTGCATTTTCCTGGGGGTGGAAAATTGCATGACTTTAGCGGATTTAGGGGCAAGCATAAATCTCATGCCATTGTCAGTTTGGAAAAGACTTTCACTTCCCGATCTCACTCCTACAAGGATGACTCTTGAGTTGGCCAACCGTACTATAGCTTATCCGGTGGGAATTGCGGAGGATGTTTTTGTTGGGGTTGATAGATTTACGTTTCCTGTGGTTTTTGTGGTGCTTGATTATGATATGGATTCGAGAGTTCCTTTGATTGTTGGTAGGCCATTTTTGAGAACGGGTCGGACTCTTATAGATGTGGCGGAGGGTGAACTTACAATGAGGGTAGGAGATGAAAGAGTTGTGTTTAACATGGGAAAGTTGTCAAAGAAATCTAATGAGCCCGAAATGGTGAAGCATATTGATGTTGTTAATGAGGAAGAAACTCAAGATGATATCCTTGATGAAGTTTGTGATGAATATTTTTATGAAGCTTGCTCAAGTGGAGATTATGATCTACCTTATGTTGAGACCATCACTTCCATTACCTCATCCTTGGATTTTCATGAACCTCAAGAGCTCAACTTTGGTGATTTTGTGATTCATTCCAATCCTCTCTTTGAAACAACATTTGATAATCCACTTTTCCACCATGATGAAGAAACCAATGAGGATTTTAGTGATGATGAACCTCTTCTTTGTGATACACCAACATATGATGATTATAGTGATAATGAGCTCTCCAATCGTGACTCTCCATTCTTTGATGATCACACTTCCTTGAGTTTTAAGGAGTCACCAATCTTTGATAGACCAATCTATGATGTTTATGATGATGAGGAGGATTCTATTATGGATGAGAGTGATGAGTGTTTAGAGGTTGATATACCTTTTGAGTACACTCTTGGATATATTGATGAGGAGGGGGACATACTCTTTCTAGAATCTCTATTGCATGAAGATCCTATACCTTCTTCCTTGTCCACCTCAACCTTTTAAAGTGATAAAGGAAAACAAGTCATGATGGTTCCTTCAAAGAGCTTGTTGTTACCCATTACTCCACAACCTTTCTCTCATCATGTGACCTACAAGGGAGAATCTTCTAAGGCAACCAACACTTGTTTTCCCATCAAGAAACAGATTTTTGATCCTGGTATAGAGCTTGCTAAACCATCTCAGTATCCGCCTGATGCAATAAAAGGAAAACTTGTGAGATATTTGAGAGTATCACCTTATCACCTTTGGAAGAACATATGGGCAACCATTTTGGAGAATAACACCTCACCCTTTTCACCATTTCTTGGGAAGTTGGTTGCTGGATTGTGTTATAAGTGGGATGGAAATTATGTATTTGATCCGGGGGGGATATCGATGGAGTTTTGATAATTGACAACTTGCTTTACCTCATCATGGAGATTTTTCTTAAAAAGGGCAAAAAAAATTTACTCTTGATTTAATGTTTTTGTGTGTTCAAGTGTTGTTCGTACTCGATTCAATTCGAATTGATCACGATTTAAGGTGGAATCATTGGTGTTGGTCACTAAAAGGGGGAGCATTTGGTTATCTATTTCTACTAGTAAATTAAAAACTAAAAATATATAAAGATAAACGAGAAATCTAACCTTGCTTTTCTGAATAAACTGGATCTTCGGATAAAAAAGGCTTTCTTCGGAAAAATCAACAAATTCAGAATTAACTGAATCTTCGGATAAATATCACTTCTTCGGAATAATACCCTTTTTTGGAATAAATGCCCTAATTCGGATAAAGTGACATTTTCGGATAAATCTACAATTTTCGGAATAAACAAGTAATTTCGGAAAAACACTTAAATTCGGATAAAATAGATTTTTTCGGAATAACCAGTGAATTCGGATAAACCTACTGTTTTCGGAAAAGTGCCAATTTTCGGAATTAGGGCATGTCTTCGGAAAAACACTTAAATTCGGATAAAATATGGATTTTCGGAATAAAGCAGTTTTTCGGTAAAACAAAGAATTTGGAACAAAAGCAATTTTCGGATAAATTACTTTTTCGGAAAACTAAGGAAATTTAGGAATAAGACTTGTTTTCGGAAAAGACAGCTATTCGGATGAAAGCTGGTATATTCGGATAAAAGGGAAAATTCGGATAAAACAAATTTGATAATGATTTTCGGATAAATTTTATTTTGGATAAATTTTATTTCGGATAAATGGACAATATTCGGAATGTTAAAACCCCTTTCCGAAGATAGCAGACACGACTGATCAATAACAGCAGATCTAAAAACAGAGAACTAAATATAAGCTAAAATAAGCAAAAATTCAAATAAGCACTTAATCAAAACTAACACCAAATTAATTTTAACAAAAACTAAATAAGCCACAAATTAAAAACTATAAAAACACAAAATAATTTAAATATTAAAATCAACTTTTTAATTAAAACTATTAATCTATCAAATCAACTTAATTAAAAACAAACCAAACACTAATAAATCAACAATCTCATTAAGCTAAAACATCCACCACATCAAAACCATAAGATCAATCACTTAAACAAATCAGTCACATAATCAACTTGATTAAGAAAACTACATGATCAAATAAATCACCACAAGATTAAGAAAGGTAGAATGAGAGATATAAAATAAGCTTGATTAAATTGAAGATTAAGATTCAAGATTACAATATTAAGATGAAAGATTAAAAAGCTTGAAAGAAAATCTAGAGAGTGAAAATAAAAACACACTAATTACCTACTTCAATTAAAGAAAAATAATGACTAACTACTTTTCTAATGACATATGTGTAATATATATAGGGGAAGGGGAAGGTGTTTGTTTCTTCCTCTTTTCTTCTTGTCTTTCTCGACTTTGTCTCGGGATTAGTCGAATGATAACTTGAACTCGTCTTCTAATTTTCTTCTTTTAGTAGACTTGGTTCTTCGACTTCGTTAAACTTCCGTCTTTAGACTTTTTCTTCGATAAATCTTCAGAATAGGCCTTTGACTTTCGTTCTTCTTGCACTTTTGACCTTTTGACTTCGTCTTTTGTCTTTTCCTTCGATAAAAGTCCATGAAAGCCCGTGTTATCTTCCTTTTTCACATTTTTGTCCTAAAACACAATAAAAACACAAACCACGCATAATTCCGCCTTTTACGACATTAAATACACGTTTTGGTCTTGTTATTATTAGAAATAAGTGGTAAAAGGATAAGTGTTTTCACACTGATTAAATCCCCTACACTCGACCATTGCAATGCCCTCATGCAATGCATTAATTTCAAAGAACGGTTTACATTTTTCATCATAATTAACCTACCTTGGCCTTTATTAAATACTAAACACTTAGAAAAACTAAAAAGATAGAAATATATACAAAATGCTTGAAGGAAGAACAAGTAAAGAGATCAAAGACTTACATAAGGGCTTTGGTTGTCATGAATGTTTATCACCCTCAAGTTTCACGTTCCCCAAACCAAGCTTATAAATGAGATCATTGTTATTATAATTTAGCAAACTAACACAAACTCATGTGGCCCAATTATTCACTTAGACTCCCTTATTCCTAGGTGTATCTCTTATATTTTATGATTGTCTTGAATGATCACGAGGATGCATTGTTTGACTTATTTCGATAGTTTATTTATGCTGAAAATAAAGTGGGACGATTTAATCAACAGTTAGCTAAAGGAAAAAATCTTTTAAAATTGCTTCTCGGGACCTCATAAAGTTCATATCTTGGCATAACTCGCTTCACGATTTGATACCTTTCTCGGACCAATTTTTGGCAGCGAGTTCATACTTCGAATCATGAGAGACGTTCTTGAAATAATGGTCTTCTCTTCATAATAGGAATTTCTTCACTTGAAGTTTTTGAGAGATTGTTCATACTTGTACCACGACTTCTTCATTTTTCTCCAATCTTTATTTTGGATTTTGATATACAACGATCCGCCTCCTTTTAGGACTTGGATCTATTTATCCTCATACCTTGCTAGGATCTTTTTGGATAGACTTCTCCATGATCTTAAGGGGAGTATTTGCTTTTCGTCGTGTGTCTTGATCCTTCATATTGATTTTTGATAAATGATTCTTCACATCACTTTGGATCTTTAGCAACAAAATGTAGCCCTCATGCCTTGTTAGGGCCTTTTCGGACTCGCCAATCTTCGCATCCCGCTTCAATAAGTTATGCCTTGGCTATGAACTCTAATTAATACCGAGCAACTTTTAAATGATCTTGTGCTAGAAGCTAATTAACTTTTCAAATCGTACAACCTTACTTATTGCAATCAAATTTATTACCAAGCGATGGGAGAAAAATCTCATAATTAACTCACATAAATTCATGAAAGAATACCAAACTTATAATTGACTCTATCATCTCTCGTCCTCCACAATTTAAAATCTCAAGGAATGAGACTCGTGGATGCTTAGCCAATTAAATCAAAGTTTTGGGTTTTCAAGTTATCTATAGGATCTTGCATCTTCTTAGACTTTTTCAAGTTTATAATTTGCATTTTAAAGTTCTCTTGATAAACGACTTTCTAGGATCAATTATAGGAACTTGCGAAAAGGTCTTGTTCTTAACCCGTAAGAGTTAAGACTTTCGCGTTTTAAAGTTCCCTATATAAAAGCCTAGCAAAACTTAATTTAAACACGTTAAGGATACTAGCTAGAGTAAACTTGGATAAGTAAACTCGGGTTGAGTCAAAAGATTCATGATGGGCCTAATATATCAAAGATATCTGAACTCGTTAAAACCATTTTATTTCTTTATTTTTCTTTTGACTTTATTTTTGAAATGAAATATATACATACGATTCGATAACAAAAGGAAAGAACATAAAAGAGAATAAATGAAAAATACTACTTGGCCAAAATAGATCAAAAATTTTGAAAAATTTCGAAAAAATAGATTTTTCCGGTTAAAATGAGGAAAAATTAATGGAAAAGCCCACTTAACTTCGATAGAAGTCCCCCCTACACTTGATATAAATATTGTCCTTAATGTTTAAGCATGTAGGAGTAAACTCCCCTACACTTAGGACATTGTGCACGTTGTTTAAATCTTGCTAAGGAAGAGACAACTACAGTGATTTCAATGTGAACATATAAGATATGAAATATTGAATCACGACAGTTTAGGATAGAACCGGGAAGACGGGAACACGGGATCACGGGTCGTCAAATATCATCAAAAGTGCTCTTTGAAGCTTTAATCCCTTCACATCATAAGAAACAAGACAACAAACCCTATGTAGCTCCCCCTATACTTATTATGAAAACGGGTAAAGGATAGATCATCGGGTTGCCTCCCGAGAAGCGATTTTTTTTGTTAACCGAGTCACGAGCCTGACTCGACCCAGAACTAATTCAAGGGAAACGTGGTGAGGGATGGAATCATCTCATGAGAGATGTCCTCACCATAATACAACTTAACACGCTGGCCATTCACTTTAAAATTTGGCCCATTTGGTTGCGATAGCTCAATGGTGCCATAAGGGAATACTTTGGCGACGGTGAATGGACCAGACCAACGGCTCTTAAGCTTTCCCGAAAAGATTTTCAACCGAGAGTTAAAGAGTAAAAATTGATCACCAATTTTGAACTCTCGGTTTTTGATTTTAGAATCATGAATGAGCTTGTTTTTCTCCTTGTAGATCAATGAGTTCTCATAAGCTTCATTCCTTAGTTCATTAAGTTCATTGAGTTGGATCTTCCTAAGATCACCGACTTTGTTGATATCAAAATTAGCCCATTTCAAGCCCTAATAAGCCTTATGCTCCAACTCAATGGGAAGGTGGCATGCCTTTCCGTACATAAGATGATATGGAGTGCAACCAATAGGTGTCTTATATGTGGTACGGAAAGCCCACAAAGCATCATCTAACTTATCGGCCCATGAGGCACGATCTCTCCCACAGTACGCTCTAAGATTCTCTTAAGACCACGGTTATAAATCTCGGCTTGACAATTTTTTTGTGGATGATACGCGGTGAAAAGACGGTGATTGACACCATACTTAGCCATGACTCTTGCAAATTGATCATTGCAAAAATGAGTCCCGCGATCACTGATGATAGCGCGAGGAACACCGAATCGAGCAAATAATTGTTTCAGAAAGTTCACAACCACTCTCGCATCGTTAGTAGGTAAAGCCTTTGCTTCAACCCATTTTGATGCGTAGTAAACGGCTACGAGGATGTACTTGTTCCCTTTAGATGATGGAAATAGCCCCATAAAGTCGATGCCCCATACGTCAAAGATTTCACACTCTTGTATGAAATTTTGAGGCATCTCATCTTTATGTGAGATCTTGCCTTGTCGTTGGCACGCATCAAAATGCTTAACCATTTCGTGTGCATCACGATAAATGGTGGGCCAATAAAATCCATAATCGAAAACTTTCTTCGCGGTGTAATTGGGACCAAAGTGACCACCAGTGGGTCCTTTATGGCAAGCTTCAAGGATTTGTAAAGTTGCAGGCTTGTCAACACACCGACGAAGGATCAAGTCAGCACATTGTTTGAAGAGATAAGGGTCATCCCCATAGTAAGTTTTCACTTCCTTGAAGAATTTCTTCTTTTGCTGGGATGATAACCCTTCGATGAGAATTACACCCGCCAAGTAGTTTGCAAAGTCCGCAAACCATGGGGTCTCATTAAGATTAGAGTTAATAGACATCAAGGCCTCAAAGGGAAAAGATTCATTAATCTCTTGATTTGGGAGTTCCCCTTGATAAGGATCCTCGAGTCTACTAAGATGATCCGCGGCTAGGTTTTATGCTCCCTTCTTGTCACGAATTTCAATTTTGAATTCTTGAAGGAGTAAAACCCAATGAAGAAGTCTTGGTTTGGAATCTTGTTTTGTTAACAAGTACTTCAACGCGGAATGATCGGTATAGACAATGGTGGTGGTAAAGACAAGATAGGGGCGAAATTTTTCAAAAGCATATACAACGGCTAAAAGCTCTTTTTCGGTTGTAGTATAATGAATTTGAGCCCCCGTCATTCTCTTGCTAGCGTAATGGATTGGTTGGAAATATTTGTTGATTCTTTTTCCCAAAACCGCTCCAATAGCAAAGTTGCTAGCATCACACATCCATTCAAAAGGTAACTCCCAATTAGGAGTAACTAAGACCGGTGCCTTAGTTAATTTATCCTTAAGAAGATTGAAAGATTTGATACACTCTTTAGAAAAGATAAAAGGAGTATCTTTTTCCAAGAGGTGGGTCATCGGGCGAGCGATCTTATAAAAATCTTGAATGAATCAACGATAGAAGCACGCATGACCAAGAAAACTTCTCACACCCTTCACGGTTGAAGGTGGAGGTAATTTAGCATTCACATCGACTTTAGCACGGTCGACTTCAATACCGCGTTTGGAAATTTTATGACCAAGAACAATACCTTCTTCTACCATGAAATGGCATTTTTCCCAATTAAGAACGAGACGAGTGTCTTCACACTGTTTGAGCATTCATTCTAAATTGGCAAGGCAATTAGAGAAAGAATCACCATAGACCGAGAAATCATCCATAAAGACTTCCATAGTTTCTTCAACCAAGTCATGGAATATAGCCATCATACACCTTTGGAAAGTCCCAGGAGCATTGCATAAGCCGAAAGGCATTATTTTGTAAGCAAATGTTCCATAAGGACAAGTGAATGTGGTTTTCTCTTGGTCTTTGGGATCGATTGGAATTTGAAAATACCTGGAGAAACCGTCTAAGAAGCAATAGTAGTCATTACCCGCTAAACGCTCGAGCATTTGATCCATGAAAGGAAGAGGAAAATGATCCTTACGAGTGGCATCATTGAGCTTGCGATAGTCTATGCAAACTCGCCAACCCGTGACAATTCGAGTAGGAATCAACTCGTTGTTTTCATTGGGAACACCGGTTATTCCGCCTTTCTTAGGCACACTATGGACGGGACTAACCCATGGCGAATCCGAAATAGGGTAAATCATTCCAGCATCTAGAAGTTTGATAACTTCTTTTTTGATGACGTCATGAATTTTTGGATTAACCCTTATTTGGCTTTTGATTGCGGGTTTAAAGTCATCTTCCATGAGAATCTTATGAGTACAAAAGTTAGGATCAATTCAGCGGATATTGGAAATTTTCCAAGCAATTGCTTTCTTATGATTTTTGAGCACATCGAGAAGTCGAGTTTTTTTATCCTCTTTTAAGTCCTTAGCAATGATGACGGGTAACTTCTTATTGTCTTCAAGGAAAACGTATTCGAGATGAGAAGGTAAATCCTTAAGCTCTAAATCCGGAGGACTGTCGATGGAAGGCGTAGTCAAATTTGGATCATCGTTTATGATTTCCATAGGAGAAGGTGGAGAAGTATGGTCCTCATTGAGAAGTTTCTCAATGGTACGAATGTCTTCTTCCCAATCGGTGGGAGAATCGTCATATTTTAAGTCCACATCCCCTAAACTTGCTTCAAATTCTTTCAAAAGGAAGTCACTTTCTCCAAATGGAGTCAATGAGGGAGCAATAGAGGCAACGGTCTCAACAATGGGTAGAGAAGAAAAAACACTTTTACAAGCATCTTTGAAATGTTCTTCACAAGCATCATCAAGTACGTCAATGAAATTAACGCTCTCGTGTTCATAAGGTTGCTTAGAAAGTTTACCCATGTTGAAGATGATTTTGTCGTCACCAACTCTCATGATTAACTCGCCCGCGGCTACATCAATAAGAGTACGACCGGTCCTCAAGAATAGACGTCCAACGATTAATGGAACACGGGGGTACATGTCGTAGTCAGCGACAACAAAATCCGCCGGAAAGGTGAATTTGTCGACACCGACGAAAACGTCTTCGGCTATCCCCACCGGATAAGCAACCGTACGGTTAGCTAATTCCAATGTCATTCGTGTGGGTACTAGCTCGGGTAGAGATAATTGTTTCCAAACGCTTAAAGGAATTAAGTTGATACTGGCACCTAGATCGGCTAGGGCCATACAATTCTCTACCCCAGGAAAGTTGCAAGGAATGAGAAAGCGACCCAGATCACCAAGTTTGGTTGGTAATTTCCTTAAGAGAACCGCGGAGCAATTCTCATTAAGTTGGGTTTGAGCAATATCAAGGAGTTTTTCCTTATCATTGAGAAGATCTTTAAACATTATAGCATATTTAGGCATGTGAGCGAGAGCCTGGGCAAATGAGATGTTGAAATATCAATTGTTTCAACATTTTAAGAAAGTTCGAAACTTGAATATCATCCTTGATCTTCAACTTCTCTTTCCTCAACCTTGAAGGGTAAGGTATATCGGGTTGAGAGTAAGGCTTTGGAATGGAATTCTCACTCACATCCTTGGGTGGTGGAGGGGTAGAAGTAGAAGGTGGAGGAATTGGTGAAAGGGGCTCGTTATCCTTTGTCACAATCACCGGTGCAGGTTTAGGAATCTCGGGTTCCTTTAAACCTTTTCCACTTCGGGTGGTGATTGCTTTCATCTCCCCTCTTGGATTAGCAACGGTGTTACTCGGAAGAGAACCCGAAGCAGAAGGTTGACTACTTGGGAAGAAACTAGCCATCATATCCCTTAATTCATTCGTTTGGCTACTTAAAGAGTTTCGCATGTCATTCCTAAGCTCGGCTCGAAGATCATTCCCTTGTTTCGCCATGTCACCTTTCAAGTTGATGATTTGACTCTAAAGATTCTTCACCAGCGCGTCATTAGTCCTCATATACGTTTCAACCTCTTGATTGTATATCGTGGGTTGGTTGGGATGGGGAACTTGGTAAGCGGGTGGTTGATAAGTGGTTTGTTGATAAACTTGATTATTTCCTTGAGGTGGATATGGGTGTCTTTGGGTTTGATATTGATTAGGAGCTCGAGTTTGGTTTTGATTGTTACGATTGAAGTTGTTTTGGTTTTGAGGAGGAAAACCGGGTGGTGAAAGGAAGTTGTTTGAACGGTAACTTAGCAAATTGCGGTCACCTTGAGGACGTGCTTAATAGCCTCCCGTGGAAAAGTTACCGTTAGCCGCATACACGTTTTCCAGATTGTCATGAGTAGAAGGACAATCGGTGTATGAATGAGAACCCCCGCGAATCTCACAAGAAGGTGTTACAACTTTGACTTGTTGAAATTGGTTTGTAGCCATAGTTAAGAAATATTTGTTCATCTCGGCTATTTGGCGGGTAAGTTCGGTTATCTCGGGGTTTGATGAAGTAGAAGAAACATTGGCCCTCAGGTTATTTCTTGAAGATGCGGATGAATCCCAATTTTTGTGATGAGTGGTCATGTTCTCTATTACACTCCTCAGGTCTTCTCTTCATGAATGTACCACCGGCGGCAGCATTAATCGTATCACGATCACGAAAGTTAAACCATTGTAGAAAGTATCAATCAAAGTGACGGGGAGCATATTATGGTTCGGATAACGGTCGATCAAGACATTATAACGTTCCCAAGCATCGAAAAGCGATTCATCAGGTTCTTGAGTGACCATGGATGGTGGAAAGTAGCGCGACAAAGATTTTTGAGTCATTTCGTCCGATATATGAATTGAGTTTTTGGGAAGACGATCAAATCATTTTTTCGGAATGGTGGGATAAAGTGTGTGGAAAAAGATGAAGGCGAAGAAAATCCAAGGAAACACTGGGCAATTTCAAGCTTTGAGTGACGGTTATGAATTTATCGAGGTGTTTGTTGTCATCATCATCTGGTAATCCGCTAATACAAAGATTTTCACTAAGTATCAAAGTTCGTTGTTCCAAGTCTCTTCGAATTGATTACCGTTAATTAGTGCGACTCAATTGTCTTTTGGAAAACAAGAGGATGTTTTGTTTGATTATCTAACTTTAAACTAAAAGCAAATAAGAAAATTGTCGTTGAGTAAAGTGAAAGCTTTAAAATTTTAAACTAAAAATAAGAGTGTGCAATTCTTAGGAAATTAAAACGTAAATGATTAAAGACTTGAAAACTTAGTAAAAATAAACTAAGACAAAAGGCGGGAAATATAAAATTTGAAATCTAAGGAAATGAAAAAAGAAAAATTAAAGTAAATGTGAAATGCGATCGCACTCCATCACATCCATTCCATCGCAGTGTTCCATCGCAACACACCATCGCAACGCACCATCGCAATGTCCCATCACAACCTGATCGCAATGTTCCATCGCAACTAGTGATCACAATGTGGATCGTAGTCTTGATCGTAACAAGAGGAATCACACTCAATGCGATCGTAACAAGGTAATAGGATACGATCGCACCACAGATCGTATTAGGTGATCTAAGTGTGTGATCGTACCAGGGAAGAACAAACAGATCGCAATCTATGCGATCGAAGTCAAGTGATCGTACCAAGCAAAACCTTCTCGGATAGAAATGGCGTCCAAAAGTAACTAAGCCCAAATGAATAAGCAGTTACCAATAAGCACTTATCAACTTGGAAAAGAGTACAAAAAACACAAATTCGTTATCTTTTGGAATCTAAAACATGCGAACTTCAATAACACGAACTTAAGAACAATGAAACTCTCGAGAAACCCCAAAAATAAACAAGCTAAACTTGCAAACAAGCCAATAAGCACAAAGAGCTTATTGCTTGTTCCGTATGAAAGCTTATAAGAACTAAAAGATGAACTTTCCAAACACTAAAACATCAAATTCAAAAACGAATGAAGAACTATTCGGATCAAATAAGAAGTTTCGGATCAAGGAATAAATGAAACCAAGAAATTTGGAAAGAGATTAAAGGACACAAACTTAAACTTAAACTTTTGATTAAAGAAACTCAAATACAAAGATTAATGAAAGCTTAAACTTGAAAGATGAAAACAAAGAAAAACTTAGTGAGAGAAATTTGGGAACTTTCTCTCTCTAAAACTAGAAAGAAAAATGAAAATGAAAAACTAGCTAACCCCCTCCTAATGTGATTAGGAGGGTACTTATAGGGCAAATGGGAAGTGCATGTGTGTGGTGCTTCCTTCTTTCTTTTCTTCTCGACTCGATTTAAATCTTTGTCTTTTCTCGACGTCGTCTCGGGATTTGAACTTGTCACAATAATTTTCTTCTTTAATTTAGACTTGAGTTCTTCGACTTCATTAAACTTCCGTCTTTAGACTTTTTCTTCGATAAATCTTCAGAATAGGTCTTGGACATCCGTTCTTTAAGCACTCTTGATATCTTGACTTCGTCTTTTCTCGTTTTCTTCGATAAAAACCCGTGAAAGCCCGTTTTTTCTTCCTTTTTCATCTTTTGGTCCTAAAACACAATAAAAACACAAACCACGCATAATTCTGACTTTTACGACATAAATTACACGTTTTGGTCTTGTTATTATTGGAAATAAGTGGTAAAAGGGTAAGTGTTTTCACACTTATTAAATCCCCTACACTTGACCATTACAATGCCCTCATGCAATGCATTAATTTTTAAGCACAACTTACATTTTCCATCCTAAATAACCCACCTTGGCCTTTATTAAACATTAAACATTAAGGAAAATAAAAAGATAGTAAATAGTAAGGAAATTAAAGACTTACATTGGGTTTTGGCTGCCATGAACGTTTATCATCCACAAGTTTCATGTTCCCCATACCAAGCTTAAAAACGAGATCATTGTTATTATAAGTTAGCAGACTAACACGAATTCATGTGGGTAAATTATTTACTTAGACTCCCTTATTCCTAGGTGTATCTCTTATATTTTATTATTGTCTTGAATGATCACGAGGATGATTTGTTGACTTATTTCGATAGTTATTTAGGCCGAAAATAAAGTAGGACGATTTAATCAATAGTTAGCTAAAGGACAAAATCTTTTAAAACTGCTTCTCGGGACCTCATAAAGTTCATATCTTGGCATAACTCGCTTCACGATTTGAGACCTTTCTCGGACCGATATTTGGCAGCGACTTCATACTTCGAATCTTGAGAGACGTTCATGAAATAATGGTCTTCTCTTCATTATAGGAATTTCTTCTCTTGATCTTTTTGAGAGATTCTCCATATTTGGACCACGACTTCTTCATTTTTCTCCAATCTTTATTTTGGATTTTGATATACAACGATCCGCCTCCTTTTAGGACTTGGATCTATTAATCCTCATACCTTGTTAGGGCCTTTTTGGATAGACTTCTCCATGATCTTTTGGGGAGTTTTTGCTTTTCGCCGTGTGTCTCGATCCTTCATATTGATTTTTGATAAATGATTCTTCACATCACTTTTGGATCTTTAGCAACAAAACGTAGCCCTCATGCCTTGTTAGGGCCTTTTCGGACTCGCCAATCTTCGCATCCCACTTCAATAAGTTATGCCTTGGCTATGAACTCTAATTAATACCGAGCAACTTTTAAACGATCTTGGGCTAGAAGCTAAGTAACTTTTCAAATCTTACAACCTTATTTATTGTAGATAAATATATTAACAAGCGATGGGAGAATGGCTCATAATTAACTCACATAAAATTGACGAAAGAATACCAAACTTATAATTGACTCTATCATCTCTCGTCCTCTACAGTTTAAAATCTCAAGGAATGAGACTCGTGGATGCTTAGCCAATTACATCAAAGTTTTGGGTTTTCGAGTCATCTATAGGATCTTGAAAACTCTTAGACTTTTTCAAGTTTAGAATTCGCATTTTAAAGTTCCCTTGATAAACGACTCTCTAGGATCAATTATAGGAACTTGCGAAAAGTTCTTGTTCTTAACCCGTGAGAGTTAAGATTTCGCGTTTTAAAGTTCCCTATATAAAAGCCTAGAAAAACTTGACTTAAACACGTTAAGGATACTAGCTAGAGTAAACTTAGATAAGTAAACTCGGGTTGAGTCAAAATATTCACGACTTTGAAAAATTAAAACCACTTTATTAAAAATTTATTCTAGAAAACAAAGTAAATAACGATAACAAAGGAAAACTACGAGGCCAAAATAGATTAAAATTTTTGAAAAATGTCGAAAAATCAAATTTTCCGGTAAAATGAGGACAAATTCATGGAAAAGACCACTTACTTCGATAGAAGTCCCCCCTACACTTGATATAAACATTGTCCTCAATGTTTAAGCATGTGGGAGTAAACTCCCCTACACTTAGGACATTGTGCACGTTGTTATAATCTTGCTAAGGAAGAGACAACTAAAGTGATTCCTATTTTAATATTGAATAAATATAAAATAGTGAATCAAAAGAGTTTAGGATAGAACCGAGAAGACGGGTACACCGAATCACGGGTCGTCAAAAGTCATCAAGAATGGATATTTGAAAGCTCGAATCCCTGCACATGATAAGAAACAAGACAACAAACACATACGGGGCTCCCCCTACACTTATTATGAAAGCTGTAAAGGATAGATCATGGGTTGCCTCCCGAGAAGCGCTTGTTTTTGTTCACCGAGTCACGAGCCTGACTCGACCCAAAACTAGTTCATGGGAAACGTGGTGAGGGATGGAATCATCTCATGAGAGATGTCCTCACCAAAGTACAACTTCACGCGCTGGCCATTAAACTTAAAATTGGGCCCATTTGGCTGAGAAAGCTCAATGGTGCCATATGGGAAGACTTTGACGACGGTGAATGGACCAGACCAACGGCTCTTTAACTTGCGCGAGAAGATCTTCAACCGAGAGTTAAAAAGTAAGACTTGATCACCAACGTGGAACTCTCGGTTCTTAATCCTTGCATCATGGATGATCTTGGTCTTCTGCTTGTAGATCAATGAGTTCTCGTAAGCTTCATTCCTCAATTCATTAAGCTCGTTGAGTTGAATCTTACGAAGATCACCGCCTTTGTTCATGTCGAAGTTAGCCCACTTCAAGGCCCAGTATGCCTTATGTTCCAGCTCGGTAGGGAGGTGGCATGCTTTCCCGTACACAAGACGATAAGGTGTACAACCAATCGGAGTCTTATATGTGGTACGGAAAGCCCACAGAGCATCATCTAACTTATCGGCCCACGCGGCACGATTCTCTCCCACAGTACGTTCCAGAATTCGCTTCAAACCACGGTTGGAAATCTCGGCTTGCCCATTGGTTTGGGGATGATAGGCGGTGGAAAGACGATGATTGACACCATACTTAGCCATGACTCTTGCAAATTTATCATTGCAAAAATGAGTCCCGCGGTCACTGACGATAGCACGAGGAACACCAAATCGAGCAAAAAGCTGCTTCAAAAAGTGCACAACCACCCTCGCATCGTTCGTAGGAAGAGCCTTAGCTTCAACCAATTTAGAAACGTAGTCAACGGCTACGAGGATGTACTTGTTCCATTTGGATGATGGAAATGGCCCCATAAAGTCGATGCCCCATACGTCAAAGATTTCACATTCTTGTATGAAATTTTGAGGCATCTCATCTTTATGTGTGATCTTGCCTTGTCGTTGGCAAGAATCACAATGCTTAACCATTTCGTGAGCGTCACGATAAATGGTGGGCCAATAGAATCCAGAGTCGAATACTTTCTTCGCTGTGTAATTGGGACCAAAGTGACCACCGGTGGGTCCTTTATGACAAGCTTCAAGGATTTGTACCGCTGTCGGCCCATCAACACATCGACGAATGACAAGATCCGCACATTGTTTGAAGAGGTAAGGGTCGACCCATAAATAATGTTTAATATCTTTAAAGAACTTTTTCTTTTGTTGGGACGTTAACCCTTCCTTGAGAATTCCACCCGCTAAGTAGTTTGCAATGTCCGCAAACCACGGTGTGTCATCAAGATTGGAGTTGATAGACATTAAGGCCTCAAGGGGAAAAGAGTCATTGATCTCTTGATTCGGATGATCCCCTTGATAAGGATCCTCAAGTCTACTTAGATGATCCGCGGCTAGGTTTTCGGCTCCCTTCTTGTCACAAATTTCAATGTTGAATTCTTGAAGGAGCAAAACCCAACGAAGAAGTCTTGGCTTAGAATCTTGCTTAGTCAACAAGTACTTCAACGCAGAATGATCGGTATACACGATGGTGGTGGAAATAACAAAATAGGGGCAGAATTTCTCAAAAGCATACACTACAGCTAAAAGCTCTTTTTCGGTAGTGGTATAATGCAATTGAGCCCCCGTCATTGTCTTGCTAGCGTAATGGATTGGTTGGAAGTGTTTGTTCACTCTTTGGCCCAAAACCGCTTCAATAGCAAAGTCGCTAGCATCACACATCAACTCAAAAGGTAGCTCCCAATTAGGGGTAACCAAGACCCTTACCTTAGTTAGCTTATCCTTAAGAAGATTGAAGGATTCAAGACACTCTTTAGAAAAGTTGAAGGGAGTATATTTTTCCAAGAGGTGGGTCATCGGGCGAGCGATTTTAGAAAAATCTTGAATGAATCGACGATAGAAGCCCGCATGACCAAGGAAACTTCTCACACCCTTCACGGTTGAAGGTGGAGGTAATTTGGCTATGAAATTTACATTAGCACGGTCCACTTCAAGACCGGCTTTAGAGATTTTATGTCCAATCACAATGCCTTCTTTTACCATGAAATGGCATTTTTCCCAATTTAGAACAAGGCGAGTGTCTTCGCACCGCTTAAGCATGCGTTCCAAATTGGCAAGGCAATGAGAGAAAGAATCACCATAGACCGAGAAATCATCCATGAAGACTTCCATAGTTTCTTCAACCATGTCATGGAAGATAGCCATCATACACCTTTGGAATGTCCCAGGAGCATTGCATAAGCCGAAAGGCATTCTTTTATAAGCAAATGTTCCATAAGGACAAGTGAATGTGGTTTTCTCTTGGTCTTTGGGATCGATGGGTATTTGAAAATAACCCAAGAAACCGTCTAAAAAGCAGTAATAGTCATTACCCGCCAGACGTTCACGCATTTGGTCCATGAAAGGAAGAGGAAAATGACCCTTTCTCGTAGCATCATTGAGTTTGCGATAGTCTATACAAACTCTCCACCCTGTAACGAGACGAGTAGGAATCAACTCGTTGTTTTCATTGGGAACAACGGTGATTCCGCCTTTCTTAGACACACAATGGACGGGACTAACCCATGTTGAATCCGAGATAGGATAGATCATTCCCGCATCAAGAAGTTTGATAACCTCTTTTTTGATAACGTCATGGATCTTCGGATTCACCCTTCTTTGGGTTTGAATAGTGGGTTTAAAGTCGTCCTCCATGAGAATTTTATGTGTGCAAAAGTGAGGATCAATTCCTCGAATATCGGAGATTTTCCAAACAATCGCTTTCTTGTAATTCTTCAGCACAGCGATAAGTCGAGATTTTTCTTCCTCTTTCAAGTCCTTTGCGATGATGACGGGTGACTTCTTGTTGTCTTCAAGGAAAACGTACTCGAAATGAGACGGTAGGTCCTTAAGCTCTAAATCCGGAGGATTTTCGATAGAAGTCGTAGTCAAATTCAGATCATCGATAGAGATATCCTTAGGAGACTGTGGAGAAATATGGTCCTCATTGAGAAGTTTCTCAATGGTACGAATGTCTTCATCCCAATTTGAGGGAGAATCATCATATTGCAAGTCCACATCTCCCAAAGTTGCTTCGAATTCCTTCAAGATGAAATCACTTTCTCCAAATGGAGTTAGTGATGGAGCAATAGAGGCAACGCTCTCAACAGTGGGTAGAGAAGAAGAACCACTTTTACAAGCGTCTTTGAAATGTTCTTCACAAGCCTCGTCAAGAACGTCAATGAAATTAACGCTCTCATTTTCAGAAGGCTGCTTAGAAAGTTTACCCATGTTGAAGACGATTTTATCGTCACCAACTCTCATGATTAATTCGCCCGCAGCTACGTCAATGAGAGTGCGACCGGTCCTCAAGAATGGACGTCCAACAATTAATGGAACACGGGTGTCCATCTCGTAGTCAACGACAACAAAATCCGCCGGAAAGGTGAATTTGTCGACACCAACGAAAACTTCCTCGGCTATCCCCACTAGATAAGAAACCGTATGGTTAGCTAATTCCAAAGTCATTCATGTGGGGACTAGCTCGGGTAGAGACAATTGTTTCCAAACGCTTAGAGGCATTAGGTTGATACTAGCACCTAGATCGGCTAGGGCCATACAATTCTCTACCCCAGGGAAGTTGCAAGGAATGAGAAAACGAACGGGATCTCCTAACTTAACTGGAAGTTTTCTCAAAAGAACGGCAGAACAATTCTCATTTAATTGGGTATTGGCGATGTCGAGCAATTTGTCTTTATCACTTAAAAGATCCTTAAACATCTTAGCATATTTAGGCATGTAAGCGAGAGCCTCAGAAAAGGAGATATTGAAATTCAGTTGTTTAAACATTTTGAGAAAGTTAGAAACCTTAATACCATCCTTGTTCTTCAACTTCTCTTTTCTCAACCTTGAGGGATAAGGTATATTGGGTTGAGATGAAGGATTTGGAATAGAATTCTCACTCACATCCTTAGGTGGTGGAGGGGTGGAAGTAGAAGCTGTAGGGACCGGTTTTGGAACCGAAGGTGTGGTATAAACTTGAGGTATCGGTAGGACATAAGGTGCAGACGAAGGCATAACGGGTGGTATATCACAAGTAGAAGGAATCTCGGGTCCTTGGTTAGTTGGTGAAGAAGAAGGTTCAACGATGATCTTACCGCTCCTAGTAGTGATGGCATCAACGTTGGCCCTAGGATTGGTCACGGTGTTAGAAGGGAGAGTACCTTGGGGTGGGCCTTGGGGATTAATGGCTTGAAACATTATTATAAATTTCTTATCACTCGATTCTTACATAGCAGTCATGATTTTCTCATGTTCACTCAACTTATCAGTCAATTTTTGAAGAGCCAAGTCCACTAAAGGGGAATTCGTGTTTTGCCCTTGATTTTGAAAACCTTGGTTTGGATATTGTTGTTGATAAGCATTGTTATTATTAAAACCTTGGTTAAAGTTGTTATTTTGAAACCCTTGGTTTTGCCCATTAAAAGACCCTTGATTTTGACTATTAAAATTTCCTTGATTTGAGTTATAATTCCTTTGATTATTAGAAGAATTACCTTGGTAGTTACTTTTTTGGCCTTGGTTCCTTGGTGGGTATTATGTGTTGTTCAATTGAGGTGGTGGTGGTCTATTATGGGATTGAAAACCGGGTGGTGAAAGAAAGTTATTCGAACGATAACTAAGCAAATTGCGGTCACCTTGAGGACGTACTGGATAGCCTCCCATAGAAAAGTTACCGTTGGCGGCATACACATTTTCCGGATTGTCTTGAGTATAAGGACAATCGATGTATGAATGAGAATCCCCATATATCTCACAATGCGTGGCTACAGCTTTAGCTTATGGAAATTGGTTAGTGGCTAAAAATTCAATCTTTTTGCTCATTTCGACTATTGCGCGGGACATTTCGGTAATATCAGGGTTTGAAGAAGTAGAAGAAACATTGAATCTCTGGTTTGATCTTGAGGATGCGGATGAATCCCAATTTTTGTGGTGAGTGGTCATGTTCTCAATCAGCTCTCTACACTCCTCAAGTCTTCTCTTCATGAATGTACCACCAGCGGCAGCATTAATCGTATCACGATCACGAAAAGAACCCATTGTAGAAGGTATCAATCAATGTAACAGGGAGCATGTTGTGGTTCGGACAACGGTCTATCAAGACATTATAACGTTCCCAAGCATCAAAAAGCGACTCATCAGGTTCTTGAGTAAATCCACTGATTTGGTTGCGAAGACTAGTGACCATGGATGGTGGAAAGTAGCGCGACAAAAAGCGTTGAGTCATGTCATTCCATGTATGAATTGAGTTTTTGGGAAGACGATCAAACCATTTCTCGGCATGATCGGATAAAGTTTGTGGAAAAAGGTGAAGGCGAAGAAAATCCATGGAAGCACCGGGAAGTTTCATGCTTTGGGTGACGGTAATGAACTTGTAAAGATGTTTGTTGGCATCATCACCCGGTAATCCGCTAAACGGGCAAGCGTTTTGAACTTGCTGGATCATGTGATGCTTCAACGAAAATTTAGGAGCCGTGATTTGCATCGGCGTAATCGGTCCTCCGCGTCCGTTCATGGTTGGTTGACAAAGTTCCTCCATTGTTCGTAAATCAGGTAAGGGAACATTGTTGTTGTTGTTATTCAAATTGGGTAGAGGTGGGTTGTTATTGTTGTTATGCACACCAGCCATATCTAAATCTTCACGAGTATCGGGCTCAGAATAATTTGAAGATCTAGTACGCATACACCTGCAAAAGAAAAAGATACCAAAGAAACAGAGAATATATATATATATAATCTTTTTGGTGCAAAACCTTTGGAAAAGAAATGCTTTTTATGATTTTTTAATGTTTTTGTATTTTTGAAATTTTTTATAATTTTTATGGAATTTTGAAAATTTTTAGCAAGGAAAATAACGTTCCTAAAAGAACGGATCCCCAAAATTCAACGTGTCTCTCACTAAAAATCGTTAATCGTAACGAAAAGAGCCGGCAGCGGTGCCATTTAATACAAAGATTTTCACTAAGTATCAAAGTCCGTTGTTCCAAGTCTCTTCGAATTGATTACCGTTAATTAGTGCGACTCAATTGTCTTTTGGAAAACAAGAGGATGTTTTGTTTGATTATCTAACTTTAAACTAAAAGCAAATAAGAAAATTGTCGTTGAGTAAAGTGAAAGCTTTAAAATTTTAAACTAAAAATAAGAGTGTGCAATTCTTAAGAAATTAAAACGTAAATGATTAAAGACTTGAAAACTTAGTAAAAATAAACTAAGACAAAAGGCGGGAAATATAAAATTTGAAATCTAAGGAAATTAAAAAAGAAAAATTAAAGTAAATGTGCAATGAGATCGCACTCCATCACATCCATTCCATCGCAACACACCATCGCAACGCACCATCGCAATGTCCCATCGCAACCTGATCGCAATGTTCCATCGCAACTAGTGATCGCAATGTGGATCGTAGTCTTGATCGTAACAAGACGAATCACACTCAATGCGATCGTAAAAAGGTAATAGGATACGATCGCACCACAGATCGTATTGGGTGATCTAAGTGTGTGATCGTACCAGGGAAGAACAAACAGATCGCAATCTATGCGATCAAAGTCAAGTGATCGTACCAAGCAAAACCTTCTCCGACAGAAATGGCGTCCAAAAGTAACTAAGCCCAAATGAATAAGCAGTTACCAGTAAGCACTTATCAACTTGGAAAAGAGTAAAAAAACACAAATTCGTTATCTTTTGGAATACATGCGAACTTCAATAACACGAACTTAAGAACAATGAAACTCTTGAGAAACCCCAAAAATAAACAAGCTAAACTTGCAAACAAGCCAATAAGCACAAAGAGCTTATTGCTTGTTCCGTATGAAAGCTTATAAGCACTAAAAGATGAACTTTCCAAACACTAAAACATCCAATTCAAAAACGAATGAAGAATTATTCGGATCAAATAAGAAGTTTCGGATCAAGGAATAAATGAAACCAAGAAATGTGGAAAGAGATTAAAGAACACAAACTTAAACTTAAACTTTTGATTAAAGAAACTCAAATACAAAGATTAATGAAAGCTTAAACTTGAAAGATGAAAACAAAGAAAAACTTAGTGAGAGAAAGTTGGGAACTTTCTCTCTCTAAAACTAGAATGAAAAATGAAAATGAAAAACTAGCTAACCCCCCTCCTAATGTGATTAGGAGGGTATTTATAGGGCAAATGGGAAGTGCATGTGTGGTGTGCTTCCTTCTTTCTTTTCTTCTCGACTCGATTTAAATCTTTGTCTTTTCTCGACGTCGTCTCGGGATTTGAACTTGTCTTAATAATTTTCTTATTTAATTTAGACTTGAGTTCTTCGACTTCATTAAACTTCCGTCTTTAGACTTTTTCTTCGATAAATCTTCAGAATAGGTCTTGGACATCTGTTCTTTAAGCACTCTTGATCTCTTGACTTCGTCTTTTCTCGTTTTCTTCGATAAAAACCCGTGAAAGCCCGTGTTTTCTTAGTTTTTCATCTTTTGGTCCTAAAACACAATAAAAACACAAACCACGCATAATTACGACTTTTACGACATAAATTACACGTTTTGGTCTTGTTATTACTGGAAATAAGTGGTAAAAGGATAAGTGTTTTCACACTTATTATCCGCGAAATGGACAAGCATTTTGAATTTTTTGGATCATGTGATGCTTCAACGAAAATTCAGGAGCCGTGATTTGCATCAGCGCAATCGGTCCTCCACGTCCGTTCATAGTTGGTTGACAAAACTCCTCCATCGTACGAAGGTCGGGTGGAGGGACATGGTTGTTGTTGTTATTATTCAAATTGGGGTGAGGTGGGTTGTTATTATTATGCACACCAGCCATATCTAATTCTCTTAGAGTCCCGGGCTTAGAATAAGACGAAGATCGAGTACGCATACACTAAAATGAAATACAAGAATTTTGGTTTTTTATCTTTTTAATTTTTTTATTTTTTTGGATTTTTGAAAATTTTATATTATTTTTTAAGGATTTTTGAAATTTTTGACCTTGAAAATAACGTTCCCAAAAGAATGGATCACAAAATCCAATTTTTCTCACTAAAAACCGTTAATCTTTACGAAAAGAGCCGGCAGCGACGCCATTTGATTTAATGTTTTTGTGTGTTCAAGTGTTGTTCGTACTCGATTCAATTTGAATTGATCACGATTTAAGGTGGAATCATTGGTGTTGGTCACTAAAAGAGGGAGCTTTTGGTTATCTATTTCTACTAGTAAATTAAAAACTAAAAATATATAAAGATAAACGAGAAATCTAACCTTGCTTTTCTGTAGAAACTGGATCTTCGGATAAAAAGGGCTTTCTTAGGAAAAATCAACAAATTCAGAATTAACTGAATCTTCGGATAAACATCCCTTCTTCGGAATAATACCCTTTTTCGGAATAAATGCCCTAATTCGGATAAAGTGACATTTTCGGATAAATCTACAATTTTTTGAATAAACAAGTAATTTCGGAAAAACACTTAAATTCGGATAAAATAGCTTTTTTCGGAATAATCAGTGAATTCGGATAAACCTATTGTTTTCGTAAAAGTGCCAATTTTTGGGATTAGGGCATGTCTTTGGAAAAACACTTAAATTCGGATAAAATATGGATTTTCGGAATAAAGCAGTTTTTCGGTAAAACAAAGAATTTAAGAACAAATGCAATTTTCGGAAAAATTACTTTTTCGAAAAACTAACGAAATTTCGGAATAAGACTTGTTTTCGGAAAAGACAGATATTCGTATAAAAGCTGCTAGATTCGGATAAAAGGGAAAATTCGGATAAAACAAATTTGATAATGATTTTCAGATAAATTTTATTTCAGATAAATGGACAATATTCGAAATGTTAAAACCCCTTTCCGAAGATAGCAGACACGACTGATCAGTAACAGTAGATCTAAAAACAGAGAACTAAATATAAGCTAAAATAAGCAAAAATTCAAATAAGCACTTACTCAAAACTAACACCAAATTAATTTTAACAAAAACTAAATAAGCCACAAATTAAAAACTATAAAAACACAAAATAATCTAAATATTAAAATCAAATTTTTAATTAAAACTATTAATCTATCAAATCAACTTAATTAAAAACAAACCAAACACTAATAAATCAACAATCTCAATAAGCTAAACCATCCACCACATAAAAACCATAAGATCAATCACTTAAACAAATCAATCACATAATCAACTTGATTAAGAAAACTACATGATCAAATAAATCATCACAAGATTAAGAAATGTAGAATGAGAGATATAAAATAAGCTTGATTAAATTGAAGATTAAAATTCAAGATTACAATATTAAGATGAAAGATTAAAAAGCTTGAAAGAAAAGTTAGAGTGAGAAAATAAAAACACACTAATTACCTACTACAATTAAAATAAAATAATGACTAACTACTTTTCTAATGACATATGTGTAATATATATAGGGGAAGGGGAAGGTGTTTGTTTCTTCCTCTTTTCTTCTTGTGTTTCTCGACTTTGTCTCGGGATTAGTCGAATGATAACTTGAACTCGTCTTCTAATTTTCTTCTTTTAGTAGACTTGGTTCTTCGACTTCGTTAAACTTCCGTCTTTTTACTTTTTCTTCGATAAATCTTCAGAATAGGCCTTTGACTTCCGTTCTTCTTGTACTTTTGACCTTTTGACTTCGTCTTTTGTCTTTTCCTTCGATAAAAGTCCGTGAAAGCCCGTATTTTCTTATTTTTTCACATTTTTGTCCTAAAACACAATAAAAAAACACAAACCACGCATAATTCCGCCTTTTACGACATTAAATACATGTTTTGGTCTTGTTATTATTTGAAATAAGTGGTAAAAGGATAAGTGTTTTCACACTTATTAACTCTCCATGATAAGTTTTAGACACTTTTAAGTGTGGGATGAGTCGAGCTAGAGACTCTATAAATCAAGCTTGAATAACTAGGTTTAGAGTTTGTAGACTTAGAGTGTGGTAGGTTAGAAATAAGGATATAGAGTTGATGAGAAGTGTAAGGGAGACCTTCCTTTTGTCTTCATGTTGTTTGTAGGGTTGCTCACTCATCACGTGCTTTGGAGCTTATGGAAGAGGCCCTTGTATCCGGTTCACTTTGTTACTATTGTGATTTTTCATAGACACATTATGCTTAAAAGATGAATTCTCTATAGTTGATCTTTCCTTAACTTGGGTTAAGCAAAGTCTATTCAATGTCATAAGTGTAGGGGAGTTTATACTCCCATGCTCTTAAACATTGAGGACAATGTTTAGCTTAAGTGTACGGGGTCTTTTATCGAAGTGACCTTACCTAGACTTTGTCATTGGCCTTCATGATAACTTGGAAATTAATTTTTCAAACATTTTTCAAATTTTTGATCTACTTTGGCCACCAAAAATATGCATTCATAATTTTTGCATTAATCGCTTTTCATCTGCATAACACATTTGCATTGTATATTTCTTCTTTTATTTTTCATCAACATATATAAAAAAGAGAAAAAAATATAATAAAGGATATGATTTAACAAATTTAGACTTCTTTGACATATTAGGTCTGCCATGGATATTTTAACTCAACCCCAGTTTGCTTATCTAAGCTTACTCCAGCTAGTATCCTTAACCATGTAGTCCTTTATTGGTCTATTAAGGCTAAGCATTCACGACTCTCATTATTTAAGATTTTAAATTTGTGGAGAATGGGAGATGATAGAGTTGAAGCAAGTATAAAAGGGCTAGATAAACTTCATAAATTACTTGTGGCTAAACCCTTCTCTTTCTTTGCCTCTTTTTCTTCGCATGTATATATGTTAATAAATAATAAAGAACGGTTTTAATTGATTTGTAGTCTCTTATGTATTTTTGACTAATCATTCATGGTTAGTATAAGTACGTCTTAAGATTCTAAGTTAGAACGTTTTATGTGTACTAGACTTATATCATGCTTAAGACTTAGCGGGTGTTTTTCCTTTTATTCTTTTCAACTTCTTTGTGAGGAATAAAGAAAAATAAGAGCGTCTTATGAAAAAAATGAGTGGCTAGAAAAAAAAAGAAGAAAAAGAAAAAGAAAAAAAAATAATTATACAAGACTCCCAAGAGGGGCAGTGAAGTGTTAATTATAGTGACTATTGAATTCCAATATTACCTTGACGGGTTGCGGGGATTTAATAGTTGCTCCAATCCAATATTACTGATGAGACTGCAATTGTGCATTGTCTCATCGTCCAAATCGGGCTTAAAACGCTTAATATATCATAAAATACCGTGAAATATGCTTGTACTCGTTTGTTGTATGTTTTAGGTATGGATATCGAGAAAAGGACAAAATGATCACAAGAATCAATCAATAACGAACACGAGAAACGAATTCGCACAATGAACCGGACCCGAGTGTTGAATTTCCAAGAAAAGTCCCTCAAGTTTGAAGATTGTATAAATTTGGTCCTCCTACTTTGAAGATTTGTCAACTTTGGTCCTTGAAGATTCATGATTATACAAGAAATGTCCTTTATGTTTGGAGATATATCAAAAGTTGGCCTTGAAGATTGCTCGTATGGCACATTAAGCCCTTGGGAAAAGTTATGAAAATGCTTGTGCCATTTATGACAAGTCCCTTAAAGTTTTACCAAAGGGAAATGCCATACAATCTGCCAAACTTTATTTGAAAGTTTTTGGGAACCATGGGGACCAAACCTGCCAACCCACTAAACTCATTCTACCACTCATACAGTGACACATCACCACAACGCGACCCAAACCCATATCCAATACCCACCCAACCACCCATTTAGCCCAAACCCACTAACCTATTTAATAAATATTAACCAGTTTTTAAACTGATTAATATAAACTTAATCAGACCGCCAAACAACCCCTAACCCCTAAACACAGATAAAAATCCCCATCATCATCCTAAGAACCCTAATCTTTCATCTTTTTAATTACTATAAATTGGGGTATAATTTCCTCCAGTTTATTAATTAATGATTTTTTAAACCCAACCCCACCTTCATACAAGCTCCCAACATCCCCATGTGACCCCCCCCCCCCAGAGTATCCCCTGCCCGTCATTTTCACACAACATCCCAAATTCGATAAGATCAAGGTTTGGATTTTATTACTTGGACCATAATGGTCATTGGACGTCTAGGATGAGCTTTCAACAGCCTGGTACCCTGAGCACTCACATGGCAGCAATACTGACCAACAAATTCTTCAAGATTCGAATTTGAAGGAAGGGTACATTTAGAATATCAATATATTAGGGTTTTAGTTTCTCTTATCTTCTAGAATCCATGTAAGCCCTCTATATAAAGGGTGTATTGGACTTTAGTTTAGTTGTTCCAGTTTTTAGCTTGATTCATGTAATGCCTTTTTTATTTAATAAAGTTTGAAATTTTCTATAATTGAACTATAATTCTGTTTATATTTATAAAAGTCGATGTTGATAAGCTAAATCCTGAGTTCCATTTTTCTACATTGTCAAATTCTTTTTTTGATTCGTTTTTCAGTTTTTGATAAGTTGGTAAAAACGGATTTTTCCGAGATACCTTTGATTGTTTTTTGAGGATGAAACTCTTGGAGGATTTTGGTTCTAAAAGTTTCTGAGAGAGAGATTTTAGAAAAGTGAAAGAAAAAAATCAGTGTTTTATTGTTATTGTTGTTACTATTTGTTTCACGTTTGTTGATTCTTAGCAGGTTCGGGAAGCTTGTGCTTCTACGCTAGCACATAAGCTCACACAATCTAGAGCATGGATGTATGCCCTAGAGGTTTGCTCTTTTTCTCCCTTTAATTTTTTTGTCCAAAAATTGAAAGTTTAAGTGATTGAGTGTTGTTGTGTTTGATTTGAGATATCTTTGTGTAAGAATAGGAGTGTGAAATGTTCGCTTGAAATCAGTTTTTCTTTCTATCTTTGATCTATATCATTTGAAAGTTTGTGCTTTTGTGGTGTTTTAAATCAAAACTTTTTGAAAAAAAATCATGTGCGGCTTATGATGTGGTGTTTGGGAGAGCGTGCTTCGTGGGTAGTAAGCGACCCTCAAAGATAGCTAAATTCTCCACAACTTTGATAGCCCTAGGTGAGTTGGTTTTTCTAAAAAGTTTGGGTGTTTTAGTTTAAAAGTTTGGAATTGAAGGTTCATCATAAATCTGTCAAGTTGTAGGACTGCCATTGTGTATGGTTTACTGATGATCTTGTTACGCTGATAGATTATACGTAGACATAGGGTCTAGGTTTTGAGCTTAATTTTAGGCGTGATTGTGTTATTTTGTTTTGTGTTTCATTTTGTTTGTATGTGCCTGTGGTGACCAACAGCCTTAGTACACCAAAACAAAGAAACATATAAGTGAGTTGTTTTCGGCCACTGTTGAAATCCGCATAAGGAAGTAAAGAGGTTTTTGTTTATGTTTTGTGATTTTACTAGTAACTTGTGCATCCATCCAGTAACAAAGAGTAAAAGAAGTCCCTGTTGTAGCCTTGGTTTTTTATTGTGCACATTAACAAGTTTGTGGCGTGAGTTGTTGTTTTCAGGGCTGTGTTTTTGTTTATATGTTGTGAGTAGTGTTCTGATTCACTGTGCATCCTAAAACAATCAAAGAAAAGAAGTCATTAGATTAGCCTTAGTTCTATTTTCTTTCTCTTTTGCTTATGTGAACTGTGACTTTTGGTGTTTTGTTGTGGCTTATTTATCTTGTGCTTGTGCTTATTTGTTGACTCCCAATAAGTATAAGCTTATTGGGGTGCCGTTTGTATCAATACCAAGCCAAAAGTAAAGAATCAACACAAAGAAAACCAAAAAAAGAGCAATACAGCCCTGTGTGAGAAAAATTCCAATTAGGAGCAGTTTAACGACAGAATAAGTGTCATATAAAAGGATGGGAGGGAGGAGAAATCAGATTTGGGACGGATTTGTGACAAAAAAAGTGTCACGTAATGGTTTGGGAGGGAGGAGAACATATTAATAAAAAAGAGAGTAAACTGTTAAAAAAAAGATAAAGAAAGTAGTAGCAAGGGGTTTTGAACCCTTGACCTCATACCCACATCATACGCATCACTCTACTAATTTGCCATCTCCTCTCTTAAACGTTTTTAGTTAAACTTCCATTTCTGTTTTCTTTTATACATTTTATATATTGTTTTTCAGCATAAAAAGAGAAAGAAAAAGAAAAAAAGCCTCATTAGGGCTTGAACCCGTGACCAGTTGCTCAACAGCCCAACACCCCAACCATCTGCTCTCCCTATTCTTTTTGGTTGTTACTTTGTTTTATTTCTTTATATACCCTTTTTTATTTTGTCTTATTTTCATAGTTTCAACCCTCATTGCTTATTTCGTAGCTTATTTTCACCTTATTTTTTGGCCTTTTATTTTTCTTAGGTTTTAAACAGTGTTTAATACTTTTTATGATTTTTTGGGGTTTTTTATAAATTATTTTAATATTTTTAAATCATTTAATTAGTTTTAATCTTAATTAATTCATAAAAAATTATTTAAAAGTCAAAAAAATGTAATTCTTTTTTTAAATATTTTCTTTTGTCATCTAGGACGTAGGAAAATTAAATTTTCGTTTTTCGAGTTTAAATTTGATAATTTTCTTTAAATGTCGCATTTTTACTTTCGTTATTTATTTCATGTTTCTGTTATTTGAAATTTTTAGTCCATTTATGTTTTGAATTTAGTTTTTACTTTTCCTTTTAGGTTTAATAAGTTTTTTTAGTTAAGTTTTAAAAAAATAAAATAATTTAGTCAAATTTTACGTCTCGATTCGCGCGTAACGCGTTTTACGACATAGTTCATTTTTAGCGTAACTCGTCTCCGTTTTCTTTTCTTTTCGTCTTTCCATAAGTGTAATCACTCGATTAAATAACGTCTATAATTGTTGGCTAAACACCATACCTCCACCGAGAACGAACTCGATTATTCGTCTTTATGTTTTTTCTAAAACGTATCGATTAATACTTACCACGAATTTTGTGTGTGCTTTGTTTTTACCTAAAATAAAGTATATACAAAATACTACACCAAAAATGGCGCCCCTGCCGAGGAGGTGTGTTTAGCCATATTTATTTATCGTGTTTGTTTGAGTGTTTACGTTTTTATCGTAAATACTTCTTTTTATTTTTCTATACTATTAGCCATACAAATAAATAGTGTTAAATAGAACTCTATTAACACAAAATCGTTTTCTTGTTTTTATTGTGCATAATATATTGTATTTACGTAGAACAACTAATACACAATAATTATCCAAATACGCGAGAAATCGCACCTCAATAGTTGAGCGTTCCAGTCACTATTGTTGTATCGAATTCAAACGAAATCAAAGGCAAAATAGATAAATACTCTTAATTGATTTAATCTCGATAAATACAAACTATAAGGTGGGTATAAGGCGGTTGTATTTCACGACCTATGGAAAAAGGCTCTTAAGTGCTTCGCGCCGCCTCGTTTTCTCCGCTCGCTTGTGCGTGTTTTGAAAGTGACGATTAATTAGGGGTTTGCCAAATCAAGTGTTATTAATCTATTTTTGTGAGTTTTAATTATTGAACCTCGAAACGTTTTGGCGTTCCGCCAACGTTTCAAAGTCGACGAGGGTTTTTACTTCACGTAATTGCCTTCACTCCTCTTGGATTCATTAATCGAGACCTTTGATTAGTGGATAGTTTTTGCAGATTAATTTCTACGTAATACACCAAAATTCCAAAAAAATTAAAAAACCATAAACAACAAAAAGAATCTTCTAATTTTCCCTCTATTTTCATAATTCTTTTCTTTCACCCTCTATAACGTTTAATTCTCAAATCGACTTTCTCGTTTCACCATGTCCAAAGATGGATATTATTCATGTCCATATTGTGGAGGCCCGCCCGATGGTGCCAATTTTTTTAATTGTGAGGTTATTGGAGGTCGAGGGGTTATATCTATAACTCCGCTCCACGTGATCATGGTAACAATTTTCAATCTTAAGACCAAGGTCACCCGTCGTCTTCATTTTATTCGTCGTATGATCCGTCTTTTAATTGCAATGATGAGTCTATTCATAATGCCTTTAATAATTTTGTGAGACGAAATAATGAGAAATTAACGATGATGGAAGAATTAAAGACAAGCCTTAAGGAAACTTGAAATAAATAAATGGAAACCCAAAGGGAAACTTTCAAAAAAAATGGAAAATGATTATGATACCCTTTTTGAAGAGCAACAACGTTTGTATGACCAAAGTCAAGAGATGTGGAAAGAATACATGGATAAAATTAAGGAAAATCACGCTAATGAGAAAGATAAAATTCTTTTAATGGTCGAGGGTTTAATGGAAAAATTCAATTCTTCGTCAAATGACACCAATCCTAATTCCGAGGGAGAGGTTCAAGCCTTATCGACTCCTAAGACTCATACGTCTCGTATTGATCCATATCTCTCGAATTTTAGAGTCGTGCTACCTTCGTCGTCTTGCAAAAACATAGAGGAAACGAAAACACATCTAACGAAGTTTTGAAAAATGTTTTTAATAAACCAAAAGAAAAACTCGTAGGATACTTAGGAACGTTGAATCTTATACCTTCTAAACCTAATTTTTCTAATGAGGATGAAGTTATTGAGGATTGTTAAATCAATATACACTTAATTTTGACAAAGAAATTCCATTAAATGATTTTGAAAAAGAAAAATGTGACAAGGTTTTAAAGGAAATCGTTGAACCCTCGTTTTTACAAGATGAACGAAAATTAATTCCGAAGGGACGTGTTAGTAATTTTTCTAAAATGTTCGAGAACCCACGTTCGATCCCTTCGAAGGACAAAGGTGAAACCGTCAAGGCAAAATCGTCCCGAGACGAGCCTTTTACTCCTAATCCCAAACCGAGTGAGATTTTGGATTTATCGTGTGAGAAGTTCGCCGATGGCCTTGCTCACATCGATACGTTTTTCGATGTCGAGGTCGAAACGAAAAAGGCAAAATCTTCAATCGAAGAGCCTTCTTTTCCTTGTTTCACGACGGTTGAAGCTAGCAACTCGATTATCGATGACTTGATTTCCCAACCTCTTCCACGAGGAAGAGAAGACGTTTTTTTATCCCGATGGCGATTTTTCCAAGATCAAACGTATTCTTGATAATCCGCCTTCGATTTTCGAGTTTGATGAGGACCGTTGCGTTAACCCAGAGGGGGGTATTTTATTAGTCGATTCACGTTTTAAAAATTCAAATCCTCCTCCCGCCTTCAAGATAAATGTGAAAATTTTAAGTGTGCCTAGAATTGTTTTAGAAACACCAAATATTTTCAATTTAATCAACTTGGGTTTTCGTAACAAATAGTTAAAAAATGAAAAAGGAAAAGATTTTACAATTGATTTGAAAAATGTTCCAAAGTTAACTCCGTCATCACCTCGCTTAATTGAGCTTGCTACAAACGCGTCTACTTCTTTTGACGACGTTTTGTGTAGATCTAGTGTGGGGGAAGCCCCAATTGTTTCCTCACACTTCTCCACCGAGGACGAGATTTTTGACCCTAGTATCACATTTAAGATAAAATCTCGGTCTTTTACCGAAGTAGTCACTAGAAGATCCTTCTACACTTACGGTATGAGTTTACCTCGAGTAACTCGATTTGTTTGCCCACCCAATGTCCCACCCTTCTCTTCCCATTCTATTTTCTTGTGTCCCTTTGGGACGATGATGTTGAAAGTCGTGTTGTTTCATTTATCATCCGAAAACGAAGACACGATCTTTGATCCCGGTATAAAGGCTTTGCCTTTATTCACGGTTGCTTTTGGGCCTTGATTACATGTAAGTCGCACCAAAAATGACCGAACCAAGGATATCCCTAAATGATCACATTTATGGGGATTCGAGTCGAGCTTTTGACTCGGTTATCAAAAACAAGGTGCCTCGTGGGGGAGTCCCATGCTTATCCTTGTAAATATTATTGCTTTCTAATAGTGTAACGAGGGGACTTGTGCTCTTCCAACCTTTGTTCCGTGGTTGTTTGTGATTGTGATTCATTAGGTACATCGTCACCATTGAAGCCTCTCGTGTTCATTTTACGGATCACTCGAGCTTTGATCGTCGCCTTTGGAGATTCCGATATCCGATGATATCCATTTATGTTCTAACGTTTATCTTATTAGCATAATTCATAAACGGCTTTTAGGTTATTCATTTTACCCTTTCCATGCTAGATTAAGCATTCGACTACGTCTCTATTATGGGGGTGTTTCACCCCTAGACTCGAAACATTGAGGACAAAGTTTACTTTTAGTATGGGGGTGAGTAGATACTTCACCTTGCTTACGTCAACATGCAATCCAAAATTTCATCTTTTTGTTATCGTTTTGTTGCAAATAAGGCTAAAAATGGCCAAATTTTTAAAAAAAATCGTATTTCTCATAAGTGTTTAAGACACGAATGTAGGTTTTCCGATGGTGAGAATAAGAGTAATTTTTGACTCGACCGTGCGTGTTGAGCACTTAGCTTCGATTCCTTAACTTTTTAGGCTAAGTCTCTTAAATGAGGACGAGAAATGATAGAGTTATTTATAAGTCTCGTAATCGTTCACGATCTCATGTGTAGTAATTATTAGCTTATTCTCCCCACGCTTTTGATAATAAATTGTTAATAAATATTGATTTAGCGGTTTAGTCACTATTGTTGGTTTCTAATTTGTTTTAGTAGCTTCCATATAATTAAATTAGGAAAACATTGAGGATTTGCCAGCGTCACGGTTTTGAAGTATTGGCACCCGAATATCAAAGGTTTCACCCAATAATAAGATTTCAAGTGCTCACCTAAATTAAGCAAATATTTCAAGCTCACAAGGCCGAAAAATCTATGCAAAGTTGAAAGTGAATCAAGCCATAATTTTTGAAGCCTTAAAGATCCAAAAATCGCTCTAGCGTGAGGATATATGTCAAGTCATAATAAAACCACCGATGATGGCGGATAATAAAAGACAAGGGCAAGACCGAAGTCATAATAAAAGCTTCATGGCGAAGTTGAATAAAAGATGGAGGTAAACCATGATAATAAAACCACCGATGATGAGGCGGATAATAAAAGTCATGGTAATAAGTCTCATGTTCAAAAGCGTTATAAAACCGTGTTTATCGATCCTTCTTGTTGACTTAATTTTTTGACATCGTTGTCTATTAAGGTGAATTATTAATTTGATGATTTTGGTTACACCGTTAAAACTCTATTTTTAGACTTAATCTCTATTTACGCATAAGTCAATGATGTATCCTCGTTATCATTAAGACAAAATAAAATATAAGAAATACCAATTAGGAATAAGGGAGTTTAGGTTCGTAATTAACACTTACGAGATATGATCGTGTTGCTAACTTATAATAACAATGATCTCGTTACACGCTTAGCATGGAATTGGTGAAAATCGAGGACGACGAAATTATTTCTAACAAAGCATTCACGTGTTCTTGTTTTATGATCCTAAAAGTCACTTAATCGTGATGAAAACAATACATTATGTCTAAAACACGTGTAGTAGTTTATTTAAATTTATGTCTTCAATAAATGTCATCATAAAATGAATTTTAGAGAAGCTATGATACTTTATTCTAGCATTGCACGATAACACGACAGTGGTTTAGTATGGGGAAGTGATGAGACTGCAATTATACATAGTCTCATCATCCAAATCGGGCTTAAAACGCTTAATATATCATAAAATACCGTGCAATATACTTGTATTCGTTTGTTGTATGTTTTAGGTATGAATATCGAGAAAAAGACAAAAAGATCACAAGAATCAATCAAAAACGAACACGAGAAACAAAGCCGCACAATGAACCGACCCGAGTGTTGAATTTCCAAGAAAAGCCCCTCAAGTTTGAAGATTGTACAAATTTGGTCCTCCTACTTTGAAGATTTGTCAACTTTGGTCCTTGAAGATTCATGATTATACAAGAAAGGTCCTTTATGTTGGAAGACATATCAAAAATTGGCCTTGAAGAATGCTCGTATGGCACATTAAGCCCTTGGGAAAAGTTATGAAAATGCTTGTGCCATTTATGACAAGTCCCTTAAAGTTTTACCAAAGGGAAATGCCATACAATCTGCCAAACTTTATTTGAAAGTTTTTGGTAACCATGCGGACCAAACCTGCCAACCCACTAAACTCATTCTACCACTCATACAGTGACACATCACCACAACCCATATCCAATACCTACCCAACCACCCATTTAGCCCAAACCCACTAACCTATTTAATAAATATTAACCAGTTTTTAAACTGATTACTATAAACTTAATCGGACCGCCAAACAGCCCCTAACCCCTAAACACAGATAAAAATCCCCATCATCATCCTAAGAACCCTAATCTTTCATCTTTTTAATTACTATAAATTGGGGTATAATTTCCTCCAATTTATTAATTAATGATTTTTTAAACCCAACCCCACCTTCATACAAGCTCCCAACAGCCCCATGTGACCCCCCCCAAAGTATCCGCTGCCCCGTCATTTTCACACAACATCCCAAATTCGACAAGATCTAGGGTTGGATTTTATTACTTGGACCACAATGGTCATTCAACGTCTAGGATGAGCTTTCAACAGCCTGGTACCCTGAGCAATCACATGGCAGCAACATTGACCAACAAATTCTTCAAGATTCGAATTTGAACGAAGGGTACATTTGGAATATCAATATATTAGGGTTTTAGTTTCTCTTAGCTTCTAGAATCCATGTAAGCCCTCTATATAAAGGGTGTATAGGACTTTAGTTTAGTTGTTCCAGTTTTTAGCTTGATTCATGTAATGCCTTTTTTATTTAATAAAGTTTGGAATTTTCTATAATGGAACTATAGTTCTGTTTATATTTATAAAAGTCAGTGTTGGATAAGCTAAATCCTGAGTTCCATTTGTCTACATTGTCAAATTCTTTTTTTGATTCGTTTTTCAGTTTTTGATAAGTTGGTAAAAATGGATTTTTCCGAGATACCTTTGATTGTTTTGTGAGGATGAAAGTCTTGGAGGATTTTGGTTCTAACAGTTTCTGAGAGAGAAATTTTAGAAAAGTGAAAGAAAATAAAATCAGTTTTTTATTGTTATTGTTGTTACTGTTTATTTCACGTTTGTTGATTCTTAGCAGGTTCGGGAAGCTTGTGCTTCTACGCTAGCACATAAGCTCAAACAATCTAGGGCATGGATGTATGCCCTACAGGTTTGCTCTTTTTCTCCCTTTAATTTTTCTGTCCAAAAATTGAATGTTTAAGTGATTGAGAGTTGTTGTGTTTGATTTGAGATATCTTTGTGTGAGAATAGGAGTGTGAAATGTTCGCTTGAAATCAGTTTTTCTTCCTATCTTTGATCTATATCATTTGAAAGTTTGTGCTTTTGTGGTGTTTAAAATCAAAACTTTTTGAAAAAAATCATGTGCGGCTTATGATGTGGTGTTTGGGAGAGCGTGCTTCGTGGGTAGTAAGCTACCCTCAAGGATAGCTAAATTCTACACAACTTTGATAGCCTTAGGTGAGTTGGTTTTTCTAAAAAGTTTGGGTGTTTTAGTTTAAAAGTTTAGAACTTAAGGTTCATCATAAATCTGTCAAGTTGTAGGACTGCCATTGTGTATGGTTTACTGATGATCTTGTTACGTGGTAGATTATAGGTAGACATAGGGTCTAGGTTTTGAGCTTACTTTTAGGCGTGATTGTGTTATTTTGTTTTGTGTTTCGTTTTGTTTGTATGTGCCTGTGGTGACCAACAGCCTTAGTACACCAAAACAAAGAAACATATAAGTGAGTTGTTTTTGGCCACTGTTGAAATACGCATAAGGAAGTAAAGAGGTTTTTGTTTATGTTTTGTGATTTTACTAGTAACTTGTGCACCCATCCAATAAACAAAGAGTAAAAGAAGTGCCTGTTGTAGCATTGGTTCTTTATTGTGCACATTAACAAGTTTGTGGCGTGAGTTGTTGTTTTCAGGGCTGTGTTTTTTTTTATATGTTGTGAGTAGTGTCTGATTCACTGTGCATCCTAAAACAATCAAAGAAAAGAAGTCATTAGATTAGCCTTAGTTCTATTTTCTTTCTCTTTTGCTTATGTGAACTGTGACTTTTGGTGTTTTGTTGTGGCTTATTTGTCTTGTGCTTATGGTTATTTGTTGACTCCCAATAAGCATATTTGATAGGTGTGTAAACACCCATCTTTTCTACCACTTAATTACAATAATAACCGGACCAAAACGTGTATTTTATGTCTTTTATGTCGGAATTATGCGTGGTTTGTGTTTTTGTTGTGATTTAGGATGAAAAGGTGAAAAGTGGAGAAAACACGGATATTCACGGGCATTTACGAACTTTTATTGAAGAAAAAGATGAAAGACGAAGTCAAGAAGTCAAGAGTGCAAAAAGAACGAAAGTCCAAGACCAATTCTGAAGATTTATCGAAGAAAAATTCAAAAGACGGAAGTTTATCAAAAGCCGAAGAATTCAAGTCTATTTTATTGAAGAATTTAAAGACGAGTTCAAAGAAATCCCAAAGCCAAAAAGTCCTTTAAGTCCAAGTTTAAAGAAGATTAGAAGAAAAAGACTAATGACGCAATTAATGAAGATTAAAGAAGGAAGGACCTAATCTTGTAATTAAGAGAAAAGGAAAGAGGGGAGGAAGCTTCCTAATCCTCCCCTATATATAGATTAGGACTAGTTAAATTTATTTGTTGTTGGCTAATGGTGACAATTAGTCCTTCCACCATTTAATTACCTTGTCATTTACTTATCTTGTCAATTTAAATTCATGTTATGCACCTTAATTACCATTTAATTCCAAGTAAGTTTTCATTTTAATTCTTGTCAACCTTTACTTTATCTTGTCAATCTCTCATCTACCTTTCTCAATCTTTCATTTTTATGTTTTGTGTTCATGTTCATGCTTTTATTTTGATCAAGTGGGTTTTTAATTATTGTGGTTAAAGTTGTTTGTTTTGTTGATTTAAATTGTTAGTTTATGAATATTGATGGTTCGTTATTAATATGATTAAATCGTTTGTGTTTATTTTGGTTAAATTTGTTATTAGATCTGCTGTTACTGTATTCCCTTGTTCTTCGGGAGTGTTTGTTTGTGTTTCTGTATTCCCAGGAAATCTTCCGAGTCAAGACTGTTCATCCGGAACATTCAAAGTTCCGGACGAAGGAGAACTTCCGAGTCAAGCATTTGTTCATTCGGAACTCAAAAGTTCCGGGTCAATATACTTCATTCGGAACTTAAAAGTTCCGGGTCAAGGAGATTCATTCGGAACTCAAAAGTTCCGGATCAACACAAAACTTCCGAACGAACTTCCGAACGAAGTTCCGAACGAAAGTTCCGAACGAGCTTCCGAACGAACTTCCGAACGAAACTTCCGAACGAAGTTCCGAACGAAGGATAAGTTCCGAATCAGTGAAGACTTCCGAGTCAAGAGTATTCATTCGAAACTCCAAAGTTCCGAACCAAGGGGCTTCATCCGGAACTTCTCAAAAGTTCCGGATCAACTCAAAGTTCCGAACCAAGGGCAAACTTCCGACTCAAGCTTCTTCATTCGGAAGTTCTAAACTTCCGAATCAAGGTTTCTTTCAGTTCTTTCTTTTTAATCTTTCTTTTAAATTACTTATCTTTACTTTCAAGCTTTATTTTTCCCGCCTTTTATTTAGTTGCACTTTAAGTTTATTTTGCCTTAGTTAAATTTTAGTCTTGCCTTAGTTTAAGTTTTAGTCGCATTTTAAGTTTGCCTTAGTTAGATTTAAGTTTGCGTCATTTACTTTAGTGCCCTTTAATTTTAGTCACGCTTTTAAATACTTGCACTATTATTTTAATTAGACTTAGATTTACTTTAAGAGCACTTTTACTTTAATTGTTTTGCACCTTTTATTTTAAACACTACAACGACACATCTTTGTTTCCACCAAAATAAAACTGAGTCACACATTAAACACAAGTTTTTCAATTCGAAGAGACACACGACAAAGAATCTTTTTAACCTGAGTAAAATCAAGTTATTAAATGGCGCCGCTGCCGGCTCTTTTCGTAAAGATTAACGGTTTTCTGTGAGAGACGCGTTGCTTTTTGGGATCCGTTCACTTGTGAGCGTTATTTTTCTTGCATAAAAAATTCAAAAAAATCATAAAAAATTAAAAATTGATAAAAATCCATAAAAATTAAAATTTTCAAAAATCCAAAAAGATTTTATCTTTATTGTGTATATATATTGTATTTATGTTTGGTTTCTTTTTCTTTTGTCTTTGTAGGTGCATGCGTACTAGATCTTCTAATTATCAAGAGCCCGAGCCTCAAGAAGATTTAGTTATGTCAGTGTTAACAACAATAATCCACCGCACCCTAATAATAACAACAATGCTCTTCCACAGCCCGATCTTCGGACCATGGAGGAACTTTGTCAACCAACAATGTTTGGACGAGGAGGACCGATTGCGCCGATGCAAATCAACGCTCCTGAGTTTTCGTTGAAGCACCACATGATTCAGCAAGTGCAAACAAACCCATTTAGAGGATTGCCTGATGATGATGCCAACAAACACCTCGACAAGTTCATTACAATCACCCAAAGCATGAAGTTGCCTGGTGCCACAATGGATGTTCTTCGCTTACAACTCTTCCCACATACTTTATCGCATCATGCCGAGAAATGGTTTGATCGTCTCCCGAAGAATTCAATTCACACTTGGGATGACATGACTCAACGCTTTTTGTCGCGCTACTTTCCACCATCCATGGTCACGAGCCTTCGCAATCAGATCAGCGGTTTCATGCAAGATCCCGATGAATCTCTTTTTGATGCTTGGGAGAGATATAATGTCTTGATCGATAGATGTCCAAACCACAATATGCTCCCTGTGACCTTAATTGATACTTTCTACAACGGATTGACTTTTCGAGATCGTGATACGATTAATGCAGCCGCCGGTGGCACATTCATGAAAAGGAGACCCGAGGAGTGTAGAGAGCTAATTGAGAACATGACTACTCACCACAAAAACTGAGATTCCTCTGCTTCTTCAAGGAACAACCCGAGAGTCAATGTTTCCTCCACCTCAGCAAACCCTGAGATGACCGAACTCACCCGCATGATGACTGAAATGAGCAAAAGTATTACGCTTCTCGCTTCAAACCAACAACAACAACAAGTTAAAGCGGTTGCTAATCCTTGTGAAACATGTGGCGGTCCTCACTCATACACCGATTGTCCTTCGACACAAGGAAATCCGGAAAATGTGTATGCAGCTTACGGTAATTATTCACCGGAAAATTACCAAGCTAGACAACAAGGGGATAGAAATTTGCTGAGTTACCGATCTAACAATTACCTTTCACCCGGTTTTTCTCCTCAAAACAAAAACCCCGCCAACAACTACAATAGAAGCAACCAAATCCCACCAAGAGCTTCTAATCCTTACAACCCACCCGCCCAACAACACCCACCCATAAACACCGATGTTGAAGCCACAATGAGAACTCAAGGTGAGCAAATCAAGAATCTACAGAGCCAAATAATCAATTTAAAAGGAGATATCCTGAAGCAAGGTAATGAAATTAGAACCGAGGTTCGCGATAATATTCAATCCTCCTTCATCACTCAAACGACTGAATTAAAGAATCTATTGGCTAGTTTCTTGCCCGAAGCTCAACCTTCTTCTTCGGGTTCTCTACCTTCAAACACCGTCACTAATCCGCGAGCCAATGTAAGTGCTATTACTACTCGTAGTGGAGTCACCATCGTAGGACCACCAATCCCACCCCCATCATCTACACCTCCTCCACCACCATGTATCCCTACTCCTCCTACACCTAGTATTAGTGCACCATTACCGTCTCCGCCTCGTCATGACGATGTATCTCGGAAGGACCCTTCAACATCTCAACCTTTACCGACTACCAATCCCACCCCCATCATATACACCTCCTCCACCACCATGTATCCCTACTCCTCATACACCTAGTATTAGTGCACCATTACCGTCTCCGCCTCGTCATGACGATGTATCTCGGAAGGACCCTTCAACATCTCAACCTTTACCGACTACACCTTTACCTTCCGCCTATAAACCCAGAATCCCATACCCTTCTCGCATAGGCAAGACCAATGATCTAACAAAGGAGGACTCTCAAATAACAAAATATATCAATATGATTTCTCAAATGCGCTTCAGCATTAGTTTTCTTGAAGCACTTGTCCACATGCCCAAATTTGTTAAAGCATTTAAGGAATTTCTTAACAAGAAGGAGAAGCTGATTGAACTCGCCAACACACGCTTAAATGAAAATTGCTCTGCAGTTATTCTTAAAGAACTTCCAGAAAAGCTAGGGGATCCCGGTCGTTTTGTGTTGCCTTGCGTGTTCAACAAAACTGAAGAATTTACTGCCCTTGCTGATCTCGGGGCTAGTATTAATCTTATGCCTTTGAGTGTTTGGAAAACACTATCATTACCCGATCTCATTCCAACAAAGATGACTCTCGAACTTGCTAATCGCACTCTCGCTTACCCCGTTGGTATAGCCGAAGACGTGTTCATTCAAGTTGGCGCATTTACTTTCCCGGTCGATTTTGTCGTAGTTGATTATGAAATGGACCCTCGTATTCCTTTAATACTTGGTCGGCCATTTTTGAGATCCGGACGTGCTTTAGTAGATGTGGCCGAAGGTGAGTTAATCTTAAGAGTCGGGAATGCCTCACAAAATTTCAAAATGGGGAAGCTTACAGACATATCCTTTCGAGGCCGAGAATCAGTGAATATGATAAATGTGCTCGATGACTTTATAGTCTATGACAATCCTCTATTCGATTCTTCCATCGATAATCCACTCTTTAAAGATAACGTGGATGATTCTCGCTCCACTTTAGACGCTTCTCCCATTTATGATTCTCCACCGGTCTTTGATGCTTATGATGATGATTCTAGCTCAGATTCGGATGATTTTGATTGTACTTCCGAGTATCCCGAGATGCCCACTTTCGATGATTTTGATGAGGCTGATACTCTCTCGAGCGATTCTTCACATGATGAAGATCCTCCGCCATCACTCGATCCTACTTTGGACGATTATTCATTTGTGGAATATTTCTCTGAATTTCTCAACACATACTTCCCTCATGAGAGTGATGCTCCTCCTTTGGACTTTGAAGATTATCGTCTTGATCCTACTTTGGATTTGAAGAACATTCTGTCAAAGGAGAAGAAACCAATCAACACCGAAATCCGTTGCACATATGATTTGACACCTGTTTGTCCCCCTTCTGAGGACGAGGTTGTGCTTCTTTGCGGATCTTCTTCACACTCGGCTGAGCCTGAGTGCTATTTTCCCTTAAAGGAAAAGGTGTTTGACCCCGATATTGAAGTCTTTAAGCCATCTCAGTATCCACCTGATGAAATAAAAGGAAAAATCTTTAGAAATCTTGAAGACATGCTTGCACCTCACCATACTTGCTTCCACCGTGCTCCATCACTGCTTAAGGGAACCTTGCCTACTCTTCTTTGGCTTGCCTTGTTTGCCTTAAGCTTGTGTTATTTGCTCGATGAAAACTACGTCTTTGATCCTGGTGGATATGTTTCATGCTTTTTCCGTTGAGGATCAAGGTCGAGTCAGGCTAATGACTCGGTTAACAAAAATCAAGCGCTTCTTGGGAGGCAACCCATGCATCTATCTTTTTGCTTTCTTTATCATAAGTGTAGGGGAGACCCGTTGGTTTGCTATTTCCTCTCCTCACTTCTTAATCAGGGATTCGAGCTTCAATGATCCACTCTTGATGATTCTTGACGACCCGTGATTCCGTGTTCTACTTCTTCCCGGTTCTATCCTAAACTCTTTTCGATTCACTATTTTCTATTTTCTCAATATTAAAATAGGAATCTCTTTAGTTGTCTTTTCCTTAGCGAGATTTAAACAACGTGCACAATGTCCTAAGTGTAGGGGAGTTTACTCCCACATGCTTAAACATTGAGGACAATGTTTATCTTAAGTGTAGGGGGGACTTCTATCGAAGTTAAGTGGCCCTTTCCTTGTATTTGTCCTCATTTTAACCAGAAAATCAATTTTTCGACTTTTTTCAAAATTTTTGATCTATTTTGGCCTATTAGTTTTTACCGTTGTATAGTTATTTTCTTTCTTTGCTAGAATAAATGTTTAATAAGTGGTTTTAATTTTCAAACGTTGTGAATCTTTTGACTCAACCCGAGTTTACTCTAGCTAGTATCCTTAACGTGTTTAAGTCAAGTTTTGCTAGGCTTTTATATAGGGAGCTATAAAACGCGAAAGTCTTAACTCTCACGGGTTAAGAACAAGAACTTTCGCAAGTTCCTATAATTGATCCTAGAGAGTCGTTTATCAAGGGAACTTTAAAATGCGATTTCTAAACTTGAAAAAGTCTAAGAATTTGCAAGATCCTATAGACGACTCGAAAACCCAAAACTTTGATTTAATAGGCTAAGCATCCACGAGTCTCATTCTTTGAGATTTTAAATTGTGGAGAACGAGAGATGATAGAGCCAATTATAAGTCCGGTATTCTTTCGTGAATTTATGTGAGTTAATTATAAGCCTATTCTCCCATCGCTTGCTAATAAATTTATCTGCTAATAAATAAGGTTGTACGATTTGAAAATTTACTTAGCTTCTAGCCCAAGATCGTTTAAAAGTTGCTCGGTATGGATTAGAGTTCATAGCCAATGCATAACTTATTGAAGCGGGATGCGAAGATTGGCGAGTCCGAAAAGGCCCTAACAAGGCATGAGGGCTATATTTTGTTGCTAAAGATCTAAAGTGATGTGAAGAATCATTTATCGAAATTCAATATGAAGGATCGAGACACACGACGAAAAGAAAATACTCCCCAAAAGTCATGGAGAAGTGTATCCGAAAAGACCCTAACAAGGTATGAGGATAAATAGATCCAAGTCATAAAAGGAGGCGGATCGTTGTATATCAAAGTCCAAAATAAAGATTGGAGAAAAATGAAGAAGTCGTGGTCCAAGTATGAATCTCTCAAAACTTCAAGTGAAGAAATTCCATTATGAAGAGAAGACCATAATTTCATGAACGTCTCTCAAGATTTGAAGTATGAAGTCGCTGCCAAATATCGGTCCGAGAAAGGTCTCAAATCGCGAAACGAGTTATGCCAAGATATGAACTTTATGAGGTCCCGAGAAGCAAAAGATTTTGTCCTTTAGCTAACTATTGATTAAATCGTTCACTTTATTTCCAGACTTAATAACTATCGAAATAAGTCAAAAATGCATCTTCGTGATCATTCAAGACAAATAATAAAATATAAGAGATACACCTAGGAATAAGGGAGTCTAAGTGAATAATTGGCCCACATGAGTTCGTGATAGTTTACTAACTTATAATAACAATGATCTCGTTTTTAAGCTTGGTTTGGAGAAAGTGAAAACTTGAGGATGATGATTATTCATGACATTTCCAAAACCCAAGGTATGCTTTTGATTTCTTTATTTTGTATGTTTTTAATTTTCTATCTCTTTAATAAAGGCCAACGTGGATTGATTATGATGAAAAGTGCAATCTTGCTTTTTAACTAATGCATTGCATGAGGACATTGCAATGGTCAAGTGTAGGAGATTTGATAGGTGTGTAAACACCCATCTTTTCTACCACTTAATTACAATAATAACCGGACCAAAACGTGTATTTTATGTCTTTTATGTCGGAATTATGCGTGGTTTGTGTTTTTGTTGTGATTTAGGACGAAAAGGTGAAAAGTGGAGAAAACACGGATATTCACGGGCATTTACGAACTTTTATTGAAGAAAAAGATGAAAGATGAAGTCAAGAAGTCAAGAGTGCAAAAAGAACGGAAGTCCAAGACCAATTCTGAAGATTTATCGAAGAAAAAGTCAAAAGACGGAAGTTTATCAAAAGCCGAAGAATTCAAGTCTATTTTATTGAAGAATTTAAAGACGAGTTCAAAGAAATCCCAAAGCCAAAAAGTCCTTTAAGTCCATGTTTAAAGAAGATTAGAAGAAAAGGACTAATGACGCAATTAATGAAGATTAAAGAAGGAAGGACCTAATCTTGTAATTAAGAGAAAAGGAAAGAGGGGAGGAAGCTTCCTAATCCTCCCCTATATATAGATTAGGACTAGTTAAATTTATTTGTTGTTGGCTAATGGTGACAATTAGTCCTTCCACCATTTAATTACCTTGTCATTTACTTATATTGTCAATTTAAATTCATGTTATGCACCTTAATTACCATTTAATTCCAAGTAAGTTTTCATTTTAATTCTTGTCAACCTTTACTTTATCTTGTCAATCTCTCATCTACCTTTCTCAATCTTTCATTTTTATGTTTTGTGTTCATGTTCATGCTTTTATTTTGATCAAGTGGGTTTTTAATTATTGTGGTTAAAATTGTTTGTTTTGTTGATTTAAATTGTTAGTTTATGAATATTGATGGTTCGTTATTAATTTGATTAAATCGTTTGTGTTTATTTTGGTTAAATTTGTTATTAGGTCTGCTGTTACTGTATTCCCTTGTTCTTCGGGAGTGTTTGTTTGTGTTTTTGTATTCCCAGGAAATCTTCCGAGTCAAGACTGTTCATCCGGAACATTCAAAGTTCCGGACGAAGGAGAACTTCCGAGTCAAGCATTTGTTCATTCGGAACTCAAAAGTTCCGGGTCAATATACTTCATTCGAAACTTAAAAGTTCCGGGTCAAGGAGATTCATTCGGAACTCAAAAGTTCCGGATCAACACAAAACTTCCGAACGAACTTCCGAACGAAGTTCCGAACGAAAGTTCCGAACGAGCTTCCGAACGAAGTTCCGGACGAACTTCCGAACGAAACTTCCGAACGAAGGATAAGTTCCGAATCAGTGAAGACTTCCGAGTCAAGAGTATTCATTCGGAACTCCAAAGTTCCGAACCAAGGGGCTTCATCCGGAACTTCTCAAAAGTTCCGGATCAACTCAAAGTTCCGAACCAAGGGCAAACTTCCGACTCAAGCTTCTTCATTCGGAAGTTCTAAACTTCCGAATCAAGGTTTCTTTCAGTTCTTTCTTTTTAGTCTTTCTTTTAAATTACTTATCTTTACTTTCAATCTTTATTTTTCCCGCCTTTTATTTAGTTGCACTTTAAGTTTATTTTGCCTTAGTTAAATTTTAGTCTTGCCTTAGTTTAAGTTTTAGTCGCATTTTAAGTTTGCCTTAGTTAGATTTAAGTTTGCGTCATTTACTTTAGTGACCTTTAATTTCAGTCACGCTTTTAAATACTTGCACTGTTATTTTAATTAGACTTAGATTTACTTTAAGAGAACTTTTACTTTAATTGTTTTGCACCTTTTATTTTAAACACTACAACGACACATCTTTGTTTCCACCAAAATAAAACTGAGTCACACATTAAACACAAGTTTTTCAATTCGAAGAGACACACGACAAAGAATCTTTTTAACCTGAGTAAAATCAAGTTATTAATAATCTTATTGGGGTGCCGTTTGTATCAATACCAAGCCAAAAGTAAAGAATCAACACAAATAAAACCAAAAAAAGAGCGATGCAGCCCTCTGTGAGAAAAAATCCAATTAGGAGTAGTTTAGCGACAGAATAAGTGTCATATAAAAGGATGGGAGGGAGGAGAAATCAGATTAGGGACGGATTTGTGACAGAAAAAAGTGTCACGTAATGGTTTGGGAGGGAGGGGAACATATATAATAAAAAAGAGTGTAAACTGTTTAAAAAAAGATAAAGAAAGTAGTAGCAAGGGGTTTGAACCCTTGACCTCATACCCACATCATACGCAGCACTCTGCTAATTTGCCATCTGCTCTCTTAAACGTTTTTATTTAAACTTCCATTTCTGTTTTCTTTTATACATTTTATATATTGTTTTCAGCATAAAAAGAGAGGAAAAAAAAACAGCCTCATTAGGGCTTGAACCGATGACCTGCTGCTCAACAACCCAACACCCCACCATCTGCTCTCCCTATTCTTTTTGGTTGTTACTTTGTTTTATTTCTTTATATACCCTTTTTTATTTTGTCTTATTTTCATATTTTCAACCCTTATTGCTTATTTCATAGCTTATTTGCACCTTATTTTTTGGCCTTTTATTTTTCTTGGGTTTTAAACAGTGTTTAATACTTTTCATGATTTTTTGGGCATTTTATAAATTATTTTAATATTTTTAAATCATTTAATTATTTTTAATCTTAATTAATTCATAAAAAGTTATTTAAAAGTCAAAAAAATGTAATTCTTTTTTTTTTAAATTTTCTTTTGTCATCTAGGACGTATGAAAAATAAATTTTCGTTTTTAGAGTTTAAATTTAATAATTTTCTTTAAATGTCGTGTTTTTACTTTCGTTATTTATTTCGTGTTTCCGTTGTTTGAAATTTTTAGTCCATTTATGTTTTGAATTTAGTTTTTACTTTTCCTTTTAGGTTTAGTAAGTTTTTTTTAGTTAAGTTTAAAAAAAAAATTTAGTCGAATTTTACGTCTCGATTCGCGCGTAACGCGTTTTACGACATAGTTCATTTTTAGCGTAACTCGTCTCCGTCTTCTTTTCTTTTCGTCTTTCCATAAGTGTAATCACTCGATTAAATAACGTCTATAATTGTTGGCTAAACACCATACCTCCACCGAGAACGAACTCGATTATTCGTCTTTACGTTTTTCTAAAACGTATCGATAAATACTTACCACTACTTTTGTATGTGCTTTGTTTTTACCTAAAATAAAGTATATACAAAATACTACACCAATTACCTTGACGGGTTGCGGGATTGAAGATCCAAGGTCTCAAAAAGGCGGCGGATGTAAATTATTGCGTGAGTTTTATTTTTCTTTGTTTAGCGAGTGTGTAGCTACTTATTAATGCATGACATGAGGATTTTACACATAAGGCGAATGACTTATTACTCTTGAGTCGGACTTATATTAATTGTGAGCGGTTTTTCGAGTAATGGATGAAAGGACTACTTAGGATTAAAACTGTGCTTCCTTATTTTTGGATTTTACATTTCTTATACTTCACGCTTTAAATAATGAAAAATTTTCTATCAAGCAATTTGCTCAAAAAATGACCGGTTCTACATTTAATTGTCATGAATAATTTGATGCACTTTTTACTTGTGAATGCAATGATCCCATTTTTAAGCTTGGTATGGGGAAAGTGAAACTTGAGGGTTATAATTGTTCATGGAACCAAAATCCCTAATCCAAGTCATTGATTTCTTTATGAGTTTTTCCATCCAAACCATTTATGAAAAATCAAAAATATATAATAGAATTGTTCTTCTTTGCATTGCATTGTGCAAAATCGAAATCATACATCATAGAGTGTAGAGTAGTGTAAATGCATTCCATATTGGCCAAGGTGGGTTAATTATGAGAAAAATGTAAATTTGTTCTATAAAATATAGCATTGCATGAGGTTATGGCATTGATCAAGTGTAGTGGATTTGATATGAGTAAAATCTCATATCAGTAAGTCAACAAATCACCCTAAAACACATAGAAAATACCTAACTTTTGTGCTATACAGGAGTATTATGTGGTATGTTTTGTGTTTGTGCTTAAATAGGTAACAAGGATACAATTTCAAGCAAACAAGTTGAAATCAAGCTCATTTATGAAGAAAAAGACAAGAGAAGGATCAAAGATGACAAGCCATTTGAAGAAAAGGACCTATCTTGACAATGTTCAAAAGTTGAGTGACTTAAATGCAATTTTAGAAAGAAAAAAAGTCAAGATTAAAGTCAAACTTGGTCAACCTTCAAGTCAACCAAGTCAAGGGACTTAAATAATCAAGAATGCAAGTCAAAGGACTGAAATTGCCAAAGGATTGAAGAAAGGAGCTAAAATGAAGAATCTGCCAAAGAGAGGGACTGAAAGTGACAACTTTACACTAACTTTGGGTTCAATCAGTGTGCATACCTTTTGGACCAATGAAAATGAAAGAAAGATGGGTTTCGGATTGCCAAGTATGCTGACGGCTGGCCACTAACTCATACTTTTCATATAATAAACATATCTGAATAGTGGGCGCATTTGTTTCTTTTCCACCAATCAAAAGTAGCCAGCCAATAATCCTTTTATCCAAAGTTGGATAATGATCCGTGTGTTCAGTTATAAACCAATAAGACCACGCCACGTGTCACTTTCAAAGCTAAACGAGCCCAGAATCAAACTTGAGCTACACTGCATTTCAAGAAGAACTTTCTACATGAAAAGGACTCCAAATTGGAAGACGAATCCAACCATGCAACTCAATTACACTAAAATTGTATGCATCAGAAAACCCTTTTTGTGTTCTTAAAGAGGAATCTACAATTAAGAAGAAGAGTACACCTGGCACTCTCTCATTGGCTAAGACACGTCACACTTCCCAACAACTTATCATTTTAGCTCTATAAATAGTAGATAGGACCCTCATTTGTAACAAGTAGTTAAAGTGTGAAAAACACACACTTTTAGTTTCTCTCTCAATTCTAGTTCTACTTTCAGTTAGTTAGCAGCTCTAAAGTGTTTGACACACACTTAAGAGCTTGTTAGTTAATCAGTTAGATTTGTAACCAACTTTCCCTCCCAAATAAATAAAACAAAATATTCAGTTCATATCTCCTACTTACTTCACTCAATTCAGCAGTATATTTGATACATTGTGTTTCTATTGATCTTCATTGATCAATAGAGCTTGTGATTGTTGATTGGAAGCTTTGCCATTGATTTTAGTTGTTTGTAGCTCAAGTTCTGTTCAGAATTTCAGAAGTTGAAGGTTGATAGTTGATAGATCAAACATAGCTTTTGGAGGTGATTTTGGTAGTTGATATGAGTGGATTTGGTTTGAAGGAAGTTGTTATAGAGAGCTCAACGCTCCTCTACTCCATCAGAGGAGGCTTATTGCTAAAAGGTGTCTAAAATCCTGTTTTTGGTTCCCCTAAAATGAATTGCATGCTACATTCCTAGTGTAAAGCTTACCTGCTGAACTGATCACGTGTTTAGCTTGTTTTTAGTGTAATTGTGATAGTTTGATAGTATTTGAGTGTTATTGCAGCTTTGATCTTAGTTTGCTTGATTTCAATTGAGTAATTTCATCAATTTTAAGTCATTTAGATCTTATTGTGGTTAAGTGTGTTGGCAAGTTTGTTTTCAGCTCAAACACCTTTCATTTCACATATTAAACAAGTCTTGATAGGATTCATAACCTGTTTCACACTTGTGCTCACATTTCATTTGCAAAAAGTCTTTTATAGTTGATTAAAGTAGTGTTTAGATTTGATAAGCATTTGTGATTCAAGTGTGTTAAAACCTATGATAATTGCTCATCTACACTTAGTGAACTTGTGTGAACACTTTTGATCAGCTTTGAAGTCAATTTGTTAGTCAAAAAGGCAATTGGTTCATAAAAAGTTTGGGTTAAAAACCTGTTTACTTGATAATCAGAAAACTAGCTAACTTCAATTCAATGCCATTACTTCATTACTTGATCATTTTGCCTCAAATCAGTTTCTACTTGTAGTTTAACATCCAAAGAACTAGTGTGTAAAAGGAAATTATACAGTATCCATTTTTTAGTAAGAAATCAGCTTTTTAATAAGCACAAGACCAAATGCAAGTTTCTGTAATATAGGTCAATCTGTTTTCTCATATCTAAAGTTCTACTTCATAAACTAGCTAAGTTTTCTTCACAAATCTTGTTGCCAATATGTCTTGAGTAAATTTAGAAATTTTCAGCTTTTTACAAAAGTTGGTCAACGCTTGGTCAAATAAGCTCATTTGAGCTTAATTTCAGATTCTAGCTTAACCAGTGAACCATTTTCAGTTTTAAAAGACATTCCAGTCTTCTTGTTATCTTATTAATAAGATTGTGCAATAAAATCAAAGTGTGGAAGTCTAGATTTCATGTTTGCTTATTCTTGGCTTATTAGAATAAGCTATCTTTTGTTTTACTAGCTTTTAAGTTGATTCCTTGCACAAGTCTAGCTATTTTTCCATTTTAAGCACTTTAAAACAAACCAGAGGTGATTTGGTCCAGTAATAAGCTCATACCAGCTTATTGGATGTTGTTAGCCCGTTTTTGATATAGTTCACATTTAATTGCACGTTGGTCCTCATAGTTTGTAACTGTTTTCATTCAGAGTTAAACTTCCTTGTTTTTAGGGTTTGCTAGATAACTGTTCTTGTACATTCAATTTTTGGCAAAAATAGTTAGGCAGTTTTAGAAAGTTGTTAAAGTTGTTACTAGTTGGTTAAAATTTTACACTTTTGGTCCTTATAGATTCCGAAATTTACATTTTAGCCCTTGTACTTTCATTTAGCCTACATTTCAAGCACTTTTACTTTTACGTATTTACATTTTGAACTTTGTGAATAGTAATTGGTATTTGCAAAGTGTTTTACAGATACGTAGCCTATGATTTTCCATTTTTTACGTGTTGATTGAATTAGACATAGACTTCCAAAAAACCTTAACAACCAAGAACAATTAAAGGCTTGATATTTTTAGGACTTTCAATTTGTCAAGAATCGAGAATAAACGAACTTCAAAATACTCAATTTCATTCACGTAACTTCAACAAGGGTAATTACCAAAGTGGAAATGGGAAACTTCAAAATCAAAACCAAAACCGCGATTTTCAAACTACTACACAAGGTTTTCAAAATGCTCACACTAAAAATCTTAATGGAGAATTTTTAGATTATGCAAAGGCAAACGATGCTAAGTTTTATAACATGAAACGTGAGATGATTAGCTTAAGATCCGAGTTGAAAAACGAGCTTAAAACGATCTTGCTAATGAATTGAAAACTCATGCTAATAAAATGGAAGGAAATGTTCAACGTCTCCAACAAAATCAACAAAAAATGGAGCAAGGTCAACATGAGATTAAGCAAGAATTGTTAAAAGCGGATGCTAGGCAATCAAAATTTGAAGATCGAATGGGTAAAATGTTTGAAGTTATCATGTGTAAACCCTCTTCTTCGGGTGGTCTTCCTAGAGATACAGTTGTAAACCCGAAAGGAGAATTGTAGGTTATTACTACTCGTAGTGGTAAAACTTTCAAAGAACCCATTTCTCGTCCAAGTACTTCTACGGAAAAGGAAATAGAGAAAGAACCCGAGGTGGTGGTCGAAAAGGAGCAAATCCCAATCCCACAAAGTACCGCTCAAACCACACCTCGGTTGAACCAATACCAAAAGTGGAACCCGAGATTCCAAGGCCTTTGCCTATGCCCTAACCCACACCACCCTTACCTTACCCATCAAGACAAAACAAGGAAAAGGCACAAGAACGTAACAATTATCAATTTGAACTTTTTATGAAAATGTTTCGTGACTTGCATTTTAACATATGTTTTGCTGACGCTTTGGTCGTGATGCCTCGATTTACCGCAAACTTCAAAAGTATGTTGAATAACAAAGAGAAATTACAACAATCGTCTAGTTGTTCATCGGTTTTCTTAGCCGCATACCTCAAAAAGTCGGTGATCCCAGTAAATTTTTAATTCCGACAACATAGAGAAATTACAACAATCGTCTAGTTGTTCATCGGTTTTTATTAGCCTCATACCTCAGAAAGTTGGTGATCCCGGTAAATTTTTAATTCCGTGTGCTATCCAAGATATGGAAGAATGCTACGCCTTGGCCGATCTTGGTGCTAGTATAAATTTGATGCCTCTTGAGATTTTTAAGTCACTCAATCTTCCTAATCTCACTCCTTCAAGAATCTCAATCGAGATGGCCGATCATTCTATGATTCTAGCTTGTGGAGTAGCCGAAGACGTTTTCGTGAAAGTTGGAAAGTTTTACTATCCCGTGGACTTTATCGTTGTAGACATTCCCATCGATCCGAAAGTTCCTCTAATTTAAGGTCGATCATTTTTGGATACGTCGAGAGCACTTATTGATGTTCATGCTAGGAAAATCACTTTATGTTTCAGTGAGGAGGAACTCGTCATAAATGCAATTCAAAACTCTACGCTTTCTCATGTTTATTCTATCACGTCTTTGAACCATGTTGATTCAATCAAGAACATTTGCAAAGGATTTTCAAAAAGAGTTTTAGGAGTTGTTGATAAAAACGATTTTCCATCCCCTCCGCCGGTGGAGGTTAAGAGTGTTGAACCTACGTCTTCAATCACGGAAGATTCTTCGGATGATGAATATGTTGACCCCGAGGGGGTGGTGTTCTTTATTGATAAACGTTTTGAGAACTTACCACCACCAAAACGCAACTTAAATGTGAGAATTTTTAGTGTGCCTAACATCGTTTTAGAAACATCAAGTATTTTTGACATGATCAAATCGGGTTTTCATAAGGAGTTTTCAAAAGATGAAAAAGGAAAAAAATTTGAATTCGATTTTCAATTTTTTTCTACAATTCTAACTCCGTCATCACCTCTTGTTTTGAGTACTACAAGCTCGTCTACTCCTTTTAACAATGCTTTGTGTGGATTTAGTGTGGGGGAAGCCCCTTATGTTCCCTCCCCTTTCTCCACCGAGGACGAGATATTTGATCCCGGAATCGCTTATAAAGGGAAATCTCGGTCTTCCACCGATGCAATAAATGGAAAATACCTTCATTTGATTGGTGTGAGTCTACCTCGAGTAGCTCAAAAGTTTGTCTTACCATTTTTCCCACCCTTCTACTTCTCATCTCTTATCTTCAAACCCTTTGGGTTTTTGGCACGTGTTGAAGTGGCGTTGGTTTGTTTATCCAATGAAAACGAGGACGTGTTGGAAATACGTTTTACATATTAGAAAGGTTCGGTCACTCCAACAATAGATATAATAGAAGCTCGTAGTTTAGTTTAATTATACTTATTAAAAAAAGCCCAAACTGAGCCCATGTGATGTATGGGTCGGCGGCCCAAAATGTAAACCAAGCCCACTTTGTGGACTTGGTATAAAAGCCCTCTCCTTTTCTAATAAACATAGTTCCATTACTTTCTCTCTCTAGAAGTGTAAAATCATCCATCTTTCTATCTCTTTCTCTCTCTAAAACATAAGCAAGATTTACAATATTTAACAAATGGTATCAAGAGCCATGGATGATTGTATTGTTTATGTGTTTATGTTCTTGATTTTTGTGTCTATTTTGATCCAAAATCAATTGATCCAAATTTTTTTTTTGTGTTTTTATGGTTTAATCTTGATAAAAATCATTTACATAGTTATGGTAAAGATTTGGTTTTGTTATTTTGGTTAAAAACACAAAAATTTTGGGTGTTTGGATCAATTTTTAGCATAAACATTCGTTCGTGGTTTGATATCCGAGAAACAGGAGATAAGTACTGTAATTTCGGAAAAGGGTTTTGGTTATCCGAAGAAGTAGGTTTATTCCGAAAAACTATTTTCGGAAAAGGGTTTCTGTTTATCCAAATAAAGGGTTTATCCGTAGAGGTTTATTCCGAAAAAGGAGGTTTATTCCGGAAAAGGGTGATTATTCCGAAGATTTGGTCTTTATCCGAAGAAGTAGTATTCCGAAAAAGTGTGCTTATTCCGAAGATTTGAGGTTTATCCGAAGAAAGGGGTTTATCCGAAGAAGGTTTTATCCGAAGTAGGTTTTATCCGAAGAAGTGGTTTTATCCTAAGAAGATTTTATCCGAAAAAGGTACATTTGTCTGAATATCTCATTTATTCCGAAAATACCATTATTCTGAAAAACTTCATATTCCGAAAATACCATTATTCCGAAAAACTTCATATTCCGAAAATACCATTATTCCGAAAAACTCAACTTTATCCGAAAAAGCAAGTTTAACCGAAAACCTTGTCATTTTCCGAAAAAAAGGCCATTTATCCGAAGATAGCATTTTTTCCGAAGACCATCAATTTATCCGAAATTAGCAGTTTATCCGAAGAATATCACTTTATCCGAAAACCATTACTTTATCCGAAAAAGCCCGTTATTCCGAAATTCCCAATTATTCCGAAAATCCTACATTTTTCATCCAAAAAAATCTCGTGAGTTTTTTAGTTTGCTTTGGAATTTTTGGTTTATCTGAAGATATCTTAGGGGATTTTAACATTGTTTCTCGACTTCAACACACGAAGTCAAACACATTTACTTTCTTTCATTGTTCGATCCAAAGATGTAAATCTTTTGCAATTAAAATGGAGTACACCCATCTCTCACGGATAAGTCCATCCTCTCGGGTACGGACAATCGTCCACCAATGTTGGAGAAAACTATGTACGAGGATTGGGCTTCCCGCATGGAACTTTATATGTTGAATAAAGAGAACGCAAATCTCATTTGGGCATCGGTACTCAATGGACCATTGGTATATGGTACTGTGAGGGAAGGTGCAGTTACTCGTCCTCACATAACGGGTGAACTAACTGGAGATGATAAGATTCAAGACAAGTGTGGTAAATACGCTAAAAACATCATTCTTCAAGCCCTTCCTCCAGATGTCTACAAACTCGTCAGTAAACATAAAGTTACCAAAGAGTTATGGGATAGAATTCGTGTTCTAATGCAAGGCACCTCGTTAACTAAACAAGAACAAGAGTGTAAGCTATACGATGCGTTTGATAAGTTTTCCTATGTCCCAGGGGACACTCTCAATGATTACTATTTCAGATTTACTCTATTGTTGAATGAGCTCAATATTTATGGCATGGCAATTCCTACGTTTCAATTAAACACCAAGTATCTGAACACCCTTCCATCCGAATGGCGTAAGTACGTGACGGATGTTAAATTGGCTAAGTACTTGCATAACACCAATGTGGATCAACTTTAAGCTTTTCTTCAACAATACGAAGTCCATGTGATCGAGGCTCGATTTTCAACACCACAAGTTCGTGATCCACTTGCCATGTATGCTTCTCAACAAATGACCCCCCAACAAAACATGTCTTACACTTATCAACAACCATCATACTTGCAGCAACAACCACAACACACCTATCAGCAACCACAACAACCATCTTATCAACCACTAATGATGCCACAACAAGCATTTCAACAAAGTGTTCTTCCACAGCCTTATCCACAGCAACCAACACATCAGGCATCACCATCACAAGCTATCACTCCTCCAATGGGTTATACTCCTCAGCAAGGATATTTTCCACTTGAAGCACCACATGCACAAGCCTTCTACTCCAATGAACTTCCACTAATTGAAGCACCGGTCTTTACTCCAAATGATACGTCAACTGATGTTCTAAACCACCTCACTGCCTACTTGTCAAAACTTGTTGCAACTAGAGGATTTCCACCAACAAACAATCAGCTCCGCACCTCTTCAAATCCTCGCCAACAAGCCACTATTCAAGATGGTCAAGTGGCGGTCCAATCCATTCAGGGGAGGCAAAATTCATATGGACCCTCTACAAGGACCGTGAACACTCAAGCTGTGAATTCTCAAGCAAGTGCAAATGGAAGCACTGTTGGTCCTCAAAAGGTTGTGACTTGCTACAATTGTCGAGGACAAGGTCATTTGGCTAGGCAATGCACTCAACCGAAAAGGAGAAGGGATGCAACGTGGTTTCATGAGAAGATGTATTTGGTTGATGCTCAGTCTAAGGGAAAGATTTTGGATACAAAGGAGTTAGCATTTCTTGCAGACCCAGGGGCAGCAGATAATGAAGGCATTGTAGTCGTTTCTACTTCTAATGCAGCATATCAAGTAGATGATCTTGATGCATATGATTCGGATTGTGATGACATTCACACAGCCCCAGCTGCTCTCGTTGCTAATCTCTCTCACTACGGTTCTGATGTCGTCAGTGAGGTACCAACTACAACCAATCTTGGTAATAATGATAACCCACATCAAGTTGAGCCTGAAAATGACAACCTTGAACAACATTCGGGAACTAGTAACTCAATTGACGTGGTAACGAATCCTACACATTTGAGGGAACCTCAACCAAATGCTAGGACGGGTATGACGTCTTATGCTCAACATGATTTGGTCATGGTGCCTAAACATATTATTGATCAAATGCATATTGCTATCAGACAATCAGTAGATACGAATACCACCCTAACAGCTGAGCTTGTGTTACATAAAGAAAAGGTCAAAACTTTTGAAATGGTCCCTCAAGCAGAGAAAATAACTTATTCGGAATTTGACCAATTTCATTATGAGAAGATTGAACACTTAAAAGAAATAGAATCATTAAAAGCTAATCTTTCCAATGAATTAAAAGAAAAAGAGTCGGTTATCAATAATTTTCAGAAACTTAAAATGGATTTCGAAACTCTCGAGTCTAAAAAGTCTGAAACGGAAATTAATGCTACCAAACTTCTTAAATTCAAAGAACAACAGATTTTAAAACAATATGCTTCCACAGAAAAGGTTCATTTTTCAACTAAATCGTTTAAAGAACTCGAACTTAAGCGTCTTCAAGATTTACCACCTAATCCCGGTTATGCAAAACAAGCTCAGGAATATATTCCTTGTCTTTATGATATGACCCTAATTGGCAAATCGAAAGAAGCACCTTATGTTCGTAGTACTGAGGAGACACAATCACTTGCGGAAGAAACTCAATCTAAAATGCTTTCAAAACTCCATAAGATTGATTATGATAAGCATAATAAAGATCAATTTTCTAAAAAGACCCGCATTCGCTTACAAAAGGAATTAGCTCAATTATCAGCTTTTGTGCCCCAAAGTTTGTCAACGGAAAACCTTCCTAGTACGTCTCCTACACTTGTCAAAACGGATTTAACTAAGTTAATTCCACCGGTAAGTAAGTTGTCTGTTAACTTAAATGCGGTGCACCAATACTTTTCCGATTTTGACAAGGTCATTTTGGAACGTACGACTGCTTCGACAATAACGGAAGGTGAATGGAATTTTGAGCACACTAGAACTGCGTTTCGAGACGAAATTGTTCCGTTTTTAAAGAATGTTAAAGATTGTCTTAGTAATATTGATCAAGATTTGCTTTTGGAAATAGAAGAAGTTAGACGTGTTTTCAATGAAATGGATGATGCTTATGAAAATAGTTTACTTGAAATAGAACGTGTTTCACGCCAAAATGATCAGCTTCTGAAGCAAGTGATGTCGTTTGATATTGTTTCCATCTGTGTGAATAATAGTTTTGATAATGATTCTAATGTTGAATCTGTGGATAATATGGTAGATAGGACTTGTCACAAATCTGGCGCTAAATTTTTAAAGCTTCAAGATTCTTATACTTCGCTTTCAAAACGTTTTGATGAGATTCAACAACACTGTATTTCGCTTGAATGTGAAAATCAATCTATTAAAACACCACAGTGTCAGCCAAGTGACAAGGTTGCTAAATTATTGCCTATAGACATAGAGAAAACTAAGGAGCTTAACTGTGTGCAAGTACTTGAGGCCGCTGAGATTTTTAAACTTGATCTAGAGAATCGAGTTTCTAAGATTTTGTCCAAAGTTGATAACTTAAAGCAAAAACATACACGACTCTTTGATTCAGTAAAGCTCGCATGTGCTAATACCACTGCACAGAATCAATCTTTGATTGAACGATTGAATCGAAAGTCAGTGGAAATATCTGATTTGCGGGAACCAATTTGTGATAAAAATCTGGCTTTGGTTAAGTAAAAGGAAACACTTCGTACCCTCAAAGGTAAGAATGTTGTGGATAACGCAGCCACCATCTCAGCATTGTCCTCTAGTGCGATCAAAAGGAACCTCATCGTCGTCACACCATTTAACAAGGGCCCTAGGACTAAACCATCTCAAACATTGGTCACTAAAGATAAGGAAAAATCAAAATCAGCTTCTAATATTCCCGTGTTGCCTTCTACAAGAGTAAACACCACTACTAAGGCTCAAAGATCTAAGTTTACAAGAAACATGAAGAATGATAGGATCTTGCCCTCATCTAGTAGTCAAGTGAAGAAGAAAGTGGAAGCCCACCCGAGGAATGTTGTTTTGAATAAAAAGAATCATGTAGCTAAACCTAAAGGCTCCGCGGTTGTGCAGTGTTCTAATCCTATTGTGAATTCTAATTTGAAATGTTGGAATTGTAATGAATGTATGTTTTCTAGTCGTCATGAAGAATGGTTTAGAATGGAAACCGACTGGGAAAGTGTTAACCCAAGTTGGCTGGATGTGGCGTCCCACTGGTAGAACTTTCACTATAGTAGGAAATGCGTGCCCTTTAACTAGGATCACTCCCACTACAGCGAAGAAAGCGTGCTCTTTAAATAGGAGTACCAAGGCTACCAAAACACAAGCGTGTCCTTTAACTAGGAACACCGACACTATCGTAGGAACCAAGTGTCCTTTAAATAGGTCTACTCCCACTGTAGTGCCCACTAATAATCCAAAACCTCAGAAAATTGGAACAATAAAACCTGTTATTGGTAAAACTCACATTAGAAAATGTTAGAAACCAAAGGATAACTCAAATGTTAGAAATTTTGATAATTTTGTATCTGTATCTGCTAACACTCCGGAACCAATAGTTTCCAATGCATTGTCTACTGTTGTTGATGAAAACAGGTGGTCCAAATTGTTCTCTGGTATTTAGACTCTGGTTGCTCCAAGCATATGACCGGAGATCACTCTCAGCTCAAAAATTTTGTTAGCAAGTTTCTTGGTACGGTTCGATTTGGAAATGATCATATTGCAAAGATAATGGGTTACGGTGAATATCATATTGGGAATGTTATTATTTCAAGAGTGTATTATGTGGAAGGACTCGGTCACAACTTATTTTCTGTAGGACAATTTTGTGATTCAAATCTTGAATTCGCTTTTCGTGAGCATACCTGCTTCATTCGTAATGTGGAAGGGGTTGATTTATTGAAAGGTACTCGAGGGAATAATTTGTACACTTTGTCTCTACAAGATATTATGGCCGCTTCTCCCGTATGTCTTTTCTCCAAAGCATCAAAGACTAAGTCATGGTTATGGCATCGACGGTGATCTCATCTTAACTTTGACGCTATTAATCATTTGGCGAAAAACGAACTTGTTCGTGGTCTTCCTAAACTTTCATTTCACAAGGACCATTTTTGTTCCGCGTGTACAATGGGGAAAAGCACTAAGAAATCATACAAACCTAAGACTGAAGACACCAACCAAGAGAAACTTTATTTGTTGCATATGGATCTTTGTAGGCCAATGCGTGTTGAAAGTCTTGGTGGCAAAAAGTACATCCTCGTCATGGTGGATGATTACTCTCGGTTTACATGGGTAAAGTTTCTTGCAACAAAAGTTGAGGTACCTAAAGTCATTATCGATTTTCTCAAGATGATTCAGGTGCGTCTCAATACTACTGTCTGACGCATTCGCACAGATAATGGAACCGAATTTGTGAATCAAAACTTGCGTAAGTATTATGAAGAAATTAGCATATCTCATGAAACATCCGTTGCTCGCACTCCATAACAAAACGGTGTCGTTGAAAGGAGAAATCGCACACTTATGGAAGCAGCTCGAACAATGTTAATTTACGCAAATGCTCCATTAATTTTATGGACAGAAGCGGTATCTATAGCAGTTTACACCCAAAACCGGTCACTAATTCGAAAACGCCATGGTAAAACACTGTATGAGCTTCTACATGGTAAATTACCATATTTATCATATCTTCATGTATTTGGTTCTCTTTGCTATCCAATAATGATGGTGACATTTGGGAAAACTTCAACCAAAGGTTGATATTGGTATATTCATTGGTTATGCACCCGCAAAGAAAGCATACCGAATCTACAATCGTAATTCTCGCAAGATCCTCGAGACTATGAATGTTGATTTTGATGAGCTGACAGCTATGGCTTCTGAGCAAAGCAGCTCTGAACCCGTACTTCATGAAATGGGACCCAGCAACATTAGCTCTGGTCTTGTCCCAAACAACCCCACTTCATCATCATTTACACCACCTACTAGGAATGAATAGGATACGTTGTTTCAACCGCTCTTTGATGAATTCTTTACTCCTCCAAGTATTGTTGCTCAAGAACCTGAAGTAATAGCTCCGGTTACCTAAGTTGTAGCTCCAGCAACTGAAGCACAATCTGATACATCTGCACCTACAATTGGTCAAGATATATCTTCAACGAGTAATTCTGAACCAACACATGTTTTCAACTACTCATGTCATGCCTATTGATGATGAAGAGGATGATGATGATCACGATTTGGTATTCGCTCAAATGCGTGAACTTCCATTCTTTGGTGTACCAATTCCCGACCCTAATCAAGCCGGGTCGTCCACCACAGAGGAAGCTCCTACTACGGTCTACTCCAATCCACGGATTCGTGAACATAACAGCAAGTGGACAAAGGATCATCCTATAGATTCTATTATTGGTGACCCTAATCGCCCGGTATCCACACGAAGTCAGTTACAAGAAAATGCAATGTTTTGTCATTTTGATGCTTATCTCACTGAAGTTGAACCTAAGACATTGCAAGAAGCTTTTACCCAATCTTGTTGGATAGAATCTATATAAGAAGAACTTAATGACTTTATACGTCTTGATGTATGGTAACTTGTCCCATACCCAGATAAAGTGCAGTTACTCACTTTGAAATGGGTTTATAAGGTGAAACTCGACGAGTTAGGCGGAATATTGAAGAACAAAGCTCAACTAGTAGCTCGTGGATACAAGCAATTATTGGGCATCGACTTTATGGAATCCTTTGCACCTGTTGCCCGTTTGGAAGCTATTAGACTATTCCTTGCTTATGCAGCCCACATGAATATGATAGTCTATCAAATGGATGTGAAGACGGCATTTCTTAATGGTGAAATCAAGGAAGAGGTCTATGTCCAACAGCCGGATGGTTTTGTGAATTCTAAATATCCTAACCACGTGTACAAGCTTAAGAAGGCTCTCTATAGGTTGAAGCAAGCTCCACGCGCATGGTATGATCTATTGTCACAATTCCTCATTACACAAGGCTTCGCTAAAGGCAAGGTGGATCCCACACTGTTCATTCAGAAACGAGGTAAAGATATGACTATGGTACAAATATATGTTGATGATATTATATTTTTTGCCTCGACCCAAATTTTATCTGATGAGTTTGGGACACTCATGTCTTCCAAGTTTAAGATGTCAATGATGGGCAAGGTATCATTCTTCTTAGGACTTCAGATATCTCAGAGTCCTAGAGGCATCTTTATCAATCAATCCAAGTATGCCCTTGAATCTCTTAAGAAATATAAGATGGAATCTTGCGACCCTGTGGATACTCCAATGGTGGAACGAACTAAGCTAGATGCAGATCCGCATGGAATTTCCGTTGATCCAACACTTTATCGTGGAATGATCGGTACCCTTCTGTATATCACAGCCAGTCGACCTGATCTTCAGTTTGCTATATTTATGTGTGCTCGGTATCAAACTCGGCCTATTGAGTTACACTTAGCTACGGTTAAACGGATCTTTAGATATCTTAAAGGAACCATTAATCGGGGACTTTGGTACTCGAAAGACTCTTCGGTTGCACTCATGGCATATATTGATGCGGATTACGCAGGTTGTCAAGATACTAGGCGTAGCACAAGTGGAACTTTGCAACTACTAGGAGATCGACTAATCAGTTGGGCATCGAAAAGGCCGAAAAGCGTTGCAATTTCAAGTACGGAAGCAGAATACATAGCTATGTCCGGTTGATGTGCTCAAATTCTTTGGATGAGATCGTAATTAACCGACTATGGTCTAGGTTTCAACAAAATTCCGATGTAATGCGACAACAAGAGTGCAATTGCCTTATGCTGCAACAATGTTCAATTCTCCCGGTCGAAGCATATTGACATTCGTTACCAATTTATCAAGGACCAAGTGGAAAATGGAGTGATCGAGCTTTACTTTGTCTGGTCTGAGTATCAATTGGCGGATATTTTCAAGAAGGCTTTAGATCGCGCTCGAATGGAATTTTTGGCCGACAAGCTTGGAATGAGAACCTTCTCGCCTGAGACTCTAAAGGAACTGGCAGATGAAGCGAAAGAATAGTGGTGGTAAACTATTCTCCGTATCCTTGCTGATCATCTATATATATTGTTTATATTTATATCCACAAAAGCAAAATACAAAAATATAAAACCATATAAAAACCATAAAAAATGAAAAATTCATAAAAATCCAAAAATATTTTTACTTTATTTTTCAAAGGCATGTCTTTTGGTATGATAATATTTACGGCCTAAGAAATGTTGATTAATATTGACACGGCGCCATAAATAGTGTTCGTACAAAAGTTGTAAATATTTCATAAAACATGCCTATATGGCATGTAGTTATTTCAGACTGCAACCCGCTTTTCATATAAAGTCAAGTATTTCTTATGAAAGCTTTGGCTCTCAACGGGAATTAATTTTCTCGGGCAAGGTCTACTTTAAAACCTTGTAAGGGATCAAGTTTACTTTATAACTTGGTCTAACACAAATCTATGTACGATTTAGTGCATTTATTTGTTAAAACAAGAGAAGTCTTGTTTTTATGAAGCTATCATCTCTACAACCATAGCAATCTACAATTGGTATCTACATACTCGACGATGCGACTACTCAAACGGCGACTACAGCTCTTTCGATAGAACACGGGTCAACAATTGAGGGGGAGCAATTGTCAAGCATTTAGAATCTTCGATGTCGAAAGTGCCAAGTTCACAAACTGGTGTCAAGACAAAAATACCAATCGTACATGTGGTGTCAAGAGGTGACTTTAGACGTGACGAGGCGACCAACATTTGCCGACAAGAACCATTTGATCTTATCATATGATGTTCTCATCAATCAGGTCCAACCTTGTCAATTTATTCTAATATGGTGAATATGTGATCATGTTTCAAATCGGTATCATTTCTCACAAATTGGTCTCATGAAGATTAAATGGACTTGGATTTTTCTTCCCAAAACCTTTCTAAAACTTCATTAAATCAATTGATATTAAAAACAACGATTGGGTTAAAAAAATTAATATGGGGGAGAAAATGTGATTTAATATGGGAAATTATCACAAATATTTTGACTTAACGTGATGGCTCATCCCGACATGTGTGAAATGTTTTCGAATATCGTGGCATATGTTAAGGGGGAGCAAAATAGATTTGCTATACCAAAATGGATTTTTCATGGTGACATATACTTACCCTAAACCCATTTATTTCACGACGATGAAGATTGTGGTGACATAAGGATGGTAGGATAGGTTAAGTCCAATGATTCTCCAAAACCGGAGGAATCTTTCCAAGGACATTCCATAGCTAGAAATAGTAGTCCTTAGGAAAGATGGAGAAAGATTGTGAATGTAGTTGAATGCCGACCAAGTACTTAAGTTAGCACTGGAACAATCATAACAAGGTGCTAGTTATGACGTATTGGTAAGCATTGAAGGGGTTGAAGAATGAAAAAGAATTGTAAAGATAAATGGTGTAAAGAAAGAAGCCCTCCTTACAACCTTAGGCAGAAACCGGGTCAACACATATGCTATTGAGATCATTTTAATGATGCTCGATATTGAAGATAGACATCATGGACCCAGTGATGCATTGCACAACCCTTCCCAGCTAACTCAGATATCTCTTAAAAGGTATATGTTTTATTCACACGGAGACAACGCATTATCTGTCGATTTATTCACTCCGAATATATTGATATTGAAAAGGTGGCACTCCTCTCCAGCCTCCGATCACAAAAATCCAAAATGCACGATCGAGTCTAGAGCCATTTGAGATCATCAAATATCTCATTAGGACACACTTCCATATTTCCTTGCTTCTTCACACACTGTGAAAAGTAAGAAAGATATTAAGAGTCCTACGCAAAATCTTCATGATCTTGCCTTAACATCCGACTAATACGAAAGTATTTACAATGAAGATGGAAATCCTTCTTGAGCGAATATCAAAAAGCTCATGGTAGGTGACTTGTGCGATTCTTTATGAATCAAACTTGTGATAACTGGAAAGCAACAGCTGTTTTATTTTTAATTGATGTTAAACACATTCCAGGCCTCTACGCAATATCTCAGTGATCTTGCTAGAACACTCAGAGTGACACTCTTAAGTGTTCACAATGATGAGTGGAAATCCTTCTAGTGTTAACATCAAACAGCACTTGGTAGGTAACTTGCAACATTCTGTATGAATCAAGCTCGTGACAACTAGAAAGCAACGATGGTGCGATTCTTAATTGAATTTCACTTGTTCCAGGAATCGGAATTGACAGCTTCAATCATGCGGATAATTTTATCCAAATGATTCACTCTTTACGTTCGCAGTGAGGTTTGGACGGTCGAGTAAAGAGAACGGGTTTACCCGCGAAATCTTCTCAAGGAGAATTTAGTTAAATCTACCTGCCACAAGTACGATATTTTATATCGTCCAACGGTCTTCATCGACCGGAGGTAAAATGCTACCAAATTAGAATGAAATGTTCAAAGCCATTTCATTCGTGTCTACTTATGTTGCGGCATTTGAAGACGGTGGCGTTACGGTGACCGAGAAGAGGTCGTCCCCACATGCTTATATTTTCTACCACAACAAATTCAAGAAAGTCTAAAAGTTAAGTCTTCCGCTGTATCAAACTCTGAAGCTTTCAAGAATTACAAAGGTATAAGAATGTAGGAAATGAAGTCACGAAGAGGCAAAGATCACAAGTGATGCACAAGATCAAAGGGAAAAGATCCATGTTCAAGATTGATATCAAATATCACATCAATCTATTCACCAGAAAATAAAAAGAAAAGAAAGACGAAGACTGCAAGCTCAAGACAAGCATAGTATGCTAGGTTTATTTTATTATTGTAACTCGGGTAACGCCCTTGTTTGTAGTGACCTCCCTTAGGGGGAGATTGTTGGAAATACGTTTTACGTATTAGAAAGGTTCGGTCACTCCAACAATAAATATAATAGAAGCTCGTAGTTTAGTTTAATTATACTTATTAAACAAAGCCCAAACCGAGCCCATGTGATGTATGGGTTGGCGGCCCAAAATGTAAACCAAGCCCAGTTTGTGGACTTGGTATAAAATCCCTCTCCTTTGATGGAGAGGGTGTGGTTTTCATTTCTAATAAACATAGTTCCATTACTTTCTCTCTCTAGAAGTGTAAAATCATCCATCTTTCTATCTCTTTCTCTCTCTAAAACATAAGCAAGATTTACAATATTTAACAGGACACCATCTTCGATCTCGGTATTTTGCATCATCAAAAGACTTAGTCCTTAATACCGGTTGATTTTGGGCCTTGTTTATCATGTAAGCCCCACCAAAAATTGACCATACCATGATTATCCCTAAATGATCACATTTATGGGGGATTCGAGTCGAGCTTTTGACTCGGTTATAAAAAACAAGGTGCCTTGATACTAGGTTTTTGCTAGATTCGGATTTAAGTTCTCGGTATCCTCTCGAATTGATCTTGGCTCTAAGTGGAATGATTTGTTCTTGGTTAATAAAAAGTTGTTGGTTTGTTTATCTATTTTAAACTAATGACAAGTAATTAAGAGTCGAAGAATAAACTTAAGGCTTTAAATGATTAAAGTAAAAAGACTAGTTTAAAAATAAATGTTTGAAACTCAATAAAAACTAACTCTTGGAGAACTTTGTAAAAATATGAACTTAGTTGAAAAGTACTAAAAGAAAGTAAGATCGGAGTATAGCAAAACAAGTGGTCGGAATATCTGGAAAAAGGGCATAGATCGGAATATATTCCGATCGGGTGATCGGAATACTGAGAAAAGCTAATAATCGGAATATGGGGCAGGGTTCCAATCGGAATGTACTAAAACTTGCACAATCGGAATACTCGAAAAGAAAGGCTGATCGGAATGTTACACAAAAAGACTAATCGGAATATAGGGCAAATGGCTTTAATCGGAATATATCAAAAACTAGTATAATAGGAATGATTAAATAAGACTCAGATCGGAATAACCCACAAGGATGCAATCGGAATATCATATAAAACAAGCCACAATCGGAATAAATATAAATGAGGTAATTAGAATACGAAAACCCTTTTCCGATCTAATGATCGGAAAGAGGGTGCTGTGATCGGAATGGCCCAATCGGAAAAGGGTTTACACCCTTTCCGATTTGCTCCTTTGATCCGAAATATAAACTAAGGCTATAAGCTATTAGATTATGCTCAAACCCAAAAACTAGCATGAATCAATAAATGAAATGAACTTAATAAGCACAAACATCAACTTATCAAACTTAAAATAAACAAACTTTTTAAATCAAACTTTTAAGATGAATACTTTTAAGAAAACTTGAAATCAAATAAGCATTAGGATGAAATAAGATCAAAGATGAACATGAATCAAAGATAAGCAAATTAAGAAAGGTAGAAGAAGATGATAAGAACTTGATTAAAAGAAAAGATTTCAAGATTAAAAGACTTACTAGAATTGAAGAAATTAAAAGTGCTTAACAAGAAATACAAGAAATAAAAATGGTGGAAGGGGTGGTTTGTCAAACCACCCAACAACTTGAAAATGAACTAGGCCTATTCTATTTATAGGGGTGATTAGGGAGGAGCTTAGGAAGCTTCCTCCCTCTTTCCTCTTTGCCTTAATTGCACACTTAAGTCCTTTTCTTCTTTATCTTTTGTTAATCTTGGACTTTGTCTTGGGATTTCTTTAACTCGTCTTGATTTTTCTTTATAAATAAGACTCGAGTTCTTCGGCTTTTTAGTAAACTTCCATCCTTTAACTTTTTCTTCGATAAATCTTCAGAATTGGTCTTGGACTTCCGTTCTTTTTCCACTCTTGATCTTTCGACTTCATCTTTCGTCTTTTTCTTCGATAAAAGCCCGTGAATGCCGTGTTTTCTCCACTTTTCACCTTTTCGTCCTAAATCACAACAAAAACACAAACCACGCATAATTCTGACATAAATGACATAAAATACACGTTTTGGCTCAGTTATTATTGCAATTAAGTGGTAAAAAGGATGGGTGTTTTCACACCTATCAAATCCCCTACACTTAACCATTGCAATGTCCTCATGCAATGCATTAGTTACAAAGCAAGTTTACACTTTTCATCATAATCACTCCACGTTGGCCTTTATTAAAGAGATAGAAAATTATAAACATTCAAAGTAAAGAAATTAAAAACATACCTTGGGTTTTGGAAATGTCGTGAATGATCATCATCCTTAAGTTTTCACTTTCTCCAAACCAAGCTTAAAACCGAGATCATTGTTATTATAAGTTAGCAATCTAACACGAACTCATGTGGGCCAATTACTCACTTAGACTCCCTTATTCCTAGGTGTATCTCTTATATTTTATTTTTATCTTGAATGATCACGAGGATGCATTATTTGACTTATTTCGATAGTTATTTAGGCCGAAAATAAAGTGAACGATTTAATCAATAGTTAGCTAAAGGACCAAATCTTTTAAAACTGCTTCTCGGGACCTCATAAAGTTCATATCTTGGCATAACTCGCTTCACGATTTGAGACCTTTCTCGGACCGATATTTGGCAGCGATTTCATACTTCAAATCTTTGAGAGACGTTCTTGAAATAATGGTCTTCTCTTCATAATAGGAATTCATTCACTTGGAGTTTTGAGAGATTCTTTATAATAGGACCACGACTTCTTCATTTTTCTCCAATCTTTATTTTGGACTTTGATATACAACGATCCACCTCCTTTTAGGACTTGGATCTATTTATCCTCATACCTTGTTAGGGTCTTTTTGGATAGACTTCTCCATGAATTTTGGGGAGTTCTTTGCTTTTCGTCGTGTGTCTCGATCCTTCATATTGATTTTTGATAAATGATTCTTCACATTACTTTTGGATCTTTAGCAACAAAATGTAGCCCTCATGCCTTGTTAGGGCCTTTTCGGACTCGCCAATCATCGCATCCCGCTTCAATAAGTTATGCCTTGGCTATGAACTCTAATTAATACCGAGCAACTTTTAAACGATCTGGGGCTAGAAGCTAAGTAACCTTTTAAATCGTACAACCTTATTTATTGCAGATAAATTTATTAACAAGCGGAGGGAGAATAGGCTTATAATTAACTCACATAAATTCCCGAAAGAATACCAAACTTATAATTGACTTTATCATCTCTCGTTTTCCACAATTTAAAATCTCAAGTAATGATTCTCGTGGATGCTTAGCCTATTAAATCAAAGTTTTGGGTTTTCGAGTCGCCTATAGGATCTTGCAAACTCTTAGACTTTTTCAAGTTTAGAAATTGCGTTTTAAAGTTCCCTTGATAAACGACTCTCTAGGATCAATTATAGGAACTTGCGAAAAGTTCTTGTTCTTAACCCGTGAGAGTTAAGACTTTCGCGTTTTATAGCTCCCTATACAAAAGCCTAGCAAAACTTGACTTAAACATGTTAAGGATACTAGCTAGAGTAAACTTAGGCAAGTAAACTGGGGTTGAGTCAAAATGTTCACGACTAAGAAAAATCTAAACCACTTTATTGAAAATTTATTCTAGCAATGGAAAGAAACTAAACATGATAAAGGAAAATACAACTATACAACTAGGCCAAAATAGATTGAAAATTTTGAAAAATGTCGAAAAATCAAATTTTCCGGTTAAAAATGAGGACAAATACAAGGAAAGGGCCACTTAACTTCGATAGAAGTCCCCCCTACACTTAAGATAAACATTGTCCTCAATGTTTAAGCATGTGAGAGTTAACTCCCCTACACTTAGGACATTGTGCACTTTGTTTAAATCTCGCTAAGGAAGAGACAACTAAAGAGATTCCTATTTTAATTTTGAGAAAATATAAAATAGTGAATCGAAAAGAGTTTAGGATAGAAACGGGAAGAAGGGAACACGGAATCACGGTTCGTCAAAAGTCATCAAGAGTGTGTCTTTGAAGCTCTAATCCCTGCACATGATAAGAAAGAAAGCAAGAAACACCATGGGGCTCCCCCTACACTTATGGTGAAAATAGATAGATAATTGGGTTGCCTCCCAAAAAGCGCTTGTTTTTGTTAACCGAGTCACGAGCCTGACTCGTCCCCGAATTAAATGGTCCATGGGGAAGCCTCGAATGCAATACCGGGATCAAAGACCTTGTCCTCGTTCCCGGTTGACATCAACAAAGGAGAGGCAGGGGGATAAGTCTTGAATGGGAGAAAGGTCCTTTCAACATACGTATAGTATGTGAATTCAAGATCCACGGGAGGTGGGGTGGGTAAAGTAAGCACATTGCCCTCCCCCAAAGACAATGGAGGCTGAGCAAGCGGCAAAGCCATATTGTTATCAATCATAGCATAATCAATGTCACCTCCCGGGTCAAAGCACTCATCCTCTGTGATAGTGGCTAAAGAGGAGGATGAAAGGTGCTCGGGAGGGGGACTTGGGACAATATCTTCCTGCATCAAATTATCAAAAATAATGTCCCCCTCCGTTTCAGAATCATCAATACCTGGAGGGATGGATTGGATGTCGATTTCTTCCAACAATGGGTCATTATCTTCAACGGAAGGAATAGATGGGGGTAAAGACTTGGAAAGAGGAGGAGAAGTCAACGCTTCGATTTGAGCAATAAGAAGGTGAACTTTCCGTGATCTATCGTGAAGAAGTACGTCTTCCACCTCATCCACAAGATCATGTTCATCAGTGAACTTCTCGAAAACCGGAGAGAATAAATCGTCATTGCCCGCATCTCCCGGTGGAGATTGAGAAATTTCAAAAGTGAAATTCTCATAGCTTGGAGATAAATCGTCATCACTAGGATCGACCTCTTCCGTAAGAGCAACGTCGTCCTCAGGCTCCATAGCAGGTAAGTCACGAACCTCATCATCCAATACCTTGTCGAGACCAACATCACTAAGCTCATTCAACGAATCTAGATCCTTAGATGCAGTAGGAACATCGAGAGTAGGAGCAGCAACTTCAGAAGATTGGTTGAAAGTGTAGACATCATCGTCGTCGTCATCATCATAATAGATGGGACGAGTCCAGTTAGGAGTGACGTAGTCGGCTAACTCTTCCTTGATAACCTCCACATCTTTAAGAAGCTCATGTAGCAACTTTTGTTGTTCATCGCCCCGAGTATGTTCAATTTCACCAATTCTATCCCACGCTGTAATTAAACATTTTGGTGTAGAAAAGAAGGGAAAACGACTAAATTGGCTCAAAAAGGTGTCGGTGGTTTTCAAGGTTTCGTCCACATCAAGCAACGATTGCCTTTCCTGATGTAAGTCAGCTCGAAGTTGAGCTATACTTTCTAGAATGCCATTGAAAGAAGTGAGTTGTTGATCAAGACTAGTTTGCTGAGAGGATTGATGATTGAGGGTGTGATGTGGGGGCTCACGGTTATAGACACTAGGATGATAGCACGGTACTTTCTCAAAGATTTGTGACGGATCACAAAAAGAAGCATCGTGAGGGCCCCCACAAATATAGCACCATGGGTATGGAGAGTAACTGGGTGCCTCTTGTGGATAGCTATTATCATTTTCATAATTGTACCCCGGTTCTTGCCCGTGACCATACGGGTATCGAACCGGGCACGAAACATGCCAATGAGAATCGCTTCCACAATAGATGCACGGGGGAACAGGAGGAGGTGGGTTCAAAAAGGACGAATTAGTCGAGTTGCACAAAGGACAAAATCCGAATTGGAATTGAGTATTGTCGATATCATTGCCGCACCGCTCACATGTACACCATCGACATGAGTCATTCCCAGATAATTGTTTCCCACACCGGACGCAATGGATATAAAAATCCATAAAGAAAGATAGATAAGCAAGAAGAATATTTTTGGTGCAAAACTTTGAAAAAGAAATGCATTTTATGATTTTTTAAATGTTTTTGGGATTTTTGAAAATTTTGGACACGAAAAATAACGTTCACAAGTGAACGGATCCCAAAAGCCAACGCGTCTCTCACAAAAACCTTTGATCCTCACGAAAAGAGCCGGCAGCGGCGCCATTTGATACTAGCGTTTTATATGGATTCGGATTTAAGTTCTCGGTATCCTCTCGAATTGATCTTGGCTCTAAGTGGAATGATTTGTTCTTGGTTAATAAAAAGTTGTTGGTTTGTTTATCTATTTTAAACTAATGACAAGTAATTAAGAGTCGAAGAATAAACTTAAGGCTTTAAATGATTAAAGTAAAAAGACGAGTTTAAAAATAAATGTTTGAAACTCAATAAAAACTAACTCTTGGAGAACTTTGTAAAAATATGAACTTAGTTGAAAAGTACTAAAAGAAATTAAGATCGGAGTATAGCAAAACAAGTGGTCGGAATATCTGGAAAAAGGGCATAGATCGGAATATATTCTGATCGGGTGATCGGAATACTGAGAAAAGCTAATAATCGGAATATGGGGCAGGGTTCCAATCGGAATGTACTAAAACTTGCACAATCGGAATACTCGAAAAGAAAGGCTGATCGGAATGTTACACAAAAAGACTAATCGGAATATAGGGCAAATGGCTTTAATCGGAATATATCAAAAACTAGTATAATAGGAATGATTAAATAAGACTCAGATCGGAATAACCCACAAGGATGCAATCGGAATATCATATAAAACAAGCCACAATCGGAATAAAGATAAATGAGGTAATCGGAATACGAAAACCCTTTTCCGATCTAATGATCGGAAAGTGGGTGCTGTGATCGGAATGGCCCAATCAGAAAAGGGTTTACACCCTTTCCGATTTGCTCCTTTGATCTGAAATATAAACTAAGGCTATAAGCTATTAGATTAAGCTCAAACCCAAAAACTAGCACGAATCAATAAATGAATGAACTTAATAAGCACAAACATCAACTTATCAAACTTAAAATAAACAAACTTTTTAAATCAAACTTTTAAGATGAATACTTTTAAGAAAACTTGAAATCAAATAAGCATTAGGATGAAATAAGATCAAAGATGAACATGAATCAAAGATAAGCAAAGTAAGAAAGGTAGAAGAAGATGATAAGAACTTGATTAAAAGAAAAGATTTCAAGATTAAAAGACTTACTAGAATTGAAGAAATTAAAAGTGCTTAACAAGAAATACAAGAAATAAAAATGGTGGAAGGGGTGGTTTGTCAAACCACCCAACAACTTGAAAATGAACTAGGCCTATTCTATTTATAGGGGTGATTAGGGAGGAGCTTAGGAAGCTTCCTCCCTCTTTCCTCTTTGCCTTAATTGCACACTTAAGTCCTTTTCTTCTTTATCTTTTGTTAATCTTGGACTTTGTCTTGGGATTTCTTTAACTCGTCTTGATTTTTCTTTATAAATAAGACTCGAGTTCTTCGGATTTTTAGTAAACTTCTGTCCTTTAACTTTTTCTTCGATAAATCTTCAGAATTGGTCTTGGACTTCTGTTCTTTTTCCACTCTTGATCTTTCGACTTCATCTTTCGTCTTTTTCTTCGATAAAAGCCCGTGAATGCCGTGTTTTCTCAACTTTTCACCTTTTCGTCCTAAATCACAACAAAAACACAAACCACGCATAATTCTGACATAAATGACATAAAATACACGTTTTGGCTCGGTTATTATTGCAATTAAGTGGTAAAAAGGATGGGTGTTTTCACACCTATCATGCCTCGTGGGGGAGTCCCATGCTTATCCATGTACATTTTATCGCTTTCTAATGTAGTAATGTGAGGGGATTTGTGCCCTTCCAACCTTTGTTCTGTGGTTGTTTGTGAATTGTTGTTTTTAGATGATCATGATCTTCACGATTGGAGCCTCTCGTGTTCATTTTATGGAGCACTCGATCGTTTGCTTTGAAAAATTTCTCGATATCCATATGATATATCCTTTGATGTTCTAACCTTAGGTTTTTAGCACACTTCATAAACGGCTATTAATTTGACGGTTACACCCTTTTCATGCTAGATTAAGCATTCGACTACGTCTCTAGTATGGGGGTATCCTACCCTTAGACTCGAAAAATTGAGGACAATGTTTAACTTTAGTATGGGGGGTGAATAGATACTTTCCTTTCCAAACCTTCACGCTTTCCAAAGTTTATCTTTTTGTTTATTGTTTTGTTGCAAAATAAGGCTAAAAACGGCCAAATTTTAAATTTTTCTCATGTTTTATAAGTGTTTGAAGACACGAATGTAGATTTTCCGATGGCGAGAATAAGAGTAATTTTTGACTCGACCGTGCGTGTTGAGCACTTAGCTTCGATTCCTTAACTTCACATTAGGCTAAGTCCCTTAAATGAGGACGAGAAATGATAGAGTTAATTATAAGTTACTATGCTAAACGTAGAGTACTCGTATTCTTTCAAAACCTTTTGTGTTCTTGTTGTTTGCTTATTCTCCCTTCGCTTGTATATATATTTTGCTTAATAAGTATTGGCTTAGCGTTTAGTCTTGATTATTGGTTTCTAGTCTTTTCTAGTAGCTTCCATGTAATTAAATTGGGAAAACACTAAGGTATCGCCAGCGTCACGGATTTGAAGTATTGGCAACCCGAATAATCGAAAGCGTCACCTAATAATAAGATTTCAAGTGGTCACCTAAATCAAGCAAACAATTTGAAGCTCACAAGGCCGAAAAATCTATGCGAAATTGAAAGTGAATTATGCCTTAATCTTTGAAGCTTTAAAGATCCAAAATTCGCTTTTAGCGTGAGGATATACGTCTTTGGCCATAATAAACACCTCATGGCGAGGTTAAATAAAAGGCAAGGCAAGACCGAAGTCATAATAAAAGCTTCATGGTGAAGTTGAATAAAAGATGGAGGTAAACCTATGATAATAAGGCCCATCCGTTAGGGGGCGTATAAAAGTCTTGGTAATAAGTCTCATGTTCAAAACCGTTATAAAATCGTGTTTATCGATCCTTCTTGTTGACTTAATTTTTTGACATCGTTGTCTATTAGGGGGGGTTATTAATTCGATGGTCTTGGTTACACCGTTATGACTCTATTTTTAGACCTAAATCTCTATCATTGAATAAGTAAAAAATGTATCCTCGTGAACATTCAAGACAAAAATAAAATATAAGAGATACCACTTAGGAAAATGCAAGTCTAAGTACGTGATTAGGGCATATGAGTAGTGTTAGCATTACTAACTTATAATGACAATGATCTCGCTGAACGCTTAGCATGGAATTGGGGTGAAAATCAAGGACGACGAAATTATTTCTAACGAAGCATTCACGTGTTCTTGTTCTATGAACCTAAACGTCCCATTTTGCGATGAAAATCATACATTATGTCTAAATCACAAGTAGTAGCCAGTAGTAGTAGTGTAGCAAGTTTATCATTCAATAAAAGCGCATAAAAATGATTTTTGGAGGTGCTACGATACTTTATTCTAGCATTGCGTGAGGGCACGACAATGGATTAGTATTGGGGAGTGATGAGACTGCTTTTATACATAGTCTCATCGTCCCAAAATGGGCTTAAAATGCACAAAATATCATAAACTGTGCCAAATATATGCTTGTGTTTGTTCCATGTGTATTTTAGGTACGGATATTGAGAAAATCACAAAATATCACAAGAATCAAAGAAAAACGAACATGGGAAAAGAAGCCGCACAATGAACCGGGCCCTAGAGTTGATTTTCCAAGAATAGTCCTTGAAGAAATGAAGATTGTACAAGAAGGGTCCTCCAAAATTGAAGAACTGACACTTAATACCCTTTTTTATTCATAATTACAAGTTTGGTCCTTTAAGTTTGTCAAAATTACAAAAGAGTCCCTCAACTTTGAAGAATTGACAAGATTGGTCCTTACAAAATTAAGACTTGTCAATATTATTCCTCCTCAAAGTCAAACATACCATGAAGACCTTCAAGATACAAGAAAGAAAAAGTTTGGTCCTTCAAATATCAAGAAATGACAAAACAAGTCCTTTAAATATCTTTTGAAAAGTTTTTGGGGCAAAAGTGTGAAGAATGAAACTTGGTTAACAAAGGGATTGAAGTTTAGGACTGAAAAGTTGCAAATGAAAGGAAGAAAAGAGATGAGGGGTAATAGCTGCGAAGAGAAGGAAACTAACCTAGACCAACCATACCTCTCCACGTGTCCCACTACCTCCTCTCCACCAATCACAATCCACCCAGCCTCCACCTCACTTTTCACTCACCACCGGTTTAACTAATTATATTTATTAGTTAAACTTGGCGTCTAACACCTTACTTAAAACCCAAAACAGATCAAATCCTTGTTCTTCATGTTCTTAACGCGAATTGGGTTTTTTCTAATCATGTTGAATTAAGCCTTAATACTATCCAAAAACATGATTAGGGTTATACTAATCCTAACCCAACCCTTAAACCCCCATCACCATCACTTCACATGATTCCACCACCCTCCCCTACCCCACTATTCACTCCCAAACAAAATACATGCAGCAAATCAATGACCCAAACCTTTTCTTACTTCCTAAGCTTGCATTGGACCCCTTGGATCACCTTTTCACCACTGGCATCACATGTATCCCCTCCCAAGTCAAATTCAGTCAACATAAGTTCAAAAACCTCAAGCGCAATTTGGGGACTTCACCAACTAGGGTTTATGTTTTTTATCAGCTTCTTAGCATACATTGTAGCCTATATAAGGCATTAGGGTCACTACATTTATCTTTGTTCTTGGTTTTCTTTGGTCAAGTTTCTATAAATCCTTTGTTTCAAGTGAATGAAAAAAGTGTTTGAAAGCTGTGACGAAATCCAAGTTCCACTCATTTAATCTTGTTGTTTATGTTCTAAGAGCATCTACAATGCTCCAAGTTTTTAATGACTTGGAGCATTTATTCCCATCAATGCTAAAGCTTCTACATTTAAGACAAGTATATGAAAGTAAAAAGCTTTTCTTTCAAAGACTTGGCATTAGCCAAGTCTTTCTATCAAATGGTTTAAAAAGCTTTTAGATACAATGATAAAAAGCTTTTGAAAAGCTTTCTTAAATAGTGAAAACTCATTATAAAAACTACCCATTGTGGATGCTCTAAGTTTATGATTTTGAAGTTTGAAAGATTGGTTTCAAGTTTTGTGCAAGTTTAAAAAAGTTTTCTAAAAACCTGATTTTTTTTATAAGTTCTTTTTCAAACACTTGAACTTTTTGGGCTATAAGTTGATCATATCACCCTAATAAAGATTTTATCAAGGTGTTGTAAGGCTTGTGGTTTGGGAAGCATCAAGGTGTGGGGATCAAGCTTAAAAAGATCTTGGTCATTTTCCATTTTTGTTCATATAATCTGTTTTGTTCTAACTTTGGTGTTCTTAGTAGCTTGATTGGAAGCTTATGGTTGTTAAGCTACCACATAAGCTCAAAAATCCATGAGTGTGGAAGTGCATTCATGAGGTTTGTCCTCTTTCTTGAGAAATCTATCAAAAATCTTGGTTCTAAGTGATTTTTGTGTTCTGCTAGTGTATGTGTGTTTTTATGCATGCAACTTGGTTCTTAGTTCATATTTTGGATGTTATGATGCTTATTTGGGCTTAATTCAGTCTTGAGAATACTTTAAATTGTTTAAAATTGGATATAAAAAAGTATAAAGGGTGTTTAGGATTGTCTGTTGGTTCATGTTTGCATGAGTTTGAGTAGGAGTTGGGGTATTATTTGAGTTTATATTTGTTATTAAGGTGTTTGTGTTCTGTTATTTGCAAGTTTTGTGCTTTGTAACTTCCAATCTAAAATCTTGGCTTATTGAGCTTGTTCTAGGCTGTTTTGACTTGAAATCTTGTGCACACCTAGTTTGCATGTTAATCTAGGGATAACAAGTGATTAATCATAGTTATTGCAACCCGAGTAACAGATCTGATGCCTTGAATTTGGATTTGTGGTCAACTAGTTCAACAAAAATTGTTCTTGTTTGCTATTGTTCATCAGTAACCTGTTTATGCTTGAATCTTGTTCAAAACTTGGAATCATTGTATGAAATGAGTTAATTTGTGTGTCATTAAGTCTTATTGAGCTTGTGTATGCACTTGGTGGACTGTGGTTAGCTTATACTAGCTTAAACATTAACTTATATCACCAAATCTGCGTATAATATGTCTGTGCCATGTCTGTGGACCAGTTGATTAAACTGTATCATTTGGCTGTGTGATTTTGTATTTTTATACTTGATTGTGACTCCTTACAACTCACTGGTTGTAAGGGTGCCCTTTTTGTCCAAAATCATCAAGTGAATCTCTCTAAAAAACAAAGTCAAAAAGTCAAGCCAGTGGGAACTCCTTTCCCCTGCTGCTAGCCACTACTAGTGCAAATTGGTCAAAAGCTTATTTATAAGTCATTCTAGCTTATTCTAATGTGCAACAACTTATTTTTTTTGTGATAGATCTCATTATTTTGAGCTTATAAGTCAGTTTTGAAGTTTAGAGCTTTTGGTTTTAGCTTTTGACTAGAAAATGACTATTTTATCTTTTTCAAAAATAGCTTATTGCTTATTTCAGCTTGTTGAGTGTGCTTATCTGAAAACTTTTTGTTGATTAAGCTTAGTTTTGTCATTTAAAACCTTTTCCAAGTTGAATCAGCTTTTGAAGTGGCCTTGAACTCAAAAACGACTATTTTGTCGTTTTCTGTTGAGAGCTTTTGCTTATTTTAGGCTTATTTCTTGGGCTTATTCAAAAATTCTTTTTACAAAAGGCTTAATTAGGTCAAGAGAAGGTTGTGTGTCAAATTTCAGCTTATGGCATCAACTTATAGCTTAATGGGCCAAAAAGCCCATTAAGAATAAGCTGCTTTGAAATAAGCTGTGATAAGCTCACTTTCAGCTTTTGGGTCTTTGAAATTTTGTGTTTAAAACTGAATTTTAAGCTTAACTGGAAGTTTTGGGTCATTTTGGTGAACTTTTTCTTATTGGGCCTTAATTTAGCCCATTAAGGGACTGTTTGGGTATTTGGCCCATTTGAAGGCCCATTAGGGGTATTTTGTAATTTCAAGCTCATTTCTGTTTAAATTAGGTTATAATAAACTAGTTTGCATGTTTTTAGAATTTTTTATAAATTTTGGATTTTTAATATTATTTTAATATTATTTTAATATTATTTTATTATTAAAATTAGTTTTTAAGATTTTTGTTACTTTTTCATTTTTCTTAGGTTAAATACATTAAGTTAGGAGTTTTAGAATTTTTAGATTAATTTTCTTGTCATTTAATTAATTTTTAGGATTATTTTAATATTTTTATAATTTTTAATCATTTTTAAATAATTTTAATTAATTTTAAATTTTCCAAAAATATTTCTTAATTTAGTTAAGTCATTTTAGAGTTTTACAAAGTGGAAAAACTCATTTTGGGCTTTTTGTTAATTAGATTGATTTTTTTGGGCTTTAATTAGCATTAAAAATTTAATATTTATTTAAATAAAAGGTTTGAGTGAATTTTGATGTTGTCCCAATATTTATGATGATTCTACAAGAATATAGATGAAAGAAAGGTAGATAAAAGATGAATTCTAGAGAGAGAAAGTAGTGAGAGAAATGTGTGAAACTTGGTAAATATTAGATTTGGAGAATAATAGAAAAATGAGACAACCAACTTCTCCTTACATGCAAGGAGAGGTTTATATAGCCTTGCCTACATGTGGCATGATAGGCTATATGATAACGGGACGGGCTTTCCTTTTGGGCTTTGGTTACTTATGAATGAACCTTAGCTTAAAGTTAAGCCCGTAATACACGACTAACCTACTACCTATTACAACGTTCTAATATACGATACATAATAAACATATGACCGGGCATTCTTGTTTGACTCAATATTTTGAGGCTAACAATCTCCCCTAATGAGAGGTCATTACCCTTTATGAGAGGTCATTACCCTTTGTCATTTGGAGATTTGTAGAGATTACTAATCTCACCATAAATGAGTCTTGAACGTGTAATGGTAGTCTTTTTCCTTCATGATGTGATCTTTGAGCCTTTGTCGTTGTCTTTCGACTTTGTCTTTTGATCTTGAGATCTTCAAATCATCCTTGACTTGTCTTTTCCATCTCGTGATCTTGTGTCTTCATCCACATGCTCACACTATTAATTGTTGAATATGTCTTTAGGCATGAGTATGTGGTTTTGAATCTTTGACTTTGCTGAGTACACCGTGACGCCACCTTCTCGAGACAAAACATAGACACGGACTGAATGGCTTTGACATTCGTCCTAAATCGGTAGCGTTTTACCTCCGGTCGGTGAAGACCGTTGTACAATATTAAATACCGTACCTGTGATTAGGTAGATTCAATTAAGAATCTCCTTGACAGGGTTTCGCGGCTGTACTAGCCGTTCTCTTTACTCGACCGTCTCAAAGCAAGACTGCGAACATAAAGAGTGAATCAATTGGATAAATATACGCTTGATTAAAGTCGTCAATTCAAATTCCTGGAACAAGTGTGATTCATAAAGAATCTTACCATTGTTGCTTTCCAGTTGACACAAGCTTGATTCATAAGAATCTCACAAGTCACCTACCGTAGCGTTGTTTGAGGTTGACGCTAGAAGGATTTCCATTCGTCGCTGTGAATATTAATGAATATCACTCTAAATGTTCTGGCAAGACCATAAAGATATTGCGTAGAAACCTGAAACGAGTTTGAATCAATTCAGAATCAAACCACTGTTGTTTTTCAGTTTTACACATGTTCAATTCATAAAGAATCTTACATATAACCTACCGCAACGCTGTTTATGTTAACACTGGAAGGATTTCCACTCGTCATTGTGAATACTAAGTAGTATCACTCTGAGTGTTCTAGCAATATCATAAGGATATAGCGTACGAATCTCTTGTTCGTCATCCGTGTGTCCTAACGAGATTTGATTGATCTCTAGGCTCTAGACTCGATTTGTGCACTTTTAGTGGTTGGAGGCTGGAGCAGATGCCACCTATTCAATATCAACTATCTCGGAGTGAGAAAGTCAATAGAAGTCATGTTGTTCTTCGTGAGAATAAAACAAACTTCTTTTGAGAGAAGCCTGAGTAGCTAGGAAAGGGTTGTGCATACATCACTGGGTCCATGATGAGTTGTCTTCATGATGTGTTGACCCGGTTTCTACCTAAGTTGTATGGAGGGCTTCTTTGTTTACACCCTTTATCCTTACATTTCTTATTCATTCTTCAACCCCTTCAATGCTTACCAAGACATCATTACTAGCACCTTGTTGTGATTGTTCTAGTGCTAGCATCAGTACTTAGTCGGCATTCAGCTACGTTTACATTCTACTCTATCTTTTCTAAGGACTTCTAATAATCTATTGGATTGTCCCTGGGAAGATCCCTCCGGTTCTGGTTGGATCATAAGACTTAAACCTACCCACCCTTTTGACACCAATAACGTCGTGAATTAAAGATGTTGTGGGTATTTGATCGTAACCATGAAAACCACTTTAATTGTCTAACAATGTGTTTGAGAAACATTTAACACCTTGATAGTTTTGTCGTTTTAGAAATGCTCCCCCTTCACATGTGCATCGATAATCGAAAGTGTTTCGCACATGTAGGTAAGAGTTAAAGTGCTTGAGTCTTATATAAGATCACATTTTAATCACATTTTCTCCCCTATCTCTAATATATAAAATCTTTTGATATTAGAGATACCAAATTTGATTAAAATATATTTTGAAAAATAGTCTTTGAAAATATCCGGGAGAAAGATGTGTTAATCTTTTGCATGAAGTTGAAATGCTCCCCCTCAAATATTGATCCATTTGAATTGTCATTGTGTTAATCTTTCAAAAATTGTGTTCAACGCTTTTTGAAAAAATCCATTATTTTTGGCAATATGGTTTTTCTAATGCATAAACTTGAGTTCATAGACTTTGAATGTCTTGAAAAATCCACTCAAGTGTAAGAAGATTTCTCTTCTTTTGCTGAGGGTAAGGGCACTAAAGTGTACACTCCCCCGTGAATATAGAACCGGGTTACAATCTGAAAGTGATTACAAGCCATTGTGTTGAGCTCAAAACGTTGAATATTTTGTGACAAGCTCAGCCCGTGATAGATTTCTGTACCCGTTTGTTAGGATAAGTTATCTTTAAGGATACGCTTTCCTTTATTTGAGGTCCGAGTTACAGTCTGACATTTAACTGTAAGTCGTTTACATGAGCTTAAAAACTTTGAATGTTTTTAATGAAAGCTCATGACCGAGAAGATTTATTTTCCCGTTGTTAAGGATAAGTTATCATGCATGATCAACTTTCCTTTCTTTGAGGCACGAGTCACAATCTGAAGTAATTGTAAATCATTGAAATGACATGTTTTGAAAAATATTTACAACTTTCATTCGATCTTTATGTACACACCCGTGTCGTTATTGAGCGATATTTCTAGGTACGTCCATATTATCGATACTGAAAGACATGTCGAGAAGAATCTTTATGGATTTTTAAAAATTTTTAATTTTGTGTTTTGCTTTTATGTGTTTTATATTTTTGTATTTTGCTTTTCAAAAAATATTTACAAGTAGATGTTTGATAGATGAATCAAGCAGGCTTCTTTGCCAGAATCTCCAGTTCTGCTGGAGTCAAACATCTCATACCAATTTGCCTAACTAGATACGCAAACCTCTCTTTCGAAAGAGCTTTTGTAAACAAGTCAGCTAATTGGTAATCAGTTCCAACAAAGTATAGTTCAACAATACCCCTTTCAACTTGTTCCTTAATGAAATGATATCTGACATCAATGCGCTTCGTGCGGGAATGTTGTACCGGATTGCAAGAGATGGCTATGGCAGACTTTGAGTCACAGTACATAGGTACTTTATCAAAGTGGAAGCCATAATCCATGAGTTGTGTTCTCATCCATAGGACTTGAGCACAACACACAGATAGAGACGCATACTCTACTTCGGCTGATGAAAATCCTGCTTCTCGGAAGACCATCCCACAAGCTTATCTTGACCTAGAAATTGTGCACCACCAGAAGTACTTTTACGTGTATCAAGACACCCTGCATGATCAAAATCTGAATAGGCCGTTAGAAAGAAACCGGTTTCCCTCGGATACCAGAGTCCCAAATGAATGGTATTCTTGAGGTACTGAAAGATTCGTTTAACCTCCTTGAGGTGCTTTTCAGTGGGACGTGCTTGATATCGTGCACAGTAACACGTAGCATGTGATATATCTGGTCTGCTTGCTGTTAAGTACATGAGGGAGCCGATCATGGAACTATATTTCGTTTGATCTATGTCCCAACGGGGTCACATGAGGTTATACCATGCTTTTTGATTATCTCTTGACAATACTTAGCTTGGTTAATAAACATACCACATGGGGATTGGTGAACTTGAATTCCTAGAAAGAATTTTAGTTCGCCTATCATTGACATTTCAAATTTGTTGTGCATTAGTTTTTCAAACCATTTTGAAAGTTTTGGGTTTGTATACCCAAAAATAATGTCATCAACATAAATCTGCACAAGCAAAATGTCATCCCCATATATATAAGTGAACAAAGTTAGATCAATGGAACCTTTTGAGAAACCTTTAGAGACTAGAAATTTTGAGAGCTCGTCGTATCACGCCCTTGGAGCTTGCTTGAGTCCATAAAGTGCTTTATGGAGACGATACACCTTGTCAGGATAATGAGAATTGATGATTCCTTCCGGTTGTGTGACATACACTTCTTCCTTCAAAGGATCGTTAAGAAACGCCGTCTTTACGTCCATTTGATAGACAATGAATCCCTTATGTGCAGCATAAGCAAGGAAAATCCTAACCGCTTCTAAACGAGCTACTGGTGCAAATGATTCTTCAAAGTCAATACCCTCTTTCTGACCATACCCTTTTGCCACTAGCCTAGCTTTGTTCTTGATGATTGTGTTTTCTTCATCCATCTTGTTTTTCCAGACCCATCGAAGATTTAATGGAATTATATCGTATGGTCTGTCAACAATTTCCCAGACTTTAAGTCTTTTAAATTGAAGAAGTTCATCTTGAATCGATTCAATCCAAGCATGATCAGCCATGGCTTCTTTGATGTTTTTCGGTTCAGCTGTACGCACGGCGAGTGTGAACATACAAACATCGTCATCGGTGTTAAGCTGTCGTCTTGTATGAACGGGCTGTGAAGGGTTTCCAATTACTTGAACCAAAGGATGATCTCGGGTCCAATGATGTGTTGACAGATGTCGTTGGTAGAACGTATGCATATTTGACGGATCAACATGGCGAGTAGAAGACTCTCCAGTTTCGTGTACCGATGTACCGAATGGGTTGATAAAGTTGTCTTCGTCATTTAATGCATAGTCTGCTTGATTTGTGTTCTCTGCAGCAATGAAAGTAGTTGTGGATGTTGTAGGAGCGGTTGTTGATGTGATATTATAAGGAGGTGAATCTACAGCAACCCGTGTTGAAGTAGATAAGGTTGTATCCTTTTGTTACGATGATCTGTATCATCATTCTTATCATGAGTGATAGCGGAAGACTTCGATACAACTTGTTTCTCCCCCGTGAAATAATCATCATACATTGGTCCATATAACATTTCCAACTCATCAAGTGTCATGTTGATGTTTTTCGGTTCAGCTGAACTCACGGCGAGTACGAACATACAAACATCGCCATAGGTGTCAATCTGTCGTCTTGTACGAACGGGTTGTGAAGGGTTTCCAATTACTTGAACCAAATGATGATCTCGGGTCCAATGATGTGTTGAAGGATGTCATTGGTAGAACGTGTGCATATTTGACGGATTAACATGGCGAGTAGAAGACTCTCCAGTTTTGTGTACCGATGTACCGAATGGGTTGTGAAAATCGTCATCGTCAGATAATGCATCGTCTGCTTGATTTGTGTTCTCTGGAGCAATGACATTAGTTGTGGATGTATTAGGAACGATTGTTGAAGAGATATTCTGAGGAGGTAAATCTGCAACAACCCGTGTTGTAGTAGATGAAGTTGTATCCTTTTGTTGAGATGATCGGTATCATCATTCTTATCATGAGTGACAGTGGAACACTTCCATACAACACGTTTCTCCATCGTGAAATATTCATCATACATTGGTCCATATAACATTTCCAACTCTTCAATTTTCGTGTTGACTATCATATCTGCCCTAGGAACATTTCCTTGAACCAACTTTTAACTTGACGGTTCATTGCTGTGGTCTTGAGTTTCGAGTTTCGTGCGGTTTTGAATGGAATTCGTTTGTCATAGTGGATCGGGACCTAAATTGTTTTGTTCAAGTGCCATTTCTTGTATTTCATCAAATCGGATATGAATAGTCTCGACTATCAATTTTGTTCTCTTTTTGTAAACTCTATATCCCTTAGACTGAGTTGCATATCCCACTAGAATGCATGCATCACCTTTCCCTTTCATCTTGTCCAGATTTTCACCATCTCTTATAAAGTAACACGTACATCCAAAAACATGAAGGTGTTTGAGTGAAGGTTTTCGATCATGAATTATGTGATATGGTGTCTTTTCGTGTCTAGGGATAATTAAGGATCGATTTTGTGTGTAGCATGCGGTTGACACGGCTTCGGCCCATAAGTATAATGGTAGTTTTGAAGCGGATAATAGTGTTCGAGCAGCCTCAACTAAAGTACGGTTTCGTCTTTCAACAACACCGTTTTGTTCGGAAGTTCGAGCAATAGATGTTTCATGTTCAATCCCTTCGGCTTCAAAATAATTCTTCAGAGTTGAATTCAAGAATTATGTGCCTCTGTCAGTACGTACCACTTTTAGTTGAGCTTGAAGACCACATTGTATCAACTTAAGGAAGTTAATGAGAACCTCAGGTGTTTCATCCTTGGACCTCAATAAGTGAGTCCATGTGTACCTTGAGTAGTCATCGACAACTACCATAACATATTTCTTCCCGTTGATGCTTTGAACACGCATAGGTCCACACAAATCGATATGAAGAAGATCTAACCGTCCTTTTGAGCTTGGTGTAGTCTTTGTCTTGAAACTACTTCGTTTAGCTTTGAAAAGCTCACAAGAAGAACAAAGATGATCCTTGGTGAATTCCAAGCTTGGAAGGCCTCTCACAATATCTTTCTTGGAAAGCAAGTTGATGGTATCAAAATTGAGATGAGATAGACGTTGATGTCATAACCATGCCTGAGTCGTTGAAGCTTTAGCCATGAAGCAAATTGGAGTTGATGAAGTTGTGTCTTGTAGTGAACATGTCTTCTTTCTAAAAGCAACTTCCAAATCTGCATCACATAATTGACCAACCGAGAAAAGATTGTGATTGAGCCCTTCGACGTAGTATACCCTTTTTATCGTGATATTCCCCTGAACCAAATCTCCATATCCTAGGATCGGTGCAAATTGATCATTTCCGAATCGGATCGTACCCAGGAACTTCTCCACGAAGTTAACTAGAAGCTTGAGATTCCCCGTCATGTGCTTCGTGCATTCGGAGTCCAGTATGAAGAGATTTATTTGTATCACCTGCAGAAGAGTTAGAACACGATGGAGCATTTGCTAAATTGGATACCACATTAGTTGTGATTTTAGAATCATTAGTGTCCTTAGAAACATTTAAAGGCATACTAACACTCGTTGTCATATTTTCTGTCCTAACTTTAGGCATCCATTTATATCCTGGAGGACATTGATTAGCAAACCACCATTTCCACGACTTGCTAGCAGACTCATATAATTCCCTAATTCTACTTCTAGTGGTCTTAGTGGTGGAGTCTGATGCAATACTTTTCTCAGGGGTAGTTACACCAGGATGGTTCACTTTGCGTTTGGGTTTTCTAGCACTAATAGGCATCGCAGTTTGCTTCTTAGTTCTAGTAGCTACATTTTTTACATAATTCGAAACACACATAGCATGATTGGCATTAGCACACTTTCCACATTTTAAACAAACAAACTTAACATTCAAAGCATTCAAAGTCGAATCATTCAAGTCGTCATTACACGCGATTACAGATTTTTTATTCTTAGAAACATTGAAAATCCTAGGGTGGTCTTCTACTTTCTTCATCTTCCCTTGACTTTTGTTTTGCCAAACCTTTTGTTGGAAATTCACTTTATGTGACGACATTTAAGAATTCCCATTAGTTATCATAGTCACACACGCTTAGACTAGACTAGGTACAATGTATAGTTAAGTGTTTGGTGTGTGGCTATATATACCCCTCCTAGGCTTCCAAGGAGGGGTGTTGCTTGTGTTCATTTCTTGTTTAATACACATTTTCTATTTTCACACACAACCTCTCTTCTCTCTCTCTCAACAATGTCTACCACCTTCCGCCACCCACCTAGACCACCAGATTAGATAAAAGCAAATCCACAATTGGTATCAGAGCCTCGGTTCAATCCTTGGATCGTGTTTTTGTTTCTGATTAGTCTAAAAAAAATTTTTTTGGTCCGATGTGTTAATTTTTTTGTCACGTCTTGTTACTTATCAGATTTGTCACGTCTTATTATTTGTTGTCCAAACAGTTTCCATGTTTCTCATCTAGTGTCTTATCCATATCACTGTCCAACTCTTTTAACCTATTCGTGTCACAATTTTTATCAATTTTTGTGTCACTGGTTATCATGTATTGGTCAATAGTCAAAACCTGCCATTTTTTTTATCTACAAAAACCATTGGTTCATTATTTTTTGGCCCGTGTCTAACATGAACCGGATTTAAAGGGCCATAAGGTGACGGGTTGGACATTTGATGCCATAATCAACCATGACTAAATCTAGTAATCTTCACTAGTAATTTTAATAAGTTAATTTTACTAGTAATGTTTAACCATCGGTTGTATTATTGGGATTTAAATGAGACATTGTGACGAGTCAAAGTGATAAAAGTGACGAGATATAAGATGTGACAAAGAAACGTGACAAATTGACAAGAATTTATTTTGACGAGACCGAAGAAAATTGGCGATATTTTTAGTGACTACAGATTTTTTTTGGATCGGATATTAATTATGTGAAGTTGAAGACGGATTTTTCGAAGGCGTGAACTTATTTTATCTTTCAAAGATAACTTGCTCGTGCTTAATCTTAGAATGAAGACTTGTTTATCTGGTTTCCGGGTTCGGGGTGGTTGGTTGATGACTCGGATAACTATCACTTAAAGGGGTTACATTGTTGTACTCAGTGTCACGCGCTTAGTCGACGTGGATAATCTCAAGAGGTGTTGTGCTTATAGACTTCTTCAATGATGCATTGGTTACTTAGAGATTTCTCCACCGTTCTTCATTCAAAAATTGTGCAAGCTTAAGTCACAAGATCGAAGGATTCTTATTCAGTTTCACGTTTGAGGTATCTGGTTCATTCTATCAGTGGTCACTTCAAATTGCTTTCAAGTGGGTTGGTAAAGATAGCCGTGGAGAGTTTAGAAGTAGAGATTTTCGATCAACAGCTGATTCTCACAAAATATATAATTCAGCTTATTTATTATTCTCACGAGATTTCAGGTACATGTGCGTACGATTTATTGATGGTTCTGAGTTTCGAAACCATCAAGGGGGAAGAAGAAGACACATTGAACGCACAACGAGTACACATGATGAACTTCATACCTTCTTTTGATTTGAAGACATTCCGGGATGACATTTGTCATAGCCGCAGAGAAAATCAGTGTTTTAACTCGAGGCGTTATCAATCTCTAAACGGTACACTACTGATTTGATGTTTAATTGTTTGGTTGTTGCAATAATTCATCATCATTATCCTATATGGAGAAATATGCACTTCCGGGACTTAATTGACTCTGGTGCATCTCCGGAAGAAGATATGTGCATTTCCGGGACTTAATTGACTCTGGTGTTACGATGTCAACTTCATGAATGGGATAAAGTGTCTACTTCAGTATTTGAGCTTCATACTTAGGATTGGTTTATTTTCTTCAACTATGTGGGGGAAGAAATGTCTTGATTCTTTCTAGTATGCATAACTTGAACTCTCATGGGGAAGAAAAATTCAGAAGAATTATTTCAATCGTGAGAAGAGAAGTTGTTGATCTACTTGGTGTGCCCCAAGCTTTCAATCCCTCTTAGCAATGTTATCATGTTATATGATGGGATTTGCTTGTTAGATTCCATTGTGCGCTTAATCATTCTAAGCTTTATTGAAAGCCTTGAAGTTGCTTACGAGGATTGTCGGTTTAGGGGGAAGCTATTTAAAAGCTTCTACATCAAGTTTATTTGGCATGAATTAGGGGGAAGTTAATTCAGAAGCTTCTCCTTAACCAGAAGTACATGGATTACTTAGCTCGTGCCGTTACAGTATTTCTTCTACAAGTTACTTTAAAGATGAGTTGTTTTGAAGTCAAAGGCCTCAGAAGACATCATCAGCATTGGACGCTTCGTGAAAGCTCTTGTTCTTAATCATTATGTACTTGTTAGGAAAAATATTGTAAGGAATTCTACACGTCGTCCCATGGGGGAAGATTGTTGGAAATTCACTTTATGTGACGACTGATAGGTGTGAAAACATCCATCCTTTTACCACTTATTTCTTGCTAAAACAAGACCAAAACGCGTATTTAATGTCATTTGTTTGGAATTATGCGTGGTTTGTGTGTTTGTTGTGTTTTCAGAGCCAACCGGATAAATATTGAAGAAAACATGGGATTGCACGGGTTTTATCGAAGAAAAAGACTCAAGACGAAGTCTATTGTTCAAGAGATGCAAAAGATTTGAAGTCAATGGGCCTATTTTAAGATTTATCGAAGAAAAGGACCAAAGATGGAAGATTTATATATGTCGAAGAACTCAAGTCTATTAAACGAAGAAATTAAAAGACGAGTTGAATTTATTCGTCGACAAATCCCGAATCGAAATCGAAAACGTCAACTTTTCTGAAAAGACGAGAAGACAAGAAGAAAGGGAGAAAGCCCACACACCAACCAACTTGAAGACCTATAAATAGGATTCCCTTCACACATTTTTTGCCAGCTTTTATTTTTTCTTCATTCTTTCTTTTTGTTTCGTAGGGAAGAAGCCAACACCACTAAGGTGTTGGTGATTTTTATTTTTCTTGATTCAATCTTTAATCTTGTAATTTTTTAATCTTTCCTTTTGTTTACTCTACCTTAATCAATCAATATAATCTTTCCATTAATCTTGTTCATCTTGTTCTTATTGATTTAAAGTTTTCAAGTTATATTTGGTTGATTTGATCTTCAAAAGTTAGTGGGTTTTATGTTTTTATTGTTGGGATTTGATGATTATGATTAGTAAATGATTAGTGTTTAAATTGGTTTAAGTTTTGGTTAAAAACTTGGTTGATTTTTGATAAAAATCGTGTTCTTTGATTTCCCTGTTCTTCGTTGTTCTTCAACATTTCCCAGATTCCGAATCAAATAGTTATTCCGGATCAAGGGATTTTTGTCAAATATTCCGGATCAGTTTATTTCATTTAGACATTCCGAATCAAGTGTTCATCCGGAATAATTAATATTCCGGATGAGTGTGAATATTCCGAATCAAAGTTTCACAATTTATTCCGGATAGCCTATTATTCCGGATCAACCCCATTATTCCGGATAAACCCTTATTCCGGATCAACCTTCATATTCCGGATCACCAATTTTATTCCGGATCACCAATTTTATTCCGGATCACCTTACATTCCGAATCAAGCAATTCCTTTCATTTATTCCGAATCAAATTTATTCTGGATCAGTTAGTTCATCCGGAATAATCAATATTCCGGATGAGTGGCATTATTCCGAATAAAGGTTTTTAAGAAAATATTCTGAATCAAGCTTTTATCTTAGATATTCCGGATCAAGCATACATTCCGAATCAAGCAATTTTTCAGTAAGGTTATTCTACTGTTTAATCGTTTAATTGTTTAATTTTAATTCAAGTTTTATTTCATTAACTGTTTTTTTGTTTAAATCTTTATTTACTTCACGCATTTACCTTTTTAGTAGAATAGAAAACCAAACCCCTTTTTAGTAACCACGAACAACTATTCCACTTTGAACCGTGATCAATTCGAGAAGATTCCGAGAATTAATCTGAACCCCATACAAAGTTGGAGTATCAAATGGCGCCGCTGCCGGCTCTTCTCGTAAAGATTAACAGTTTTTTGTGAGAACTTGGATTTTGGGATCCGTTCGCCGTGAACGTTACTTTTTCATCATCAAAAATTTTCAAAAATCCAAAAAATTAAAAAACATAAAAACCAAAAATATTTCTTGTTTGCTTTGTTAGTTCTTTTGCAGCGTGTATGCACACTCGATCAACGTCTTATCAAGAGCCCGAGACTCTCGATAACTTAGACATGGCCGGTGTACACAACAAAAATAACAATCCACCTCAAAACAACATGAATAACAACAACAATGAACCTCTACCGGACAATCGCCTGATGATTGAACTTTTGCAAGCACATGTAGAGGGCAACAACGATCCAATTGTCATACCCGCGATTGCAGCCAACAACTTTGAGCTCAAATCCGTCTTTATTCAGATGGTCTCTGCTCAACCATTCTTGGGGCGTGCCATTGATGATCCTCATGACCACATCAAAAGGTTCCTGCAACTCACAAATACGGTCAAATTCAATGGTGTTCCACAAGAGGTAATCCGCTTAAACTTTTGAACAAAAGTACGATGAGTCTTTTAGTGAATCTTGGGACCGTTTTAAAGACCTTTTAAGAAAGTGCCCACAACATGGTTTTACCAAAGTGCACCAAATTAATACTTTTTACAATGGTTTAAGCATGAATGACCAAGATTCACTAAATAGTGCCTCAGGGGGTAATATTTTGGTTAAGAGTTCTAATGCCGCTTGGGATATTATCGAAAATAAGTCTCGTGTGCAAACCAAGAGTATTCAGACCAATGCCGCTAGTGCTAGTACTAGTGACAATGACAAGAGACTTGACAAAATTACGTCGCTTCTTGAATCGCTTGCTACCCAAACCGCTAGCAACACCAACAACATAAACGTTAAAAACGCTCAAGTCAATGTTGTAAGCCAACCATGTGAAATATGTGGGGGTCCTCACTCTTACACTACTTGTACCTCCACCCAAGACTACCCTTCTGAGAATGTTAATGCAGCATACGGTACCTATCCTCCGGCTGCTTATCAAGCTCGTCCTCAAGGAGACTGCAACTTGCTCAGCTATCGCTCAAACAACTTTCTTTCCCCGCCCGGTTTTCCTCCTAACAACCCAAATCAACAACAAAACCTCAATCGCCCTCCTCAACAACAACCTCGTGCACCATACCAACCACCTCAAAGACAACCATATCCACCTCAAAGAAACAACCAAGTTTACCAACAACCTGCTTATCAACCACCCACCTACAATGCTCCTCCTAACCAACCCACCGCATTACACCAAGATGTTGGAACCTACATGAGGACTAACGATGTGATAGTGCAAAATCTTCAGCAGGAAGTGCTCAACTTGAAAGCAGACATGGTGAAACAAGGGAACGATCTTAGAGCCGATATGCAAAATTCTTTGAGTAGTCAAACGAATGACCTAAGGGACATGATGGCTGGTTTCTTCCAAGGTAATCAAACCTCTTCTTCGGTTACTCTTCCGAGTAACACCGTGGCTAATCCAAGAGGGGAGATGAAAGCAATCACCACTCGTAGTGGCAAAGGTACCAAGGAACCCGAGCTTCCTATACATCCACCGGTGATTGTGACTAAGGAAAATGAGTCACCTACTCATATTCCTCAACCTTCTATTTCCCCAATTCCTCCACCTCTTACTTCTACCCCTCCTCCACCCAAGGATGTGAGTGATCCTACTATTCCAAAGCCTTCCTCTTCTTCCGATATACCTTATCCCTCAAGGTTGAGGAAAGAGAAGCTCAAAAGCAAGGACGATATTCAAGTTTCGAACTTTCTCAAAATGTTTAAACAATTGAATTTCAACATCTCCTTCGCTGAGGCTCTCGCTCACATGCCTAAATATGCGAAAATGTTCAAAGATCTTCTTAGTGACAAGGAAAAGCTTCTTGATATCGCTAATACCCAACTTAATGAGAATTGCTCTGCGGTTCTCTTAAAGAAATTGCCAACCAAACTTGGTGATCCGGGTCGCTTCTTAATCCCTTGCAACTTCCCGGGAGTAAAGAATTGCATGGCCCTAGCCGATCTAGGTGCCAGTATTAACTTAATGCCTTTAAGTGTTTGGAAGCAATTATCTCTCCCCGAGCTAGTCCCCACCAAAATGACTTTGGAATTAGCTAACCGTACGGTTGCTTATCCAGTGGGGATAGCCGAAGACGTTTTTGTAGGAGTCGACAAATTCACTTTTCCCGCCGATTTCGTCGTAGTCGACTACGATATGGACCCTCATGTGCCATTAATCGTTGGACGTCCATTCTTAAGGACCGGTCGCACTCTCAACGATGTAGAAGCGGGTGAGCTTATCATGAGAGTTGGTGACGATCAAATTGTCTTCAACATGGGTAAGATTTCTAAACAGCCTTATTCATACGAGAGTGTTAATTGTATCGACGTTCTTGATGAGGCTTGTGAAGAACACTTTAAAGATGCTTGTAAAAGTATTCCTACCTCTCCTTCCAATGTTGAGACCGTTGCCTCTATTGATTCATCACTAACTCCATTTGGAGAAAGTGATTTCCTTTGGAAAGATCTTGAAACCACCATGGGAGATGTGAACTTAGAATATGACGATTCTCCCACCGATTGAGATGAAGACATTCTTCTCATTGAGAAACTTCTCAAAGAGGACCATATTTCTCCACCATATCCCAAGGCTATTGCTATCGATGCATCGAATTTGAATACGCCTCCCATCGAAAATCCTCTGGATTTAGAGCTTAAGGAGTTGCCGTCCCATCTCGAGTATGTGTTCCTTGAAGACAAGAAGAAGTCGCCCGTCATTATCGCGAAGGACTTGAAAGAAGAAGAAAAATCTCGCCTCATCGCCGTGCTTAAAGATCATAAGAAGGCAATTGCTTGGAAAATTTCCGATATCCGCGGAATTGATCCAAACTTTTGTACTCACAAAATTCTCATGGAAGATGACTTTAAACCCGCAATCCAGAGCCAAAGAAGGGTTAATCCTCGCATTCATGACGTCATCAAACAAGAGGTTATCAAACTTCTAGATGCCGGCTTGATTTACCCTATTTCGGATTCGCCATGGGTAAGTCCCGTCCATTGTGTGCCCAAGAAGGGCGGAATAACCGTTGTTCCCAATGAACACAACGAGTTGATTCCTACTCGTCTCTTTACTGGGTGGAGAGTTTGTATCGACTATCGCAAACTCAATGATGCCACGAGAAAATATCACTTTCCTCTTCCTTTCATGGATCAAATGCTCGAGCGTCTAGCGGGTAATGACTATTACTGCTTCTTAGACGGTTTCTCCGGGTATTTTCAAATTCCTATCCATCCCAAAGACCAAGAGAAGACCACATTTACTTGTCCCTACGGAACATTTGCTTACAAACGCATGCCTTTCGGTTTATGCAATGCTCCTGGGACGTTCCAAAGGTGTATGATGGCTATCTTCCATGCATGGTTGAAGAAACTATGGAAGTCTTCATGGATGATTTCTCGGTTTATGGCGATTCTTTCTCTGCTTGCCTTGCCAATTTAGAACGTATGCTTAAGCGGTGTGAAGACACTCGCCTTGTTCTTAATTGGTAAAAATGACATTTCATGGTAAAAGAGGGCATCGTGCTAGGACACAAAATCTCCAAAGCCGGTCTTGAAGTGGACCGTGCTAAAGTCGATGTTATTGCTAAATTGCCTCCACCTTCAACCGTGAAGGGTGTGAGAAGTTTCCTTGGTCATGCAGGCTTCTACCGTCGATTCATCAAAGATTTTTCTAAAATCGCTTGCCCGATGACCCACCTCTTGGAAAAAGATACTCCTTTTATCTTTTTCAACGAGTGTATTGAAGCCTTCAACCTTCTTAAGGATAAGCTAACTAAGGCACCGGTCTTGGTTACCCCTAATTGGGAACTGCCTTTCGAGTTGATGTGCGATGCTAGCGACTTTGCTATTGGAGCGGTTTTGGGCCATAGAGTGAACAACCACTTCCAACCGATCCATTACGCTAGCAAGACAATGACAGGGGCTCAATTGCATTACACGACAACCGAAAAAGAGCTTTTAGCTGTTGTCTATGCTTTTGAAAAGTTCCGCCCCTATCTTGTCCTTTCCACTACCATCGTGTACACGGACCATTCCGCGTTGAAGTACTTGTTAACTAAACAAGATTCCAAACCAAGACTTCTTCGCTGGGTTTTGCTACTTCAGGAATTTAAAATCGAAATTCGTGATAAGAAGGGAGCTGAAAACCTAGCCGCGGATCATCTCAATAGACTTGAGGATCCTTATCAAGGGGATCATCCGAACAAAGAGATCAATGACTCTTTTCCCCTTGAGACCTTAATTTCTATCAATTCGAATCAAGATGAGACCCCGTGGTTTGCGGACATTGCAAACTACTTGGCGGGTGGAATTCTCATTGACGGGTTAACATCCCAGCAAAAGAAAAAGTTCTTTAAAGACATTAAGACTTACTTTTGGGATGACCCGTATCTCTTCAAACAATGCGCTGATTTGATTATTCGCCGATGTGTTGATGGACCGGCCGCTTTAGACATTCTCGAAGCTTGCCACAAAGGACCCACCGATGGTCACTTTGGTCCCAACTACACCGCCAAAAAAGTGTTTGACTCGCGATTTTATTGGCCCACCATTTATCGTGATGCTCACGAGATGGTTAAACATTGTGATGCTTGCCAAAAACAAGGCAAGATCACACATAAAGATGAGATGCCTCAAAATTTCATACAAGAATGTGAAATCTTTGATGTATGGGGTATCGACTTTATGGGGCCATTCCCTTCATCTAAAGGAAACAAATACATCCTTGTAGCCGTTGACTACATTTCTAAATGGGTCGAAGCCAAAGCTTTACCCACTAATGACGCAAGGGTGGTTTGTAACTTTTTGAAATCGTTGTTCGCTAGATTCGGTGTGCCTCGTGCCATTATTAGTGATCGCGGGACTCATTTTTGCAATGATCAATTCGCAAGAGTCATGGCTAAGTATGGTGTAAATCATCGTCTTTCCACCGCCTACCACCCACAAACTAATGGCCAGGCTGAAATCTCTAACCGAGGATTAAAGCGAATTCTTGAACGAACCGTGGGAGAGCATCATGCCTCATGGGCCGATAAACTTGATGATGCTTTGTGGGCTCTTCGTACCGCATACAAGACTCCGATTGGTTGTACACCATACCGTCTCGTGTACGGGAAAACATGCCACCTCCCCATTGAGTTGGAGCACAAGGCTTACTGGGCCTTGAAGTGGGCTAATTTCGATATCAACAAAGCCGGTGACCTACGAAAAATCCAACTCAATGAGCTGAATGAACTCCGGAATGAGGCTTATGAAAATTCTTTGATCTATAAGGAAAAGACTAAGCTCATTCACGACTCTAAGATTAAAATCCGAGAGTTCCAAGTTGGGGACAAAGTTTTACTCTTTAACTCTCGGTTGAAAATCTTTTCGGGCAAGCTGAAATCTCGTTGGTCCGGCCCATTCACCATTGCCCAAATTTTTCCATATGGTACTCTCGAGCTCGCTCAACCTAATGGACCTAATTTTAAGGTGAATGGCCAACGAGTGAAGTTGTACTTTGGTGAGGACATCTCTCCTGAGATGATTCCATCCCTCACCACGTTTCCCATGAACTAATTTTGGGTCGAGTTAGGCTCGTGACTCGGTTATCAAAAACAAGCACTCCTCGGGAGGCAACCCGAGTATCTATCCCTTTCCGTTTTACCTCCTAAGTGTAGGGGGACCTATATAGGTTGTTTGTGTTTGTGTGGTGATGTGATTACAGGGATGAATGCACTTTTGGAACCTTTGAAGAACCGTGCTCCCGTGTTATCTGAAATCCGGTTCTATCTCTCAACTATCGTGATTCAATTTTCTTCATACTCACATTTGAAATTGATCACGTTAGTCGTCTCTTCCTTAGCTTGATTTAACCAACGTGCACAATGTCATAAGTGTAGGGGAGACTTTTCCCACATGCTTAAACACTGAGGACAATGTTTATATTAAGTGTAGGGGGACTTCTATCGAAGTTTTAAGTGGACTTTTATATTAAAATGCCTTCATTTAACCGGAAAATCATCTTTTTCAGCATTTTACAAATTTTTGATTAACTTTGGCCATATAGTCTAATTTTTAAATTTTTATCGTTGCTTTCATATGTATATATCCCGCAATAAAGTCAAAAGTTTTAATAAAGTGGTGTAGCAAGTTTAGAAGTCTTTGACATATTAGGCCCGTTGCGATTATTTTGACTCAACCCGAGTAGACTTGTCCAAGTTTATTCTAGCAAGTATCCTTAACCATGTAGACCTTAATTGATTTATTAGGCTAAGCATCCACGAGTCTCATTACTTGAGATTTTAAATTGTGGAGAACGAGAAATGATAGAGTCAATTATAAGTCGGTATTCTTGCACAAGCACACTTGGTGTGATTATTTGCCTATTCTTCCATCACTTGCTAATAATTTATCTGCAATAAGTAAGGTCGTACGATTTGAAACGTTACTTAGCTTCTAGCCCAAGATCGTTTAAAAGTTGCTCGGTAATGATAAGAGTTCATAGCCAAGGCATAACTTATGAAGCGGGGCGCGAAGATTGGCGAGTCCGAAAAGGCCCTAACAAGGCATGAGGATTCAGTCTTATTGCTAAAGATCCAAGGTGATGTGAAAAGCATTATTCCCAAAATCAATATGAAGGATCAAGACTCACGAAGAAAAGCAATCAACTCCCATAAAGATCATGGAGAAGTCTATCCGAAAAGACCCTAACAAGGTATGAGGATAAATAGGTCCAAGTCCGAAAAGGAGGCGGATCGTTGTATCTCAAAATCCCAATTAGCGATTGAAGAAATAATGATGAAGTCGTGGTCAACAAAGTTGGAGTACCCCTCAAAAGTCTCCAAGTGAAGAAACTCTATTAACGAAGAGAAGACCATTATCTCAAGAACGTCTCTCAAAGATATGAAGTATGAAGTACATGCCAAATATCGGCCCGAGAAAGGTCTCAAATCGTGAAGCGAGTTATGCCAAGATATGAACTTTTTGATATCCCGAGAAGCAGTTTTAAGAGATTTTGTCCTTTAGCTAACTATTAATCAAATCGTCCTACTTTGCTTTCAGCCTAAATAAACTATCACAATAAGTCCAAAAATGCATCTTCATGATCATTGATAGGTGTGTAAACACCCATCCTTTTTACCACTTAATTACAATAATAACCGAGCCAAAACGTGTATTTTATGTCTTTTATATGCGTGGTTTGTGTTTTTGTTGTGATTTAGGACGAAAAGGTGAAAAGTGGAGAAAACACGGGCATTCACGGGCTTTTATTGAAGAAAAAGATGAAAGACGAAGTCAAGAAGTCAAGAGTGCAAAAAGAACGGAAGTCCAAGACCAATTCTGAAGATTTATCGAAGAAAAAAGTCAAAAGACGGAAGTTTACTAAAGCCGAAGAACTCGAGTCTTATTTATTGAAGAATTAAAAGACGAGTTTAAAAAAATCCCGAGCCAAAAGTCATTAAAGTCCAAGATTAACAAAAGATTAAGAAGGGAAGGACTTAATGGTGCAATTAAGAAGAAAGGAAGGAGGGGAGGAAGCTTCCTCTAACCATCTCCCTAATCTACTATAAATAGGATCACCTAGTTTCTTTTTTTTCTTTGTTGGCTAATAGTGACAATTAGTTCTTCCACCTTTATTTTTCTTGCACTTTAATTACATCTCATTTAAATACTTGTCTTGCACTTTTAATACTTTTAATTCCAAGTAAGTGTTTTTAATTTTGTTGCTTTAATCTTTATTCACATTTGATCAAGTTTCTTTTCATCAATCTCATTCTACTTTTCTTCCTTTTGGTTCGGTTTAAAATCGGATTAAGCTAGCATTTGCTTAATCCATTTGCTTATTTGATTAAAGGTTTTGTCTTTTCTTTTCCTTTTAAGTTTTCATACGAAATTAGGCATAAGATTGACAATCTTATGTGCTTATTTGGTATTTGGCTTAATCGATTTCCAAGTTTTCTTAAAAGTTTTACTTTTTAAATTTTATTTCATTAAGTTTCTTCTCTTAAATTTCGAAAAGGTTTTATCTTTTTTAGCTTACTGTTTCGTTTATCTTCATTTCATTTAAGTTTTTGTTACTGCTTTTTAGTTCTAGCTTATTTGGTTCTTTTGCTTATTACGAATTGTGGCCCATCGGAAAAGAAGGGATATCACACATTGCGATGGCTTGCATTTCTCCACATTCCGATAGTGACAGTTTTGGACAAGGGTTTTGCATTCCGATCCGGGATTGCGATAGAGTAACATCACCCTCATTCCGATCTGGGATTGCGATCGCACATTGCGATCGCACATTCTGACGGCTCTTGAGGTTTACTTAGTCGAAGTGCTGCCCAAATTTCCCCAACAACATTCCGATCTAGGATTACGACCTGACACATTGCGATCTGAACAACATTCCGATCTGGACTAGTTTCCGATCGAATTGTACATTCCGATAGGTTGCACCTTTTTATTCCGATAGCTCATTCCGATCTAATATTCCGATGGTTGTGGTTCTGGAATTATAATTTGCTTTGTTTTGTTTTTAAGTTACATTTTAATACTTTGTCCAATTTAATTTTCGTCACGCTTTAATTTTAAGTCATTAAATTAATTTACTTTGAAAAGTTTTTAATATTGCACCCTTTCTTTTAATTAGACTTAGATTTATTTTAACATCTTTTATTTTAAACGCCATTTTAATTAACACATTTTATTTTTACGTCATTTACATTTAAGTCTCGCAATTTTAATTTAAAATCAACCAAAAATATTTGTTTTACCAAAGTCAACTGAGTCGTACTTTAAGCCGGAAATCAATTCGTTAAGATATCGAGAACTTGAACTTTAATTTTTATACGGGGTGTCAAAAGCCAGTTATTAAATGGCGCCGCTGCCGGCTCTTTTCGTAAAGATTAACGGTTTTCTGTGAGAGACGCGTTGCTTTTTGGGATCCGTTCACTTGTGAGCGTTACTTTTCTTGCATAAAAATTTCAAAAAAACCATAAAAATTAAAAATTGATAAAAATCCATAAAAATTAAAAATTTCAATAATCCAAAAAGATTTTATTTTTATTGTGTATATATATTGTCTTTGTGTTTGGTTTCTTTTTCTTTTGCATTTTCAGGTGTATGCGTACTAGATCTTCTAATTATCAGGAGCCCGAGACTCGAGAAGATTTAAGTATGTCAGGTGTTAACAACAACAATAATCCACCGCACCTCAACAATAACAACAATGTTCTTCCACAGCCCGATCTTCGGACAATGAAGGAGCTTTGTCAACCTACCATGTTTGGACGCGGAGGACCGATTGCGCCGATGCAAATCACGGCTCCGGAGTTTTCGTTGAAGCATCACATGATTCAGCAAGTGCAACCTAATCCATTCGCCAGAATGTCTGATGATGATGCCAACAAACACCTCGACAAGTTCATTACAATCACCCAAAGCATGAAGTTTCCTGGTGCCACAATGGATGTTCTACGCCTTCAACTCTTTCCACATACTTTATCACATCATGCCGAGAAATGGTTTGATCGTCTCCCGAAGAATTCTATTCACACTTGGGATGACATGACTCAACGCTTTTTGTCGTGCTACTTTCCACGATCCATGGTCACGAGCCTTCGCAATCAAATCAGCGGTTTCATGCAAGATCCTGATGAATCTCTTTTTGATGCTTGGGAACGATATAATGTCTTGATTGATCGTTGTCCAAACCACAACATGCTCCCTGTGACCTTAATTGATACTTTCTACAACGGATTGACTTTTCGAGATCGTGATACGATTAATGCAGCCGCCGGTGGCACATTCATGAAAAGGAGACCCGAGGAGTGTAGAGAGCTAATTAAGAACATGACTACTCACCACAAAAACTGGGATTCCTCCGCTTCTTCAAGGAACAAACCGAGAGTCAATGTCTCTTCCACTTCAGCAAACCCTGATATGACCGAACTCACCCGCATGATGACTGAAATGAGCAAAAGTATCTTGCTTCTTGCTTCAAACCAACAACAACAACAAGTTAAAGCGGTTGCACCTTCTTGTGAAACATGCGGCAGTCCTCAATCATACACCGATTGTCCTTCGACTCAAGGAAATCCGGAAAATGTGTATGCAGCTTATGGTAATTATTCACCGGAAAATTACCAAGCTCGACTACAAGGGGATAGAAATTTGATGAGTTACCGGTCAAACAACTACCTTTCACCCGGTTTTTCTCCTCAAAACCAAAACCCCGCCAACAACTACAATAGAAGCAACCAAATCCCACCAAGAGATTCTAATCCTTATCACCCACCCGCCCAACAACCCCCACCCATTAACCCCGATGTTGAAGCTATCATGAGAACCCAAGGTGAGCAAATCAAGAATCTGCAGAGTCAAATTATCAATCTTAAAGGAGATATTACCAAGCAAGGAAATGAGATAAGATCCGAGCTTCGCGATAATATCCAATCTTCCTTCAGCAATCAAACAAATGATTTGAAGAATATGCTTGCTAGTTTCTTGCCCGTCGCTCAACCTTCTACTGCAAGTTCTCTACCTTCAAACACCGTCACCAATCCGCGAGCAAATGTGAGTTCTATTACTACGCGTAGTGGAATTACCATTGTCGGACCACCTATCCCACCCCCATCATCTACACCTCCTCCACCACCATTTATCCCTACTCCTCCTACACCTAGTATTAGTGCACCATTACCGTCTCCGCCTCGTCATGACGATGTACCTAGGAAGGAACCTTCAACATCTCAACCTTTACCTACACCTTCACCTTCACCACCCAAACCCAATATCCCATATCCTTCTCGCTTAGGCAAAACCAACGAGCTAACCAAGAATGACTGTCAAGTGTCGAGCTATATGAAGATGCTCTCTCAAGTGAACATCAACATTAGCCTTGTTGAAGCACTTGTCCACATGCTGAAATTTGTCAAAGTATTCAAGGAATTGCTTAGCAAGAAGGAGAAGCTTATTGAGCTCGCCAACACACGCTTAAATGAAAACTGCTCTGCAGTTATTCTTAAAGAACTTCCGGAAAAGCTTGGAGATCCCGGTCGTTTTGTGTTGCCTTGCATTTTCAACAAAACTGAAGAATTTACTGCCCTAGCTGATCTCGGGCCAGTATTAATCTTATGCCTTTGAGTGTTTGGAAAACACTATCATTGCCCGACCTTACTCCAACAAAGATGACTCTTGAACTTGCAAATCGCACTCTCGCTTACCCCGTTGGTATAGCCGAAGACGTGTTCATTAAAGTTGGCACATTTACTTTCCCGGTCGACTTTGTCGTTGTTGACTATGAAATGGACACTCGTATTCCTTTAATACTTGGTCGGCCATTCTTGAGAACCGGACGAGCTTTAGTTGATGTTGCCGAAGGTGAGTTAATCTTAAGAGTCGGGAATGATGCACAAGTTTTCAAAATGAGGAAGCTTACAAGCAAATCCTTTGGACGAGAATCAGTGAATATGATTAATGTGCTTGATGATTTTGTCGTCTACAACAATCCTCTATTCGACTCTTGCATTGATAATCCACCTTTTCAAGATGATGTGGATGATTCTCTATCCAATTTGGACGCTTCTCCCATTTATGATTCTCCACCGATCTTTGATGCTTATGTTGATGATGATTCTAGCTCAGATTCGGATGATTATGATGACCTTTCTTCCGAGTATCTCGACCTGTCCACATACGATGATTTTGATGAGGCCGATACTCTCTCGAGCGTTTCTTCTCACGATGAAGATCCTCCACCATCACTCGATCCTACTTTGGACGATTACTCATTTGAGGAAGACTTCTCTATGTTTCTCAACACTTACTTCCCTCATGAGAGTGATGTTCCTCCTTATGATTTTGAAGATTATCGTCTTGATCCTACTTTGGATTTGAAGAACATTCTTTCAAAGGAGAAGAAACCGGTCGACACCAATATCCACAGCACATATGATTTAACACCTCTTTGTCCCCCTTCTAAGGACGAGGTTGTGCTTCTTCGCGGATGTTCTTCACACTCTGCTGAGCCTGAGTGCTATTTTCCCCTAAAGGAAAAGGTGTTCGACCCCGGTATTGAAATCTTTATGCCATATCAGTATCCGCCTGATGAAATAAAAGGAAAAATCTTTGGCACTATTGAAGACATGCTTGCACCTCACCATACTTGCTCCCACCGTGCTCCATCGCTGCTTAAGGGAACCTTGCCTCTTCTTCTGTGGCTTGCCTTGTTCGCCTTAAGTTTGTGCTATTTGATGGACGAAAACTATGTCTTTGATCCCGGTGGATATGTTTCATGCTTCTTCCTATGATGATCAAGGTCGAGTCAGGCTCACGACTCGGTAATCAAAAATCAAGCGCTTCTTGGGAGGCAACCCATGCATCTATCTTTTAGCTTTCTTTATCCTAAGTGTAGGGGAGACCCGTTGGTTTGCTATTTCCTCTACTCTCTTAATCTGGGATTCGCGCACTCAATGATCCACTCTTGATGATTCTTGACGACCCGTGATTCCGTGTTCACTTCTTCCGGGTTCTATCCTAAACTCTTTTCGATTCACTATTTCATATTTTATCAATATTAAAATAGGAATCTCTTTAGTTGTCTCTTCCTTAGCGAGATTTAAACAAAGTGCACAATGTCCTAAGTGTAGGGGAGTTTACTCCCACATGCTTAAACATTGAGGACAATGTTTATATTAAGTGTAGGGGGGACTTCTATCGAAGTTAAGTGGCTCTTTTCCTTGTATTTGTCCTCATTTTAACCGGAAAATCAATTTTTCGATGTTTTTCAAAAGTTTTGATATATTTTGGCCTATTAGTTTTGCCCTTTGTATAGTTATTTTCTTTCTTTGCTAGAAAATCTTTAATAAAGTGGTTTTAATTTTCAAACGTTATGAATCTTTTGACTCAACCCGAGTTACTTATCTAAGTCACTCTAGCTAGTATCCTTGACGTGTTTAAGTCAAGTTTTGCTAGGCTTTTATTTAGGGAGCTATAAAACGCGGAAGTCTTAACTCTCGCGGGTTAAGAACAAGAACTTTTTGCAAGTTCCTATAATTGATCCTAGAGAGTCGTTTATCAAGGGAACTTTAAAATGCGATTTCTAAACTTGAAAAAGTCTAAGAGTTTGCAAGATCCTATAGGCGACTCGAAAACCCAAAACTTTGATTTAATAAGCTAAGCATCCACGAGTCTCATTACTTGAGATTTTAAACTGTGGAGAACGAGAGATGATAGAGTCAATTATAAGTTTGGTATTCTTTCGAGAATTTATGTAAGTTAATTATAAGCCTATTCTCCCATCGCTTGCTAATAAATTTATCTACAATAAATAAGGTTCTACGATTTGAAAAGTTACTTAGCTTCTAGCCCAATATCGTTTAAAAGTTGCTCGGTATGGATTAGAGTTTATAGCCAAGGCATAACTTATTGAAGCGGGATGCGAAGATTGGCGAGTCCGAAAAGGCCCTAACAAGGCATGAGGGCTACATTTTGTTGCTAAAGATCCAAAGTGATGTGAAGAATCATTTATCGAAAATCAATATGAAGGATCGAGACACACGACGAAAAGCAAAAACTCCCCAAAAGTCATGGAGAAGTGTATCCGAAAAGACCCTAGCAAGGTATGAGGATAAATAGATCCAAGTCATAAAAGGAGGCGGATCGTTGTATATCAAAGTCCAAAATAAAGATTGGAGAAAAATGAAGAAGTCGTGGTCCAAGTATGAATCTCTCAAAACTTCAAGTGAAGAAATTCCTATATGAAGAGAAGGCCATTATTTCATTAACGTCTCTCAAGATTTTAAGTATGAAGTCGCTGCCAAATATCGGTCCGAGAAAGGTTTCAAATCGCGAAGCGAGTTATGCCAAGATATGAACTTTATGAGGTCCCGAGAAGCAGTTTTAAAAGATTTTGTCCTTTAGCTAACTATTGATTAAATCGTTCACTTTATTTTTGGACTAAATAACTATCGAAATAAGTCAACAATGCATCCTCGTGATCATTCAAGACAACAATAAAATATAAGAGATACCCCTAGGAATAAGGGAGTCTAAGTGAGTAATTGGCCCACATGAGTTCGTGATAGTTGCTAACTTATAATAACAATGATCTCGTTTTTAAGCTTGGTTTGAAGAAAGTGAAAACTTGAGGATGATGATTATTCATGACATTTTCAAAACCCAAGGTATGCTTCTGATTTCTTTACTTTGAATGTTTGTAGTTTTCCATCTCTTTAATAAAGGCCAACTTGGATTGATTATGATGAAAGATGTAAACGTGCTTTGTAACTAATGCATTACATGAGGACATTGCACTGGTCAAGTGTAGGGGATTTGATAGGTATGTAAACACCCATCCTTTTTACCACTTAACTACAATAATAACCGAGCCAAAACGTGTATTTTATGTATTTTATGTCGGAATTATGCGTGGTTTGTGTTTTTGTTGTGATTTAGGACGAAAAGGTGAAAAGTGGAGAAAACACGGGCATTCACGGGCTTTTATTGAAGAAAAAGATGAAAGACGAAGTCAAGAAGTCAAGAGTGCAAAAAGAACGGAAGTCCAAGACCAATTCTGAAGATTTATCGAAGAAAAAAGTCAAAAGACGGAAGTTTACTAAAGTCGAAGAACTCGAGTCTTATTTATTGAAGAATTAAAAGAAGAGTTTAAAAAAATCCCGAGACAAAAGTCATTAAAGTCCAAGACTAACAAAAGATTAAGAAGGGAAGGACTTAATGGTGCAATTAAGAAGAAAGGAAGGAGGGGAGGAAGCTTCCTCTAACCATCTCCCTAATCTACTATAAATAAGATCATCTAGTTTCATTTTTTTCTTTGTTGGCTAATAGTGACAATTAGTTCTTCCACCTTTATTTTTCTTGCACTTTAATTACATGTCATTTAAATACTTGTCTTGCAATTTTAATACTTTTAATTCCAAGTAAGTGTTTTTAATTTTGTTGCTTTAATCTTTATTCACATTTGATCAAGTTTCTTTTCATCAATCTCATTCTACTTTTCTTCCTTTTGGTTCGGTTTAAAATCGGATTAAGCTAGCATTTGCTTAATCCATTTGCTTATTTGATTACAGGTTTTGTCTTTTCTTTTCCTTTTAAGTCTTCATACGAAATTAGCCATAAGCTTGACAATCTTATGTGCTTATTTGGTATTTGGCTTAATCGATTTCCAAGTTTTCTTAAAAGTTTTACTTTTTAAATTTTATTTCATTAAGTTTCGTCTCTTAAATTTCAAAAAGGTTTTATCTTTTTTAGCTTACTGTTTCGTTTGTCTTCATTTCATTTAAGTTTTTGTTACTGCTTTTTAGTTCTAGCTTATTTGGTTCTTTTGCTTATTACGAATTGTGCCCCATCGGAAAAGAAGGGATATCACACATTGCGACGGCTTGCATTTCTCCACATTCCGATAGTGACAGTTTTGGACAAGGGTTTTGCATTCCGATCCGGGATTGCGATAGAGTAACATCACCCTCATTCCGATATGGGATAGCGATCGCACATTACGATCGCACATTCCAACGGCTCTTGAGGTTTACTTAGTCGAAGTGCTGCCCAAATTTCCCCAACAACATTCCGATCTAGGATTACGACCTGACACATTTCGATCTGAACAACATTCCGATCTGGACTACTTTCCGATAGAATTGTGCATTCCGACAGGTTGCACCTTTTTATTCCGATAGCTCATTCCGATCTAATATTCCGATGGTTGTGGTTCTGGAATTATAATTTGCTTTGTTTTGTTTTTAAGTTACATTTTAATACTTTGTCCAATTTAATTTTCGTCACGCTTTAATTTTAAGTCATTAAATTAATTTACTTTGAAAAGTTTTTAATATTGCACCCTTTCTTTTAATTAGACTTAGATTTATTTTAACATCTTTTATTTTAAACGCCATTTTAATTAACGCATTTTATTTTTACGTCATTTACATTTAAGTCTCGCAATTTTAATTTAAAATCAACCAAAAATATTTGTTTTACCAAAGTCAACTGAGTCGCACTTTAAGCCAGAAATCAATTCGTTAAGATATCGAGAACTTGAACTTTAATTTTTATACGGGGTGTCAAAAACCATGTATTAATCATTCTAATACAAAACTAAAATATAAGAGATACACCTAGGAATAAGGGAGTTTAAGCATATAATTAAGCCATGTGTGTAAGTGTTTGATTTGCTAACTTATAATAACAATGATCTCGTTTTTAAGCTTAGTTTGGGGAACGTGAAACTTGAGGGTGATGAATCTTCGCAGCACTGAAGCCCTAATGTAAGTCTTAGATTTCTTTGCAAGTTATTTCCATATAGCTATTTTCAAGTGGAAATGGTTTTCTATCCCTTTTGCTTCATTCAAGTTTTTATATATCTCTTTAGTAGTAGTGGTTATTGTTAATAAGGCCAAGGTTGATTGATTATGAGAAAAGTGTAAATTTGCTTTGTCGCTAAGCATTGCATGAGGGCATGGAAATGGTTAAGTGTAGGGGATTTGATAGGTGTGAAAACACCCATCCTTTTACCACTTATTTCTTGCTAAAACAAGACCAAAACGCGTATTTAATGTCATTTGTTTGGAATTATGCGTGGTTTGTGTGTTTGTTGTGTTTTCAGAGCCAACTGGATAAATATTGAAGAAAACATGGGATTGCATGGGTTTTATCGAAGAAAAAGACTCAAGACGAAGTCTATTGTTTAAGAGATGCAAAAGATTTGAAGTCAATGGGCCTATTTGAAGATTTATCAAAGAAAAGGACCAAAGATGGAAGATTTATATATGTCGAAGAACTCAAGTCTATTAAACGAAGAAATTAAAAGACGAGTTGAATTTATTCGTCGACAAATCCCGAATCGAAATCGAAAACGTCAACTTTTCTGAAAAGACGAGAAGACAAGAAGAAAGGGAGAAAGCCCACACACCAACCAACTTGAAGACCTATAAATAGGATTCCCTTCACACATTTTTGGCCAGCTTTTATTTTTTCTTCTTTCTTTCTTTTTGTTTCGTAGGGAAGAAGCCAACACCACTAAGGTGTTGGTGATTTTTATTTTTCTTGATTCAATCTTTAATCTTGTAAGTTTTTAATCTTTCCTTTTGTTTACTCTACCTTAATCAATCAATATAATCTTTCCATTAATCTTGTTCATCTTGTTCTTATTGATTTAAAGTTTTCAAGTTTTATTTGGTTGATTTGATCTTCAAAAGTTAGTGGGTTTTATGTTTTTATTGTTGGGATTTGATGATTATGAATAGTAAATGATTAGTGTTTAAATTGGTTTAAGTTTTGGTTAAAAACTTGGTTGATTTTTGATAAAAATCGTGTTCTTTGATTTCCCTGTTCTTCGCTGTTCTTCAACATTTCCCAGATTTCGAATCATATAGTTATTCCAGATCAAGGGATTTTTGTCAAATATTCCGGATCAGTTTATTTCATTTAGACATTCTGAATCAAGTGTTCATCCGGAATAATTAATATTCCAGATGAGTGTGAATATTCCGAATCAAAGTTTCACAATTTATTCTGGATAGCCTATTATTTCGGATCAACCCCATTATTCCGGATCAACCCTTATTCCAGATCAACCTTCATATTCCGGATCACCAATTTTATTCCGGATCACCAATTTTATTCCGGATCACCTTACATTCCGAATCAAGCAATTCCTTTCATTTATTCCGAATCAAATTTATTCTGGATCAGTTAGTTCATCCGGAATAATCAATATTCCGGATGAGTGGCATTATTCCGAATCAAGGTTTTTAAGAAAATATTCCGAATCAAGCTTTTATCTTAGATATTCCGGATCAAGCATACATTCCGAATCAAGCAATTTTTCAATAAGGTTATTCTACTGTTTAATCGTTTAATTGTTTAATTTTAATTCAAGTTTTATTTCATTAACTGTTTTTTTGTTTAAATCTTTATTTACTTCACGCATTTACCTTTTTAGTAGAATAGAAAACCAAACCCCTTTTTAGTAACCAAGAACAACTATTCCACTTTGAACCGTGATCAATTCGAGAAGATTCCGAGAATTAATCTGAACCCCATACAGAGTTGGAGTATCAACGACATTTAAGAATTCCCATTAGTTATCATAGTCACACACGCTTAGACTAGACTAGGTACAATGTATAGTTAAGTGTTTGGTGTGAGGCTATATATACCCATCCTAGGCTTCCAAGGAGGGGTGTTGCTTGTGTTCATTTCTTGTTTAATACACATTTTCTATTTTCACACACAACCTCTCTTCTCTCTCTCTCTCAATAATGGCTACCACCTTCCACCACCCACCTAGACCACCGGATTAGATAAAAGCAAATCCACACCTTTTCATTCATGCGAGTGCTCTTTAGCTGAGGCTGGTTAACACTAGCAGGGGGGACTACTCCTGTAGTAAAAGACACACGTCTATTAGTGTTTCTAGAAGTCTGAGGTGATTGACTTTCTTTGTTGTGTGTGGGTTTAGTGGCCATTCTATACATCCATGGTTTAAGCACATGTGTGTTCTTAATGCTTTGTGATCGAATATGTGTTCTGAGATTATTCTGTGGTAACCTATCCTTCTCATCCGTCTTGGGGACAAACGCAGGTTTTGCAAATGCAGAATTAGAGAAAACAGATGGTTTTCCCAAGACAGAGGGTCTAGTCACTTTGTGCGCATTGGGTTGTCTTACAACAGGTTTCTTAACACTAGGTTCCATAATTTTCCCACCCATCTTAGCAACGAGTTTCTTCAACTCTGCTATCGCTATTTCCCTGTCTTGTAACAGAGCTTTCAACCCTTTAATTTCCAAACTCTTTTCATTCATTTCTCGACACATTTGGGAAAGTTTTTCTTGTAATTTATTATCATGTGGAAAACTTCCTATGTCTTTTTGCAAAGCAAGTTCAAGAGAATGACAATGTTTTTGAAGGAAATCAGTTTTGTGTTGAAGTAACTCAAAAGCCTTTTTATCAACATTTTCTTTACGTTTCGAAAGCTCAATTTCAAGACGCTGACACTCTTTGATCTTATCAAGATATTTGCATGCAACATCAGAATATTCATCGATATTAGCACAAGATTGAAGAGTAACACACAAAATATCTTTGGAGAGACATTCTTCTAAGAGTAAATCATATTCATCTAAAAAAACGGACTTGTCCATTTGAAGATCGTCAATTTCTTTCTCAATAGACTCAACATATTTTAAATCATCAAACATTTCAGACCAAATTGATCTTTCAAATTCAAGAATATTTTCTTTTAATGTGGTCGTGTTCGATATTAAGATTTGTTTGATAAGCACAGTTATATCTTGAGGAATTGGTTTTTTCCACTCGTCATTTTCTCGTTGTTTCCATTCATTGTCAACAATGGATTTAATATTATCAATGTAATGTTGTAGCAACCCAAATGTCTGCCTACTCTTGCTTTTAGAAGCATCAAAAGGCAAGTAGTTGATGAACTTAGAAACGTTTGTTTTCTTAGTGGCAAAAGCTTTCTTCCATTGAATTCTTCTTTGTTTGCTTTCGAGAAACAATTGCTCATGAGACTTTTGTTTTTGTGGAGAAAAAAGACCATAAAGACTGTTTTCATACGCATAATTATATGGTTTCACAAACTCTTTATTGACTGGTGATCTACTCTCCTCTTCCCAAAGGGATTTCTCATCATTACCAAGAGGATATTCAGGATCGATCCATTCGGACTCATCCATATAAAGGCGCGGGTTCGCAGCTTGAGCTTGGGCAAGATAATCAGGACTTGCAAAGCTAGCTTGACCCTTAAACATAGACGGAGGTGCTAGCATTCTAACGTTTTGAATAGAGTCATGCGTTTTATAAACAACCTTCTTCAAAAATTCGACTTGTGCCTCTAGTTCCGTTACTTTTTCAGTATCTTTTTCATGTCAACTTTTGAAATCTTGTTTTAAAGTTTCAACCTCTTGTTTCTTAACCTCAAGAATTTTAGCAGAGTCGGTGTTATTCATTGAAAGCCTTTGTTCAAGTTCGTTAACTTTAGTGGTAGCAAGATACGTTTTTTGACGTTCATCCATTAAGAAAACATTATATTGACGCTTTTCTTTGGCTAATAGGTCAAGAGTTGTATTATATTTGTTTTCAAAATCGTCCTTTTTACTTTTTAACGTACTAACCTTGTACCCCTCAAGCTCTTTGGTTTTTTGAAGAAGCTCATCTTTATAGCGTTCAATGGTCTCACTAGATGTAATTAGTACGGCTTTGCATTCTTCAAAATTTTGAGTGAGTGTAGCGTTTACCTTTTTTAATTGCTTTTGACTCTTTTTAGTTTCTTTGATATCTTTTTGTAGAGTGACAATTAAATTAGCAAGCGCAAAACGTTCCTCTTCATCATATTCATTTGCATGTTGATCGTCCTCAGACTCATTATTACACATGTCTGATGATCAGGTGTGGTATTACTATCAACCATTTCCATCATACATGTGTCATTAATGGCATTGGGTAGCTCACTATGCTCATGAATATCACCAAACACATTATATTTGTCAGTGGTGTGTACCTTATCGAGTGGCTCAATGTCAAAGATAGGGCCATTGTCATCTTCAGTGACGTTGAGAACTTCTTCAACCTTTGCCATGTACGAGTAATGTGCTTCTTATTCTTGGTCGGAGGCTTCATCATCAGTGTCATCAAGCATTGCTCCTTCCTCAGCCGACAATTTGACCCCTGCTTCCATCTTCTTGGGTAACATCTTCTCTTTATGATAGCTAGAGTCCTTAACCCGTTTTGGCTTTCTGCATTCCTTTGCCATATGCCCATAACCTTGGCAATTATAACACTGAATCCCACTTTGTTGAACCACTTGCGTTCCAACAGTTTCCCTATTCCCAGTAGTAGCGGCAATCCTCTGAGTATCATACTTGCCAGTTTGTCGATCATACCTTGCAGAACCCTCAACATGTGTTGGATTACGTCGATCATACCTTGAAGGATTTTCACCACGTCGACGTGTGTCATACCTTGGAGGATTCTCAACATATTGGTTCTTTGTGTTGGATGATGTTCGAAGATTGTTGTTGGTGGGTTAGAAGATTTTCTGGTAGGTCTTCATAATAAAAGCAATTTGTTGTTTCATTTCCCATTCTTCTGAGCTTGATCTTCATCACTATCCTCTTCAGATGATGACTCAGATAGTGGTGATGGTGCTCTTGGTTCTTTTCCGTGTGATCTTGTGGAGGATGAAGACTTGGATGATGTGGAATATCGTCGTGAGGATGATTGAATGGAGTATGACTTTGGAGTACGAGATCGATGATCTTGAGTGGTAGACACTAGAGCAAGTGGATTAGCCGTCTTTGCAACTCATTCAGCTTGAATTTCATTTGCCTCATGCTGAAATTGTTTCAAGATATCAAAGAGAGTGTGATAGTTTACCTTGTCTAACTGCTTCTGTTGTTTCACCAAAGTAACAAAACGTGTCCACTCTGGTAGAAGTTGCTGAAGAAATTGCACATTGACTTGCATGGTGGAGACCTCCAAGTTGTTTCTTGTCATATCGTTCATCATCTTGTAGAATCGTGAATAATAAGACTCAATTGATTCTCCATCCAATGCAGTAAACTTACCAAAATTTCAAAACAAGTTTGTTTTAACATCTTGCTTGTTGAGTGATTCTCCTTGTTGCAAGCGTTCAATAGCCGTCCACATTTCTTGTGCCGTAGGACATGCATCAACCGAGGAATAGATATCATCTCCAATTCCACTTAGAATCATATAGATCGCTTCTTTTTATGCATCATACCAAGCACGCTTCTCTGGTGTAAGATCAGATAAAGTTTCTTTTCTTATGGTTGCGTGTATTTCTAGAGTAGTGTATGTGGCTGGTGTATGAGGAACAGTGATATCGGAGAAAACATATTGTCCATTGTTAATACATTGCCTCAATGCATCACCATTAGGTCTTGTATCAAGATAGCGAAGAAAACGTGATTGCCATTGAGCATATCGACAGGCCACAAGCATTGGTGGTCTCTCTTTGTTACCCGCCACCATTATGTTGTTGTTCGTCACACGATATTCTGCAGTAAAATCCATCTCAATATTCTCTAAAATGATGAAGTGAATATGGATCTTAAGTAGATATGATGTGATTGTTGTTGAGGAGAAAAAGTGTTGAAATCTCTTAACAATATGTTCTCGAAAAACCAAAAATTCTCAAAAACCAAAAAACACACGAAAATTTTTAAGTGTATTTTTAGAATTTTTTTAAGAAATCCTTCAATAGTCGCAATGTCCAAACCTATCGCAATGTTTCAAAGTGCTTCAAAATGTTGGATCGCAAGTCTGATCGTAGCCCTGATCGTAACTCTTGATCGCAACCCTTATCGCAACCCTTATCGCAACCCTTATCGCAACCCTGATCGCAACCCCTTTATCGCAGCCTTGATCGCAACCCCTTGATCGCAGCCTTTATCGCAACTCGTTGATCGCAACCTTTATCGCAACCCTGATCGCAACTCCTGGATCGCAACTCCTTGATCGCAAGTCGTGATCACAAGTTGTAATCGTAACACTGATCGCAGTGTCAGATCGCAACGTGGATCGTAATATGTGATCGGACTATTAGATCGCAAGTAGAAACCCCAGGTCTATGCGATCGTAATATCCGGATCGTAACCAATAAAAAGTTTGAGACTTTTAGGCAAAAAGAAAGATGAGATTTTTACCTCGGAATTCGTGTTTCAATCAAAACCAAAGTAACCAAAATCTTACCACAAGTATGTAGATAATCTATAGTATGATTTAGAACACGAAACTCAACGAAAAACAAGAAAATAATTGAATTCGAGATGATGATAGGAGTAAATCACACAAACCAAATATTATAGCAACAACGAATCACAAAAACTAATCCATGGCGATTGATACCAATTGTTGTCCCAATATTTATGATGATTCTACAAGAATAGAGATGAAAGAAAGGTAGATAAAAGATTAATTCTAGAGAAAGAAAGTAGTGAGAGAAAGTAGAGAGAAATTGTGAAACTTGGTGAATATTAGATTAGGAGAATAATAGAAAAATGAGACAACCAACCTCTCCTTACATGCAAGGAGAGGTTTATATAGCCTTGCCTACATGTGGCATGATGGGCTATATGATAATGGGTCGGGCTTTCCTTTTGGGCTTTGGTTACTTATGAATGAACCTTAGCTTAAAGTTAAGCCCGTAATACACGACTAACCTACTACCTATTACAACGTTCTAATATACGATACATAATAAACATATGACCGATTATTCTTGTTTGACTCAATATTTTGAGGCTAACATTTGATTTTTTGTAAACTCTAATTGAATTTTTTAGGATTTATTGCAAATTTTCTAGGAATTTTTAGGATAAATTTTTAAATTTTGTCATATTTTACGGTTTTACGTGTACGACTTTTCGTCTTAGTGTAATTTTATCGTAATCGTCATCCTTTTCTATTTTCTTTCTTCATAATCATAATCACAAAACTTAATCACTTCTTAACACAATACACAAGCCTCCTTGAGAACGAACTCTCCACATTGGGTCATTTGTGCACGATTTTCCAGAATCGTCGTACTTACCCTCATTACACTTTGTTTTCCTAAACAAGGTTGTATAAATACTCAATATCAGCATGCTACACACAAAACCGATCGTTAATTATCCCAAGACATGAAAAGACACCATATCACATAATTCATGACCGAAAACCTTCACTCAAACACCTTCATGTTTTTGGATGTACGTGTTACATTATTTGAGATGGTGAAAATCTGGACAAGATGAAAGAGAAAGGTGATGCATGTATTCTAGTGGGATATGCAACCCAGTCTAAGGGATATAGAGTTTACAACAAGAGAACAAAATTGATAGTTGAGACTATTCATATCCGATTTGATGAATTACAAGAAATGGCACTTGAACAAAACAGTTTAATTCCCGATCCACAACGACATACGACTTTCGTTCACAACCACACAGAACTAGGAACTCACGACCACAGCAATGAACTGTCAAGTTCAACGCTAGTTCAAGGAAATGTTCCAAAAGCAGATATGACAGTCAACACGACACTTAAAGAGTTGGAAATGTTATATGGACCAATGTATGATGAATATTTCATGGGGGAGAAACAAGTTGTATCGAAGTCTTCCGCTGTCACTCATGATAAGAATGATGATACCGATCATCGTCAACAAAAGAATACAACCTTATCTACTTCAACACGGGTTGCTGCAGATTCACCTCCTCAGAATATCACATCAACAACCGCTCCTACAACATCCACAACTACTGTCATTGCTCCAGAGAACACAAATCATGCAGACTATGCATTAAATGACGAAGACAACTTTATCAACCCATTCGGTACACCGGCACACGAAACTGGAGAGTCTTCTACTCGCCATGTTGATCTGTCAAATATGCATACGTTCTACCAACGACATCTGCCAACACATCATTCGACCCGAGATCATCCTTTGGTTCAAGTAATTGGAAACCCTTCTCAGCCCGTTCGTACAAGACGACAGCTTAACACCGATGGCGATGTTTGTATGTTCACACTCGTTGTGCGTATTGCTGAACCGAAAAACATCAAAGAAGCCATGGCTGATCATGCTTGGATTGAATCGATGCAAGATGAACTACTTCAATTTGAAATACTTAAAGTCTGGGAACTTGTTGATAGAGCATATGATGTAATTCCATTAAATCTTCGATGGGTCTGGAAAAACAAGATGGATGATAAAAACACAATCACCAAGAACAAAGCCAGGCTAGTGGCTAAAGGGTATGGTCAGAAAGAGGGTATTGAATTTGAAGAATCATTTGCACCAGTAGCTCAAATGGAAGCGGTCAGCATTTTCCTTGCTTATGCTGCACGTAAGGGATTCATTGTCTATCAAATGGACGTAAAGACGGCATTTCTTAATGGTACTTTGAAGGAACAAGTCTATGTCACGCAGCCGAAAGGAGTCGCCAATCCTCATTATCCTGACAAGGTGTATCATGTCCACAAAGCACTTTATGGACTCAAGCAAGCTCTAAGGGCGTGGTACGACGAGCTCTCCAAATTTCTGGTATCCAAAGGTTTCTCAAAAGGTTCCATTGATCTAACTTTGTTCACTTTTAAATATGGAGATGACCTTTTGCTTGTGCAAATTTATGTTGATGACATTATTTTTGGGTCTACAAACCCAAAACTTTCAAAATGGTTTGAAAAAGTAATACACAACAAATTTGAAATGTCGATGATGGGCGAACTAAAATTCTTTCTAGGAATTCAAGTTCACCAATCCCCAAGTGGTATCTTTATCAACCAAGCTAAGTATTGTTAAGAGATAATCAAAAAGCATGGTATGACCTCATGTGACCCCGTTGGGACACCATTATAAACCACATCCCTAGACGCTGGTTTGGAGGGAGATGCCATAGATCAAACGAGATATCGTTCCATGATCGGCTCCCTCATGTACTTAACAGCAAGCCGACCGGATATATCACATGCTACGTGTTATTGTGCACGATATCAAGCACGACCCATTGAAAAGCACCTCAAGGAGGTTAAACGGATCTTTCGGTACCTTAAGAATACCATTCACATGGGACTCTGGTATCCGAGGGAAACCAGTTTCTTTCTAACGGCCTATTCAGATTCCGATCATGCAGGGTGTCTTGATACACGAAAAAGTACTTATGGTGGTGCACAATTTCTAGGTCAAGATAAGCTCGTGGGATTGTCTTCTAAGAAGCAGGATTGCACATCATTGTCATCAGCCGAAGCGGAGTATGTGTCTCTATCTGCGTGTTGTGCTCAAGTTCTTTGGATGAGAACACAACTCACGGATTATGGCTTCCACTTTGAAAAAGTACTATGTACTGTGACTCAAAGTCCGCCATAGTGATAACGCTCAAATCCAACATGTATTAATAAGCGTTATCTTCACTATTGGTGTATTATTTGTGGTAATAAACGGACTTTTATTGCTAATATTGTGCAAAGTTTGGTTATTGTGTTTTGTAGGAAGAAAGGACGAAGAAACGTGAATAAAGGAATAAAAAGCGTGAATTGGAGAAAAAGGAATAAACGAAGCATGAAAGCGTAAGATTTTGTGTGAAGAATAAATGATGATGAAGGAGTTTTGGAAGTATAGAAGAAAGAAAAGAAAGAGGAAGGACTAGAAGGAAAAGTATGGAATATGGCTAAGTTGCCACTAGCAACACTTTGCTTGCCTCCATCAAATCCACCTTCATTTGCCACCAACATCAAAGTAGCATTCAGTTGCCACTGGCAAGCAAATCCATGCCTCCATCAAACCAACCTTCATTTGCCACCAGCATGTTGTTAGTCAAGTCTAGCAAGAGTTATTCATAAATTGCCACCATCAATGAGAGGCTTCTCATTTGCCTCCCTGATGTAGTGGTTTTACTACTCTTTAGGAAAAGAGAGCAAAAGTGGCAAGTATTAAGTACGACGATTTAGGAAAACCGTGTACAAATGACCCAAAGTGGGGAATCGTTCTCAAGGAGGCTTAGTGTGTGTGTGATGAAATGATTATCTTTGTGATTATATTTGTGAGAAAGAAAAATAGAAATGAGGTAAGAAGAGAATGACGGCTACGATGTCGAATTAAACTAAGACGAAAAAGGTGTACACGTAAAACCGTAAAAGGTACTAAAATTAAAATTTTACCCTAAAAATTCCTAAAAATCACTAAAAATCCACAATAATATTCTAAGAGTTTACAAAAAATCCAAACTTGCCAAAACCTTTTGATTAATTAAATAATGACTTTTTAATGCTAATTAAAGCCCTAAAAATCAATATTAACTATTAAAAAGTCCAAAACAAAATTTTAAAGTTTGTAAACCTCAAAAATACCCTAATTAAGCTAAAAAGTATTTTTCAAAATTTTAAAACCACTAAAAACTATTTTTAAACAATTAAAAACTACTACAATCAATTAAAACTTAAATTAATTCTAGAAAATAATTAAAAGACCCTAAAAATATTTGGAAAGTTTCAAAATTCCTAATTAAGTGTCTACAATCTAGGAAAAATATAAAAACTTTGAAAATCAGACTTTTAATTTTTAACAATAAAATAATATTAAAATATTATAAAAAAATCCAAAAATCATAAAAAAATTCTAAAAACTTGCAAACTAGCTTAATTTAACCTAAATAACTCAGAAATGAAAGTGAATTTACCTAATTACCCTTAATGGGCCTAAAAAGTGGGCTAAACCCAAAACAGATCCTTATTGGGCCAAATTTGGGCCCAATATAAAAAAGTGTCCAAATAAGCCCAAAAAGCACTACTTGACTCAAAATTTGATTTTAAACAACTTTTTCCAAAGGCCCAAAAGCTGAAAGTGTGAAATAAGCTAGCTTATACCAAACAGCTTATTCTTAATGGGCTTTTTGGCCCATTAAGCTATAAGCCAATGCCATAAGCTGAAATTAGACACAAGCTTCTTTTGTCCTAAATAAGACTTATGTGAAAAGAAATTTGAAATAAGCCCAAGGAATAAGCCTGAAAATGCAATAATCAATCTACAGAAAATGACAAAATAGTCGTTTTTAAGTTCTAGGCCACCCCAAGTGCTGATTCAAGTTTCTATAGCTTTCAAATGACTTAATTAAGCAAAGTCAACAAAGAGTTTTCAAATAAGCTGCCTCAATAAGCTGGAAAAAGCAAATAAGCACTTATGTAAAAGTCAAATTAGTTGGTTTTCTAGCAAAAAGTCAAAGTCAAAGTCCAATAAGCTCCAGTCTAGTCAAATGGGTCAAATAATGAAGATCTATCACAAAAAATAAGTTGTTGCAAGTCTGGATAAGCTAAAATAGCTTATTGATAAGCTGAGTTCAAAATAACACTAGCAGGGGCTAGTTTTGGGTTTTGAGCAGTGGAAACTTTTTCCACTGCTTGACTTGTTTGACTTTTTGTCTTTAGTGAAATTTTTTGAGATTCAGATTACACAAAGGCACCCAAATGATCTTTGGATGAAAAGGAGTCAATAACAATCAAAATATCACAAACATAATCATCCAATTGATACAGTTTAATCAATAAAGTACCAGATGTTGCACAAACATGAACAAGTAAGCAGTTTAGGTTCAAAAAGCAATTTTAGCACAAATCAGCCAGCCAAATTCAACCAAATGCATACACAAGCTATATTAAACTCAAATAAGCAAGTCTAAACAGGTTTCATGCAATGATTTAAAGAATTAAGCAAGATTCAAGCTAATGAATGTTACTGATGAACACTAACACAAGTAGTTTTTCACTTTGCTGATGTATTTGACACACAAGCCAGATTCAACACCTCAGATCTATCAAGTATTTTATATTAATGATGTTTAAACAGCTTTTATCCCTAAACATGCATAAACTCTAGGTTTTCCCAAAATTTTAGGTCAAAAACAGTCAAACTCAATAAGTTATAGCACAATCTTTGATTCAAGGTTTCAAACCACAAAACTTGCAGCAAAACACTCTCAAACAAGTGTATATCAGATATAGAGCACAAATACTAACTTCCACAAACACAATAACAAGATTCAATCACAAACAGGTAATCCCAAACACCCCTTTAACTTTTCAAAACCAAGTTTTTCAAATCAAAAGTGAGATTTAAGACCACCCAAGCCCAAATAAACACAATAACATATGAGAACAACATATTCAAGCAAGATTAAGCCACAAAATACAAAAGAACATAGGCAACACTCAAATATCACAAATATCCAAAATATTTTCAGATTTTGAGATTAAGGGTGTGTACCTCATGGATGTACATCCACACCCACGGATTTTGAGCTTATGTGCTAGCAAGAACAAGCACAAGCTTCCACAACAAAGCCTGCTAAGAATCAACAAAGTTAGAAGAACAATTATAAAATCAGAAAGATGAAAAATCCTTGATTGATGCAACTCTTGTCCTCCACACTGGATTATCCCCAAGTTATAAGCTTCACCACACCTTGATAACACAATATCAGGATGCTATGATCAGCCCTATAGCCCAAGAATTCCAAGATAGACCAAGAACTTAGCAAAATATCAAGAAATTGTGGAAAATGTGCAAACTTTTGCACACTCCTCTTTTGAAAACAGATTTTTGATTCAAGAATAATGAACAAAAAACAATAATAAACATGTTATAACAATGGCACTTGAGCTTTCTTCAACATTTCAAACACATTTCATTAATATTGAAAAGGATTTAAAGAAAAGTGAACTTAGGAAAATTCAAGAGCAAAGATAAATGAAAGACCTAATACCCTTTATATAGAGGGTGTACAATGATCCTAGAATGCATAAAAACGTAAACCCTAGTTGGGAGAATCCCTAAAATGCCCTTGTGAACTTTTGAAAACTTTGGCTTCATGTGACTGATTTTTGTAAGTTTGTGAAGGATCATGTGATGCCAGTGGTGGATATGTAATCTTGGACGTCCATTACATGCTTAAAAAATAAGCAAGCCTTTGGGGCGTTGATCTTCTGGCTCATTCTTGTTTGGACGTGAAGGGTGGGGCAGGGGAGGTAGCATGTGACAAAAGGGATGATGATGTGGCATGTTTTAAGGTTGGGTTGTGATAATAGGACCCTTAATCATTATTCTGGAAAGAATTAGCCTCTAATTCATAATAATTAAGGAATGCCTAATTGTGTTCTTGAGCTGATGAACACAAGTTTTGATCTTGTTTAAGGGTGGGTTAAGTTTAAATTGTTGTTAAGGCGCCAAGGTTAATATATTAATTAACCCGGGTGAGTGGAAGGCTGAGGTGGAGGAAAGGTGAAGTGTGATTGGCTATGGTGAGTGAGTGGGGCACGTGTCATGTTGTCACTGGCCTAGGTAAGTATGGCTGTCTGCCCCTTTTGGTCCCTTAAATCCTTTCTTCCTTTCACTTTGTAAATAATCACAATAAACCGAATTCCCTTTGTAATTAAACTTTCATTTTTCACACTTTTGCCCCAAAAACTTTTGTAAAATGATTTCAGGGGTATTTCTTGCCAATTTTGGATTCTTGAAGGGCTGATTTGGTAATTTCTTCAATGGTAATGGTCTTGACTTGTATGATTGGCATTTTGGAGGACTGAAATTGCCAAGTCTTGTTTGATGAGGGACCATTCTTGCCAAATGTTGAAAGTTAAGGGTCCTTTTTGTAATTTTGGGATTTTCAAAGGACCAAACTTGTAATTTCTTGTACTTTGAAGGACTTCATGATATATTTGAGTTTTTGGAGGATAATGGTTGACAATTTAACTTTGTTGAGGGGCTAAACTTGCCAATTCTTCAAAGTAGAGGGCCCTTTTTGTAATTTTGACAAACTTTAGGGACCAAACTTGTAATTATGAAGATACAAGGGTATAAAGTGTCAATTCTTCCATATTGGAGGACCCTTCTTCATAATTCTTCAAATCTTCAAGGGTTTATCTTGGGAAAGTCTTCATTAGGGCTTGGTTCATTGTGCGGCTTTGTTTCCCGTGTTCGTTTTTGCATGATTCTTGTAATCTTTTATCATTTTCTCAATATCCGTACCTAAAATACACAAGCAACAAACACAAGCATATATATGGGCATTTTGATGATATTTAATGCATTTTAAGCCCTATTTGGACGATGAGACTATGTATAAAAGCAGTCTCATAACTCCCCCATACTAAACCATTGTCGTGCCCTCACGCAATGCTAGAATAAAGTATCGTAGCATCTCCAAAATTCATTTTTATTCACTTTATTGAATGATAAACTAGCTACACTACTACTATTGCTACTACTACTTGCGTTTTAGACATAATGTATGATTTTCATCGCAAAATGGGACGTTTAGGTTCATAGAATAAGAACACGTGAATGCTTCGTTAGAAATAATTTCATCGTCCTCGATTTTCACCCCAATTCCATGCCAAGCGTGCAACGAGATCATTGTCATTATAAGTTAGTAATGCTAACACTACTCATATGCCCTAATTACGTACTTATCCTCCCATTATTCCTAAGTTGTATCTCTTATATTTTATATTGTCTTGAATGTTTCACGAGGATACATTGTTTGACTTATGCGATAATAGAGATTTAGGTCTAAAAATAGAGTCCTAACGGTGTAACTAAGACCATCAAATCAATAACCCCTCGTGCGATCATAAGCGATCGTGGAACCCATTTTTGTAACGACCAATTCGAAAGGGTCCTAAGGAAATATGGGGTTACACATCGGCTTTCTACGGCTTATCACCCACAAACGAGTGGGCAAGTCGAGGTTTCAAACCGAGCTTTGAAGAGGATCTTGGAGAGATCCATTGGGGAAAACCGACAATCATGGTCGTTACAAAAATGGGTTCCACGATCGCTTATGATCACACGAGCATCATTGGTGGGAAAAGCCTTAGCTTCCACCCACTTAGATAGGTAGTCAACCGCAACGAGGATGTACTTATTACCACGAGATGATGGGAATGGCCCATAAAGTCTATACCCTAAACGTCAAAGATCTCACACACTTGGATGATGTTTTGTGGCATTTCATCTTTTTGTGAGGCTTTTCCTTGTCGTTGGCATGAATCACATGACTTCACAAGATCTTGTGCATCTCGGTAAATAGTAGGCCAAAAGAAGCCGACATCAAACACCTTCTTAGCCGTGAGATTAGCACCGTGGTGACCACCCGTGGGTCCCTCATGGCAAGCTCTAAGGATGTTAGAAGCTTCGGTGCCAAATACACAACGTCGGATGATTTGATTCGCACAAGTTCGAAACAAGTAAGGGTCGTTCCAAAAGTAGAACTTGACGTCACGAAAGAATTTTCGTTTCTCTTGAGTCGACATACCCTTAATGAAGAAGTTGCCCGCATGGTAGTTTGTAAAGTCCGCAAACCATGGGGTGGAAGAATCAAGCTTAGAATTCACTACACCAAGTGTATCGAGCGGAAATGTTTCGGTGATTTCCTTGGGCTCGTAAACACTTTGGTGAGGATCTTCCAAACGAGAAAGATGATCGGCCGCTAGATTCTCGGCTCCTTTTTTGTCAACAATTTTGTGGTCAAATTCTTGAAGGAGGAGAATCCAACGAAGCAATCTAGGCTTAGCATCTTGCTTTGCCATGAGATACTTGATAGCCGAATGATCCGTATACACTATGCATTTAGCCAAGACGAGATAAGGTCGAAATTTCTCAAATGCATACACCACGGCAAGGAACTCCTTCTCCGTTGTAGTGTATTTTAGTTGAGCCTCGGTCATCGTCTTGCTAGCATAGTGAATAGGCAAGAAATGCTTATCATGACGTTGCCCCAATACGGCCCCAATAGCGTAATCACTAGCATCACACATGAGCTTAAAGGGGAGGTTCCAATTGGGAGCAACAAGAATGGGAGCCTCGGTAAGTTTCCTCTTAAGGATTTCAAAGGCTCGTACACAATCTTCGTCAAAGACAAAACATGCCTCTTTTTCAAGAAGATGTGTAATGGGTCGAGAAATCTTTGAAAAATCCTTGATGAATCGACGATAAAAGCCCGCGTGGCCTAGGAAACTCCTAACTCCCTTAAGGGTTTTGGGATGAGGTAATTCGGCGATGACGTCTACCTTAGCTTGATCTACCTCAATCCCCGCTTTCGAGACCTTGTGCCCTAAGACGATTCCACTCATAACCATAAAATGACACTTTTCCCAATTGAGCACAAGGTTGGTTTCCTCACAACGTTTCAACATTCTCTCAAGATTTGACAAACACGAAGTGAACGAATTACCAAACACGGAAAAGTCATCCATAAAGACTTCCATCGTCTTCTCGATCATGTCATGAAAAATAGCCATCATGCACCTTTGAAAGGTTCCCGGCGCATTGCAAAGTCCGAATGGCATTCTACGATAGGCAAGCGTTCCATATGGACACGTAAACGTAGTTTTTTCTTGATCACGAGGATCGATGGGAATTTGGAAGTAACCGGAAAAACCATCCAAAAAGCAATAGAAATCATTTCCCACAAGACGCTCCAACATTTGGTCCATGAAGGGCAAGGGAAAATGGTCTTTTCGAGTGGCTTCATTCAACTTACGATAGTCAATGCACACTCTCCATCCGGTCACGAGTCTAGTGGGAATCAACTCGTTGGCATCGTTTGGCACAAGGGTCATTCCTCCCTTCTTAGGGACACAATGAATAGGACTCACCCAAGGGCTATCGGAAATAGGGTATATCATTCCCACGTCAAGGAGTTTAAGGACTTCCTTTTTGATGACGTCATGAATTTTGGGGTTCACCCTCCTTTGACATTGGATCGCGGGCTTGTAATCCTCCTCCATTAAGATTTTGTGGGTACAAAATTTGGGATCGATTCCCTTAATGTCGGATAACTTCCACGCAATTGCCCCCTTGTGATCCTTTAGAACATCGACAAGTGCGGTTTTTTCATCATTCGAAAGTTCCTTCGCAATAATAACCGGCAACTTGTCGCCCTCCTCCAAATAGACATATCGAAATGAGGAGGTAAATCTTTCAACTCGAGGATAGGTGGTTCCTCAAGTGAAGATTTGGGCTTGATACTCATAACCTCCTCGGGTGGAGGAAATGGGAAATCGTTAAGAAAATCCTTGATAATAGAGAAGTCCTCATCGTTGTCGAGGTCTTCGTTACAAGTACGTGGAACATCGAATTCTTCCAACGTAAAACCACCACCTTAAAATGGAGTGAAGGTTGGTGTCGAATTATCAAGAATTAGATCTAACATAGTGGGATTGCCACTAGTTTCTTCATCATCAAAACCTAGAACTTCTTGTGAAAAATCCTCGCAAACCACGTCAATCATATCAACAAGGTTTATGGTTGCAACGGAATAAACATGAGAAATTTGAGAGTTTTGAGTTGCGTTTATAACAAGTTCCTCGTCGTTGAAACGTAAGGTGATCTTTCTAGCATGAACATCGATCAAAGCCATAGACGTATCTAAAAACGAACGACCTAAAATGAGAGGAACTTGAGGATCCTTGGGGATATCAACAACGATAAAGTCTACGGGATAGTAGAACTTCCCCACTTTCAAAAAAACGTCTTCCGCCAAACCACATGCGGGAATCGTGGAATGGTCGGCCAACTCGATAGACATTAGTGAAGGAGTAAGATTAGGAAGATTGAGCGACTTGAAGATTGCAAGTGGCATCAAATTAATGCTAGCACCAAGATCGGCCAAGGCGAAGCATTCGTCCATATCTTGGATTGCACAAGGGATCAAAAATTTACCGGGATCACCGACTTTTTGAGGTATGCGATTAAGATAAACCGACGAACAACTAGACAATTGGTGCAATTTCTCCTTGTTGTTCAACATACTCTTAAAGTTAGCGGCAAATCGAGGCATCATGACCAAGGCATCCGCGAAACTCACATTAAAGTGCAAATCACGAAACATTTTCATAAAAAGCTCAAATTGATAGTTGTCGCACTCTTGACGTTTCTCCTTCCTAAGTCTCGATGGATAGGGCAAAGGTGGTGTGGGTTGAGGCATAGTAGGCATAGCCTTTGGAATCTCGGGTTCCAATGTTGGTAAAGGGTCAACTGTGACAACCGTGGTTTTGGGTTTGTCACTTGGTCTTACTTTTAGGTTATTTTATGTGTGCTTACTTGATTTTTGTGCTTACGTGTTTATTTTGTGTGAACGAGGTTGGTGTGATTATCGTTTATGAGTATAGAATACTCATAAGTAAATCGAGGAACGGTTAATTCATGTTCATGAGATCACAATTAGTGACTATGAAATGAAATGGTGATATTTTGGTGGTTACGTATACGTATAAGTATTATAGTAATAGTGTATTTTTTTTAGGATTTACGGTTTAGCATTTAGAGGTCTCGAATGAGGTAATTAGTCAAATGAATATTTTTCGGGATGGTTTTAAGTCATTTAGGACTTACTTGTAAAGTTTATTTAAAAATTTGAGATTTTTTTAAAAGTGTATATTTTACGTCTTTTACGGTAAAACGCGTAAATTTGACTAGTTTTACGGTTTTGAGGTTTTGGGAGTTTAAGGAGCTGAAATAAATTAAGGGAAATTAAGGTAATATTAATAAGATATTAATTAACAATAAAAAGAAAAAAAATAAAGAAAAAAACGAAATTAGGGGTGTTTGGGTCGGTTTAGAAGAGAAAAAAAGGGAAAAATTAAAAGATTTATGGTAAGTGGTAATTGGGTTGGACAAGGATTGTTTTGGCTATATAAGGAACCCCCAACACTAAATCAAACGCATTTTTTTTCTTTCCCTGGAGTTATAGTCGACTAAAAGAAGAGGAGAATTAGGGTTCTTCATAAAAATTGGGTTTTTTTCATCTTCCATTGAATTAAAGGTAAAAACCTTCATTAACCTTTTTGATTTAATTGTTTGTGTTTAGTTAATCATTCTTATGATGGATTAGGGTTAGGGTTTTTATAAAATCAGTAAAATAATGATGTGATAATCATAATATGATGATCATATAATCTAGGGCTTGTATTAGATGGGGTTATGGGTTATTAATTTGTTCAATTTGTTTAAACCCGTTTTTAAAAACTGGGCAGATTTTTGAGTAAATTGTGTTGATCATATCGGGAGTTCTATAAACTCTTATTTTACGATCCAAGTATCCCTGGAGAGGTATTTGAAGTGGCTTTCCAATGAAATAAACGAGAACTAAATTGGAGATCGGGAAGAGGGTCAAAAACAGGTTACAACAGTCGGAGGACAAAACAGTTTTGAATTCAGCCTGTTTTCTTTTTAAGTTTTGGGTCGTTTGGGGTACCTAGGGTTGCATTGGGATCTTCTCACGAACGTGAGAGATGGTTTATATATTGTAGTAAGTATCTACACTTGGGATAAGGTTGTGGTTTAGGGTAAGACCCCTTAATGGTAACAAACCTTTAGTACGTTTAAAATCACGAAATCTTGAATGACAAAAGTAGATATATGTATATCGGGGCCTTAACAGTAGCTTTAAGGTTAGGTCACGTGGGAGGTGTTAGCCAACATAAGTAAAGGTATGAATATTCCTTTTAGAGAAACCATGGGTATGTTTAAGTGGATGTTTGGCTTAAAGTTTTGAGACCTAAAAACTGGGACTGTTTTGGGTAAAATATGAACGGGTTAGTTATTAAACTTAACCAAGTTAAGGACTTGTTAAGGAAGGGTAATGGGGTGATTAGAGTTTAACAATGAGGTAATTATACGGGAATATACTAGATGTCCATCATAGGTTGATGAGCCATCTTAGTGATTGGTTCGTGTATTAATTGCGTGTTTTTGGTTTGTTAGTTTGTTGCTAGTGCAAGGACTTGTGAAGAAGCTATCAGGTGAGTTTCATAGTCCCATGTTTACTATTGTTTTTGACTTCCAGATGGGATGGAAGAGACACTGTGTTGAATTATTTTCTAAATTAATGTTGTGAATGTTTTAAGGTTTGAGATGGACTTGTGTGTACATTTATGTGATTAACTGATATGTGATTCTTGTTTGTGTGTGATCTGGATTGGAAAGGTACATAGGTGTATGGGCGCCTATGGGACCTATGGTTAATGATAAGGCGTGATGCTTTGGAAATTGTGATTGTTGGTAAGGCGTGATGCCTTGGAAATTGTGATTGTTGGTAAGGCGTGATGCCTTGGAAATTGTGATTGTTGGTAAGGCGTGATGCCTTGGAAATTGTGATTGTTGGTAAGGCGTGATGCCTTGGAAATTGTGATTGTTGGTAAGGCGTGATGACTTGGAATTGTAATGATTGATTGAACTTGAATGCTAGTTGTTAGTACATGATTGTAGCGCATTGTCCATATGTTTATTGGTACATATCTACGACCACTTCATCATATTGGCTAAATGTGGTACAAAAATATTGCTATTTACACTTACTTGATAGTAAGGATATAGACAAGCTTGATCTATATACATAAGTTGAGAACCAACTTATTATCGATAATAAGGTGATTCCAAGTTATTGGGAGCTGACTATAATCCTCGTTTCTCTTCCTAGTCTTTATTTGTTCTTTTAATAAGTGATACTGTGGCACACATATATTTGTTTGGTTATGTTATTTGTTTGTCTTGGGTAAGCGGTAGGACTGTTACCTACTTACCTAGACTCCTGAGTCAGATGAGATATTGTCATGACTTTGTGTCTCCATTTTATGAAATTTCTTATTTCATATATTTATCTCTATAGACACGCCATGTTGTGATGATATCCATACGTCGCGCCCCATATTCCGCCATGGTGGGTGTGACATCAACCGTAGGTGTGGTATGAGCGGTACTTCGTGGGATTGGGACATGCTACTTTTGGACCACCACCTCGGGTTCTTCCTCAATTGCTTCCTCCGTAGGAGCAATTGGTTGAGGAGTCGGTTCCGTGAGTGTCTTACCACTACGTGTGGTAATCACTTTCATCTCACCCTTAGGGTTGGATACGGTGTTGCTAGGAAGACCACTCGAAGACGGTTTACACATTATTGCCTCAAACATAGACGAGATTTTATCTTCAAACACGGATTGCCTTTTCTCGGCTTTAATCATTTCTTGTTTAATCTCATGTTGCCCTTGTTCCATTTTTTTGTTGGTTTTGTTGTAACCTAGTGACATTTCCTTCCATCTTGTTGGTGTGGATCTTAAGTTCATTAGCTAACTCATTTTTCAACTCTTTCTTCAAGTCGTTCTTAAACTCGGATCTTAGGCTAATGATTTCTCTTTGAATATTGTCAAACCTAGCATCATTCCCATTAGCGTATTCAACAAATTCATTTGGAAGATCTTTCAATGTTTGCAAACCTTTGTTGTTGTTTTGAAAATCATTTTGATTCTTGTTTGAAACTTGATTATTAGCCCCTTGATTCCCATAGTTTCCCTTGTTGTAATTGTTTTTGAAACCAACTTGATTGTTGCGATAGTTGTTGTTAGCATTTTGATTTGAACCAAAACCCGGTGGAGTCAATTGATTAGAGCGGGAAACTTGACCGTTTTGGTTGTAATTTCCCGTGGCCGCGAAGGCACTTGAAGTGTTACCACCGTTGGTAATGCACTCGGAGAAATCATGACCTCCACCACAATACATGCACGAAACCTCAACCGCTTTAGCCGTAGCGGGAGCACTTGGTTCACCAAATTTAAACTCAATCAAAAGTCCTTTTAGCTTATCAAAAATCTTGTTTTCCAAGTTCGCCTCAATTTGGCAAGCATCGATGGTAATAGACAAAGAAGGTGAAGCCGAAGACGAAGCCTTACGAACACTAGACGTGCTACGAGGACTATACACCTTAGATCTATTCTCAATTATCACCAAAGATTCCTCAACCGTTTTACACAAAAAATTACCACCCGCGGTGGCATTCAAATAATCCCTTTCATGATCATTAAGTCCATTGTAAAACGTGTCAATTTGATGCAAGTCGGAAAAACCATGATGAGGACATTCATGTAACATCTCCTTAAACCTATTCCAAGCCGTTGAAAAACTTTCATTAAACTCTTGTGAAAATTTTGAAATCTTGTTTTTCAAGTGCGTAGTCTTAGAGGGCGGAAAAAATTGGTTCACAAACTTAGACACGAGATCCTTCCACGTCAATATAGAATTGGGTGGATCTTTCTCTAACCAAATTTTAGCGGGCCCCGCTAAGGAATACGGAAAAAGCATCATCTTAATCGAGTCATCCGAGACATCCTTAAACTTGCAAGTGGCGGTAAGACGATTGAATTGGCGGATATGGTTGTGTGGATTGTCCTTCTCATCACCACGGAATTTGTTGTTTTGGATCATCGACAACAAACCCGTTTTCACCTCAAAATTCTCCGCAAGGATAGCGGGAATCACAATAGCCTCTCCATAACCCTCGGTGGGTGCTTGAAGTAACTCCATCATAGTTCAATTCGCCATGGTTGGTGCTTCTCTTACAATGGGTTCGTCAATAGGAGACTCCTCACTAGAAAGATTGGGAGTGGGAGTTTTGTTCTTTCGTTTACGTGCACGTCTTGCTTGATTACGAGTTAGCATAAACGTCACGTACAACGAGGAGACGAGCAAAGAAGATTCTTTTTGGTGTTTTGTATTTTTCAATTTTTTTGTGGTTTTTGATTGTATTAACCTTTTTGGATTTTGGTAAATGTATTAGTAGACACAAATCTACAAATCTCCTCCTTAATCAAATCTCTCGATTAAAGAAGCCTCAAGGAATGAAAACGATCACGTGAAGTGAACGCCTTCGATGACTTTAGAACGTTGGTGGAACACCAAAATGTTCAAGAGGGTTTAATCAATGGAAACCAAGAAAATATATATGATACTTAGTAATACTTTGGGCGGCAAAACCCTCGATTAGCTCTCAAAATCAAATACTCACAAGCAAGCGGGGAAACGAGGCGGCGCGAAGCACTTAAGAGCCTTTTTTCTTAGGATATATTTTATAATATCCGCCTTATAACCACCTTATAGTTTGTATTTTTCAAGATTGAGCTTCACGAAAGTATTTATCTGTTTTTGCCTTTTTCTTTGGTTTGAGATTCGAATACAATGATTGGGTAATGACCTCCCAAGTCAAGGTTGTGATTTCACACGTATTTGGAGTACTTGTGAATTTATTGTTCTACGTATACAAAATAGTAATAGTATTCACACAAAAATCGAAAACCGATAATACGTATTAGTAGAGTGCTACTAATACCAATACTATTTTGGTTAGTATATAAAAACAACAATTCCAAATCAAAACACAACACGCCTCCCCGGCAGCGGCGCCAAAATTGATGTAGTGGTTTTACTACTCTTTAGGAAAAGAGAGCAAAAGTGGCAAGTATTAAGTACGACGATTTAGGAAAACCGTGTACAAATGACCCAAAGTGGGGAATCGTTCTCAAGGAGGCTTAGTGTGTGTGTGATGAAATGATTATCTTTGTGATTATATTTGTGAGAAAGAAAAATAGAAATGAGGTAAGAAGAGAATGACGGCTACGATGTTGAATTAAACTAAGATGAAAAAGGTGTACACGTAAAACCGTAAAAAGTACTAAAATTAAAATTTTACCCTAAAAATTCCTAAAAATCACTAAAAATCCACAATAATATTCTAAGAGTTTACAAAAAATCCAAACTTGCCAAAACCTTTTAATTAATTAAATAATGACTTTTTAATGCTAATTAAAGCCCTAAAAATCAATATTAACTATTAAAAAGTCCAAAACAAGATCTTAAAGTTTGTAAACCTCAAAAATACCCTAATTAAGCTAAAAAGTATTTTTCAAAGTTTTAAAACCACTAAAAACTATTTTTAAACAATTAAAAACTACTAAAATCAATTAAAACTTAAATTAATTCTAGAAAATAATTAAAAGACCCTAAAAATATTTGGAAAGTTTCAAAATTCCTAATTAAGTGTCTACAATCTAGTAAAAATATAAAAACTTAGAAAATTAGACTTTTAATTTTTAACAATAAAATAATATTAAAATATTATAAAAAATCTAAAAATCATAAAAAATTCTAAAAACTTGCAAACTAGCTTAATTTAACCTAAATAACTCAGAAATGAAAGTGAATTTACCTAATTACCCTTAATGGGCCTAAAAAGTGGGCTAAACCCAAAACAGATCCTTATTGGGCCAAATTTGGGCCCAATATAAAAAAGTGTCCAAAATAAGCCCAAAAAGCACTACTTGACTCAAAATTTGATTTTAAACAACTTTTTCCAAAGGCCCAAAAGCTGAAAATGTGAAATAAGCTAGCTTATACCAAACAGCTTATTCTTAATGGGCTTTTTGGCCCATTAAGCTATAAGCCAATGACATAAGCTGAAATTAGACACACAAGCTTCTTTTGTCCTAAATAAGACTTCTGTAAAAAGAAATTTGAAATAAGCCCAAGGAATAAGCCTGAAAATGCAATAAGCAATCTATAGAAAACGACAAAATAGTCGTTTTTTAGTTCTAGGCAACCCCAAGTGCTGATTCAAGTTTCTATAGCTTTCAAATGACTTAATTAAGCAAAATCAACAAAGAGTTTTCAAATAAGCTTCCTCAATAAGCTGGAAAAAGCAAATAAGCACTTATGTAAAAGTCAAATAAGTTGGTTTTCTAGAAAAAAGTCAAAGTCAAAGTCCAATAAGCTCCAGTCTAGTCAAATGGGTCAAATAATGAAGATCTATCACAAAACATAAGTTTTTGCAAGTCTGGATAAGCTAAAATAGCTTATTGATAAGCTGAGTTCAAAATAACACTAGCAGGGGCTAGTTTTGGGTGTTGAGCAGTGGAAACTTTTTCCACTGCTTGACTTGTTTGACTTTTTGTCTTTAGTGAAATTTTTTGAGATTCAGATTACACAAAGGCACCCAAATGATCTTTGGATGAAAAGGAGTCAATAACAATCAAAATATCACAAACACAATCACCCAATTGATACAGTTTAATCAATAAAGTACCAGATGTTGCACAAACATGAACAAGTAAGCAGTTTAGGTTCAAAAAGCAATTTTAGCACAAATCAGCCAGCCAAATTCAACCAAATGCATACACAAGCTATATTAAACTCAAATAAGCAAGTCTAAACAGGTTTCATGCAATGATTTAATGAATTAAGCAAGATTCAAGCTAATGAATGTTACTGATGAACACTAACAGAAGCAGTTTTTCACTTTGCTGATGTATTTGACGCACAAGCTAGATTCAACACCTCAGATCAATCAAGTATGTTATATTAATGAAGTTTAAACAGCTTTTATCCCTAAACAAGCATAAACTCTAGGTTTTCCCAAAATTTTAGGTTAAAAACAGTCAAACTCAATAAGTTATAGCACAATCTTTGATTCAAGGTTTCAAACCACAAAACTTGCAGCAAAACACTCTCAAACAAGTGTATATCAGATATAGAGCACAAATACTAACTTCCACAAACACAATAACAAGATTCAATCACAAATAGGTAATCTCAAACACCCCTTTAACTTTTCAAAACCAAGTTTTTCAAATCAAAAGTGAGATTTAAGACCACCCAAGCCCAAATAAACACAATAACAGATGAGAACAACATATTCAAGCAAGATTAAGCCACAAAATACACAAGAACATAGGCAACACTCAAATATCACAAATATCCAAAATATTTTCAGATTTTGAGATTAAGGGTGTGTACCTCATGGATGTACATCCACACCCACGGATTTTGAGCTTATGTGCTAGCAAGAACAAGCACAAGCTTCCACAACAAAGCCTGCTAAGAATCAACAAAGTTAGAAGCACAATTATAAAACCAGAAAGATGAAAAATCCTTGATTGATGCAACTCTTGTCCTCGACACTTGATTATCCCCAAGTTATAAGCTTCACCACACCTTGATAACACAATATCAGGATGCTATGATCAGCCCTATAGCCCAAGAATTCCTAGATAGACCAAGAACTTAGCAAAATATCAAGAAATTGTGGAAAATGTGCAAACTTTTGCACACTCCTCTTTTGAAAACGGATTTTTGATTCAAGAATAATGAACAAAGAACAATAATAAACAAGTTATAACAATGGCACTTGAGCTTTCTTCAACATTTCAAACACATTTCATTAATATTGAAAAGGATTTACAGAAAAGTGAACTTAGGAAAATTCAAGAGCAAAGATAAATAAAAGACCTAATACCCTTTATATAGAGGGTGTACAATGATCCAAGAATGCATAAAAACGTAAACCCTAGTTGGGAGAATCCCTGAAATGCTCTTGTGAACTTTTGAAAACTTTGGCTTCATGTGACTGATTTTTGTAAGTTTGTGAAGGATCATGTGATGCCAGTGGTGGATATGTAATCTTGGACGTCCATTACATGCTTAGAAAATAAGCAAGTGATATGAGTGTATTTACTCATATCATTTGTATCTTAAAACAATGAAATTATGCATGAAATATATCAAAAATGCCTTGTATATGCTTGTTTCTTGTTTGAATGTGTGTAGGTACCAAGTTCGCGAAAACCGGCAATTATCGACACGAGTTTGAGGAAAAAGATCAATGAAGCCAAAATCGAGCTCGACTTGAGTGGATTTAATAATTATGCAAGTTTATGGGCCAAGTGGGACCCACAAATGCTTATTGGGCCTGGAAGCTTAGTATTGGATAATCAATGGATTGCTAATTGGGCCTTAAAGCCCAAACTAAGGGAATGATTATTACACGGATGGAATGTTATTTAGCTAAGGCCCAATTTGCTAGGAATAAAAGTGATAAGGGCTCAAGCCCATGGCGAATTAAGTTACAAGTAAATGGGCCTGTTTAGGGTTTACTTCAAACGTGTATTTAACATGTTACCCATTCACTTTTTCTCTCAAACACATAAACTTTCACGTTCCATTCACCAATTCATTTATTCCACTCATTTTTGTCACACGTCACACACACCATTAATAAATAAACCGTCCATTCCCATTCACACATTATCTCTCACAATAAATAAAACATTCGATACATTCTATGTGAAATCTATTTCACTTTCATTTCTCACCTTCACCCCAAAACAATAAACCTGTAACTTATTACTATTCACCAAACCCTAGATCAATGAAAAGTTAATTAATTTTGGGGCTTTTACTCACACATGTGATTCAAGTGTGTGGGAAATAAAAGCCCTAATTTTAAGAAAGAGAGTATGAGGAAGAGAAGAGATACGTGGCGATTTATCATTAGCTTTGACACCTCAATCTTCACAGTCAACCAATCAAGAGCCTTCAAAGAAGCACAACTAGCACACACAGATGCCACGTTGGCAATCCGTGTGCTAGTAGTGTTATATCCACCATCCGATCAATCAAAGAGAGAGAAAATAAAGATCAAGGGCTGAAAATACAATGGAATATGCTCAAAGAGATTCAAATATCCTCCTCAGCAAGCCCTTGGGAAGGATATAAAAACCCCCAATTTACTTGTAAAAAAATCATCCTTTCTTTTCTTTAAAGTTATTCTGCAAAAATAGGTTTAGGGTTAATTTGTATTTCGTTTGATTAAATATTGTAATATTTCTGAAATTAATGAAAGTTTATTCGTTTTAATTTTAATTCGTGTCTCAATTATTTACTTTTCCTACTTTAAATTGATATATGAATTAAATCTATTAACTATTTTTCAATGATACTGTTTGAGATGTTAAAGATAAGCTAATTGATAGCTTAGTTTTAATATCATAAGTAAAAGATTTGGATCCACACTTATCCCCACTGGATAAGTGAAAGAAATAGATGCTGCTGGTTCGAATCATAATGGAGTTATGATTTTAGTGATGGTGGTAACGGTGATGGTGGTTTCACTCTCGGTTCATTAGGTTGCTCAGCGCAAACCTACTGCTCAACGGAAATCTCAAAAAGGTGCATTTTACTTTTAAATTTTTATGATATTTAGTTTATTAAAATTTGATGTTTAAATGGTTTAATGTTTAGGTTATATACATGTTATGAATCTGCTTCTTTTATGTTTCTGTGATGTTGATTTTATGATGTTATATGATATTACGTTTGAATGTTAATGATATTGTATGCTAATAATATTGAATGCTGTTGGACTGCCATGGATTACGTTTACTGATGAGTTAAAGTTAACTGGAATCGTTTGAGGATTGATTTTGTTTAAAGGTTGTCAGTTTTAACTGATAAGCTTACTACTAAGAGTTATATTAGGACATTATTTTGTTACTTCTTGTTTTTCTGCATTGTTTGTTTAATCAGAGTTCACTCTTTTGTTAGTTTAAGAATTTTTGAGTAATTTTAGCAGCTCTCATTAAATTTGATTTACTGATATAAACTTTGGTAGCTGAATATTGCTTCTTAGTCATACTGTTTTGAAGAAATTGGTTAAATTTAACATTACTGATTTGATCATTTGATTGTTTAAATTCGTTGAGTAGCCTAACTGAATTGTGATATAATATTAGCTTGAATCTGGATGATTGAATTTGCGTGAGGATTCTTGTTACTGATTTGTAAGCTGGTTTATTCTTTGTGGTTTATTTCATAAATGTTCTTGTTGTTTAAATCGTTCAAGCATTCAGCTTATTAGATTCCAACGATCTGATAAGCTCAAAAGCTGTTACCTAGCAGCTTAAAGCAAATAAGCTTTCCAAAAGTCACTTCCTGTGACTCTTTTTATTAATCTGTCAAAAGGAATTAAATCCAAAAAAATTTGTCACTAATGGGTTTCGACCTCGAGACCTCTTGTTTGTATGCCTAGCGTGTCAGCTAGCTGGACTGCAAGCTGTTTTGATTTTTATATCAGAAGATTGGATTAATATAGTGATATCAATTGTGGCTGTTTTTTGCATTTCTAATAGGATTTAAATCAGGGTTACGTTTTTTTATATAATCTTTTAAATATTGTTTTAATTAAATAAAATCTTAGTTTAAATAAAATAAATAATAAATATAATATTATAAATAAAAAAATAATAAAAAAATGTTTTTATTAAATTTAAATAGTTTAATTAGTTTAATTTTTAATTAACTAGATTTTTATAAAACTAGATTTAATTAAAAATAGTTTTTAATTAGATTTGTTTTAAAGTATTTTTTATAAAGTAAATTTGTTTTAAAAAGTTTAATTAGACTTTTGAAATAGATTAAAAGTTATCTTTATTAAATACATTATATTTTAAGTAATTAATTGTGTGTAGATTTTTAATTATAGCGGGGTAAACGATTCATGCACTTTAGGATATTGTTAAATAGTTTAAAATTGGTAGATTTAATTTGAGTTTAAAAACCAAAAACCAATTCAAATCGATTGTCCAAATCAAAGCAAAACGTCTCAAATTCATAAGATCTTCGTGAACAACGAACTTGATTCACTCACGTGTTTAATTGAATTCGTCATTGGTATTATTAGTCTATTACTTTTTCCTAAAGGTAATTTTCTAATTTACCCTATAACGTAATATCAAATTATCACATATACTATCACGATCACATCAAAAATTTTGGCGCCGCTGCCGGGGATCTTTTGTACGATTCGTCTTTGTGGAGATTTGTTGATCGTTGATTTGAAGACCCTTTCCGTCCTCGGAAAGTTTGTTATTTTTCTATTATATAGTATGTATCGGTTTTCTCGTTTTTTGTGAATAATATATTGTATTACGTAGAACAATAATTTTACATACTTATCAAATAAGGCCTTAGTTGGGATTTCATCACCTAGCTATTGTAGTCGAATCCAAAACAAAAATAAAAGAAAAAATAGATAAATACTAATAAGAAGTTTGAACTCGATTTATACAAACTATAAGGTGGGTATAAGGCGACGTGCTATAAAAGGCCGTCTAAGAAAAAAGGTTTTTAAGTGCTTTGTGCCACCTCGTTTCCCCGCTTGCTTGTGCGTATATTGAGAGGGACGACCTATTATTGGTTTTCCGACTCAAGTAGTAATAAAACTTATTTTTGTTGTTTACTTATTGAACCTCGAGACGTTTAGGTTTTCACCTATCGTTTCAAAGTCGACCGAGGGTAATTTACTTCCATAGTAGTTATCCTTATTCCTTGTTTTTTATCGATCATTTTTTATTGAGCAATACCAAAAAAGAAAATACCAAAAATAATCTTCTTCTTGTCTAATTTCTTTTCTTCAATCCTCTAAATTCTCGTCTTTGTAGTGTATGCAATTACGTTCTTCTCGTCTTGTGATTGATTTTAATAGGCTTGAAAACATTCCTCGTAGAAATAGAAATCATCAACAACGAATAGTGGAACCCGAGCTTCCACCTATTGTTGTCTAGATGGCCGATAACCGAACAATGGACGAATTTCTCCGTGCACCCACTGAAGGGTATGGGGAAGCAATCGTTGTGTCGACTATTTTGGCGGATCATTTTGAGATTAAGACTGGTCTTTTATCGCTCATTCGTGCCGACTAGTTTCGTGGCAATGAGACCGATAGCCCGCATTCTCACATTCGGAATTTTAATCGAATTACCTCGACTCTCAAGTTTAGAGATGTGCCGAATGACGTGATTAAGCTCATGCTTTTTCCGTACTCGCTCGAGGGTAATGCTAAGCTTTGGTATGAGAAAGAACTACCGGGTTTGATCTTAACATGGGATGATTTAGTGTCTAAGTTCATGAATTATTTCTTTCCACCATCTAAGACAACACATTTTAAGAATGAGATCACTAGATTTGAACAAAAAGTGCATGAATCATTTGGGGTTGCATGGGAAAGATTTAAAGATTTGTTGAGACAATGTCCACACCCCGGTTTCTCGGAGTTGCATCAAATAAATACTTTTTATAATGGGCTAAATATGATTGAACAAAATTCTTTAAATGCCGCCGCGGGTGGTAATCTTTTAAGAAAAACTCCAAGAGACGCGTGGAGAATAATTGACGATAAGTCTAGAGCACAATATTCACGAAACACACTAGTTGTTTCCAATGTGAATCCCGAGATTACTAGATTGGACTCTAATATTGATAGTGGTTTTGCGACTTTGTTGAGTGAGATTAGGAAGAATCGTCATGGATCCATTAATATGGTTGAGAATGTTTGTGTATCGTGTGGTGGAGCACATCCTAATTATGCTTGTTTAAACACGGGGTTTGATCAAGCTAATGCTTTTTCCGCGACGGGAACTTATGGCTCCAACGGTCAAGTTCCTCGTCAAAATCATGTTGCTCCACCGGGTTTTCCACCGGTTCAAAATAGGTACAACAATGGGAATAATTTTAACCGTGGTAACCAAGGGAATTATAATCAAGGAAATGGGTTTAATGCTAATCAAAACAATCAAGGTTTTCAAGGGAATAATCAAAATGATTTGTCAAGCTACATGAAAACGAATGAGGCAAATTTAAAAGCTTTTCAAAACAACATTCAAGGACAAATGGCAACTTTGAAAAATGAGTTTCAAAATACGATTAAAGGGCAAAACAATAAGATTGAACTTAATCAACAAAGAATTGAACAAAGATTTGAGCAAATGTTTGAGTAAAGTCAAAATCGTATGCAACAAAGTATGGAACAAGGTCAAAATAAATTGATTTCGATGTTTGAATCGTTTATGACCAAACCTTCCTCATCTTCGGGTGGTTTACCTGGCAACACCATTCCAAACCCGAAGGGTGAGATGAAAGCTATAACCACACATAGTGAGAAAGCTTTAGACGGACCTTTGCTTCCACGTGTGAGTACCTCTCTGGTGAGGGAAGTGGAGCAAGAACCCGAGGTGGTTAAAGAAAAGGAAATTCCTATTCCACCAAAGGTAGACCAATTGCCTATTCCGGAACCCGAGCTTCCGAAGACTAAACCCACACTACCCTACCCTTCGAGACTTACCAAAGAAAAGCTCCGCGAAAAGACCAATGCTCAAGTTTCTACGTTTCTTGATGTGTTTAAGAAAATGTATATTAATCTTAGTTTCGCGGATGCATTGCTTAGCATGCCTAAGTTTGCTTCAACAATCAAAAGGTTGATGAACGATAAGGAGAAATTAGTTGAAGTATCTACATCCTTAAATGAAAGTTGTTCCGCGGTTCTCTCTAAAAAGTTTCCCAAAAAGCTTGGAGACCCCGGTCAATTTTTGATACCATGTGATTTCCCTAATATGGAAGAATGCTTAGCATTAGCCGATCTAGGCGCTAGCATTAACTTGATGCCTCTTTCCGTATGGAAAAGGTTATCACTTCCCGAGCTTTCACCTACTAAGATGACTATCAAGCTAGCGGATCGATCGATCGCCTTTCTAAAAGGTATAGCCGAGGACGTATTAGTCAAAGTAGGAAAGCTCATTTTTCCGGCGGATTTTGTAATTTGTGATTATCCGGAAAATTCTCGAGTGCCTCTTATTTTGGGAAGACCGTTTTTAAATACGGCTAGTTCTTTAGTTGACATGAGAGGGAAAGTTAACTTTACGTTTTGATGATGAAAGTATCACTCTTAATGTTGGTAACATCTCGAAGTTTTCTTCCGAAGACGACGAGGAATCAATCAATCAAGTCGATGTGATTGATGTTGCTAGTGAAGAGGTTTCGCAAGATATGCTTGGTTTTTCGGATATCTCTAAAAGTGGCAATCCCACTTCATCGAATCCTATTATCTCTTCGGCTAAGCCTCCACTCACTCCATTTGAGGGAGGTGTCTTCGTTCTTGAAGAGCTTGAGAATAATGGTATTCAAAAATCGAAAAGGAAATTGATGATTACCTTAGCACACCATTTGATCCTAGTGAGTTTGATTGTGATAATTTTGATCCCGATGGAGATATTGCTTTGATTGAAAAATTGTTGAATTTAGATCCTTTTAAATCACCACCTATGGAACTAAAAGTTGTGAATGAAAATGAGACTAAAGTGAAAACATCTATTGAGGAAGCACCCGAATTAGAACTTAAGGAATTACCCACTCATTTGGAGTATGCTTTTCTTGAGGGAGCGGATAAGTTACCGGTGATTATTGCTAAGGGATTGAAGGAAAACGAAAAGGATGAACTTATCAAAGTGCTTAAGAAACATAAACGGGCCATTGCATGGAAAATCTCCGACATTAAGGGTATAGATCCCAAATTTTGTACTCATAAAATTCTAATGGAGGATGATTATAAACCCGCTATCCAAAATCAAAGAAGGGTTAATCCAAAGATTCATGAGGTGATCAAAAAGGAAGTCACTAAACTTCTAGACGCCGGAATGATCTACCCTATCTCGGATAGTCCATGGGTTAGCCCCGTGCATTGTGTTCCAAAGAAAGGAGGAATGACGGTTGTTACTAATGAGGATAATGAATTGATTCCTACTAGACTTGTGACCGGTTGGCGTGTTTGTATTGACTATAGGAAACTTAATGATGCCACGAGGAAGGATCATTTTCCATTACCTTTTATGGATCAAATGTTAGAGAGACTAGCGGGGAATGAATTCTATTGCTTTTTGGATGGATTTTCCGGCTATTTCCAAATCCCCATTGACCCTCGTGATCAAGAAAAGACCACATTCACTTGTCCTTATGGAACATTTGCTTATCGTCGCATGCCTTTTGGACTATGCAATGCTCCGGGGACGTTCCAAAGGTGCATGATGGCCATTTTCCATGATATGATCGAAAAAACCATGGAAGTCTTCATGGATGACTTTTCTGTTTTTGGGGAATCTTTCACTTCATGTCTCTCTAACCTTGAAAGAATGTTGCAACGTTGTGAGGAAACGAATCTTGTGCTTAATTATGAGAAATGTCACTTCATGTGCAAAGAGGGAATTGTGTTAGGACATAAGATCTCTAAGGCCGGTATTGAGGTTGATAGGGCTAAAATCTATGTGATTGCCAAATTGCCTCCACCCACCACCGTTAAGGGAGTAAGGAGTTTTCTCGGCCATGCCGGCTTCTATCGTCGTTTTATACAAGACTTCTCTAAGATAGCTCGGCCTATGACCCATCTTTTGGAAAAGGAGACTCCTTTCATCTTTTCGGACGAGTGTATTCAAGCCTTTGAGATGCTTAAAAAGAAGTTAACCGAATCTCCAATCTTAGTTGCCCCGGATTGGGATCTACCTTTTGAAATTATGTGTGATGCTAGTGATTACGCGGTAGGTGCGGTTTTGGGGCAACGTAAGTTAAAACACTTCTTGCCTATACACTATGCAAGTAAGACTATGATGGATGCTCAAACAAAGTACACTACAACGGAAAAGGAGCTACTTGCAGTTGTGTATGCTTTTGAAAATTTTAGACCATATCTCGTCTTGTCTCAAACCATAGTGTATACGGACCACTCGGCTATCAAATATCTTCTTAATAAACAAGATGCTAAGCCGAGGTTGCTCTGGTGGATTCTCCTCCTTCAAGAATTTAATGTCAAAATTCTAGACAAAAAAGGAGCCGAGAATCTCGCGGCCGATCATTTATCTCGACTTGAGAATCCTCACCAAAGCGATCGAGAGAACAAGGAAATCAATGAAACATTTCCTCTCGAGACGCTTGGTATGATTGCTTTTCGTGGTGATGATAGTACCCCATGGTTTGCGGACATCGCAAATTACCATGCGGGGAAGTTTGTGATCAAGGGTATGTCGTCCCAACAAAAACGAAAGTTTTTCAAGGATATCTCCTACTACTTTTGGGACGACCCCTATTTGTTTCGTGTGTGCGCGGATCAAGTGATTCGTAGGTGCGTGTTTGGCAAAGAAGCTCAAGATATCCTTAAATCTTGTCATGAGGGACCCACCGGGGGACATCATGGTGCTAACGCCACCGCGAAGAGAGTCTTTGATGCCGGCTTCTTTTGGCCTTCCATATATCGTGATGCCCAAGACTTGATCAAGACTAGTGATGCTTGTCAACGTCAAGGAAAGAACTCACAAAGGGATGAAATGCCTCAAAACATTATCCAAGTTTGAGAAATCTTTGACATGTGGGGAATCGATTTTATGGGGCCGTTTCCATATTCGAAAGGAAACAAATACATTGTCGTAGTCGTGGACTATTTGTCTAAATGGGTCGAAGCTAAGGCTTTGCCCACGAATGATGCTCGAGTTGTGGTGAACTTTTTGAAACAACTCTTTGCTAGGTTTGGAACTCCGCGGGCTATTATAAGTGATCGTAGGACCCATTTTTGTAATGAACAATTTGAAAAAGTTCTAAAGAAATATGGTGTCACTCATCGACTTTCTGTGGCTTATCACCCTCAAACGAGTGGTCAAGTGGAGGTTTCAAACCGTGCTCTTAAAAGGATTTTGGAGCGTTCTATTGGAGAAAATCGCACTTCATGGTCGGATAAATTGGACGATGCATTGTGCGCTTTCCGTACGGCTTACAAGACGCCAATTGGTTGTACACCATTTGGGTTGGTCTACGAAAAAGCATGCCACTTGCCAATTGAACTCGAACATAAGGCGTATTGGGCTCTTAAGCATTGTAACTTTGATTTGAGGACCGCGGGTGATCATCGCAAGGTTCAATTGAATGAACTAAGTGAATTAAGGGATCAAGCTTATGAAAATTCTTTGATCTATAAAGAGAAGACTAAGAGGATTCATGACTCTAAGATCAAAAACCGCATTTTCAATTTTGGTTATCAAGTCCTCTTATTCAACTCTAGACTTAAGATTTTCTCGGGCAAGCTTAAATCCCGTTGGTCCGGACCATTCACCATTGCACAAGTTTTCCCTTATGGCACTGTTGAGCTAGCTCAAAAGACGGGCCTAACTTTAAGGTGAATGGTCATCGTGTGAAACACTACTTTGGAGGGGACATACCTACGGAGGTTGTCCTGGATCTTCAAACTTTCCCTAAGGACCAATGAATGCGGGGATCGAGTCGAGCTCATGACTCGGTGAACAAAAACGAGGTACCTTGTGGGGGAGTCCCATACATTCTATCTTCTTTCTATTTTCTAACACTAATAAGGCTTGATCTTTCAAGCTTGTGCTCGTGATTTGTTGTGTTGTGATCTTAGGTATGACCCTAATTTTTGAAGACTCTCGTGTTCGGTTTTTGCCGGTCCACTTGATATTTGCCGGTCCATTCTTTGAATGCCAAAAAGGGGCACACTTTTTATCCCTTGATTTTTATCGACTAACGTTTTATCTTGAGGCATAATTAATAAACGGCTTATAGATTTGCGTGCTCTTTCCATGCTAGGAATTTGCATCAGACTCTTCGTGTCTTAGCAAGGGGGAGTTAATCTTGAGCTAAGAAACATTGAGGACAATGTTTGGTTTTAGCATGGGGGAGTCAATCGATATAATCGCTTGCATTTGCTTTTGTTGTGTCCAAACGTATTGTTTTTCTCATTTTTCAATAAAATTTTAAATTTTTTGTGTTATTTTTAAGTTTTAATAAATAAAATAAGTGCTTTTGACACAAATGTAGGCTTTCCGTTGGTGAAAATACGAATAGTTTTTGACTCGACTTGGTTTTTAACCTTAGATTTTCCTTAACGTATTTGAATTAAGTTTTGCTAGGCTATTATATAGGGAGCTTTAAAACGCGAAAGTCTTAATTCATACGAGTTAAGAACAAGAACTTTTCGCAAGCTCCTATAATTGATCCTAGAAAGTCGTCTATCAAGGGAACTTTAAAACGCAAATTCTAAAACTTGAAAGAGTATAAGAAGATGCAAGATCCTATAGATGACTTGAAAACCCAAAACTTTGATTTAATAGGCTAAGTATCCATTGATTTCACATTTTTGAAATTTTACAATGTGGAGAACAAGAGATGATAGAGACAATTATAAGTTTGGTATTCTTTCGGGAATTTATGTGAGTTAATTATAAGCCTATTCTCCCATCGCTTGCTAATAAAGTTATTTGCAATAAATAAGGTTGAACGATTTGAAAAGTTACTTAGCTTCTAGCCCAATATCGTTTAAAAGTTGCTCGGTATGGATTAGAGTTCATAGCCAAGGCATAACTTATTGAAACGGGATGCGAAGATTGGCGAGTCCAAAAAGGTCCTAACAAGACACGAGGGCTATGTTTTATTGCTAAAGATCTCAAGTGATGTGAAGAATCATTTATCAAAAATCAATATGAAGGATCGAGACACACGACGAAAAGCAAATACTCCCCAAAAGTCATGGAGAAGTCTATCCAAAAAGACCATAACAAGGTATGAGGATAAATGAAGCCAAGTCCAAAAAGGAGGCGGATCGTTGTATATCAAAATCCCAAATAAAGATTGGAGAAAAATGAAGAAGTCGTGGTCCAAGTATGAATCTCTCAAAACTTCAAGTGAAGAAATTCTTATATGAAGAGAAGACCATTATTTCATGAACGTCTCTCAAGGTTTGAAGTATATAGTCGCTGCCAAATATCGGTCCGAGAAAGGTCTCAAATCGCGAAGCAAGTTATGCCAAGATATGAACTTTATGAGGTCCCGAGAAGCAGTTTTAAAAGATTTTGTCCTTTAGCTAACTATTGATTAAATCGTTCACTTTATTTTCGGCCTAATAAATTATCAAAATAAGTCAACAATGCATCTTCGTGATCATTCAAGACAACAATAAAATATAAGAGATACACCTAGGAATAAGGGAGTCTAAGTGAATAATTGGCCCACATGAGTTCGTGTTGGTTTGCTAACTTATAATAACAATGATCTTGTTTTTGCACTTGGCATGGAAAAGTGAAAAGTCGAGGACGATGAATCTATTTGAGTTTTTATGATCTTTAAAGTTATTTTTCAATAATGAAAGCAATACATTATGTCTTTGCAAAATAAAATGTCAAACGTTGAATAAAGGTGTAGTTAGTGTTTTATTTTATCATTGCGTGAGGACACGGCAATTGCTTAGCAAGGGGGAATTTGATATGAGTGTATTTACTCATATCATTTGTATCTTAAAACAATGAAATTATGCTTGAAATATATCAAAAATGCCTTGTATATGCTTGTTTCTTGTTTAAATGTGTGTAGGTACCAAGTTCGCGAAAACCGGCAATTATCGACACGAGTTTGAGGAAAAAGATCAATGAAGCCAAAATCGAGCTCGACTTGAGTGGATTTAATAATTATGCAAGTTTATGGGCCAAGTAGGACCCACAAATGCTTATTGGGCCTGGAAGCTTAGTATTGGATAATCAATGGATTGCTAATTGGGCCTTAAAGCCCAAACTAAGGGAATGATTATTACACGAATGGAATGTTATTTAGCTAAGGCCCAATTTGCTAGGAATAAAAGTGATAAGGGCTCAAGCCCATGGCGAATTAAGTTACAAGTAAATGGGCCTGTTTAGGGTTTACTTCAAACGTGTATTTAACACGTTACCCATTCACTTTTTCTCTCAAACAAATAAACTTTCACGTTCCATTCACCAATTCATTTATTCCACTCATTTTTGTCACACGTCACACACACCATTAATAAATAAACCGTCCATTCCCATTCACACATTATCTCTCACAATAAATAAAACATTCGATACATTCTATGTGAAATCTATTTCACTTTCTTCTCTCACCTTCACCCCAAAACAATAAACCTGCAACTTATTACTATTCACCAAACCCTAGATCAATGAAAAGTTAATTAATTTTGGGGCTTTTACTCACACATGTGATTCCAGTGTGTGGGAAATAAAAGCCCCAATTTTAAGGAAGAGAGTATGAGGAAGAGAAGAGATATGTGGCGATTTATCATTGGCTTTGACACCTCAATCTTCACAGTCAACCAATCAAGAGCCTTCAAAGAAGCACAACTAGCACACACAGATGCCACGTTGGCAATCCGTGTGCTAGTAGTGTTATATCCACCATCCGATCAATCAAAGAGAGAGAAAATAAAGATCAAGGGCTGAAAATACAATGGAATATGCTCAAAGAGATTCGAATATCCTCCTCAGCAAGCCCTTGGGAAGGCTATAAAAACCCCTAATTTACTTGTAAAAAAATCATCCTTTCTTTTCTTTAAAGTTATTCTGCAAAAATAGGTTTAGGGTTAATTTGTATTTCGTTTGATTAAATATTGTAATATTTCTGAAATTAATGAAAGTTTATTCGTTTTAATTTTAATTCGTGTCTCAATTATTTACTTTTCCTGCTTTAAATTGATATATGAATTAAATCTATTAACTATTTTGCAATGATACTGTTTGAGATGTTAAAGATAAGCTAATTGATAGCTTAGTTTTAATATCATAAGTAAAAGATTTGGATCCACACTTATCCCCACTGGATAAGTGAAAGAAATAGATGTTGCTGGTTCGTATCATAATGGAGTTATGATTTTAGTGATGGTGGTAACGGTGATGGTGGTTTCACTCTCGGTTCATTAGGTTGCTCAGCGCAAACCTACTGCTCAACGGATATCTCAAAAAGGTGCATTTTACTTTTAAATTTTTATGATATTTAGTTTATTAAAATTAGATGTTTAAATGGTTTAATGTTTAGGTTATATACATGTTATTAATCTGCTTCTTATGTTTCTGTGATGTTGATTTTATGATGTTATATGATATTACGTTTGAATGTTAATGATATTGTATGCTAATAATATTGAATGTTGTTGGACTGCCATGGATTACGTTTACTGATGAGTTAAAGTTAACTAGAATCGTTTGAGGATTGATTTTGTTTAAAGGTTGTCAGTTTTAACTGATAAGCTTACTACTAAGAGTTATATTAGGACATTATTTTGTTACTGCTTGTTTTTCTGCATTGTTTGTTTAATCAGAGTTCACTCTTTTGTTAGTTTAAGAATTTTTGAGTAATTTTAGCAGCTCTCATTAAATTTGATTTACTGATATAAACTTTGGTAGCTGAATATTGCTTTTTAGTCATACTGTTTTGAAGAAATTGGTAAATTTAACATTACTGATTTGATCATTTGATTGGTTAAATTCGTTGAGTAGCCTAACTGAATTATGATATAATATTAGCTTGAATCTAGATGATTGAATTTGCGTGAGGATTCTTGTAACTTATTTGTAAGCTGGTTTATTCTTGGTGGTTTATTTCATAAATGTTCTTGTTGTTTAAATCGTTCAAGCATTCAACTTATTAGATTCCAACGATCTGATAAGCTCAAAAGCTGTTACCTAGCAGCTTAAAGCAAATAAGCTTTCCAAAAGTCACTTCCTGTGACTCTTTTTATTCATCTGTCAAAAGGAATTAAATCCAAAAAAAATTTTCACTAATGGGTTTCGACCTCGAGACCTCTTGTTTGTATGCCTAGCGTGTCAGCCAGCTGGGCTGCAAGCTGTTTTGATTTTTATATCAGAAGATTGGATTAATATAGTGATATCAATTGTGGCTGTTTTTTGCATTTCTAATAGGATTTAAATCAGGGTTACGTTTTTTTATATAATCTTTTAAATATTGTTTTAATTAAATAAAATCTTAGTTTAAATAAAATAAATAATAAATATAATATTATAAATAAAAAAATAATAAAAAAATGTTTTTATTAAATTTAAATAGTTTAATTAGTTTAATTTTTAATTAACTAGATTTTTATAAAAGTAGATTTAATTAAAAATAGTTTTTAATTAGATTTGTTTTGAAGTAATTTTTTATAAAGTAAATTTGTTTTAAAAAGTTTAATTAGACTTTTGAAATAGATTAAAAGTTATCTTTATTAAATAGATTATAAATTAAATAATTAATTGTGTGTAGATTTTTAATTATAGCGGGGTAAACGATTCATGCACTTTAGGATGTTGTTAAATAGTTTAAAATTGGTAGATTTAATTTGAGTTTAAAAACCAAAAACCAATTCAAATCGATTGTCCAAATCAAAGCAAAACGTCTCAAATTCATAAGATCTTCGTGTACAACGAACTTGATTCACTCACGTGTTTAATTGAATTCGTCATTGGTATTATTAGTCTATTACTTTTTCCTAAAGGTAATTTTCTAATTTACCCTATAACGTAATATCAAATTATCACATATACTATCACGATCACATCAGCAAGCCTTTGGGGCGTTGATCTTCTGGCTCATTCTTGTTTGGACGTGAAGGGTGGGGCAGGGGAGGTAGCATGTGACAAAAGGGATGATGATGTGGCATGTTTTAAGGTTGGGTTGTGATAATAGGACCCTTAATCATTATTCTGGAAAGAATTAGCCTCTAATTCATAATAATTAAGGAATGCCTAATTGTGTTCTTGAGCTGATGAACACAAGTTTTTATCTTGTTTAAGGGTGGGTTAAGTTTAAATTGTTGTTAAGGCGCCAAGGTTAATATATTAATTAACCCGGGTGAGTGGAAGGCTGAGGTGGAGGAAAGGTGAAGTGTGATTGGCTATGTTGAGTGAGTGGGGCACGTGTCATGTTGTCACTGGCCAAGGTAAGTATGGTTGTCTGCCCCTTTTGGTCCCTTAACTCCTTTCTTCCTTTCACTTTGTAAATAATCACAATAAACAGAATTCCTTTTGTAATTAAACTTTCAGTTTTCACACTTTTGCCCCAAAAACTTTTGTAAAATGATTTCAGGGGTATTTCTTGCCAATTTTGGATTCTTGAAGGGGTTATTTGGTAATTTCTTCAATGGTAATGGTCTTGACTTGTATGATTGGAATTTTGGAGGACTGAAATTGCCAAGTCTTGTTTGATGAGGGACCATTCTTGCCAAATGTTGAAAGTTAAGGATCCTTTTTGTAATTTTGGGATTTTCAAAGGACCAAACTTGTAATTTCTTGTACTTTGAAGGACTTCATGATATATTTGACTTTGTGGAGGATAATGGTTGACAATTTAGCTTTGTTGAGGGGCTAAACTTGCCAATTCTTCAAAGTGGAGGGCCCTTTTTGTAATTTTGACAAACTTTAGGGACCAAACTTGTAATTATGAAGATACAAGGGTATAAAGTGTCAATTCTTCAATATTGGAGGACCCTTCTTCATAATTCTTCAAATCTTCAAGGGTTTATCTTGGGAAAGTCTTCATTAGCGCTTGGTTCATTGTGCGGCTTCGTTTCCCGTGTTCGTTTTTGCATGATTCTTGTGATCTTTTATTATTTTCTCAATATTCGTACCTAAAATACACAAGAAACAAACACAAGCATATATATGGGCATTTTGATGATATGTAATGCATTTTAATCCCTATTTGGACGATGAGACTATATATAAAAGCAGTCTCATCACTCCCATTAACATTCCTTGGAGTTTATTACCTCTTCTCCAAGCATAAACGTGTATAAAATAGACCTTAGGGTCATTTGTTTTATAGTGCTTCATCCATTGATCATTCTAACCCTTGACAAAGGTTAGAATCACCAAACTTATATAACCCAAAAGACAATAAACCTCTAATAATTCTCAAAGGGAGGACGAATTTCGTGAAGGAGAGATTCGGGTGGAGGAACATTGATCAATTGGAGGCTTGGAATTGCTACAAATTCTGTTTTTGTTATTTCTTGTTTTTGGAAGAATTTTGGTAATTTCTTGTACTTGGATTAATCTTCATTATAATTTAAGTACTATTGAATGTTTGAGAAAATGATTACTTGTGTTGAAATGAGTTTAAATTCTGAGTAGTGTGATATACTTGTGTGATGAACATGAATTCTAAAGGGGATTTTGGTTTTATGAACAAGAAAATGTAAATGGGTTTTTATGGTTGATAATTCTTGAAACATGTTTAGATAATCAAATGAAACATAGCTTTTTATTGGATTTAGAGGTCGAAAGGATTTCCGGTAAACTATGTTCCAAAAGATTTGTGCATGAGTCAATTTGGTTTCTTAGTGATTGACACTCACCTTGACGAGTTGGTTAAAAGAATTTGTCAAAAGATTTATCTTGGGTATAGGTCGAAAGAACCCATTCAAACCAAAGTTATCTCTTTATGTTTTCTAGCAAATGGCGATTATAACAAATTGGAATAGATGATCATAGGCCGAAAGGGTTTGTCTACACCAATTGGTTAATATGAATTCTATGAAAAATACCACGGAATGGAATTTATATACTTTAGATTTGTGATTCATAGTTGCTTATGCACGCAAACTATCTCTCCTACGGATGAAATGGAATTCACACAAGTATTGCTTTTAGTTATGTTTACCTTTACCATGTTTATTCTTGCGGTAGTAACGGTAGTGACAACCATATTACCTACACCACCACAACATTTTGATTATGCACAAATCCCATGGGACGACCTAGACTTACCCGACTTTGCTACAATAGAACGAGTATACTTGCTCGTATGCGTAGTTAAGGAATTAATAAGTCTTGTTTATAAATTTAAAACTAGGAGTGTAAGACGCGCATCACATAGCCATCTCCTGCAATCTGGTACAGCATTACCGTACGAAGCACATTGATGTCAGATATCACTTCATTAAGGAACAAGTTGAAAGGGGTATCGTTGAACTTTAGTTTGTTGGAACTGATTACCAATTAGCTGACTTGTTTACAAAAGCTCTTTCGAAAGAGAGGTTTGCGTATCTAGTTAGGAAAATTGGTATGAGATGTTTGACTCTAGCAGAACTGGAGATTCTAGCAAAGAAGCCTGCTTGATTCATCTATCAAACACTACTTCTAAATATTAACGAAAAAGCAAAATACAAAATTAAAAATCTTTCAATATCCTAAAAGATTCTTCTCGACATGTCTTTCAGTATCGATAATATGGACGTGCCTAGAAATGTCGCTCAATAACGACACGGGTGTGTACATAAAGCTCGAATGAAAGTTGTAAATATTTTTCAAAACATGTCATTTCTATTTTTAACGGAAAATGTCTATTTTGGACATTTTTTCAAACAACGGGTAGAGCAATTTATCTTGGGTTGAGCTTGTCACAAAACATTCAACGTTTTGAGCTCAACACAATGGCTCGTAATCACTTTTAGATTGCAACCCGGATCTATATTCACGGGGGAGTGTACGCTTTAGTGCCCTTACCCTCAGCAAAAGAAGAGAAATCTTCTTACACTTGAGTGGATTCGTCACGACATTCAAAGTTTATGAACTCAAGTTTATGCTTTAGAAAAACCTTTTCGCCAAAAAGAATTGATTTTTCAAAAAGTGTTGAACACAATTTTTTCAAGAATTTCTCAATGATAATCAAAATCTTTCAAAAATTTTGTGTTCAACAACTCCTATCCTCAAAAGTTTAATATGGATCATATCCTCGTAATTACAATTCCATTGGATCAATTTTCGAGGGGGAGTGTTCCAAATTCATGCTAAGTTTGACACATTTTTCTCCCGAAAGGTTTCAAGACTATTTTTCAAAATATATTTTAATCAAATTTGGTATCTCTAATATCAAACGATTTTATATATTAGAGATAGGTGTGACAACCCTGTTTTGAGGTTCGTCACTTAATTTTATTTTGTGCTAGTTACGTGTCTTTACGTGTTTATGTGTGATAGTAGTAAATTACCACTTGTTTAGGAAAACAAGGGGTAAAATAGGGAAGTAAGCACGACGATTTAGGAAAACCGTGTGTAAATGACCCTAAAGTGAGTTCGTTCTCGAGGAGGCAAGTGCGTTGTGTAATGAATTGATTTTGATTTGAGATTATATTGCTATGAGAAAAGGAAATAGAAAGGGGATGAGAAGAGAAAGACGGTTACGATGACGGATTAAGCTAAGACGAAAAAGTCGTTTACGTAAAACCGTAAAAACTACAAAATTAAAAATTTTAAACCTAAAAATTAATTAAAAGTTAAAACTAAGTCTAGAATAATATAAATAAGAATAAAAATCTAATAACAATATTTTAAAACCTTTTTTTAATTAAATATTCAATTTTAAATGCTAATTAAAGCCCTAAAATTAAATATAATTAATCAAAATGTCCAAAATATTATTTTATTGAACTAATAAGTCACTTATATTATTTAAAGACTAAAAAGTATTTTTCCTAAATTTTAAAAACTATTTTTTTATTTTTAAATCACTAAAAACTATTTTTAAACTAAAATAATCATAAAAAATAATAAAATAATGCTAAAAAATAATTTTACACTTTTAAAAATCCTAAATTACTCTAAAGAACAGTAGAAAAATGAAAAAGTTTGAAAAATATAAAATTTTTCACTAGAAGACAAAAACAGTTTGAATTTAAACCCTAATTAAACTAAATTAATTATAAAAAATAAATAAAAAGTGAACAGTAAAAATTTTTTAAACCAAAAATCTTAAATTACTTTTCTAAGTCTATGAAAAATTTTAAAACTAAAAAATAATGATTTTTTACACTAAATGCCAAAAACAGAAATTTAAAAGTTAATTAAAAATAGCTATAAAACCTAAAAAATACTTAATGAACAGTAATAAAAAAATCTAATTAAACAGAAAAATCAAAAATAAAATTAGAAAAATAATGAAATTGGTTTCAATGTCTAACTCCTAAATAAGTTCACTAAAGACAAAATTTTAAGAAAGCTGAAAGTGACATGTGCTTGTGTTTGTCTTGTAGCAAAGCAGTGGTAAAAATTGTGCAAGCAGGGGGAACCTTTTTCCCACTGTTAGTGTAATTTCAAGGTCAGTTGACCTTTTGAGCTTAGGAAAGCTTATGGCTTGGTTTTCTTTGGACAAATGGGCACTCCCACAACCAGTTGGGTTGTGGGAAGTCAATAAGAGCAAATAAAACACAAATCCAAGCCAAGAATCACACACACAAGCTCATGCAAGTTACTGATGAAGCTATATGGTTTCTGATGAACAGTTGACTATATTTACTTGCACAAACACGAATTTTAAACCCTTGAATCTTGCACACAAATCCACCAAATGATATGCAAGCTATTTCAAACCCTACTTAAACCTATCTCTAACATATAATCAAGATTTAAAGGCAAAATTTCACAAAAATCAGGCAGAAAAATGGATTGACTGTTTTATGTGCTATTTTCCAATTTTTATCATGCAAACTTGATTTTAACTCTACCAAACTGAATACCAACTAACATTCAACCTATTATCAACCTAATGAGTGAGTTGAACAGGTATTAAAACAAGATTTATGTCAATTATACCAACTTAAACCCTAATCCAAACACCCCTTAAACTACTAAAAATGAAAATTGACCAAGCAAACCTATTCTAAACTACACAAATCTGATCCCAATCTATCTAAACATGCAAGTAATCATCAATGGGGCATAAACAAACAACAATCAAAGCCCAATAGCAATTTTCATACACTTCAACCAAATCTCACAAATCAACAAAATCTGAAATCTTTAAACAAAATACAAGGGATTTACCTTGTGAGACCCACATCCAGGTCCCACAATGGCTGAAAAGCCACCTCCTACAAGCCCGGGCTTGTGCAGAATCTTTTTTTTTTTGCTGTTTGAAAACAAGATGATATAAGGACTTAAGATGATGATGATGTTGTACTTGTTTTGAACCTGCACAAACACAACCCAACCAGGAAACAAATCCAAGCTTCAATAAGCTAAGCCCACAAGCTGGTGTCAAGAGCTTGTGGGGGTAGCTTATGAAACAGTAAGCTTAACAAGAAAAATGGAAAAGACTGATTTTTCAAAAATCTTTTTGGAAACCTTTAAACCACAAACCTTGAAACCAATGAACACGTTTTTAAAACAAGTATAAACTCAGAAAATCAAGATTCCAATTCCACTTTCACTTCATGAAATCTTGGATTTCTGAAATCTAAAACCTTTTTTTAAAACCCTTTTGTGAAAACTGAAACTTCACAATGTTAACAAATTATAAATGGAACTCAGATTCTAAGCAACCTTATCACCAACTTTTATAAATAATAAAAGGAATTATATTTTAACAAAAACACCAACTTTATATTTGATAAAAAGGAATTACAAAAAGAGTTGCTAGAAAATGGAACAAGGATACAATGCCATATACGGCTTGTATTTATATTAGCCTAAGAATAATCTAGAACACTTGAATAAAATAATACAAGGAAAATCAAAGCCCTAAACCCTAATACATAAAAATCCGAAAATGCCCTTGAGTCTTGACTGAATTCTTGGTCAAGATGGATTCATGTGATGTTGCCAGCTGTTAGAGTTGATCAGGAACGTTTGTTTGAGCTTAGGGACCAAGGAATATCATCTAGCCGTTAGTTTTGTCTGGTATTGGGGTTTGGGGAAAGTGACGGGTGCAGGGGAGGGCCCTACCCAACACATGGGTGTGTTGGGTTCACGTTTCTTGTGTGGGATGGGATGAGGATGGTATGAATTATGGTTCTGGAAAAGCTAAACAAAAACCCCTTTGATTTGTAGATTTTAGGATTAGGGTTTATGTGGGTTATGAACATGGTATTAGGGGTGTTTAATCTGTTTTGGGGGTAAATGTATTTAAATTTTGTGTTAAGTGGGAAAAATAAGGGTTTGACTTTGGTTGACCCAGGTTTATTTAAATAAACCTGTGAGTGGGGTGTGACGTGGGTTGAAGAGTGAGGTGGAGGGATGTGAGTGGATGATGGGGGTGATGTGGAGTGTTTGACCAGTTTGGCCCCCAAAGTTTCCTTTCTTGTTCATTCAGAATTAAATAGCCAACAACTTTGAATTCCTTTATAACAACTTTAGGCAGCTTGTCAAATTTGGCACAACATTTTTACAAACTTGTTTCAAGGACTTCTTTTGTACTTCCTTCATTCTCCAAGGACTGAATATGCAAATACTTGATATTTTAGGGACCCACAAGTAATTTAGGGGTATAAAATGACAAGTCTTCATTTCTTGAGGGACCAATCTTGTATATCTTCAATTCTTCAAGGTCATTTTTGGAAATTCCATTCTTGGGCCCGGTTCATTATGCGGCTTCGTTTCCCGTGTTCGTCTTTGATTGATCCTTGTGATATTTTTGTCATTTCCTCAATATCCGTACCTAAAATACACAAGCAACAAACACGAGCATATATTTGGCAGTTTTAATGATATTTAATGCATTTTAAGCCCGATTTGGACGATGAGACTATGTATAAAAGCAGTCTCATCACTCCCCCATACTAAACCATTGTTGTGCCCTCACGCAATGCTAGAATAAAGTATCGTAGCATCTCCAAAATTCATTTTTATTTACTTTTATTGAACGATAAACTAGCTACACTACTACTATTACTACTACTTGTGTTATAGACATAATGTATGATTTTCATCGCAAAATGGGACGTTTAGGTTCATAGAATAAGAACACGTGAATGCTTCGTTGGAAATAATTTCATCGTCCTCGATTTTCACCCCAATTTCATGCCAAGCGTGCAACGAGATCATTGTCATTATAAGTTAGTAATTGTAACACCCCATTTTGGAAATGGAATCTTACGCATAATCATGGCGTGTCATCAACGCATACAAGGATAAATGTCTAAGCATTATTTGACCATAAAAGGGAAATACCGGAATCAAACATCGGTAACCCCAAAGTAGAGCTCATCACACACAAACATAAATACTGTAAAAGGAAAGGACGAAACAATGTCCATAGCAGCTGTATTAAAGTAAAGGAAATGCATAAAGTAAAGAAAGACAGTAAAGCTTACAATCCATATGCACGTACGTTTGAGATCTACGAGTGTCCCTGAGTACCTGCCGTTTTGGGAACATGAAAAGGAAAACGGCTGAGCAAGACGCTCAGTGCACGGATGTACAATATAGCATGAAATAGGATAAGCATGTAACATATAATAGCGGAAGACTAAGTTCTGAGTAAACTGGTTAAGTATTAAGAAAACTGGTTTTATAGTTTGAAAAGCCTTATGTTTATCTTATGAAAACTGTTTTAACATAAATATACCATAGCCCATATAGGTCATGAAAAGGTCACGTGCATGAATACTTGGAGGGGTGACCTCATCATGCTGATTAGAGGGGATGCCTCTAATTAATATACTGGTTTGGGTAGGAGGGATCAACTCCTTGTGAAGGATGCAAGGCACACACCACATTCACCATGAAATACTGAATAAACATGTAACTAGGATGCACCCATACGCCCCACATGATATAATAATATGGCCAAAACTGAAAGGGACGCCACGAGCAATCACTCCGCCGTGGGGAAGTCATAACATTGGTGCCTCCAATGTTATGGTTATGGTACCTCCATAACTAGGTGAAACTGGTCATGCTTGTATATGGCTATAGATTATGCTAATTAAACATAAGCAGTTCAAAACAGTAAAACAAATACTGGGGAAAACAGTTGGCTGCATACGGGGAAATCCTAATAAGGAAAGAATGTCCATACTGAAAGGACGGGAATCCGTACCTCAAGTCCAGTGAATGAACGGAAGAAAGACTCCTACTTCTGGATCACTAACGCTACATGAATACACACGTGTATAAGTATCGAATCACTGATTACGTACTGGGTTTTATGTCTCATCTTAGCTTACTTGATATGTTTTAGGTCATGGTTTACTGTTTAAAGCCTTAAACTGTGTTTATCTTGTATTCTGATTAATCTGATTAAGTATTACTGGTATTTCATGTATTATTATACTTACTGTGTAATAATAAGTAACCTTCCAAAAATAGCAGGTTTCCAAAAATAGAAAGTTTCCAAAAATAGAAAGTTTCCAAAAATAGAAAGTTTCCAAAAATAGAAAGTTACCAAAAATAGAAAGTTTCCAAAAATAGAAAGTTTCCAAAAATAGAAAGTTTCCTAAAATAGAATTTACTGCTTAAAATAGATTAGTTTCTAAAAATAGAAAGTTTCCAAAAATAGATCAGCTGCCTTAATTAAATAAGTTTCCATATATAGAAGGTTTCCATGATTAGATTAGCTGCCTGAAATAGATAATTTCCATATATAGAAGGTTTCCATTAATAGATTAGTTGCCTTATTTAATTAAGTTTCTATAAATAGAAGTTTCCATATTTAGAATTAAGCTGGTTACATAAGCTAACATATAAGTCTAAGTGTTTATAAGCTTATTTCTTAAGTCATATGATATAGTGTATAGTTTAATTATTATTTCATGTATTTTAATTAAACTACAGGTTAAGCATTTTAATTAAAGTATAACATGTTTTAATTAAAATGGAATAAAATACTTAGGTTAAAATGTGTATTATTATGCATTAATAACATAACCTAAGTCATGTCTAAATTAATTAATTATAGGCATGTTTTAAATAATTAATTAATTATAACTTATAACATAAAATACTTAGGTTAAATTAATATCATGCTAAATTAATAATTAAAATAACCTAAGTCATGATTTAATTAATATCTCATGTTATTAATTAATTTATATCCTAAGTTCATAATTCATAAAAATTAACATGTAGCATAAATCATGATTTAACCAACGAACCATGAATCGGGCATGAACTCGACACCGTACCCCGAGCCAAACTCGGGGTACTTGTGCCCCCTTGCTGCCGTGGGTCCCACATGAACCAACCAAGACCAACAATGGTCTTGGTGGTGGCGGCTAAAAGCAAACCGAACCCTCCCTCGGGTTGGTTATGCTAGGCGGCCAAAACAAACACCCTTTTATATCATCCTTTGATTTTAATTAACCCCAAAACATGTTAGATCAATCTTTAATTATCATGTTTTAATAAGAATAATAATAACATGTTCATGAAAATAATCAAAGATTTAAAAAGAATTAAAAAGAAATGTTTAGAATGATATACCAATACGTAGCTTGAAAGAGGATGAACAAACACGGTTTATAGCAATGATTTTTAAGATCAAAATCAATCAACAACCACCTATGGTGGTCCTATGGGTGGCGGCACAAAGAGAGACCAAGAGGAGGAGAGAAAACTTTTTTAGGTTAAAAGTTATTTTGCTTGAAATGTAAAAATGAAAAACATATTTACCATAACTCCCCTTTTCTTGTAAAAGTCCATGGGCTTAGCCCACCTTGGTTGTTGTGCCGTGGGTATGGGGCCCCACATGGGGTACCCGTACCTTTTCTCGTGTCCCGATGTTTCGTGTTCGTTCGTGGTTAAACGTGTTCGTGTTTAAAGTGTTACTGTTTATTTTATCATGTAGTTTATCGTAATCTTAACGCTCGTAATTATATTAAATGTATTTACGTAATTATTTTAGTTCGTATTTTTAAATGGTGATCATGATTTAATTACGTTCACGTGACATATTTATTAACTGTTTATCATGAGTTCGTACGTAATCGATACTTATCATGTCATACACGTATGCACTTGCTTGACTATTAGCACATGAATGTGATCAATACTAAATAAGGTAAGTTTTAATCTAGGACGTACGATCTTAAGGGCACTATTCATGGTAAAAGCATGCGGGTTTTACAATTCTTCCCCCTTAAAAAGAATAATTCGTCCCCGAATTATAGATAAAGCAAACTGGAAAGAAGTAACATACCCGAACTCAAAATATGAAGTGAGGGTAAGAAGCCCGGATAGACTCCTCTGTTTCCCAAGTGCCTTCCCACTCGGTATGGTCCCTCCAAAGAATTTTGACGAATGGAATCGTCTTCCTTCTCATGACTCGTTCTTGCTTGTCAAGAACTCGTTCGGGTTCCTCTATAAAAGTGAGATCTTCACGTATCTGTTCCAGTGGATACTGAACCATGTGAAGGGGATGATACTTGTACCCTCTGAGTAAGGACACATGGAACACGTTATGCACGTGCGAAAGCTGAGGAGGTAACGCCAATCGGTAAGATACTTCACCGATTCGTTCAATGATATCATATGGTCCGATGAAACGAGGACTGAGTTTCCCTTTGATCCCGAAGCGTTTAACACCACGTGCCGGCGAAACCTTGAGGAAGACGTGGTCTCCCACATTAAAATGTATGTGCCTACGATGCTTATCGGCGTAACTCTTCTGACGTGACCGTGCTTCCTGCAGCTTCTGTTTAGCTACTTCGATCTTCTCATTGGTCATTTCTATAATCTCTGGTCCTTCGAGTGATCGCTCTCCCACTTGATCCCAGCAGATTGGAGCGCGACACTTCCTGCCATACAACATTTCGAAAGGAGCACATTTGATACTTGCGTGCCAGCTGTTGTTGTATGCAAACTCGACCAAACAGATGTAATCGTCCCAATCACCTGTCCATTCCAACGCACACGACCTTAACATATCTTCCAATGTCTGAATTGTTCGCTCCGACTGTCCGTCCGTTTGAGGATGAAAGGCCGTACTCAGCTTAAGTTGTGTACCCCAAGCTTTTTGCAGACCTTTCCAGAATCGCGACGTGAAACGAGGATCTCTGTCTGAGACGATGCTTGAGGGAGTACCGTGGAGTCTCATGATCTCCCTTCTGTAAGTATCTGCGAGTTTACTTACCGGATCTTCCTTGCGTATCAGTAAGAAATGAGCTGATTTGGTGAGTCGATCAACAATGACCCAAATAGCATCGTGCTTCTTCTTGGTAGGCGGAAGACCGGTAACAAAATCCATGGTGATTTTGTCCCACTTCCACTCTGGAATATCCAACGGTTGAAGGAGACCGCCCGATCGCTGATGCTCAATCTTAACCTGCTGGCAGGTAAGACATTTGGAGACATAAGTGGCTACATCATGTTTCATACCACTCCACCAAAAGTGCTGTCTGATGTCATGGTACATTTTTGTCGACCCAGGATGTATAGAAAATGGGGAGCTGTGAGCTTCAGCTAACAATGCTTCCCGGAGTTCTTGATTGTCAGGAACACAAAGTCTCGTGCCCTGCCAAATGATACCGTCTGCGTCCATTCTGAATTCTGTCTGCTTCTCCAAATTCTGAATTATCGCCCAAATTTCTCCATCATCCTTCTGCTCTTCCTTGATCCTAGACAGTAACTCGGGTTCAACTCTAAGATTCGCCCAGTATCTGTGCTGCCCACGTACCATGATTTCGATGTCTAGCCGCTCCAAGTCTCTTATGTTTTGTTCCTTGATTCCAATGTCGTTGATCATTCCGGACTTCCTGCTTAGTGCATCTGCTACTACGTTAGCTTTCCCGGGATGATACTGTAGGTTAATATCATAATCCTTCAACAGTTCCAACCATCTCCTTTGTCTCATGTTCAATTCACGTTGAGTGAAGATATACTTCAAGCTCTTGTGATCCGTTAAAATGTCGCATGATTCTCCGTATAAGTAATGCCTCCATATTTTCAATGCGAACACCACTGCAGCAAGTTCCAGGTCATGCGTAGGATAGTTTTCTTCATAGGGCTTAAGCTGCCGTGAAGCATACGCGATCACTTTCCCATGTTGCATGAGAACACAACCCAGTCCCTTCCCCGATGCATCACAATAGATCTGAAATCCACCTGTACCAGATGGGAGAGTAAGAATAGGTGTAGATACTAACTTCTGCTTTAGGTCTTCGAAGCTCTTCTCTCGTTCTTCCGTCCAGACGAATTTCTCTCCTTTTCGCATCAGTTTGGTGAGAGGTAGTGCCAAGCGGGAAAAGTTCTCCACGAATCTGTGATAATATCCAGCTAAGCCTAAGAAACTGCGGACTTCTGTCGCTGACGTTAGTCTTGGCCATTTAGTGATAGCCTCAACCTTCGCTGGGTCCATAGTGATCCCTTCTGCTGATACAATGTGACCTAAGAATGCCACCTTGTTTAACCAGAACTCACACTTAGAGAATTTCGCATACAGCTGCTTCTGACGAAGAATCTGTAGTACCGTACGGAGATGGTCTTCGTGTTCCTCCGTGGACTTTGAGAAAATCAGGATGTCATCGATGAATACAAGGACAAACTTATCAAGGAATTCGTGGAAGATTCTGTTCATCAGATCCATGAATACTGTTGGAGCATTAGTCAGGCCGAATGGCATGACCACAAACTCATAATGGCCATAGCGGGTACGAAAAGCAATCTTGGCAATATCCTGCTCTTTAACCCTTAGCTGATGGTAGCCTGACCTTAGATCGATCTTTGAGAAGTGTTTGGCTCCTTGAAGTTGGTCAAACAGATCATCTATACGTGGCAGTGGATATCTATTGCGGATGGTAATCTTATTAAGTTTACGGTAGTCAATGCAAAGTCGCATGCTGCCGTCCTTCTTCTTAACGAACAAGACCGGTGCGCCCCATGGAGATGCGCTTGGTCTAATGAACCCTCGCTCAAGAAGTTCCTGCAGTTGGTCCTTCAGTTCTTTTAGCTCTATGGGAGCCATACGATACGGAGCCTTAGAGATTGGCTCGGCTCCTGGAACAAGGTCGATGTTGAACTCCACTTCTCGTGCAGGTGGTATGTCTGGAAGTTCAGCTGGGAAGACGTTTTGAAATTCCGAAACTACTGGTTGATCCTGAATCGATGGGGATTCAGCATTCATGTCGTGAACCGTAGCTAGATAACCCTCACAGCCATGTGACAGTAATGCACGTGCTTGCAAGGTAGATATGACTTGTACAGACCGTCCGGTTATGAACCCGTTATGAATGTACTCTGGTGCATTAATGTCGCCGAAGATCACCCGATATGAGTGGCAGTCTATGGTAGCATGGTGCTTGGATAACCAGTCCATGCCGAGAATCATATCGAACTCAATCATGTCTAGGAGAAGTGCATCTACTGCACGAACTTTATCGTCAAACTCTAGAGGAAGACTCTTGTATACATGAGTTATTAATACAGAGTCCCTCAAAGGCGTGGAAATGGTAAGCCTATTTTCTAATGGCAAGGGAAGCGTCCTGCCGTTCTTAGCATAAGTAGTGGAAATAACTGAGTGAGTGGCACCCGTGTCGAAAAGAACACATGCAGCTTGGCCGTACATATACAAAATTCCAGTAATGGTACCTGTAAATTTGTTTGCCTGATCACGAGATGTCGTGTAGACACGCCCAGTGGTAGGAGGCGGCTTAGTATCAGCATGACCCGAAGTACCCTCTATTTCACCCTTACGGCAATCTCTCATACGATGGCCAGGGAGGCCGCACTTGTAGCACGCGTCAGAATCACGACGACATGGGCCAGGGTGTCTACGATGGCAAGTGCTGCAAAGAGGATGAGTGAATCCTCCAGCAGGAGTCCTTGCTTGCTGAGGGCCTGCTGATGACAAAATGTGTTAAAATAAAGTATATGCACGAGTATAAGACATATGCATCATAAGATGTTCACCAGTGTTAGCTGAACGGTTAGGCTGCGAACCCCTGTGGTTCTGGTCCTTTCCGTTACCGTGGTTCTTGGTAGAGATTAATATAGTGTCAGCATGAGAGATATAACATGAAATCATAAGAAGATGCGTAAATAGTAGGACCTGCTGTTGTTGGAGTGTCCAGCGTTGTTACGGTAATTATCATTACCGCTACGCCTTTCCAAAACAGAACGGTCGTTAGTGTGACCGTTTCCTTTGGGCTGATGAGGCTGCTGCTGAGTAGCCGGCTGAGACCGGTCCCCAGTTTTCTGCCTGGAAGATACAGTTTAAGAGATGATTATCGAACATATACTGATAAGATGCGGTTTGGTTATCGATAGAACACGAAATGTTTACCTCTTGTCGGGTCTTTTAGCTTCCCCGAACTCATCGCGTTCCTGCAACATCTCTAGCTTCCTTGCTGCGTCGGCCACTTGTGCTACTGTATTGAACGTAGCACATACCAGATTGTTCGCGACCGAGGTGCGAAGTGCCCACCTAAAGTGGTGTGCCTGCTCCTCAGGAGTATCAGCTGCTGCTCCCAGAAAACCAGCTAAGCGAAGAAAGCGCTGCATGAATTCGTTGCTATTCTCGCCCGCTCTCTGACGTATCCCATGGTACTCTCGTTTGAGCTTATCCTGCTCTGCCTTGGGAAAGAACTGCTCCATCACTCTCTCCTTGAATTGGGCCCATGTCAAACCAGTGACCCAATCATCACCTCCTTCCGACTGCGTCAAGGCTAGCCACCAGTTGAGTACATCGCCTTCAAACTGGTAGCATGCCAATCTCGCCTTGAATGTGGGGGCACATCCCATAGCATTGAAAATCTTCTCGATATGAGTCAACCAGTTTTCAGCATCGCTGGGGCTATCAGTCTTTTCAAAAGCTCTAGGACGGAGCTTGTTGAATCTTTCCAGCCACACTGCTAGTGTCACTGGGGGAGGAGGAGGAGGAGGTGCCTGATTCTGATGCTGCTGATTGTTGGCAGCTTGGACTTCAGCACGGATGTCATTCCTCAGTTGAGGAAGCAAGGCTTGCATGGCAGCCTGGATTGCAGCATTGAGCTGCTCTTGCTCGCGTGTGAGAACCATCTGACAGTATAACATAAAACATATGATTAACAGTTCAAACATAAAATATAACTTATATATATACATGAAAAAAAAATTTATACCAAAATTTCACGAGAAAAATTTTATGCAAGAAAATTTTGTAAGAATGTATGATGCAGTTTTATGAAAACTTTTGATGCTCGAGAGTGAACGCCTCTGGTCAGTTCACTCAAAACAAAAGACATATCGAGGGGACGCCTATGGGTCGGTCCCAAATCTAAAAGTTTCGATAAAACACATGCGACTAAATAGGGCCAGTCCTGTACCAACCATTACTTAGTCAAAAACCCTGTAACAATGACATGTATATGTATGCTTAAAATGATGAATGCTTGAAAACAACTGTCAGTTCTAGGAAGACCGTAGTGACTACCCACTAATCACAGGTCATATTTGAGAGCCTACAGGTCAAAACCTTGGCTCTGATACCATAATTGTAACACCCCATTTTGGAAATGGAATCTTACGCATAATCATGGCGTGTCATCAAAGCATACAAGGATAAATGTCTAAGCATTATTTGACCATAAAAGGGAAATACCGGAATCAAACATCGGTAACCCCAAAGTAGAGCTCATCACACACAAACATAAATACTGTAAAAGGAAAGGACGAAACAATGTCCATAGCAACTGTATTAAAGTAAAGGAAATGCATAAAGTAAAGAAAGACAGTAAAGCTTCCAATCCATATGCACGTACGTTTGAGATCTACGAGTGTCCCTGAGTACCTGCCGTTTTGGGAACATGAAAAGGAAAACGGCTGAGCAAGACGCTCAGTGCACGGATGTACAATATAGCATGAAATTGGATAAGCATGTAACATATAACAGCGGAAGACTAAGTTCTGAGTAAACTGGTTAAGTATTAAGAAAACTGGTTTTATAGTTTGAAAAGCCTTATGTTTATCTTATGAAAACTGTTTTAACATAAATATAACATAGCCCATATAGGTCATGAAAAGGTCACGTGCATGAATACTTGGAGGGGTGACCTCATCATGCTGATTAGAGGGGATGCCTCTAATTAATATACTGGTTTGGGTAGGAGGGATCAACTCCTTGTGAAGGATGCAAGGCACACACCACATTCACCATGAAATACTGAATAAACATGTAACTAGGATGCACCTATACGCCCCACATGATATAATAATATGGCCAAAACTGAAAGGGACGCCACGAGCAATCACTCCGCCGTGGGGAAGTCATAACATTGGTACCTCCAATGTTATGGTTATGGTACCTCCATAACTAGGTGAAACTGGTCATGCTTGTATATGGCTATAGATTATGCTAATTAAACATAAGCAGTTCAAAACAGTAAAACAAATACTGGGGAAAACAGTTGGCTGCATACGGGGAAATCCTAATAAGGAAAGAATGTCCATACTGAAAGGACGGGAATCCGTACCTCAAGTCCAGTGAATGAACGGAAGAAAGACTCCTACTTCTGGATCACTAACGCTACATGAATACACACGTGTATAAGTATCGAATCACTGATTACGTACTAGGTTTTATGTCTCATCTTAGCTTACTTGGTATGTTTTAGGTCATGGTTTACTGTTTAAAGCCTTAAACTGTGTTTATCTTGTATTCTGATTAATCTGATTAAGTATTACTGGTATTTCATGTATTATTATACTTACTGTGTAATAATAAGTAACTTTCCAAAAATAGCAGGTTTCCAAAAATAGAAAGTTTCCAAAAATAGAAAGTTTCCAAAAATAGAAAGTTTCCAAAAATAGAAAGTTACCAAAAATAGAAAGTTTCCAAAAATAGAAAGTTTCCAAAAATAGAAAGTTTCCTAAAATAGAATTTACTGCTTAAAATAGATTAGTTTCTAAAAATAGAAAGTTTCCAAAAATAGATCAGCTGCCTTAATTAAATAAGTTTCCATATATAGAAGGTTTCCATGATTAGATTAGCTGCCTGAAATAGATAGATTTCCATATATAGAAGGTTTCCATTAATAGATTAGTTGCCTTATTTAATTAAGTTTCTATAAATAGAAGTTTCCATATTTAGAATTAAGCTGGTTACATAAGCTAACATATAAGTCTAAGTGTTTATAAGCTTATTTCTTAAGTCATATGATATAGTGTATAGTTTAATTATTATTTCATGTATTTTAATTAAACTACAGGTTAAGCATTTTAATTAAAGTATAACATGTTTTAATTAAAATGGAATAAAATACTTAGGTTAAAATGTGTATTATTATGCATTAATAACATAACCTAAGTCATGTCTAATTAATTAATTATATGCATGTTTTAAATAATTAATTAATTATAACTTATAACATAAAATACTTAGGTTAAATTAATATCATGCTAAATTAATAATTAAAATAACCTAAGTCATGATTTAATTAATATCTCATGTTATTAATTAATTTATATCCTAAGTTCATAATTCATAAAAATTAACATGTAGCATAAATCATGATTTAACCAACGAACCATGAATCGGGCATGAACTCGACACCGTACCCCGAGCCAAACTCGGGGTACTTGTGCCCCCTTGCTGCCGTGGGTCCCACATGAACCAACCAAGACCAACAATGGTCTTGGTGGTGGCGGCTAAAAGCAAACCGAACCCCCGCTCGGGTTGGTTATGCTAGGCGGCCAAAACAAACACCCTTTTATATCATCCTTTGATTTTAATTAACCCCAAAACATGTTAGATCAATCTTTAATTATCATATTTTAATAAGAATAATAATAACATGTTCATGAAAATAATCAAAGATTTAAAAAGAATTAAAAAGAAATGTTTAGAATGATATACCAATACGTAGCTTGAAAGAGGATGAACAAACACGGTTTATAGCAATGATTTTTAAGATCAAAATCAATCAACAACCACCTATGGTGGTCCTATGGGTGGCGGCACAAAGAGAGACCAAGAGGAGGAGAGAAAACTTTTTTAGGTTAAAAGTTATTTTGCTTGAAATGTAAAAATGAAAAACATATTTACCATAACCCCCCTTTTCTTGTAAAAGTCCATGGGCTTAGCCCACCTTGGTTGTTGTGCCGTGGGTATGGGGCCCCACATGGGGTACCCGTACCTTTTCTCGTGTCCCGATGTTTCGTGTTCGTTCGTGGTTAAACGTGTTCGTGTTTAAAGTGTTACTGTTTATTTTATCATGTAGTTTATCGTAATCTTAACGCTCGTAATTATATTATATGTATTTACGTAATTATTTTAGTTCGTATTTTTAAATGGTGATCATGATTTAATTACGTTCACGTGACATATTTATTAACTGTTTATCATGAGTTCGTACGTAATCGATACTTATCATGTCATACACGTATGCACTTGCTTGACTATTAGCACATGAATGTGATCAATACTAAATAAGGTAAGTTTTAATCTAGGACGTACGATCTTAAGGGCACTATTCATGGTAAAAGCATGCGGGTTTTACAGTAATGCTAACACTACTCATATGCCCTAATCACGTACTTATCCTCCCATTATTCCTAGGTTGTATCTCTTATATTTTATGTTGTCTTGAATGTTTCACGAGGATACATTGTTTAACTTATGCGATAATAGAGATTTAGGTCTAAAAATAGAGTCCTAACGGTGTAACCAAGACCATCAAATCAATAACCCCTCCTAATAGACAACGATGTCAAAAAATTAAGTCAACAAGAAGGATCGATAAACACGGTTGTATAACGGTTTTGAACATGAGACTTATTACCAAGACTCTTATATGCCCCCTAACGGAAGGGCCTTATTATCTTTGGTTTACTCCATCTTTTATTCAACTTCGCCATGAAGCTTTTATTATGACTTCGGTCTTGCCTTGCCTTTTATTATCCGCCTCATCGGTGGTTTTATTCGCCAAAGACGTATATCCCCACGCTAAGGCGAATTTTGGATCTTTAAAGCTTCGAAGATTAAGGCTTGATTCACTTCCAATTTTGCATAGATTTTTCGGCCTTGTGGGGCTTCAAATTGTTTTCTAGATTTAGGTGAGCACTTGAAATCTTATTATTGGGTGAAGCTTTTGATTATTGGGGTGCCAATACTTCAAAACCGTGACACTGACGATACCTTAATGTCTTCCCAATTTAATTACACGGAAGCTACTAGAAAAGACTAGAAACCCAACAATCCCAACTAAACCGCTAAGTCAATATTTATTAAGCAAAAAATATTTACAAGCGAAGGGAGAATAAGCAAACAACGAGAACACATGAGTTTTTTAAAGAATACGAGTACTCTACGTTTAGCATAGTAACTTATAATTAACTCTATCATTTCTCGTCCTCATTTTAGAGACTTAGCCTAATGTGAAGTTAAGGAATCAAAGCTAAGTGCTCAACATGCACGGTCGAGTCAAAAATTACTCTTATTCTCGCCATCAGAAAATCTACATTCGTGTCTTCAAACACTTATAAAACATGAGAAACAATCTAAAATTTTGCCATTTTTAGCCTTATTTTGCAACAAAAACGATAAACAAAAAGATAAACTTTGGAAAGCGTGAAGGTTTGGCAAGGCAAGTATCTATTCTCCCCCCCCCATACTAAAGTTAAACATTATCCTCAATGTTTCGAGTCTAGGGGTGCAAAACACCCCCATACTAGAGACGTAGTCGAATGCCTAATCTAGCATGGAAAGGGTGAACCATTAAATTTAAAGCCGTTTATGAAGTGTGCTAAAAACCTAAGGTTAGAACATCAAAGGATATATCATGGATATTGAGAAAGTCTTTAAAGCAAACGATCGAGTGCTCCCATAAAACGAACACGAGAGGCTCCAATCGTGATGATCATGATCTAAAAACCACAATGCACAAACAACCACGAAACAAAGGTTGGAACGGCACAAATCCCCTCACATTAAACTAATTAGAAAGCAATAATATGTACATAGGATAAGCATGGGACTCCCCCACGAGGCTCCTCGTTTTTGATTACTGAGTCATGAGCTCGACTCGATTCCCCATAAATGTGATCATTTAGGGATAATTATGGTATGGTCAATTTTTGGTGGGGCTTACATGATAAACAAGGCCCAAAAACAACCGGTATTAAGGACTAAGTCCTTTGATGGTGCAAAATACCGGGATCGAAGATGGCATTCTCGTTTTCATTGGAAAAACAAATCAACGCCACTTCATCGTGTGTCAACACAAACCCAAAGGGTTTCAAGGAAATAGATGAGAAGAAATAGAAGGGTGAGACAATGGGTAAGTCATAAAAACATTGAGCTACTCGAGGTAGACTCGCACCAATCAAATAGAAAGATTTTCCATTTATTGCATCGGTGGAAGACCGAGATTTCCCTTTATAAGCAATTCTGGGATCAAATATCTCGTCCTCGGTGGAGAAAGGGGAGGGAACATAAGGGGCTTCCCCCACACTAAGTCCACACAAATCATCGTCAAAAGGAGAAGACGAGCTTGTAGTACTCAAAACACGAGGTGATGACGGAGTTAGCATTGTAGAAAAATCTTTTAAGTCCAATTTAAAATCTTTTCCTTTTTCATCTTTTAAACTCTCCTTATGAAAACCCGACTTAATTATGTCAAAAATATTCGGTGTTTCTAAAGCAATGTTAGTCACACTAAAAATTCTCACATTTGAAAACCGTTTTGGTAAAGGTGGTGGTAAGTTCTCAAAACGTTTGTCAACAAAGAAAACTCCCCCATCGGGATCAACATATTCATCATCTGAAGAATCATTCGTAATTGGAACCGTAGGCTTAACACTCTTAACCTCCACCGGCGGAGGGGACGGAAAATCGTTTTTATCACCAACTCCTAAAACTCTTTTTGAAATCCTTTTGCAAATGTTTTTTATGGGATTGACATTGTACAAAGACGTGATCGAATACACATGAGAAAGTGTGGAGTTTTGAGTTGCATTAATGACGAGTTCTTCCTCATTGAAATGAAGAGTGATTTTTCTTGCATGCACATCGATAAGTGCTCTCGAGGTATCCAAAAATGATCGACCTAAAATTAGAGGAACTTTAGGATCGATAGGGATGTCAACAACAATAAATTCTACGGGATAGTAGAACTTTCCAACTTTCACGAAGACGTCCTCGGCTACTCCACAAGCTAGAATCGTAGAATGATCGGCCATCTCGATTGACATTCTTGAAGGAGTGAGATTGGGAAGATTGAGCGATTTAAAAATCTCAAGAGGCATCAAATTAATACTAGCACCAAGATCGGCCAAGGCGTAGCATTCCTCCATGTCTTGTATAGCACATGGGATTAAAAACTTGCCGGGATCACCGACTTTTTGAGGTATGCGGCTAAGAAAAACCGATGAACAACTAGACGATTTTTGCAATTTCTCTTTGTTATTCAATACTTTTGAAGTTCGCGGAAAATCGAGGCATCATGACCAAGGCGTCGGCAAAACTTATATTAAAATGCAAGTCACGAAACATTTTCATAAAGAGTTTAAATTGATAATTATTTCGTTCTTGTGCCTTTTCCTTGTTTCGTCTTGAAGAGTAAGGTAAGGGTGGTGTGGGTTGGGGCATAGGCATCAGCCTTGGAATCTCGGGTTCCATGTTTGGTATTGGTTCAACCGTAGGTGTGGTTTGAGCGGTACTTCGTGGGCTTGGAATTTGCTCCTTTTCGACCACCACCTCGGTTTCTTTCTCTTTTTCCTTCTCCATAGAAGTACTTGGACGAGAAATGGGTTCTTTGAAAGTTTTACCACTACGAGTAGTAATAACCTTCAATTCTCCTTTCGGGTTCACGATGGTATCACTTGGTAGACCACCCGAAGAAGAAGGTTTACACATGATAGCTTCAAACATTTTTCCCATTCGGTCTTCAAACTTAGATTGCCTAGCATCCGCTTTTAACAACTCTTGCTTAATCTCATGTTCACCTTGCTCCATTTTTGTTGATTTTGTTGGAGTCGTTGAACATTTCCTTCCATTTTATTAGCATGAGTCTTAAGTTCATTAGCAAGTTCGTTTTTAAGCTTGTTTTTCAACTCGGATCTTAAGCTAACCATTTCATGTTGCATATTGTCAAACTTAGCATCGTTTGCTTTTGCATAATTCAAAAATTCTCCTTGAAGATTTTTGGTGTGATCATTTTGAAAACCTTGTGTGGTAGTTTGAAAATCACGGTTTTGGTTTTGGTTTGAAATTTGCCCATTTCCACTTTGATAATTACCCTTGTTGTAGTTACGTTGATTGCCTTGATAATTACCACCTTGATTGTTGTTTCGATAGTTATTAGCATTTTGATTTTGTGGACCTTGATTTTGGCGGGAACCTTGACCGTTGTGGTTATAAGTTCCCGTTGCTACATAAGCACTCGAAGTGTTACCATCCGCGGTAATGCACTCGGAAAGATCATGAACTCCACCACACGAAATACAACTCTTAGCAACCGCTTTAACCGAAGCGGAATTTGAAGCTTCTTGAGCTTTCCAATGAGACATAAGAGTCGAAAACCTATCGAAAAACCGATTCTCCTCATTTGCTTCATCTTGCAAGGCATTAATGCTACGAGACGATGACGAACCCAAATTGGCAACACTCGGTGTGTTACGAGGGCTATAAACCTTAAACCTATTTTCAATGATTTTCAAAGCCTCTTCGGTTGTTTTGCACAAAAAATTACCACCCGCCGCGGCATTTAAGTAATCTCGTTCATGATCATTAAGCCCATTATAAAAAGTGTCAATTTGATGCAATTCGGAAAAATCATGGTGTGGACATTCATGTAACATTTCTTTAAACCTTTCCCAAGCCATTGAAACACTTTCATTAGATCTTTGTGTAAATCGTGAAATCTCGTTTTTCAAATGTGTTGTTTTAGATGGTGGAAAAAATTGATTCACAAATTTAGACACGAGATCGGCCCATGTCAAAATCGAATTTGGCGGTTCTTTCTCGAGCCATATCTTGGCGGGTCCATCTAACGAGTAGGGAAACAACATCATCTTAATGGCATCGTGTGGTACATCCTCAAAACTTGCTTGTCGCGGTGAGACGATTAAATTGCCTAATGTGATAATGTGGGTTGTCTTTTTCGTGTCCGCGATACTTGTTTGCTTGAAGCATAGACATTAAACCCGTCTTGATCTCGAAGTTCTCCGCAAGGATGGCGGGAATCACAATGGCCTCTCCAAAACCCTCGGTGGGTACTTGAAGCAACTCCATTATAGTACGATTAGCCATGATAGCTTCTTGTTCTACAATGGGTTCCTCACTTGGAGTCTCTTCACTAGAAAAATTAGGAGTAGGTGTTGCCTCCTTTCGGTTTCTACGTTTACGTGCACGTTTTGCTTGATTGCGAGTAAGCATAAACGTCACGTACAACGAGGGGACGAGCAAAAAAGATTCTTTTTTATTGTTTTTACTTTTTTTTGGATTTTGGAATTGTATTAGGTAGACAATAATCTACAAATCTCCTCCTTAATAAAATCTCTTGATTAAAGAAGCCTCAAGGAATGAAAACGATCACGTGAAGTGAACGCCTTCGATGACTTTAGAACGATGGTGGAACACCAAATCGTTCAAGAGGGTTTAATCAATGGAAACCAAGAAAATATATATGATATGTAATAATACTTTGGGCGGCAAAACCCTCGATTAGCTTTCAATCTCAAAATACGCACAAGCAAGCGGAGGAAACGAGGCGGCGCGAAGCACTTAAGAGCCTTTTTCCTTTAGATCGTGAACTACAACCTCCTTATACCCACCTTATAGTTTGTATTTTTCAAAATCGAGCTTCACGAAAGTATTTATCTATTTTTGCCTTTTTTTCTTTGGTTTGAGATTCGAATACAATGATTGGGTAATGACCTCCCAAGTCAAGGTTGTGATTTCTCACGTATTTGGAGTACTTGTGAATTTATTGTTCTACGTATACAATATAGTAATAGTATTCACACAAAAACGAAAAACAGATAATACGTATTAGTAGAGTGCTACTAATACAAATACTAATTATGGTTAGTATATAAAAACAACAATTCCAATCAAAACACAACACGCCTCCCCGGCAGCGACGCCAAAATGATAGTAGTAAATTACCACTTGTTTAGGAAAACAAGGGGTAAAATAGGGAAGTAAGCACGACGATTTAGGAAAACCGTGTGTAAATGACCCTAAAGTGAGTTCGTTCTCGAGGAGGCAAGTGCGTTGTGTAATGAATTGATTTTGATTTGAGATTATATTGCTATGAGAAAAGGAAATAGAAAGGGGATGAGAAGAGAAAGACGGTTACGATGACGGATTAAGCTAAGACGAAAAAGTCGTTTACGTAAAACCGTAAAAACTACAAAATTAAAAATTTTAAACCTAAAAATTAATTAAAAGTTAAAACTAAGTTTAAAATAATATAAATAAGAATAAAAATCCAATAAAAATATTTTAAAACCTTTTATTAATTAAATATTCAATTTTAAATGCTAATTAAAGCCCTAAAATTAAATATAATTAATCAAAATGTCCAAAATATTATTTTATTGAACTAATAAGTCACTTATATTATTCAAAGACTAAAAAGTATTTTTCCTAAATTTTAAAAACTATTTTTTATTTTTAAATCACTAAAAACTATTTTTAAACTAAAATAATCAAAAAAAATAATAAAATAATGCTAAAAAATAATTTGACACTATTAAAAATCCTAAATTACTCTAAAGAACAGTAAAAAATGAAAGAGTTTGAAAAATATAAAATTTTTCACTAGAAGACAAAAACAGTTTGAATTTAAACCCTAATTAAACTAAATTAATTATAAAAAATAAATAAAAAGTGAACAGTAAAAACTTTTTAAACCAAAAATCTTAAATTACTTTTCTAAGTCTATGAAAAATTTTAAAACTGAAAAATAATGATTTTTTACACTAAATGCCAAAAACAGAAATTTAAAAGTTAATTAAAAATAGCTATAAAACCTAAAAAAAATACTTAATGAACATTAATAAAAAAATCTAATTAAACAGAAAAATCAAAAATAAAATTAGAAAAATAATGAAATTTGTTTCAATGTCTAACTCCTAAATAAGTTCACTAAAGACAAAAATTTAAGAAAGCTGAAAGTGACATGTGCTTGTGTTTGTCTTGTAGCAAAGCGGTGGTAAAAATTGTGCAAGCAGGGGGAACCTTTTTCCCACTGTTAGTGTAATTTCAAGGTCAGTTGACCTTTTGAGCTTAGGAAAGCTTATGGCTTGGTTTTCTTTGGACAAATGGGCACTCCCACAACCAGTTGGGTTGTGGGAAGTCAATAAGAGCAAATAAAACACAAATCCAAGCCAAGAATCACACAAACAAGCTCATGCAAGTTACTGATGAAGCTATATGGTTTCTGATGAACAGTTGACTATATTTACTTGCACAAACACGAATTTTAAACCCTTGAATCTTGCACACAAATCCACCAAATGATATGCAAGCTATTTCAAACCCTACTTAAACCTATCTCTAACATATAATCAAGATTTAAAGGCAAAATTTCACAAAAATCAGGCAGAAAAATGGATTGACTGTTTTATGTGCTATTTTCCAATTTTTATCATGCAAACTTGATTTTAACTCTACCAAACTGAATACCAACTAACATTCAACCTATTATCAACCTAATGAGTGAGTTGAACAGGTTTTAAAACAAGATTTATGTCAATTATACCAACTTAAACCCTAATCCAAACACCCTTTAAACTACTGAAAATGAAAATTGACCAAGCAAACCTATTCTAAACTACACAAATCTGATCCCAATCTATCTAAACATGCAAGTAATCATCAATGGGGCATAAACAAACAACAATCAAAGCCCAATAGCAATTTTCATACACTTCAACCAAATCTTACAAATCAACAAAATCTGAAATCTTTAAACAAGGTACAAGCTATTTACCTTGTGGGACCCACATCCAGGTCCCACAATGGCTGAAAAGCCACCTCCTACAAGCCCGGGCTTGTGCAGAATCTTTTTTTTTTTGCTGTTTGAAAACAAGATGATATGAAGGACTTAAGATGATGATGATGTTGTACTTGTTTTGAACCTGCACAAACACAACCCAACCAGGAAACAAATCCAAGCTTCAATAAGCTAAGCCCACAAGCTGGTGTCAAGAGCTTGTGGGGGTAGCTTATGAAACAGTAAGCTTAACAAGAAAAATGGAAAAGACTAATTTTTCAAAAATCTTTTTGGAAACCTTTAAACCACAAACCTTGAAACCAATGAACACGTTTTTAAAACAAGTATAAACTCAGAAAACCAAGATTCCAATTCCACTTTCACTTCATGAAATCTTGGATTTCTGAAATCTAAAACCTTTTATTAAAACCCTTTTGTGAAAACTGAAACTTCACAATGTTAACAAATTATAAATGGAACTCAGATTCTAAGCAACCTTATCACCAACTTTTATAAATAATAAAAGGAATTATATTTTAACAAAAACACCAACTTTATATTTGATAAAAAGGATATACAAAAAGAGTTGCTAGAAAATGGAACAAGGATACAATGCCACATACGGCTTGTATTTATACTAGCCTAAGAATAATCTAGAACACTTGAATAAAATAATACAAGGAAAATCAAATCCCTAAACCCTAATACATAAAAATCCGAAAATGCCCTTGAGTCTTGACTGAATTCTTGGTCAAGATGGATTCATGTGATGTTGCCAGCTGTTAGAGTTGATCAGGAACGTTTGTTTGAGCTTAGGGACCAAGGAATATCATCTAGTCGTTGGTTTTGTCTGGTATTGGTGTTTGGGGAAAGTGACGGGTGCAGGGGAGGGCCCTACCCAACACATGGGTGTGTTGGGTTCACGTTTCTTGTGTGGGATGGGATGAGGATGGTATGAATTATGATTCTGGAAAAGCTAAACAAAAACCCCTTTGATTTGTAGATTTTAGGATTAGGGTTTATGTGGGTTATGAACATGGGATTAGGGGTGTTTAATCTGTTTTGGGGGTAAATGTATTTAAATTTTGTGTTAAGTGGGAAAAATAAGGGTTTGACTTTGGTTGACCCAGGTTTATTTAAATAAACCTGTGAGTGGGGTGTGACGTGGGTTGAAGAGTGAGGTGGAGGGCTGTGAGTGGATGATGGGGGTGATGTGGAGTGTTTGACCAGTTTGGCCCCCAAATTTTCCTTTCTTGTTCATTCAGAATTAAATAGCCAACAACTTTGAATTCCTTTATAACAACTTTAGGCAGCTTGTCAAATTTGGCACAACATTTTTACAAACTTGTTTCAAGGACTTCTTTTGTACTTCCTTCATTCTCCAAGGACTGAATATGAAAATACTTGATATTTTAGGGACCCATAAGTAATTTAGGGGTATAAAATGACAAGTCTTCATTTCTTGAGGGACCAATCTTGTATTTCTTCAATTCTTCAAGGTCATTTTTGGAAATTCCATTCTTGGGCCCGGTTCATTCTGCGGCTTCGTTTCCCGTGTTCGTCTTTGATTGATCCTTGTGATCTTTTTGCCATTTCCTCAATATCCGTACCTAAAATACACAAGCAACAAACACGAGCATATATTTGGCAGTTTTAATGATATTTAATGCATTTTAAGCCCGATTTGGACGATGAGACTATGTATAAAAGCAGTCTCATCAATGTGCTTATTGATGTGTATAGATTGTGGTTTGGATATCGTTTCCGGTACGGGGTACCTTGTGAGTGAAATGATGTGTGATGATTTCATGTTCATGAGCTCACATGGTAGTGACTATGAAATGAGATGGTTTTATTTGGTGGTTTTACGTATACGTATATGCATTATAGAAAATCGTATTTTTACGATTTACGGTTTAGCATTTAGAGGTCTCGGATGAGGTAATTAGTCATATGAATATTTTTCGGGATGGTTTTAAGTCATTTAGGACTTAGTTATAAAGTTTATTTCAAAATTTGAGATTTTTTATAAAAGTGTATATTTTACGTCTTTTACGGTAAAACGCGTAAGTTTGACTAGTTTTATGGTTTTGAGGTTTTGGGAGCTTTAGGAGCTGAAATAAATTAAGGTAATTTAAGGTAATATTAATAAGATATTAATTAATAATAAAAGAAAAAAAATAAAAAAAAGAATGTATAGGTCGGTTTGGACGCAAGAAAGAAAGAAAAAAAGGGAAAAAAGGGAAAAAGGAAAGTGGGCAATTATACTTGGACAAGGATATTTTTACTATATAAAGAACATTAAGCTTTATACCAAACGAATTTTTATTATTCCTGGAGTTTTAGTCGACTAAAAGAGGAGAAGAATTAGGGTTCTTCAAAAATTTGGGTTTTTACATCTTCCATTAATTTAAAGGTAAAACCTTCTTAACCCTTTTTAATTTAATTGTTTTTAATGTTTACATAATCATCTTATGATGGATTTAGGTTAGGATTTTAATAAAAATCTGTATTTTAATGAGTTCATAATGATTGGATGGGTTAGGGCTTGTAATTAGAGGGATTAGGGTTAATTAATGAGGTTGATTTTGTTAAACCCGTTTTTAAAAACTGGGCAGAATTTTTGGATCATTGTTTTGATCATATAGGGAGTTGTACAAACTCTTATTTTGCGATCCACATATCCCTGAAAAGGTAACTGAAGTGGCTTTCCAATACAAGAAACTAGAACTAAATTGGAGGTCGGGAATTGGGTCAAAAACAGGTTACAACAGTCGGAGGTCAATACAGTTTTGAAGTCAGCCTGTTTTCTTTTTAAGTTTTGGGTTGTTTGGGGTACTTAGGGTTGCATTGGGGTCTTCTCACGAACATGAGAGATGGTTTATATATTGTAGAAAGTATCTGCACTTTGTCTAAGGTTGTGGTTTAGGGTAAGACCCCTAAATTGTAACAAACTTTTATTATGTTTAAAATCAGGAAAACTGGAATGACAAAAGTATATACATATATATCGGGGCCTTAACAATAGCTTTAAGGTTAGGGCAAGTAGGAGGTATTAGCTTACATAAGTAAGGGTATGAATATTCATTTTAACGAAACCATGGGTATGTTTAAGTGGACGTTTGACTTAAAGTTTAGAGACCTAAAATTGGGACTGTTTTATGTAAAATATGAACAGGATAGTTATTTAACTTAACCAAGTTAAGGACTTGTTAGGGAAGGGTAATGGGGTGATTAGAGCTTATCAATGAGGTATTTATATGGGAATAGGATAGATTTCCATCATAGGTTGATGAGCCATCTTAGTGATTGGTTCATGTATTGATTGCGTGTTTTTTGTTTGTTAGCTTGTTGCTAGTGCGAGGACTTTTGAAGAAGCAATCAGGTGAGTTTCATAGTCCCATGTTTACTATTGATTTTGACTTCCAGATGGGATGGAAGAGACACTGTATTGAGTTATTTATAAATTGATGCTGTGAATGTTTTGTGATGGACTTGTGTGTACATTATGTGATTAACTACTATGTGATTCTTGATTGTGTATGATTTGGATCGGGGGACACGTGCCGTCTCAATTATTGTGGTTTGTCAAGGTAGGGGCCTTGGGATAGGTACATAGCGTGATCGTCTATGGGACCAATGGTTAATGACAAGGTAGTGTCCTTGGGATAGGTACATAGTGTGATCATCTATGGTACCATGGTGTTTGGTAAGGCTGAGGGCCTTGGATTTTGGTTTGGAATGATTGATCTTGAATGTTAGTTGTTAATACATAATTGTAACACATTGTCCATATGTTCTTTTGTTGATGGTGGTTATTTACAGCTTATAATTGATTTGGCGTTGGAGTCTAAACCTATGACTCTCACCAACTTTATGTTGACGTGTTTTAGTGTCTCTTTCAGGTGAGAATGTGGTTAAGCTAGAGGACATAAGTGGCTAGGATTTGGAGAGCATAGGAAATGTATTTAGAAGGAGATCCCCGTTCCTTCTTAGATTCTTTTGCTTGTTTTATAAGTGATATTGTTGGCACCTATATGTTTGTTTTGTTTGTGTTATTTGTTTGTCTTGGTAAGAGGTAGGACTGTTACCTACTTACCTAGACTCCTGCATTGTTGAGATATTGTCATGACATTTGTGTCACCATTTTATGGCATTTCTTATATCATTTAGTTATCTCTATAGACACGCTATTGTTGTGATGATATCCATACGTCGTGCCCTATATTCCGCCTTGGTGGGGTGTGACAGAATGGTATCAGAGACAATGGTTATAGAGAATTAGGTAGCCTAGTCGCGTAGCCTAGTCTATAGCTTAAGGTTCCCTGCATATAGGCGTCATAGGAGTATGTGTGCATTTTATAATAATTGATGTGTTTGGATGTTATTTATTGTGATGTTTTGACTAGTATGAATTGAACAGTAGTAAGTTCATACTTAGCCACATGTTATTTTCTTTTCGGGTTGTGACTAGTGAAGGTTGAATCATAATCATCCACGCTAGTCATTGTTGTATTTTGCGTAATTTGTACATTATAGTACATAATTTGGTACATGGTAGTTTCTATCTTTTGTTGGGTTATTTTATGTACCCGAGAGATATTATTTTCTTTTGATGGGTAAGTCATGGTCCCTAAGAATCATGTGGTGGTTCGAGTTATTAGGAGTAGGTGGATATGAAGGTTTTTAAGTTGTTTCCACTCTTACGGGCGACATGACTTATAACTGATTATGTTTTCGTTTTGGATTTAGTCTATGTTGTTTTAGCTAGACTATGGATTTTTGTATTCCAAGAGTATTACAATGTTATTTTAATACATGGAGTTTTGGACTTTATTGTATATGTGGTTATGAGCTTATGTGAGTAGATGGATTTATGTGTTATATGTTGTATTGATTCTTATAAGTGTCATCATAGGAGGGAGTGCATTGAGGAAAGGGTAATTGTATAAGTATGGTGGCCAACATAGTTATACAAGTACCACAACTTCAATGGGTTCTCAAGTATGATTTCATGAAACAAGGTTAGTACATGCTTGTATATGATGAGATGCGGATTTTGGGTATATTTATAATATATGGGTTTATGTAACGGCTGCCTACGATATGGCTATTTTATTAGTGTGTTATATGTTCTGAGTTATAGTCGTATTGTGTGATTATAAGGTCACGCGATATGGGTTGGTTTTGGTATTGGGTTTTGTGCCTTGTTGTGGCATGGTGAGATGGTGAGAAGGTGATTACTCGTATGGGAAAACGAGCGTATAAAGTGATTGATTGACCTGACATGTATGATAACGAGTATGTTTGGGAGATTCGATAGGTATACATACGCGGATGTATATATACTAATAGATGTTATGTTATGATTTACGGTCGTTCAGTAGTTATTATAACTTGAACGTACCTAGTACTCTGTTGTGTTTAAACAATGATGACGTATAGTCCCCAGCCGGGTCATGAACCCGGCCCATGGGTACTACCCGTATCCGACCCATCATAGATGGGTGGAATAATGTCATTTAGGCTTATGGGCTTGGATGAACAGTGACCGCACACATGTACGGAGGAGTGTATCCAGCTCAAGAAGCACATTGAGTCACTGATCAAATCAGGTAAACTCAAGCACTTAGTTAAGGATTGGAAGGATGGAAAAGACAACAAGAAGTACGATAAGAAGGATCCCCAAAAGGACAAACCTTCGACTATATACCTGATCCAATCCAGACAGCACCGCACGAGGCAGAAAGTTGGCCAAAAATTTTCACGCGGCAGGGAAATCTCATTCCCTCCCATCACAGCAAGCGATGTGATTGATGCGCCTCTCACTATTGAGATAAGCATTGGAACACACAATGTTCGTCGCATGTATGTGGATGGAGGATCGTCAGCAGAGGTACTGTATGAACACTGTTTCGTGCAGTTATGCCCAGAAATAAGAAGCCAATTAGTACCGGCCACGTCGCCGCTTACTGGCTTTAGTGGAGACACTATCTGGCCGATAGGGCAACTACGTTTGCTTGTAACCATTGGGAATGAGGAACATTCCACTATGGCGTGGATGAACTTCATGGTGATACGCTCACACTCTTCGTACAATGGGATCATAGGCAGACCAGGCATTTTGGCTATACGGGCGGTACCCCCCCACGGCGCACGGAATGATCAAATTCCCCGTTGAGGGGGGAATTGTTACCATTTACAACACAATCGTACCGGCATCCGAGTGTCACACCGTGACAACACCGGCTCCACCTGTTCCACCCAAGGATGGATCACCACCTCCCAATTGGAAGGTAGCCATTCACCCTGACTATCCGGAACAGGAGGTATCCATAGGAGGGGCGCTCTCGGATAGTGGCAAAAGGGCCATGTGCTCTCTTTTAAGTGCAAACCTAGATATATTCGCATGGAAGCCAAAGCATATGACAGGCGTGCCACGTACGATAGCAGAGCATAAGCTCCAGATCCGCCAAGGGTACTAACCCATTAAGCAAAAGAAGCGCGGCCAGGCGCCTGAACGCAGCCAAGTGATATTGGAGGAAGTACAGAAACTAGTGGATGCAGGCATCATGCGTGAGGTATACTACCACGAGTGGTTATCCAATCCGGTCATGGTCAAGAAACATGACGGAAGTTGGCGCATGTGTGTGGATTTTACGGATCTAAACAAGGCCTGCCCACAGGACTGTTACCCGTTACCGGAAATCGACTGGAAGGTAGAGTCCCTATGTGGGTATCCTTTTAAATGCTTCTTGGACGCATATAAAGGGTATCACTAGATCCAGATGGCGGAGGAGGATGCAGAAAAAACGGCGTTCCATACGAGCCAGGGCGTATATTGCTATACGAAAATGCCGTTTGGACTGAAGAACGCCGGTGCTACATATCAACGGTTGGTGGACAAAGCTTTTGAATCACAGATAGGCCGCAACTTGGAAATCTATGTTGATGACTTGGTTATAAAAAGTCACACGGAGGAGGCACTTCTCCGGGATGTCCAAGAGACATTTGACACGCTGAGAAGGATTAACATGAAGTTAAATCCAAAGAAATGCACGTTTGGGGCAACGGAGGGAATGTTCCTTGGATATTTGATTGATCCAAACGGCATCAAACCATGCCCAGAGAAGACGGACGCAGTGATACAACTGCCATCCCCTCAGACACGGAAGGAGGTGCAATCCTTAAATGGGAAGCTAGCCGGGCTGAATAGGTTCCTATCTAAATCCGCAGAGAAGTCATTACCCCTATTTAAGACACTCAAGAAGTGCATTAGGAAGGGAGACTTCCGGTGGACGAAGGAAGCCGAGGAAGCCTTCGGCCAACTCAAGCAGCATCTTGCATCCCTCCCTATGCTAGTAGCTCCCCGGCCAAAGGAGGAACTCATTATGTATCTCTCAGCCACTCATGGTGCAATAAGCGCGGTACTTATGACAGATAGAGATACAGTGCAAAATCCGGTCTACTTTATAAGTAGAACACTTCAAGGGCCGGAGCTGAATTACTCCTCTATGGAAAAACTGGTGTTAGCACTAGTGTTTGCTACAAAGCGGCTGCGCCGATACTTTCAGGCGCACCCAATTGTGGTCATTACGGATCAGCCAATTAAGCAGGTTATTTCTAGACCGGACGTAGCAGGGAGGCTACAAAAATGGAGCATCCTATTGGGGGAGCACAATATATCTTATAGGCCAAGGACGGCTGTGAAAGGCCAGATCTTGGCAGATTTCCTGATCGAGAAACCGGATGAGGAAGGACCAATCGTTAAACAAAACGAGATCCCAACAGAACCATGGGTGTTATTCACGGACGGATCTTCGTGTACGGACGGGTCCGGAGCAGGTCTCATCCTCACAAATTCAGAAGGAATGGAATTCACGTACGCCCTCCGTTTTGAGTTCACGGCCACTAACAACGAAGCGGAATATGAAGCATTAATTGCGGGTTTAAAAATTGCCGCTAGAATGGGAGTCCGCAACCTTGAGGCCTACGTGGACTCACGGCTTGTCGCGAACCATATTCTATGTGGATATGTGGCTAAGGAGGACAACATGGTCAGGTACTTGGAAAAAGTCAAGTCGCTAATCGCGACTTTCAGTAAGTTTTCCATCAAGCAGGTGCCAAGGGGAGAGAACAAGAAGGCGGACGCTCTTAGCAAGATCGCATCCACAAGCTTCGCTCATTTGTCTAAACAAGTTTTGGTGGAAATACTCAAGGAGAAATCTATAACGGAGGGGGAGGTTGCTGCTATAGTTGAGGAGGATGGACCCACATGGATGACCCCGATTATCAACTATTTGACTAGTGAGACCCTCCCAGACGAGGAAAAAGCAGCACGGCGCATCAGAAGGAAGTCGCAGCATTTCGAACTTCGAGATGTGCGGCGGTTTTATTAAGACAGAAAACATATTTCACATTTTTTATTTATTACAATTATCACGAAAACATATATAAATATACAATAGGTAAAACAAACACATGTTATCAGGTTATATAAACTATGATTTAACACCTTTTAGCCCTAAACATGCATATACTCTGGGTATTTCCAAAATCTTAGGTCAAAATCAGTTAAAAAAAGTAAGATATAGCACAATCTTGGATTTGAGGTTATAAGACTAAAAACTTGCAGGTTTAGCACACAACCAAGTAAATAATAGATACCAACAATGAACAACTCTTTCCAACAACACAATAACAATCTATTCACTTAAACAGATAATCCCAAACACCCCTTATCTTTTTTAAATCAAATTTAAACAAGTATAAGTATATTCCAAGATTACCCAAGCCCAATCAAACACATAAACAGATGTAATATGCAGTATTAAGCAAGATCAAGCCACAAATTAAACAAGAACACAAGCAGAACACAAAATCACCAAAAATCAAGATTTTAAGCAGATTTTAGGTAGAAAGGTTCAAACCTCATGGATGTACATCCACACCCACGAATTTTTGAGCTTATGTGCTAGCAAGAACAAGCCGTGGCTGCGGTGTGTTGGACCACGTCAGGCCGTTTACGTAATCAGTGACATACACGAAGGGTTGTGCGGCATGCATGCGGGTCCATGATATGTGGTAGCTAGAGCCTTACGAACAAGATACTATTGGCCTACCATGCACAGAGACGTGCGCGACATGATTCGCAAGTGTAGTGATTGCCAAGTGCATAGGCCAGTACCGCGGCACCCGCAGCAGGAGCTTACACCTATCACGTCCCCATGGCCATTCTATAAGTGGGGAATCGACATTGCAGGACCGTTTCCTGTAGCTGCGGGTGGAGTTAAGTTCTTGATTGTTGCGATGGACTACTTTACACGATGGATAGAGGCCAAGGCAGTCAAGTCTATCACAGGAAAACAAGTTAAAAAGTTTGTTTGGGAACATATTGTGTGCCGTTTTGGTCTACCGGGGGAAATAATCTCAGACAACGGTAAGCAGTTCACGGACAATCCATTCAAAGACTGGTGTGCTTCATTAAACATCAAGCGGCGCTTCGCATCCGTTAAACATCCACAGACAAATGGCCTTGTCGAACGGGCAAATAGAAGCTTGGGGAATGGCATCAAGGCGCGTCTGGATGAACGAAGTGGAAAATGGGTCGATGAGTTATCACATGTGCTATGGGCGCATAGAACTATGATCAAAACAGCCAACGGAGATACTCCATTTGCATTGGCTTACGGCACTGAAGCCGTTATACCAGCAGAAATAGGGATGCCTACCATCCGCACGACGAAGGTTAATGTCGTCACGAACGATGAACAGCTGCGAATCAACCTGGATCTGTTGGAAGAAAAAAGGGAAATAGCAGCCATCAATGAGGCTAAGTCCAAGGCTAAGATGAAGGCTTATTATGACGCCAAGGTCAAGGGTGTTTCTTTTCGACCGGGAGACTACGTCTATCGTGCTAACGAAGCAAGTCGAGCGGAGAATACAGGAAAGTTGGGGCCTAAGTGGGAAGGACCGTATGAAGTCACTGACGCCTTGGGACGAGGCGCGTACAAGTTACGTGACATGGATGGCCGCGACCTAGAGCGCACATGGAACATTTCCAATCTCAAAAGGTGCTATCTTTGAAAGCTACGGCTTCCGCATGGGTACTTTGCTATATGTGGTCTTAATAAAGAACCATGCGGTCTATCTGTTTTGTTTTTCTTATGTTTGTTTAGTTTCATTTCTTGTTTTTTAGGACTTGTCATTATTGTTCAAACAAAAGTGTAAACGTTCTAATAAAATGTCGTGGTGACTAGCTAGCCCCACGGCTTGTTTCGTGTAAATCATTTTTTAGATTTTTTGCTAGTCGTATGAATCTTACTTATATTATAATATGCCATGTTTCATTCATATGCATTCTTTCAAATTACTGTACATGTATTATACGCCTCCAGGTGGGGTAAGAGGATTAAGTGAACCTACTAATTCAACTTGTCGCGTAAGAGGGATGCAACCCCAGCCGCACGGATCATGTATCCTTACTAGACACCTTATTCACAAGACGTTGGGGTAAGTTTCATATGCCGTAGTCACACAGTGCTCCGCATAGTAAAGACGCACGTCGCATGTCTAGTAAATTATAGACTTGTATGTATTTTCGTTCTTTGTGTGTAAGACGTGATATATCATGCAGTATTGAGGTACAATATTTAACACAATCAAAATACACAAGTTTCCAAATAGATAACAAAATTGTCGTGGTCAATCACGGACTTACATACAAAATACAAATGTTGTTAGCCGTGTACATGCACGGACGAATAGAAACAACGAACATTCAGCGGTTACAAACCAAAGTGTCTGAAAGGGATCATAAAGTAGGAGCATCCTACATAGGGGGGAAAAACTTACCCATTTCCACTTGTTCCTCGACCAGACACGACAACCACTCGTCACTTTCTTTCCGCTTCTGGGCTTGAGCCGCATTCCTCTCCAGCACCACACTTAACGGTTCTTCATCAAGCACGATCCTGGTTACGTCCTCATATACGGGGAGCGTCAGGTGGCTAGGTGATGGAGTGAAGGAAGCACGGGAGTGACTCTCACCTTGGGAGGACGCACTAAGACTTAGCCTTCCCATGATTTACATATTTGATGCATCTTTGGTGGCCTCCAGCTCATCCAAGAATGGATAGTGCAGATCCCGCATCGCGGCCATGGAAGCAGTCATCTTGTTAGCGGCTTCAGGATTAAAGAAGGCATGATTGGTAAAGTTTCCCCTTTCTTGATCATCTCAACGGCCTCAACCATTCCCTCATGACGTCCGTGGTCAATGCCATCGGACACAAGGCTTGCAAATTGTTGCACAAATTCAGGGGCCTCTAGCACCTTCATGACGGCCAAGCGTGCTCCATGCCCTACCATCCACCTGCGGCCGGCAATAGCCGCTAGAAGTTGGGGGCATAGCACGTCGTCACGCTCAGCGGTGAGGGCATCAATCATCAAATCTTTTTGGGCAAACGCCTCTTTCAGCTCTTGGGTGACAGCCCTCTCATCAGAAAGCTCCCCTTGTACCTTCTCCATGCTTTGGACGGCCAGGTGCGCGTCCTCTAGTTTCTTGTTAAGCGCGTGTACCTGGCTGGAGTACGACTGGGCAGACGCTTCCGCTGTGGCTATCTATAAGAGATAAAACGTTAGAATATATTTCTTTTAGAAAATGGTTGGTGCGGCACGGATATGTACCTTGGTGGTCGCAGCATCTAGTTGTGACTCCAGGTTGGCCACTTGTTGGTCGTATTCACTTACGCGGGCCGATTGCTTTTTTATGGTCGCCTCGGCGCTAGCCAGTTGGGATTGGAGGTCTGCGATTTGAGCTTCATTATCCACGATCATCTTCTCCTTCCGTCCAACCTTCCTCTTAAGGGATTCAACATGCCCAAGTGCGGCTTCAAACCTTACCCTCATCGAGGTGCCCATCGCTATTTGGTGTACCAAGGCACCATTATACTCATCCTCCAAATCCGCATGGCTGAGCGCGTTCACCTCTCGCACCAAGCCTGGTGGAATGCAGTTGTTGCGGTACTCCCGGCATTCTTCGGCGTCCCTCATTCGTGATGCAGTTGTGATATTCCAGACAGGATTGAACGATTGAGGGGGGCCGGACGCTGGGAGGTCTTGGGAAGCCGTGGGTGAACCTTCTTCATAAACAGGGCCGGACTTCTGGGCGGCTGTGTGAAGCATGGGGTTTCTTTCCACTTCTTTTCCTTTTCCCTTATCTATTTGAGTATCAGGAGGAGGCGCGGCACCAGTTTGTTCATCCCTGTGAAAACAATCATGTGGATACATATTAAGTGATTACTTCAAAAAGGGGTTGTCATTCTTACGTGTTAGGATGGAGCCTTACATGTCATTTCTCGCTAGTTCTGATGCGGTGGGGGCAATCTGAGTGACGGGATCGACATGTGCGGCCCGGATAGTCTCGGAACCCTGGGTAGTACTACCAACAGATTGGTACAAGGGGTGGTCTTCTCGAAGTTTCTTGGCAGGGGCGTTGTGTTCGCCAATCTCGACTGAAGCAGTTCGCCTCGCTCGTTTGTTTCTTTTACGGTTACGCCTGGCGACGGGCTGAGCTATTGCTTCGTCAGTCTCCTCCTCGACTTCTTCTTCCACTTCTTCTTCTTCTTCTTCCAGATTGACTTGTTTTACTTCTTCATCATCATCGCCCATCATCCAGCGAAGGCTGGAGGTGGTTAGGTCAATATTATCTCCCTGTTGTTCCCTATGTGGTGAGGAGTGCCCGGCTCCTCCTTCATGCATCCGGTTATCACCACCACCATTGTCTCCATTCACTTCCTGGTCCGAGTGGGGATCTGGCACGGCTTCAAGAGCAACCGTCATGTTTCGGGTATGCTCAAGAAGGGGTCGTTCGTTCTCACGGAGAGGACAAGAACCCTCCAGTACAAGTTCGGGTCGCCCTGACGCAAGAGTCCAAATAAGTTCATTTCTGCCCAACACAAAACAAAATATGTTAGCCATTTATAAAATGATTGAATAAGTTATTTGTGTACAGATGGTAGCCTACCTTCACCCTGCCTTCTCCAAAACATAGGATATCTGTTGGACGGGCCAAAATAATTGCGGCTAATCCCTAGCAAACATAGAAATGACTCGGGCAGACTTCTATGGAACCCGGTCCTATTCAGATCTAATTCTTGGGAATGTCGGGGGTTGTATGTACTTGTGTACGGCTTAGGGTCGTGGGGTATCCTAGTTCTAAAGGTGTAATCGGCCGGCCATACTACTGCGTCAATGAAAAAGTAGTGGTCATACCAGTTTTTCAATGAATCCATTGGCTTATTGTGCGATTGGGGACTGTTAGGGGATCGTTTCTTAAAAGATACCCAACCATTTACTATGTTGGGGACATAAAAGAGCCGGAATAATTCTACGGTTGGGGGGATTCTCCTAGCACGGCAGAGGATCTCGAATTGACTAATCTTACAGGCACCTATACAGTGGAGCTGACTAATATGTACATCATAGTATCCTAACAGATCTACAAGAAAATGGGTGAAGGGAATGCGGTAATTAGCCGCATCAAAGAGGCGAGTGTACAGGCCAATCTTACCCTCTGGAGCCTCAGTTATGAGGTCTCCGGCGCCAGGAAGTGAGGGGTGTAGGTTTGTAGGGATGAAATAGTTTGTACAAAAGTGGTTTAATTGGTCTTGGGTCATTACATTCAGCACGGATCCAATGGTAGGGTTGTTTCTGTGAGCCATTACTAAATAAAAGTGTAAGGACGTGGTGTTCTAACCTGCGTGTGAAGGGATCCGTGCGTAATTGGTTCGAGCTAAGAGGAAAGCTTTAATGGCAGAAATGGAGGTTATAACTGTGTGTTTCACACAGCCGTAGGGGTGGCTTATTTATAGGGTTGCCTCGTCGGTCACGACCTGTTGGATGTGTGACACGTGTCTGCCACTATTCTTGATCGTGTGGTTAGGGGGCAAGTGGAAAGTGAAACGTCAGGCGGGACCCACGGGTCACTTCTGACTCAAACGTTTGCACTGCTCAAGGTTCTGACTGTCTACACTTTTGTCAGTCAACATGTGAGGTGAACAGTTATTAATGTCGGGATATGCGGCTCTTACGTAAGACTGGACATTTAATGTTATATTTAATTTGTTTCGGTCGCCATATGCGGCTGAGATACTAATGGAATAACTTCCTAAGTCAGGTTACCACGTGCGGCCAATACAAATTCTTGGACAACTTATCATTCCCTATTTTTTCCTTGGTATGTCCAGGGAGCATCTTGGTAGTCTAGAGGTTACACCTATGGTTGTAACAACTAGACTGGGGGGACATGATGACGTATAGTCCCCAGCCGGGTCATGAACCCGGCCCATGGGTACTACCCATATCTGGCCCATCATAGATGGGTAGAATAATGTCATTTAGGCTTATGGGCTTGGATGAACAGTGACTACACACATGTGTGCGGCCCACGGCCCGGTGCGGCCGACATAGGGTTAGACAGAATCATGTTCTGTCTAGGAATATCTTTATCCCAATGGAGGAGGATATTCACTACCAAAATTAGAAGATAACAATCATTCTAATTCTGATAGTTATCCTTTCCTTGGGGCCGAAGGATCAAGTGGTAGCCCACTAGGGTTCCACTGCTTATAAAAGGAACCCCCAAGGGTTCCACAAAGGTATTACGTCCTATACTCTTAACTCACATAAACCCTAAATCGATTACTTACTCTCACGCCGGAGTCTAATCGTGGGAAATATTCCCACGGAAAGCCTAACGCGTGCTGTTTAGTGTGCAGGATCCCAACCAAACGATTCACTTGGTGCAGGAGCCGGAGCCCAGCCAACCCGAATTAAGCCTAATTCGGGTCTAGCAAGGATCACCCAACTTTTGCATCAACAAACATTTTATTAGAGCTCGAGTTTGGTGGAGTTTCAACGATGTATTGAATCTTTTGAAGTGTGTCTTGTAGCGTATTCTTTGAGTTTCGTATTTCACGTGTACGTTTTAAAATGGTGATTTTGGTTTCAAGCCTATTGAAATAACTTGGGATTACTTTTGAGATAATGAAATCTTTTGTGTTGGGTCTTGCATTTCTTTTGGTCGGTATATATTGAGTTAGATGGTTGGTTGTATTCGGTAAAATAAGGGTAAGGTGTTGGAGTCGTGTTTGAAACAAGATGTAACATAGGATTTCTTTTTAATCAACACTTATTTATTTCAAATTCTAAAAGACTTTCCTTAAAATAAAGCGAAGTAAAATTTCTTTATACTTACATAGTTTATATAATTGGATTAACCGATTCACGTCATTTATAATTATTAATACGAGGTAAAATTGAGTTTATGAAGGTTACACATACAATTATATCTTTCATTTAAAAGGATTGCATTAATCACTAAGTTTATTCTTTAGTTTTAAAACAACTAGTATAAAATTGTTTTGGTCATAACTTGTTCGTTTTTAAAGCTTTTTGGATGATTCAAAAGCCTAAAATTATGTACTCGGAACGTACTTTTCAGATATTCAGAATGTATAGTCATGGGAGGTCAGTATCTTGGCCGAATTTATTGTACAAGTGTCGGGTTAAAGGTTGAGTTTGAATAGTAGTTTATTTTTATGATTTGGGATGCACGGGATACCTAGTCTTTGAGTTGAGTTTTGAGTTCTTCAAGAGGGTTGTTTGTAGATTGTTTGGGCCACATAGATGTGGGAAGTAAAAAAAATAAGAAGAAAAGATATATATTCTTTTGTAAAAGTCGATCTTTTGCACGGTTTAAATAATATGTCGCGGGGCGTAATATGTTTGGTTGCCATTGGGTGTTTCTTGGATTATTTTTCGTTGTCATGGATCATTTTGAATTGATACACGTTATGGGTTTGAGTGTACTTCTGAGTCTCGTGGTTTTTGACTTGTTTTAACTGGTGCACGTGAAATGTCGTTAGTTATCCGTGGGTTTGGTTTGTTGATTGTATCTAGTGGATTCAAGATGTAGTTTTGGTTTCGTATTGTTCGGGAGCGTAGAGGTAGTCATATCAAAAGACTTGGTCGCGCCTACACGCTTAAGTAGGTGACCATGAGAGAACGGTCGGAATACCCTTAGTGGGGAGGAAAGAGGTTCGTAGACGAACTAATGTGGGCATGAGGTCTATTAGGAGTGCCAAGGGAGATGAATAGAGACTTGTGAAATGTATGGATATTGGCACAACTAACGTGCCATAGAGAGTGTGGGAAGGGGATACAATACCTCAAAGGTATTTATGATTGTTCGTAGGGCATGTAAGGTTTCCGAAAATTTCCTGAAATATAGTAGGGTTGCCTATTACTGTGAGGTAGAACCATAAATAGAGCAAGTAGGAGAAGTGAGAGGAGTTGTAGTTAGTGCCTTTCCAAGGCACTTGTTGATTGAATGATTTAAAAACAAGAGTTGTTAGAAATTGCAACGGATGCAAGGTAAAAGTTGATTTGCTTAGTAGTAGATTGGATGTGGAAAGCGGTTGAGTGGTCTGATGATAGGAAGCATTGGTCTTTTAAAATGCGTGCAGAATTTTGCAAGTAGAACGAGGTAAGAATTTATTTTTATTGCCGCTAAGAGAGGGTGCAAGGAGGACATAGTTGAAACTGCTAAGGATGTTGTATGAACGCTTTGGGTTTACGGTTATGCATTTGGCTTCGCCAAAGCACTAGTGGTTTTCACGGTGTCAATGAGCCAAGTGTGCATGAACGTGTATAAACGAGTTGTCATCAGAAGCATCGACGACATCTTGATCTACTCAAATCTTAGAAAGAGAGTGAGGTAAATTATGAGTTGGTTTGGAGATTGTTAGGAAAGGGAATTATACGTGAGATTTTCAAGTGTGAGTTTTAGGATTAAGTGTACTATGCTGAGTAGTTAGAGATGATGGAATATCATGAAACCAGCAAGGGACAAAGTGAAGAAGGATGAGGAAGCATTTTGGAGGCGGAAGAGGTGGATTTGATAATGAGCCGATCTTGGCATTATCGGAAGGACTGGATGAATTCGCGAAGCATGACGATACGTGGAGCAAAGATTTGGATGTGTACGAGAATGACAAAGAAAGGTGATTGCTTATACGTTGCAGGAACTGAAGATTTGGAAGAAGTGGATAGACTTAGTTAGTGGAGTTGGACTGTTATATCTGCCTAGAAGGCTAGAGGCATTTGGTGTACGAGACGTGGAGAATGATATATACGGATCATGAACGTCTCCAACCCATATTCAATCATCTTGATTGAACATTTGGCAAAGGTGATGGGTGGAGTTAATTGACGAAAGAAAATTGCAAGGCCAAGTACCATCTGGGAAAGGCAAGCATAGTTGATGAGACATGGGATAAGAAGAATGAAGTGAAGCTGAGACGAACTTGAACTATATGGATGACGTATTAGGGTGGTTTGGATGAAGGATGTAGGTTGCACGAGTTGAGTTGTCTAAAGCAGAGAACGCGTCAACATGTATGTTGCGTGGCTTGGACAATCATATGGAGAAAGGGGCGTAGACTATACTTCCTACATAGATAGGAGTAGCTTAGAAAGGGCAATGTAAGGACGAAATAGGTGAAAGTGACGAAAGTTGGGTGATAGTCGATACACAGACTAATTCATCTCATATTTCAAGAGGAATGAGAAGTCACGTAGTTGAGAAGTTGGAAGGATTGCGTACGAATGTGATGGAATAGAGGGTGCTGCGTAAAAGTTAGCCTAATATGTATGGAATGCTTTATGAAGGGTTATGGCAAGGGAAGAAACGATGGGAAGCATCACATCGTGATGTATGGTATGAGTTGAGGAGGAAGAAGGACGTGTGTATTGAAGCGAAGCATGAATGAAATAGGTCGAGATAGGAACCGGAGGTAAAACTTTGGTAGAGCTTAATGAGTAGAATAAAGCACAGAGAAGGCTAATGCTGTCGTTGTGTGGAAAAGGAAATGGCACTGATCTATACTGATTGTTTGGGAGGATTAGTATCGATAATCGAATGGATGAGGAGTTACAGGTGTGATATGCCATAGGGACTAAGGGATTTGTCTAACTGAGATAACCATCCTTTTGAGGATGTGTATAGATCGTAGGTTGATTTGGACTGGAAGAACTAATGGGTATGTGAAAGACCGTCATAGGTCCCATTGTAAGGAAATTGGAAATTTTAAGTAGTTTGGGGTACGGACTAAAGGGAGTTTCACCCTTAGTAACGGGTGGTATGTTTTGTTAAAATGGAAGAGTTGATGTAGAGTTTTGTAGGTTGATAGGTGTGAAAACACCCATCTTTTCTACCACTTAATTACATTAAAACTGGACCTAAACGTATATTTTATATCGTAAATGGCGGAATTATGCGTGGTTTGTGTTTTTATTGTGTTTCAGGGTCAAAATGTGAAAAGGAAAGAAAACACGATCTTTCACGGGCGTTTATTGAAGAAAAAGACAAAAGACGAAGTCAAAAGATCAAGAATGCAAAAAGAACGGAAGTCCAAGGCTTATTCTGAAGATTTATCGAAGAAAATGTCCAAAGATGAAAGTTTAATAAAGCCGAAGAACTCGAGTCTAATTTATGAAGAAATTACAAGACGAGTTCAAAGAAACCCCGAGACGAAGTCTTAAAAGTCGAAGAATTTAAGAAGACTGAAAGACTGAGGACCAAAAAAAAGAAAGAAAGAGGAAGCCACCAACCACTCCCCTCTCCTATAAATACCACCCTCACTTGTTGTGAGAGGGTTGGTTAGTTTTAGGATTAGATTAGGAGTAGTGTAGTTTCTCTCTCTAGATTTATGCTTTCTCTCTCTAGATTAATTTGTGTTTAAGCTTTTGTTATTGAATCCTTACTTTTTGATTAAGCTTTTAATTTATCATCTTCTTCCTTTCTTGCTTAATGTCTGCTTTTGATTTGATGTTGTGTTCTTGAGTTTTCTTAATTTCAATCAAGTGGGTTTTGATTGATTTGGTTATGTTTGTTAGTTTTGATGATTTGTGTTGATTGATTATTGTTAGTTTATGCTTATTGGTTGTTTTGGTTTAATCTTTTGTTTGATTTTGATTGATTTGAGGATAGAATCGTGTTTACTGTATCTCCCTGTTCTTCGGGGGAGTTGTTTCTGTATCTTATCATTCCCAGGAAACTTCCGGATCAAGAGGGTTCATTCGGAACTTTAAAAGTTCTGCGTCAAGCTTCATCCGGAAGTGTTCCGGATTAACAATGTTCCGAGTGAAGCAAGCTTCATCCGGAAGTCAAAAACTTCCGAGTGAAGCAAGCTTCATCCGGAAGTCACAAAGTTCCGAGTGAAGCAAGCTTCATCCGGAAGTCAAAAAGTTCCGAGTGAAGCAAGCTTCATCCGGAAGTCACAAAGTTCCGAGTGAAGCAAGCTTCATCCGGAAGTCAAAAAGTTCCGAGTGAAGCAAGGTTCATCCGGAAGTTTTAAAGTTCCGGATGAAACTTCCGAACGAAGTTCCGGATGAACTTCCGAATGAAGTTCCGAATCATGGAGTTCCGACTCAAGATTGTTTCATTCGGAACATTAGAAGTTCCGGATCAAGCCAGTTCATTCGGAAGTTTTAAACTTCCGAATCAAAGTTTCTGTCAGTTTTTTGTTTGTTTTTCTTTTTAAGTTTTTGTCTTTTATTTTCAAGTTTTATTTTTCCCACCTTTTTCTTTATTTGAATTTTTATTTGCTTTCCTTTTAGTTTAAGTTTTGATTTGCATCATTTACTTTATTTACCTTTTAATTTTCTCGCAATTTACTTTTCGCCAACATTTTATCTTTCATTGTTTCTTTTTACTGTCTTTACTTTATTTTTTATTTGTTTCAAGTTTTCATTTTAAATTAGTTTTAGACAACGACAACTCTTTTATTTGATTCACCAAGAACAACTGAGTCGCACAATTAGCCAGAGATCAATTCGAAGAGATACCGACAATATAGAGAACCCTAGCAAAAAGTATGTTATTAAAAATGGCGCCGCTGCCGGCTCTTTTCGTGAAGATTAACGGTTTTTTGTGAGAGACGCGTTGGCTTTTGGGACCCGTTCACTTGTGAACGTTATTTTTCGTATCAAAAATTTTCAAAAATCCAAAAACATTTGAAAAATCATAAAAAAGCATTTCTTTTTCAAAGTTTTGCACCAAAAATATTCTTCTTGCTTATCTATCTTTCTTTATGGATTTTTATGTCCATTGCGTCCGGTGTGGGAAACAATTATCCGGGAACAACTCTTGTCAATGGTGTACATGTGAGCGGTGTGGAAACGATCTCGACAATACACAATTCCTATTCGGATTTTGTCCTTTGTGCAACTCGACTAATTCGTCCTTTTTGAACCCACCTCCTCCTGTTCCCCCGTGCATCTATTGTGGAAGCGATTCTCATTGGCATGTTTCGTGCCCGGTTCGATACCCGTATGGTCACGGGCAAGAACCGGGGTACAATTATGACAATGGTAATAGCTATCCACAAGAAGCACCCAGTTTTTCTCCACACCCGGTTTGCAACAACTGTGGGGGTCTCACGATACCTATTATTGTCAACCAATGAATTATTATGAGCAAACTCCGGTTCCTCAGTTTTCTTCACCTATGGATTATTATGAATCAAACCCGGTTTCTAAATATTCTCAACCGATGAACAACTATGAGCCACAACCTTGCTATAATTCAGGTTTTCAACACTTTGAGCCCCCACATCACACCCTCAATCATCAATCCTCTCAGCAAATTAATCTTGACCCACAACTCACTACCTTGAATGAAGAAACACACTCCATTGTTTTGCAACTTCAAGAAGCCGTTGTTTTGCTTAAAGAACTTAGGGACGAGGAAACGCGACTGCAACAAGAGCAAGTATCTAATCTTAGTGATTATACCCATCCGCTTGTGTGTCAAAACTATTATGATGATGACGACGATGATGTATGCACTTTCAACACATCTTCTGAAGTTGCTGCTCCTACTCTCGATGTTCTTACTGCGTCTAACGATCTTGATTCGTTGAATGAGCTTAATGATGTTGGTCTCGACAAATTATTGGATGTTGAGGTTTGTGACTTACCTGCTATGGAGCCTCAGGACGACGTTGCTCTTACGGAAGAGGTCGATCCTAGTGATGACGATTTTTCTCCAAGCTATGAGAATTTCACTTTTGAAGTTTCTCACTCTCCATCGGGAGATGCGGGTGATGACGATTTATTCTCTCCGGTTTACGAGCAGTTCACCGATGAACATGATCTTGTGGATGAGGTGGAAGACGTGCTTCTTCGCGATGGATTACGGAAAGTGCACCTTCTTATTGCTCAAATCGAAGCGTTGACTTCTCCTTCTCTTTCCAAGTCTTTACCTCCATCTATTCCTCCCGTTGAAGATAATGACCCATTGCTGGAAGAAATCGATATCCACTCTATCCCTCCAGGTATTGATGACTCTGACACGGAGGGGGACATTATTTTTGATAAGTTGCTGCAGGAAAGTATTGACCCAAGTCCCCCTCCCGAGCACCTTCCATCCTCCCTTTTAGCCACTATCACGGAGGATGAGTGCTTTGATCCGGGAGGTGACATTGATTATGCTATGATTGATACCATTACAGCTTTGCCGTTTGCTCAGCATCCATTGTCTTTGGGGGAGGACAATGTGCTTACTATACCCAACCCACCTCCCGTGGATCTTGAATTCACATACTATATGTATGTTGAAAGGACCTTTCTCCCTTTCAAGACTTATCCCCCCGCCTCTCCTTTGTTGATGTCCTCCGGGAACGAGGACAAAGTCTTTGATCCCGGTATCACATTCGAGGCTTCCTCATGGACCATTTAATTCGGGGACGAGTCAGGCTCGTGACTCAGTTAATATAAACAAGCGCTTTTTGGGAGGCAACCCAATTATCTATCTATTTTCACCATAAGTGTAGGGGGAGCCCCGTGGTGTTTCTTGCTTTCTTTCTAATCATGTGCAGGGATTAGAGCTTCAAAGACACACTCTTGATGACTTTTGACGAACCGTGATTCCGTGTTCCCTTCTTCCCGGTTCTATCCTAAACTCTTTTCGATTCACTATTTTATATTTCTCAATATTCAAATAGGAATCTCTTTAGTTGTCTCTTCCTTAGCGAGATTTAAACAACGTGCACAATGTCCTAAGTGTAGGGGAGTTTACTCCCACATGCTTAAACATTGAGGACAATGTTTATGTTAAGTGTAGGGGGGACTTCTATCGAAGTTAAGTGGTCTTTTCCTTGCATTTGCCCTCATTTTAACCGGAAAATCAATTTTTCGACATTTTTCAAAATTTTTAATCTATTTTGGCCTAGTTGTAGTCTCCTTTATTTTTGTTACTTTCTAGCATTTTAATAAAATGGTTTTAGCAAGTTTAGATATCTTAGATATATTAGGCCCGTTGTGATTTTTTTTACTCAACCCGAGTTTACTTATCCAAGGTCACTCTAGCTAGTATCCTTAACCATGTAGACCTTAATTGGTTTATTAGGCTAAGCATCCATGAGTCTCATTCCTTGAGATTTTAAATTGTGGAGAACGAGAAATGATAGAGTTGGTTACAAGTTTGGTATTCTCTCATTAACTTATGTGAGTTAATTATGATCTTTTTCTCCCATCACTTGCTAATAAATTATCTGCAATAAGTAAGGTCGTACGATTTGAAAAGTTACTTAGCTTCTAGCCCAAGATCGTTTAAAAGTTGCTCGGTAATGATAAGAGTTCATAGCCAAGGCATAACTTATGAAGCGGGACGCGAAGATTGGCGAGTCCGAAAAGGCCCTAACAAGGCATAAGGATTCCATTTTATTGCTGAAGATCCAAAGTGATGTGAAAAGCATTATTCCCAAAATCAATATGAAGGATCAAGACTCACGACGAAAAGCAATCAACTCCCATAAAGATCATGGAGAAGTCTATCCGAAAAGACCCTAAAAAGGTATGAGGATAAATAGATCCAAGTCCGAAAAGGAGGCGGATCGTTGTATCTCAAAATCCCAATTAGAGATTGAAGAAATAATCATGAAGTCGTGGTCAACAAAGCTGGAGTACCCCTCAAAAGTCTCCAAGTGAAGAAACTCTATAACGAAGAGAAGACCATTATCTCAAAAACGTCTCTCGAAGATATGAAGTATGAAGTACATGCCAAATATCGGCCCGAGAAAGGTCTCAAATCGTGAACCAAGTTATGCCAAGATATGAACTTTTTGATATCCTGAGAAGCAGTTTTAAGAGATTTTGTCCTTTAGCTAACTACTGATCAAATCGTCCTACTTTGCTTTCAGCCTAAATAAATTATCGAAATAAGTCAACAATGCATCCTCGTGATCATTCAAGACATCAATAAAATATAAGAGATACCCATAGGAATAAAGGAGTTTAAGTGATTAATTGAACCGCATGAGTAAATGTTTGTTATGCTAACTTGTACTAACAATGATCTTGTTTTTAAGCTTGGCATGGGGAACGTGAAACTTGAGGGTGATAAACATTCATGACATACAAGCCCTAATGTAAGTCTTAGATTTTTTTACAAGTTTCTTCCTTGTTGCATCTTGTTATTTTCTATCTTTTTGATTTTCCTTAGTTGTTTTATAAAGGCCAAGGTAGGTTGATTATGATGGAATTGTAAACCTTGCTTTATTGCTAAGCATTGCATGAGGGCATTGCAATGGTTAAGTGTAGGGGATTTGATAGGTGTGAAAACACCCATCTTTTCTACCACTTAATTACATTAAAACTGGACCTAAACGTATATTTTATATCGTAAATGGCCGAATTATGCGTGGTTTGTGTTTTTATTGTGTTTCAGGGTCAAAATGTGAAAAGGAAAGAAAACACGGTCTTTCACGGGCGTTTATTGAAGAAAAAGACAAAAGACGAAGTCAAAAGATCAAGAATGCAAAAAGAACGGAAGTCCAAGGCTTATTCTGAAGATTTATCGAAGAAAATGTCCAAAGACGAAAGTTTAATAAAGCCGAAGAACTCGAGTCTAATTTATGAAGAAATTACAAGACGAGTTCAAAGAAACCCCGAGACGAAGTCTTAAAAGTCGAAGAATTTAAGAAGACTGAAAGACTGAGGACCAAAAAAAAGAAAGAAAGAGGAAGCCACCAACCACTCCCCTCTCCTATAAATACCACCCTCACTTGTTGTGAGAGGGTTGGTTAGTTTTAGGATTAGATTAGGAGTAGTGTAGTTTCTGTCTCTAGATTTATGCTTTCTCTCTCTAGATTAATTTGTGTTTAAGCTTTTGTTATTGAATCCTTACTTTTTGATTAAGCTTTTTAATTTATCATCTTCTTCCTTTCTTGCTTAGTTTCAGCTTTTGATTTGATGTTGTGTTCTTGAGTTTTCTTAATTTCAATCAAGTGGGTTTTGATTGATTTGGTTATGTTTGTTAGTTTTGATGATTTGTGTTGATTGATTATTGTTAGTTTATGCTTATTGGTTGTTTTGGTTTAATCTTTTGTTTGATTTTGATTGATTTGAGGATAGAATCGTGTTTACTGTATCTCCCTGTTCTTCGGGGGAGTTGTTTCTGTATCTTATCATTCCCAGGAAACTTCCAGATCAAGAGGGTTCATTCGGAACTTTAAAAGTTCTGAGTCAAGCTTCATCCGGAAGTGTTCCGGATCAACAAAGTTCCGAGTGAAGCAAGCTTCATCCGGAAGTCAAAAAGTTCCGAGTGAAGCAAGCTTCATCCGGAAGTCACAAAGTTCCGAGTGAATCAAGCTTCATCCAGAAGTCAAAAAGTTCCGAGTGAAGCAAGCTTCATCCGGAAGTCACAAAGTTCCGAGTGAAGCAAACTTCATCCGGAAGTCAAAAAGTTCCGAGTGAAGCAAGGTTCATCCGGAAGTTTTAAAGTTCCGGATGAAACTTCCGAACGAAGTTCCGGATGAACTTCCGAATGAAGTTCCGAATCATGGAGTTCCGACTCAAGATTGTTTCATTCGGAACATTAGAAGTTCCGGATCAAGCCAGTTCATTCGGAAGTTTTAAACTTCCGAATCAAAGTTTCTGTCAGTTTTTTGTTTGTTTTTCTTTTTAAGTTTTTGTCTTTTATTTTCAAGTTTTATATTTCCCGCATTTTTCTTTATTTGAATTTTTATTTGCTTTCCTTTTAGTTTAAGTTTTGATTTGCATCATTTACTTTATTTACCTTTTAATTTTCTCGCAATTTACTTTTCGCCAAGATTTTATCTTTCATTGTTTCTTTTTACTGTCTTTACTTTATTTTTTATTTGTTTCAAGTTTTCATTTTAAATTAGTTTTAGACAACGACAACTCTTTTATTTGATTCACCAAGAACAACTGAGTCGCACAATTAGCCAGAGATCAATTCGAAGAGATACCGAGAATATAGAGAACCCTAACAAAAAGTATGTTATTATAGGTCCATTTATGATCTTTGGAAAGATCGGACCAGTAGCATATGAGCATAGAATTACATGGGGGAAATGAGTTGTATACATGATACATTTCATGTATTGAGATTGGTAAAGGTTGTTTGAGAATGCATCTTGCATGTACGGTTATTCGGGACTTGTGTAAATAAGAGTCTTTGTTTTATCAAAGAGTCATTTGTGAGATTATTGACTATGAGGTCAAGATTTTGGCAATGAGTTCAATTGTTTTTTTGGTTTGTATATGTGGAATTTTGAAACTTGAACTAGAGTTCACGTGGGAATGAGAGGAGTTCATTTAGAACAAGTATCCTCGTGTGATGTGTTGTTTGTGTGTTTGATCCTAAGGAGTAAATCTCGGGACGATATTTCTATTAGGAGGGAGTGATGTGACAACCCTGGTTTTGAGGTTTGTCACTTAATTTTATTTTGTGCTAGTTACGTGTCTTTACGTGTTTATGTGCTTATTGGTGTGTATAGATTGTGGTTTGGATATCGTTTCCGGTACGGGGTACCTTGTGAGTGAAACGATGTGTGATGATTTCATGTTCATGAGCTCACATGGTAGTGACTATGAAATGAGATGGTGTTATATGGTGGTTTTACGTATACGTATATGTATTATAGAAAATCGTATTTTTACGATTTACGGTTTAGCATTTAGAGGTCTCGGATGAGGTAATTAGTCATATGAATATTTTTCGGGATGGTTTTAACTCATTTAGGACTTAGTTATAAAGTTTATTTCAAAATTTGAGATTTTTTATAAAAGTGTATATTTTACGTCTTTTACGGTAAAACGCGTAAGTTTGACTAGTTTTACGGTTTTGAGGTTTTGGGAGCTTTAGGAGCTGAAATAAATTAAGGTAATTTAAAGTAATATTAATAAGATATTATTTAATAATAAAAGAAAAATAAAATAAAAAAAAGAATGTATAGGTCGGTTTGGACGCAAGAAAGAAAGAAAAAAAGGGAAAAAGGGGAAAAAGGAAAGTGTGTAATTATACTTGGACAAGGATATTTTTACTATATAAAGAACATTAAGCTTTATACCAAACGAATTTTTATTATTCCTGGAGTTTTAGTCGACCAAAAGAGGAGAAGAATTAGGGTTCTTCAAAAATTTGGGTTTTTACATCTTACATTAATTTAAAGGTAAAACCTTCTTAACCCTTTTTAATTTAATTGTTTTTAATGTTTACATAATCATCTTATGATGGATTTAGGTTAGGATTTTAATAAAAATATGTATTTTAATGAGTTCATAATGATTGGATGGGTTAGGGCTTGTAATTAGAGGGATTGGGGTTAATTAATGAGGTTGATTTTGTTAAACCCGTTTTTAAAAACTGGGCAGAATTTTTGGGTCATTGTTTTGATCATATAGGGAGTTCTACAAACTCTTATTTTGCGATCCACATATCCCTGAAAAGGTAATTGAAGTAGATTTCCAATGCAAGAAACTAGAACTAAATTGGAGGTCTGTAAGTGGGTCAAAAACAGGTTACAACAGTCGGAGGTCAATACAGTTTTGAAGTCAGCTTGTTTTCTTTTTAAGTTTTGGGTTGTTTGGGGTACTTAGGGTTGCATTGGGGTCTTCTCAGGAACATGAGAGATGGTTTATATATTATAGCAAGTATCTGCACTTGGGCTAAGGTTGTGGTTTAGGGTAAGACCCCTTAATTGTAACAAACGTTTAGTATGTTTAAAATCAGGAAAACTGGAATGACAAAAGTATATACATATATATTGGGGTCGTAATAGTAGCTTTAAGGTAAGGGCAAGTGAGAGGTGTTAGCTTAAATATTTAAGGGTATGAATATTCCTTTTACAGAAACCATGGGTATGTTTAAGTGGACGTTTGACTTAAAGTTTGGAGACCTAAAATTGGGACTGTTTTGTGTAAAATATGAACGGGATAGTTATTAAACTTAACCAAGTTAAGGACTTGTTAGGGAAGGGTAATGGGGTGATTAGAGCTTATCAATGAGGTATTTATATGGTAATAGGCTAGATGTCCATCATAGGTTGATGAGCCATCTTAGTGATTGGTTCATGTATTGATTGCGTGTTTTTGGTTTGTTAGCTTGTTGCTAATGCGAGGACTTTTGAAGAAGCAATCAGGTGAGTTTCATAGTCCAATGTTTACTATTGATTTTGACTTCCAGATGGGATGGAAGAGAAACTGTGTTGAGTTATTTATAAATTGATGTTGTGAATGTTTTGAATGTTTTGTGATGGACTTGTGTGTACATTATGTGATTAACTTCTATGTGATTCTTGATTGTGTATGATTTGGATCGGGGGACACGTGCCATCTCAATTATTGTGGTTTGTCAAGGTAGGGGCCTTGGGATAGGTACATAGCGTGATCGTCTATGGGACCAATGGTTAATGACAAGGTAGTGGCCTTGGGATAGGTACATAGTGTGATCATCTATGATACCATGGTGTTTGGTAAGGCTGAGTGCCTTGGATTTTGGTTTGGAATGATTGATCTTGAATGTTAGTTGTTAATACATAATTGTAACACATTGTCCATATGTTCTTTTGTTGATGGTGGTTATTCACAGCTTATAACTGATTTGGCGTTGGAGTCTAAACCTATGACTCTCACCAACTTTATGTTGACGTGTTTTAGTGTCTCTTTCAGGTGAGAATGTGGTTAAGCTAGAGGACATAAGTGGCTAGGATTTGGAGAGCGTATGAAATGCATTTAGAAGGATATCCCCGTTCCTTCTTAGATTCTTTTCCTTGTTTTATAAGTGATATTGTTGGCACCTATATGTTTGTTTTGTTTGTGTTATTTGTTTGTCTTGGGTAAGAGGTAGGACTGTTACCTACTTACCTAGACTCCTACATTGTTGAGATATTGTCATGACATTTGTGTCACCATTTTATGGCATATCTTATATCATTTAATTATCTCTATAGACACGCTATTGTTGTGATGATATCCATACGTCGTGCCCCATATTCCGCCTTGGTAGGGTGTGACAATAGGGGAGAAATGTGATTAAAATGTGATCTAAAGACTCAAGCACTCATGGTTACGATCAAAAACCCTCAACATCTTTAATTCACGACGTTATTGGTGTCAAAAGGGTGGTTAGGTTTAAGTCCTATGATCCAACCAGAATCGGAGGGATCTTCCCAGGGACAATCCAATAGATTATTAGAAGTCCTTAAGAAAGATGGAGTAGAATGTGAACGAAGCTGAATGTCGACTAAGTACTGATGCTAGCACTGGAACTATCACAACAAGGTGTTAGTAATGATGTCTTGGTAAGCATTGAAGGGGTTGAAGAATGAAAAAGAAATGTAAGGATAAAGGGTGTAAACAAAGAAGCCCTTCATACAACTTAGGCAGAAACCGGGTCAACACATCATGAACACAACGCATCATGGACCCAGTGATGTAATGCACAACCTTTCCCCAGCTAACTCAGGCTTCTCTTAAAAGAAGTTTGTTTTATTGTCACGGAGATCAACACAACTTATATTGACTTTCTCACTCCGAGATAGTTGATATTGAATAGGTGGCATCTGCTCCAGCCTCTGATCACTAAAAGTGCACAAATCGAGTCTAGAGCCAAGAGATCAATCAAATCTCATTAGGACACACGGATGACGATCAAGAGAGTCCTACGCTGTATCCTTGTGATATTGCTAGATCACTCAGAGAGATACTACCTAGTATTCACAATGATGAGTGGAAATCCTTCCAGTGTTAACATCAAACAGCACTACGGTAGGTCATGTGTAAGATTCTTTATGAATTGAACATATGTAAAACTGAAAAGCAACAGTGGTTTGTTTCTTTATTAATTCAAACTCGTTTCAGGTTTCTACGCAATATCTTTATGGTCTTGCCAGAACATTCAGAGTGATATTCATTAATATTCACAGTGGCGAACGGAAATCCTTCTAGCGTCAACATCAAACAGCGCTACGGTAGGTAACTTACGAGATTCTCTATGAATCAAACTTGTGTCAACTGGAAAGCAACAATGGTAAGATTCTTATTGAATCAAACTTGTTCTAGGAATTTGAATTGATGACTTTAATCAAGCGGATATTTATCCAATTGATTCACTCTTGATGTTCGTAGTCTTGCTTTGAGACGGTCGAGTAAAGAGAACGACTAGTACAGGCGCGAAACCCTGTTAAGGAGGTTCTTAATTGAATCTACCTAATCACAGGTACGATATTTAATATCGTGTAACGGTCTTCATCGATAGGAGGTAAAATGCTACTGATTAAGGACGAATGTCAAAGCCATTCAGTCCGTGTCTATGTTCTGTCTCAAGAAGGTGACGTTACGGTGTACTCAGTAAAGTCGAAGATTCAAAACTACATACTTATGCCCAAAGACATATTCAACAATCAAGAAAGCTAAAGACTTCCGCAACACTGATGATCAAATTCTTCCTTATCAATTAAAGTAGAGGAATGACCTCTCTTCAAAGGAGATTGTTAGCAAGTTTTTAAGATTGTGCAAAGTATGAGCATGTGGATAAAGACACAAGATCGCAAGATGGCAAAGACAAGTCAAGGATAATTTGAAGATGTCAAGATAAAAGACAAAGTAGAAAGACAATGACAAAGGCTCAAAGATCACAGCATGAAGGAACAAAACTACTATTACACGTTCAAGACTCATTTATGACGAAATTCGTAATCTTCATTGATCTCCAAATATCGAAGAGGAATGACCTCACATTGGGGGAGATTGTTAGCCTCAAAATATTGAGTCAAACAAGAATGTTCAGTCATAGGATTATATTGTAATATTTATTAGAACGTTGTAATAGTTAGTTAAAATACTCGTGACATTACGAGCTTGATGGTTAGCTTAAAAGGCCTCTTTCAAGGTACTAAGCATTTATTCAAGCCCGGCCCAAAACATATATAGTCTATTAGAGATCCCGCATGTGGGTGGACTATATAAGCACCCTCCTAGCATGTTAGGAGGGTGGCAAGCTTTCATTTCTTAATCTAATTTCACCTAGTTAATCACCTCCTTCTCTCTACTTTCTCTCACTACTTTCTCTCTCTAAAACTCATATCTTTTCCATCTCCTTTCTTTAATATATCTTCATATATTGAGGGACAACATTAATGAATACCAGAAACAATTCCTTCTAGCAATCATTAATTCTGATGAATACCGATTATTAAGGTAAAAATACGGCAACACAACCGCCAATGGTTTTAATTTTATTAAACTACAAATTGTCTTGCTAGGGTCACAGCAGATTCATTAAATAATGACAGAAAACAAAGAAAAACCCTAAAAATCCAACGGGCTGGACCGTAACCCAAAGACAAAGTCCAACTGAAAGTGAAAAAAATAAATATGTAAAAACTGATAGTAAAAAGGGTTTTGGGCCTTGAAAAATCTGAAACTAGCTACAAGGTGGTTACTACGTCGTCCACCTCCTTTTTACGTACGTTTTGACAGGTCACGGGCTGAAAATGGACTTAGGATGCAAAAGTTATGCCCGTTTTACTAAACCCCTCTTCGTCACGCGATCTCGAGCCTTCTAGAAACAAGTCAGCCCGTTCTTCAATACTTGGGCCTCCATCACAATGCAACAACTGGAGGAGTGCAAAGAGAAATTCTTCGCCAACACTGATGATTTCAACAAGAAGTGCCAATAAAAATTAAACGAGCACAAAAGAAAGCTTTAGTGCCTGAGTGTTGAACTCGATGAGGAACTCTACCCACACCTGGTATCCGAACTAGCAGAAAGGCAGTGGCTAATCCAATATGGCACTCCCCTAGATGCCAAGGGTGCCATGGAATCCCCTAACATTCGAGAGGCGTATACGAGTGCTATAGTTACAGCCATGGTTGAAGGTCAAAGCGCCGCCATGAAGCGCGCATCTGAAGAAGGACTATTAAAAAAGAACTTGGAACAGGTGCCCTTGTACGACCCCTTGACGCAAGATAAACTAGACAATGCTCTCGCAGATTTGAATAAATGTGACCTCCCGTTGGTAAAAAAGATAGAGTATGACCAAGATTGTCCTATTAGCGTAATAATGGAAGGGCTCTCCTTGGAGAGGCACAAAATGGAGGCGCTGAGGAGCAACCTGATTACCACCTTAAGCCGGATATTTCCCTGTTGAAAGTAGTGACCCGGGCTGGACCTCATAATAGCGCGGAACCCTTCGGAGTAGTAAAGGAAACTTCCTTGGAAAATATGTTGAAGCACCACGTGAAGCGTGCAACCAAGAGAAAAGGCTTGAAGGAGAAGAGTCTTATTATTGGCCTTGGTACAAAACATCTACCCCGACCTGATGGCGTCGTTGTTAGTGTGCCGACCGTCATTGTACGTGATGCCAGGATACTTAGTGTTGAGTCTTAGGATCTAGACTCATCTGGGATATCGTGATCATGATTGTAACATGCACAACGGAATAATAATTAAGACAATCATAACCAAGAACAAGGCTTTCACTAATAAAGATTACTATTAATAATGCTACTAACTACTACTCCTTGTGCCTTATAGGCTTGACACCAGAAGGAACGCACACACACACACCTATGGTTTACATTGTTTGTAAATTAGTGAATAACCATGTGTGCCTAACCCTCTTTATATAATAGAGGTACTAGGGTTACATCACAACTCTAGCTTACTATAGAAGCTAACTATTTATTATTAAGTCCTTCATCTTGTTTTGTCATATCAACTCAAGATATATAATTCCCAACAATCTTTCCCTAGTTGATTTGACAAACCAGTAAGCACAAGCTTCCCCTGAAGCTAATATAGATGAAGGCCAAGCTTCCCCTCGATCCATGCATTCTTCCCCTTTTTGTCACATCAACTAAAAGGGATCATCTTCCCCTTAAGAAGTGCATGTCAAATCCAGTAGGCTCCATGGAGAGATCACTGATGAAGAAAATCAAGGATAAAAAATTTGATGAAGAAGTGGAATCTCCCAAACTTGTGTCTTATGTCTTGCACTAACCACGTGACGTCGAGCCCGAACAAAAATCCTCAAATAAATGAGACACTGAGCACAATAATGTAACCCCTTCAAGTGATAGCAAATGTACGCATAGAGAAAATTATCTTAAAAAGGCCTCAACTCCTTTTAAGATATGAATAGATCGTACCCCTTCGCTACATATGTCAAGTCTTCGTCACCATACAAACCAAGCAAGTTATCTCAAAAAGGCTCCTACTCCTTTTAAGATATGATAAGAACACAAAACCTGTGAAAATCAACTACAACATAAAATAAGTGATAATCAAATGTCTTCTTCAATGAATCTCCACAATGAAATGATGATGGCTGAGAACTCCTCCTCCAGTAACAGTAGTGACATCAGACTAGTCACTAAACCAGAGTAGTAGCAATCTTACTTGACTAGTAGGAACTAAAACCGGCCAAAGAAAAGTTAGTATACAACAAGCCAGCAGGAACCAACTCCAACTGAAGTCAGCAAGAATATAAGCCCACTAGTAGGAACAAACCAGTGGTACGGACCAGTAGGAACCGACTAATATTACTAGGAGGAACCAAGAACACAACCACCACGAACATATATGACCAGTAGGAACCATAGTGTACCAGTAGGAACGATATAACCAAACCTACCAGTAGCATCTCAAAACCCTTATCTGTTTTTGTTTTTGTTTTTTCACATGCTGTCACTAAGCTGTTGCCGTTGCTGTCACAAATAATGTCGCTAAAAACTGTAGTCATTCACACAAATCTCCTCCAATAATTTAGTGACACTCCAATCTGTCACGAAACTATCACTGACTTGTCACTCAAACCTGAAAGAATAATAAAATAGACGAGTGCTTTACGCTTTGTAAATCTGAAGCCCATATTCATCCCATATATGGCAGCAATATAATCCCCCTTCCTAAAATACAGCCAAAAGTCACGCAATATATTCCAGTACGACACTTCTTTTTTCATACCACGTCCAACTCCAATAAATTAGGAAAGACGTGTTTGCTCCAAAACTCTCGACCCATAAAGTACCTTCCATAAATCACGCCCAATATACATTCCATGTGTATCACACGTTTATGAATTGACTATCTAAAATAATGAAAAGTGGAGAAAGCACATACCATATTTGTGTCCAAAATAAATCACGCAGGATAGTTGAAGATAGAGTCAATAGAATCCTTAAAAATCAGCCATAAACCCGTCTATCTCCTTCACAAAGCACGACTTATCCATTTAAGGGAATGTTAATCACACGATCACGAGTGAATATGCAATCCGACAAAATCAGTATTACAATTAAACGCAAATTTTCTTACCAAAAATTCTCGTAGGATATAACCACCCGTTTTTTTACCATAAACAGATAAGGTCATACCTGTTTGTACCCATGACTAAAAACTCCATTCAGCATATATCTTGCATATACTAATCGCTTTAAGTGTACCCACGTGTAATATGCAATAAACCAGGAAGAAGGTTATGAAACCCCGTCAATTTTGGAAGATATACTAATCATACGTCATTGCCACAAACGTGTATTCAACACTACTTCCAATATTATCGTGGGTCACAACCAGTGGCGGACGCAGGAATATAAAAGGTGGGGGGCAAAAAAAAATTTGGACAATAACATCAAAATACAAAAAAACTAGTACCGAAATGATAAATCGGGTATTTTTACTTAAAAATGTTATATTTATAAGGTGTTAGAGAGTTGAGTATTGTGTTTTAATATGTAGGTGAGGTAAATTTGGTTTATGGGTGGGGGACACGTTAGAAAAATGATTAAAATCGAAAAAAAATTACACTAAAATCTCATCTTATCGGGCTAGCAATGGGGGGCACCGCCACCCCAATGCTAACATGTATGTCTGCCCCTGGTCACAACTAGTTTCCATACGTTTATCATAGAAACATCATAACTCTCCACACGACTTTGTAAATATATTCATATCCAAAAATGGAAACAAATATACTCCTAGAAACCGTGTTTAGCATAAGAAAATGATGTGTGAAATTTGGATCAGAGATACATCCGACCTGCTGCTGTTGCTGATATCACAGCTTTATCTAATATAGTAAATTACTCATAACTTTGTGACTTCATTCTATGCCACACCTACTACTACAACGATTTTGAAACCCTAAATCAGTAGGGTTTCATTAACAACAGCACGATCAATCAGCAAAACCAACGAGAATCAAAATAGCGAATATCATTTATGTGATAATCGCATCAGCATCAAGCACCATCACCAACAAGGACGTGATCCAGAATTAGGGATTGCATAAAACCCTAGTTGCATCGAATCTGCTATGGAAACCTTTATTCTGAAACGGCCATCATGATCATACGGGGTTCATTGTTGATTCAAGAATCAACTTCCCAAAACCAGTATGATTATCCAAGAACCAGTAGCAACATCATATGAACAGCAGCAACAATCATCTAGGGTTTGTTGGGAAAAACCCTAGATCAGCATGAACATCATTTTATTAAAACAGAAAAATAACATTAACTGAAAACCTTGTAGATCAACCAGATCGAGAGCCAACAAGCTCTGATACCACTTGTTGAGTCTTAGGATCTAGACTCATCTGAGATATCATGATCATGATTGTAACATGCAAAGCGGAATAATAATTAAGACAATCATAACCAAGAACAAGGATTTCACTAATAAAGATTACTATTAATAATGCTACTAACTACTACTCCTGGTGCCTTATAGGCTTGACACCAGAAGGAACGCACACACACATCTATGGTTTACATTGTTTGTCAATTAGTGAATAACCATTTGTGTCTAACCCTCTTTATATAATAGAGGTACTAGGGTTACATCACAACCCTAGCTAACAATAGAAGCAAACTATTTATTATTAAGTCCTTCATCATGTTTTGTCATATCAACTCAAGATTATAATTCCCAACACTTAAAGATACGGAGATAGTGCTAAGTGAGCACAATATTTCTTCATACATCTTCCTCCCACATAGGTTAAAGAGGTCACGCTCAACTGGGATTTGTTATAAATATCCTCTCTAGTGATGCAACAAATATATGTATTGTCCATACTTAGTATGTATAATTACATATGTTCGTAGCTTATATTATGTATTCGTTCATATGTAAATATTTATTTATCTTTTTTGCTCACTTATACGCACAATGCCTACACCTTTTTATAGATATGCGACTCAGTCGTGATTCTGAAAACTCTTAAGTCCTTGATTATGTATGTAACACCCCATTTTGATAAATGGAATGTCACGCGTGATTATGGCGTGTCATCAAAGCATGCAAGGTGATATGTAGTAAAACATACATGACCATAGGGAAAACCGGAATCAAACATCGGTTCCCAAACATAAGCCCAAAACATAAATAAAGGAAATGAACTGAATAAAGACTAAACAAGCATAACTATATGAAGGCAAAAAGGAAAAGAAGTCTCTGGCAGCTTCCATCCTATGTGCGTCCTCCAAATGCTCGAGTCTTGGGTACCTGCCGTTTTGGGACATGGAAAGGAAAGTAACGGCTGAGCAAGACGCTCAGTGCACGGATGTACAATAAAGCATGAAATAGGATAAGCATGTAACATATAACAGCGGAAGACTAAGTACTGAGTAAACTGGTTAAGTATCAAGAAAACTGGTTTTATAGTTTGAAAAGCCTTATGTTTATCTTGTGAAAACTGTTTTAACATATATATACCATAGCCCATATAGGTCATGAAAAGGTCACGTGCATGAATACTTGGAGGGGTGACCTCATCATGCTGATTAGAGGGGATGCCTCTAATCAATATACTGGTTTGGGTAGGAGGGATCAGCTCCTTGTGAAGGGTGCAAGGCACACACCACATTCACCATGATAAACTGAATAAACATGTAACTAGGATGCACCCATACGCCCCACCTGATATAATAATATGGCCAAACTGAAAAGGGACGCCACGAGAAATCACTCCGCCGTGGGGAAGTCATAACATCGGTGCCTCCAATGCTATGGTTATGGTACCTCCATAACTAGGTGAAACTGGTCATGCTTGTATATGGCTATAGTTTATGCTAAATTAACATAAGCAGTTCAAAACAATAAAACAAATGCTGGGGAAAACAGTTGGCTGCATACGGGGAAATCCTAATAAGGAAGGAATGTCCATACTGAAAGGACGGGAATCCGTACCTCAAGTCCAGTGAAATGAACGGAAGAAAGACTCCTACTTCTGGATCACTAACGCTACATGAATACACACGTGTATAAGTATCGATTCACTGATTACGTACTGGGTTCTGTGTCTCATTATAACTGATTTGGTATGTTTTAGGTCATGGTTCACTGTTTAAAGCCTTAAACTGTGTTTATCTTGTATTCTGATTAATCTGATTAAGTATTACTGGTGATTCCTGTATTATTATACTTACTGTGTAATAATAAGTAACTTTCCAAAAATAGCAGGTTTCCAAAAATAGAAAGTTTCCAAAAATAGAAAGTTACCAAAAATAGAAAGTTTCCAAAAATAGAAAGTTTCCAAAAATAGAAAGTTTCCAAAAATAGAAAGTTTCCAAAAATAGAATTTACTGCTTAAAATAGATTAGTTTCTAAAAATAGAAAGTTTCCAAAAATAGATCAGCTGCCTTAATTAAATAAGTTTCCATATATAGATGGTTTCCATAATTAGATTAGCTGCCTGAAATATATAGATTTCCATATATAGAAGGTTTCCATAATTAGGTTAGTTGCCTTATTTAATTAAGTTTCTATAAATAGAAGTTTCCATAATTAGAATTAAGCTGGTTACATAAGCTAACATATAAGTCTAAGTGTTTATAAGCTGATTTCTTAAGTCATATGATATAGTGTATAGTTTAATTATTATCTCATGTATTTCAATTAAACTATAGGTTAAGCATTTTAATTAAGGTATAACATGTTTTAATTAAAATGAAATGAAAATACTTAGGTTAAAATGTGTATTATTATTATTAATAATATAACCTAAGTCATGACTAGATTAATTAATTATAGGCATGTTTTAATAATTAATTAATTATAACTTATAACATAAAAAATACTTAGGTTAAATTAATGTCGTGTTAAACTAATAATTAAAATAACCTAAGTCATGATTTAATTAATATTTCATGTTATTAATTAATTATATCCTAAGTTCATGATTCATAAAAATTAACATGTAACATAGATCATGATTTAACCAACGAACCATGAATCGGGCATGAATTCGACACCGTACCCCGAGCCAAACCCGGGGCACGTGTGCCTCCTTGCTGCCGTGGGTCCCACATGAGCCAACCAAGACCAAAAATGGTCTTGGTGGTGGCGGCAATAGCAAACCAAACCCCCCTCGGGTTTGTTTGCTAGGCGGCCAAAACTAACACCCCTTTTAAATCATTCTTTGATTTTATTTAATACCAAAACATGTTAGATCAATGATTAATTACCATGTCTTAATAAGAAAAATAATAACATGTTCATGAAAATAATCAAAGATTAAAAGAATTTAAAAAGAATTAAAAAGAAGGGTTAGAAAGGTATACCACTACGTATCTTGAAAGAGGATGAACAAACACGGTTTCTAACTCTTGAATTTATGATCAAAATCAACAAACAACCACCTATGGTGGTGTTATAGGTGGCGGCACAAATGAAAGAAAAGGGGAGGAGGAAGAACAAAATTAGGTTTTTGGTTAATTCTTTTGAAAAGTGAAAAATGACTAGCTAATTTTCCCTTACCCCCCTTGTTTAGTAAAAATGATGGGCTAGGCCCATTTCTCTTCCTTAATTCGTGGATATGGGGCCCACAAGGGGTAGCCCAAATGTTTTCTCGTGTCCCGATGTTTCGTGTTCGTTCGTGGTTAAACGTGTTCGTGTCTGAAGCGTTTCTGTTTATTTTATCATGTAGTTTACCGTAATCTTAACGCTCGTAATTATATTATATGTATTTACGTAATTATTCTAGTTCGTATTTTAAATGGTGATCTTGATTTAATTACGTTCACGTGACATATTTATTAATTGTTTATCATGAGTTCGTACGTAATCGATACTTGTCATGTCATACACGTATGCACTTGCTTGATTATTAGCACATGAATGTGATCAATACTGAATAAGGTAAGTTTTAATCTAGGACGTACGATCTTAAGGTTACTGTTCATGGTAAAAGCATGCGGGTTTTACAATTCTTCCCCCCTAAAAAGAATAATTCGTCCCCGAATTATAGATAAAGTAACTGGAAGCGAAACATACCCGAATCAAACTGGAAAGGTATGCAAAATAACGGAAATGAAGGTGACATGGTAGAAGGGAACGTGGAACGTGACATGTCTTGAAAAGACATGGAACGTGACGTGACTAAAAAGACATATCTAAATGATAAGAGAAAAATGGATAAGAAGTCCGGATGAACTTGTCCGTTTCCAAGTGGCCTCCCTCTTGGAACGGTTCCTTCAGAAAATCTTGACACTAATGATAAATCTTGGTCCTCATGACCTTGACTTGGAATACGAAGAAATTCTTGGTTATCAACGGAAGGTAGATCCCCTACATTCGATCGAGGAAAATAAGAGTTAACGTGCAAGGGTAGCTGAAACGTTACGATGCAAGACCATCTGACTTAGCTGATAATTAGAAACGATGCGCGAGACATAAAGAAACGTAGTACGTGAAAAATTTTGAACGTGATACGTGAAAAATTTTGAACGTGCTACGTGGAGATATGGCGAGTGTAGTATGAGTAAACATATCGTGATCCATGATACGTGTAACATATCTTGATCATGATATGAGGAACGTGGAATGAACATGACATGTGAGACATATCGTGATCATAGAATATAATGGCGGTAACGCCAAACGCTACAAGGTGAGACGTGGAATATGACGTGAAACGTCTATCTGATGATGGAGAGTTATACTAAACTTGGGTCTGGTCTCACAAGTTCTTGCAAACTTCCCAGAATGAGGAAAGAAATGAACGTAAAATCGTAAGCCACAATACAATCATGAACGTGAATAGTGTCATGAACGTGAGCGCGAAAGCAAGTTGTGGAATTAGAATGAAGACGTGAAGTAATTTAGGAGTACAATTGGGAATCTTTGTCTGACTCGATAGCTGCGGGATTACCAAGTGGTCGGATGAGCCTTGGCTGGAACATGTTCGTTCAATCTGTTGGTTCTGAAATCCGTACGGATGTAAGGATTCTGCAGACCTGATCAAACTGTTGACAATAACCCAGATAGCATCATGCTTCTTTTGAGTTTGCTGAAATCTGGTAACTAAAATCCATGGAGATCTTGTCCCTTTTCGATTCACAAATTCATATGATGAAAACATCTCAGTTTGTTGGTTTCCTATCTTAACTTGTTGGTATGTCAGGTACCTAGATATGAACGTAACTGTATCTTGCTTCGTAGAACTTGATACCTAGGAGTTTGCGAAACTCTGAGTCTCTGAATCTAGACTTCTCGTAGGGTATGATTTTCTAGAACACCTAATGTAGTGTAGGGTTCTCTCCTTTACGTCATAAGTAGAGTCATGGTAAGATTAACCGTAGGAACCCATGTGATTCAGCGTGCCACTGTAATCAAACAGAATTGATATTGGAAAAAATATTCAAGGGTAGAATTTCCCTTGTCATAGAATTTGCAACATAGTGCAGATATGGTCTTCCTGTTCTTCTCTAGGCTTAGAGGAAATCAGGTTATCCTCAATGAAAACGCTGATGAATTTGTTTAGGAGTTCATGGAAACTCAATTTATTAAGTCCATAATGCGGTTGGAGCATTGATGAGACTAATACAAAATCATAAATCTAGCATGACCGTGTCGTGTACGAATAGCAGTCATGGACATGTCCTGCTTTTTCACTCGTCACTGTTGGCAGCATGATCGTGAGTTCGATCTTGGAAAAGTGATTAACACTACACGGTTGATTGGACATGTCGTCAATACGTGGAGGAGAATAACGGTCATGAATGGTGATTTGTTTAAGTCGACGGTAGTCGACACATAATCTCATGGTACCATCCTTCTCCTTGAAGGTTCTTCTGGAGTATAAGGAACAATTTGGAATAATCAACTGGCTATGCGTAAAAGAGTTAAGTGGTTGTGTCTTACTGACAGCTAGAAAATTTTAGCGACCATGGCTAACAATGCACATGCTTGTAAGCGTAGAAAATTTGCACAGATATTCCGATGGAAAATCAAGCTGAAAGTATTCAGGAGCCTGAACATTACTGTACATAATTATGAATCATAGCATGGTGTTCTGTTCATAGTCCATAATTAGGATATAAATTCATCTCATGTCTGTCCGAGGAAAATGCGTTAGCAGCTTGGATCTCATCATTAAGCTGACGGAAAAATCTTCGTATACGTGGAAATACGAAAGGCGTCCTTCCTGGTCAGGAATATATGAACTATGGTGAAAGAAATGAAAGTGACATCGGCAACATGACAGTTCTTACTGATGCGCTGATAATGGTATTGAAATTCTTGTGGCCTGATTAATAAATGGCACAACAATTAGATATACCCTTGGAGGGTACCCTGAATTTCTTAGAAATGTTCCATAAATAGACGTGAGTCATGTGTCTTGACTCGTGTCTTGAGAAATGTAAGCGTGACATATGTCTTGATTGGTATCTTGACATGTGTCCTCAAAAAGTATACGTGAGACATGTGTCTTGACTGATGTCTTGACATGTGTCTCGAGATGAAACAATTAGAACTACAAATATTAGGTTAATATGCCAGAATTGGCGGATCGGTTGGACTACTGATCATTTGTATGTCTGATCACGTCCGTGGCCGGAGCCTCGGTTGCGATTTCTAGGATAGTTGCTGTCATAGTAGTGGTTACTAGCATCTTGTCTGTCGGTTCCATGACGGTCATTCTCATGACCGTGACTCATGTAACTATTTAGCTGAGTGGCCGGCTGGTACTGGTTTGAACTCATATGGCTGAAATGACAGCCGAACTACGTGTGACATGTAACTATGAATTTGGGACAATGACTGATGGGAATTGTCTGATGGTGAAGCATCTTCTCGTCCAATTGCTTTGCTCCGATGCCTTTGTCTTCGTCTTTTAGGATCTCCAGGTTGTGAACAGCGTCAGCATCAGCATCTCGTAGCGTCTCCCAACATCAGCAGCATCAACCTTCAGTAACATCTCCAATCTATGAGCGGCATCGACAACCTTGTAGAATATCAGCAAGTGAACATACGCCTGAGATGATTTAGAATCGACTAGCGAATACTCGTGAAGTATTGCAAGTGGAATACACATGGATTAAGGTACATGTAATACACATGAAATACGGTACGTGGAGTACACATGGAATACACATGAAATGATCGGTATGGGCTCGATCATTTGTCCTGATTTAAGGAAAGTAAACCGGTTAAACGGTTAGGAAAGCCATCATGATAACCTGGCAGTATTAGCATAGACATCATTCTGGTTGCATAGAGAAACGCTAAAGTGTGGTTACACAAAATTCAACGATGATTTGCCTGACAGCATGATCAATGAAAACCAACCATGACTATCATGAAAGCATGATTAAAGAAATCTAACAATGTCTTGCTGGACAACGTAAATAACAAAAGAGGCGTGAAACATAATCAACATGAAGACGTAATTATCATGAGGAAACATGAAACCATCTATTACGAAGAAGTGTATAACATAATCAGCATGAAACTGAAGTTAACCATGACAGTATGAAGGCATACTTGACATAAGAACATAATAACTTATGATGGGACATGAAAAAAAATTTATGCCAATTTAAATCATGAGAAAAATTTTATGCAAGAAAAACAGTGCATGAATGCGTAATGTAGTTTATAAAACCTTTATATGTGCGAGGGAACGCCTATGGGTCGGTTCCAAAACAAAAGACATGGCGAGGGGACGTCTATGGGTCGGTCCCAAAGTTAAAAGTTTCGATAAAAGCACATGCGACTAAATAGGGCCAGTCCTGTACCAACCATTACTTAGTCAAAATTCCTGCAACAGATGACATATGATATAAATGCATGAATGCATGAAACATAATAATTAAAAGTCATTGTCAGAACTTAACAGAAAAATTTATGTGAAAATTATGAACTACTGGGGTCAGTCCACATCGTCACAGTTCACAAGGAACATCATGCATAGACAATGACACATAACTAAGCATGGATGACGGTTGTTCATTCCATATTAGTAAGACGATACTGGTGAAAACATCATGGTGAAAACAACAAGGTGCTGAAAACGTCATGGCTAAAACAAAAAGGTGCTGAAAACATAATGGTTAAAACAACAACGCGCTGAAACATCAATACGTGGAATAACAATCATTGACTTAGGAAGCTCCTGGTGACTACCCACTAGTCACAGGTCGAGTTTTAGAGCCTACAGGTCGAAACCTTGGCTCTGATACCATAATTGTAACACCCCATTTTGATAAATGGAATGTCACGCGTGATTATGGCGTGTCATCAAAGCATGCAAGGTGATATGTAGTAAAACATACATGACCATAGGGAAAACCGTAATCAAACATCGGTTCCCAAACATAAGCCCAAAACATAAATAAAGGAAATGAACTGAATAAAGACTAAACAAGCATAACTATATGAAGGCAAAAAGGAAAAGAAGTCTCTGGCAGCTTCCATCCTATGTGCGTCCTCCAAATGCTCGAGTCTTGGGTACCTACCGTTTTGGGACATGGAAAGGAAAGTAACGGCTGAGCAAGACGCTCAGTGCACGGATGTACAATAAAGCATGAAATAGGATAAGCATGTAACATATAACAGCGGAAGACTAAGTACTGAGTAAACTGGTTAAGTATCAAGAAAACTGGTTTTATAGTTTGAAAAGCCTTATGTTTATCTTGTGAAAACTGTTTTAACATATATATACCATAGCCCATATAGGTCATGAAAAGGTCACGTGCATGAATACTTGGAGGGGTGACCTCATCATGCTGATTAGAGGGGATGCCTCTAATCAATATACTGGTTTGGGTAGGAGGGATCAGCTCCTTGTGAAGGGTGCAAGGCACACACCACATTCACCATGATAAACTGAATAAACATGTAACTAGGATGCACCCATACGCCCCACCTGATATAATAATATGGCCAAACTGAAAAGGGACGCCACGAGCAATCACTCCGCCGTGGGGAAGTCATAACATCGGTGCCTCCAATGCTATGGTTATGGTACCTCCATAACTAGGTGAAAATGGTCATGCTTGTATATGGCTATAGTTTATGCTAAATTAACATAAGCAGTTCAAAACAATAAAACAAATGCTGGGGAAAACAGTTGGCTGCATACGGGGAAATCCTAATAAGGAAGGAATGTCCATACTGAAAGGACGGGAATCCGTACCTCAAGTCCAGTGAAATGAACGGAAGAAAGACTCCTACTTCTGGATCACTAACGCTACATGAATACACACGTGTATAAGTATCGATTCACTGATTACGTACTGGGTTCTGTGTCTCATTATAGCTGATTTGGTATGTTTTAGGTCATGGTTCACTGTTTAAAGCCTTAAACTGTGTTTATCTTGTATTCTGATTAATCTGATTAAGTATTACTGGTGATTCCTGTATTATTATACTTACTGTGTAATAATAAGTAACTTTCCAAAAATAGCAGGTTTCCAAAAATAGAAAGTTTCCAAAAATAGAAAGTTACCAAAAATAGAAAGTTTCCAAAAATAGAAAGTTTCCAAAAATAGAAAGTTTCCAAAAATAGAAAGTTTCCAAAAATAGAATTTACTGCTTAAAATAGATTAGTTTCTAAAAATAGAAAGTTTCCAAAAATAGATCAGCTGCCTTAATTAAATAAGTTTCCATATATAGATGGTTTCCATAATTAGATTAGCTGCCTGAAATAGATAGATTTCCATATATAGAAGGTTTCCATAATTAGGTTAGTTGCCTTATTTAATTAAGTTTCTATAAATAGAAGTTTCCATAATTAGAATTAAGCTGGTTACATAAGCTAACATATAAGTCTAAGTGTTTATAAGCTGATTTCTTAAGTCATATGATATAGTGTATAGTTTAATTATTATCTCATGTATTTCAATTAAACTATAGGTTAAGCATTTTAATTAAGGTATAACATGTTTTAATTAAAATGAAATGAAAATACTTAGGTTAAAATGTGTATTATTATTATTAATAATATAACCTAAGTCATGACTAGATTAATTAATTATAGGCATGTTTTAATAATTAATTAATTATAACTTATAACATAAAAAATACTTAGGTTAAATTAATGTCGTGTTAAACTAATAATTAAAATAACCTAAGTCATGATTTAATTAATATTTCATGTTATTAATTAATTATATCCTAAGTTCATGATTCATAAAAATTAACATGTAACATAGATCATGATTTAACCAACGAACCATGAATCGGGCATGAATTCGACACCGTACCCCGAGCCAAACCCGGGGCACGTGTGCCTCCTTGCTGCCGTGGGTCCCACATGAGCCAACCAAGACCAAAAATGGTCTTGGTGGTGGCGGCAATAGCAAACCAAACCCCCCTCGGGTTTGTTTGCTAGGCGGCCAAAACTAACACCCCTTTTAAATCATTCTTTGATTTTATTTAATACCAAAACATGTTAGATCAATGATTAATTACCATGTCTTAATAAGAAAAATAATAACATGTTCATGAAAATAATCAAAGATTAAAAGAATTTAAAAAGAATTAAAAAGAAGGGTTAGAAAGGTATACCACTACGTATCTTGAAAGAGGATGAACAAACACGGTTTCTAACTCTTGAATTTATGATCAAAATCAACAAACAACCACCTATGGTGGTGTTATAGGTGGCGGCACAAATGAAAGAAAAGGGGAGGAGGAAGAACAAAATTTGGTTTTTGGTTAATTCTTTTGAAAAGTGAAAAATGACTAGCTAATTTTCCCTTACCCCCTTGTTTAGTAAAAATGATGGGCTAGGCCCATTTCTCTTCCTTAATTCGTGGATATGGGGCCCACAAGGGGTAGCCCAAATGTTTTCTCGTGTCCCGATGTTTCGTGTTCGTTCGTGGTTAAACGTGTTCGTGTCTGAAGCGTTTCTGTTTATTTTATCATGTAGTTTACCGTAATCTTAACGCTCGTAATTATATTATATGTATTTACGTAATTATTCTAGTTCGTATTTTAAATGGTGATCTTGATTTAATTACGTTCACGTGACATATTTATTAATTGTTTATCATGAGTTCGTACGTAATCGATACTTGTCATGTCATACACGTATGCACTTGCTTGATTATTAGCACATGAATGTGATCAATACTGAATAAGGTAAGTTTTAATCTAGGACGTACGATCTTAAGGTTACTGTTCATGGTAAAAGCATGCGGGTTTTACAATGTATCCGAAATATCACACTTAAACGTATAGTATGAGTACCTTTCATGAAGTGTATCTCTGCGAGCTTATGGGTGAGTGAAATATCATTACATGTGGTGTGCCGCTACTACCATAAGTGATGTCATTGAGTTGACAAAATGTTGTTAGACATGCACAGTGTGTCTTTCGCATGTCAACCATGGAATGTGTGGCATGCATAACTTACTACAACGTCTTGATTAGTAAGGTGTCTAACAAGGATACATGATCCATGGTCGATGGGGTCGGATCCCTCTTATACGACAAGTTAATTAGTAGGTTTACTCAATCCTCTTATTTCACGTGGAAATGACAAGTACATGTATGCCGAAGGGCCAGATATTAGTATAAAAATTAATAACATTACGAATTTTAGATAGTATTACCATAAGAAAAAGAGTATGATAGTGTCGTGCAACTAGCTAGGAACCGTGGCGTTTTATTAATACTTGCAAGCTTTTGAATACAAAGAAAAGAAAACATAATGTGATATTTGAAAAGAAAGAATACATGGATATTTTATTGGGGGTTGACTACAGCTAAAAGAGAATCCATGCATGGGCTATAGCCTTCAAAGATGGCACTTCTAAAGCTCGTAGTTGCTCCACAGCCGTCTTGAGTCACCACCATCCTAGTCGCATATCGTGTATGCACCTTGTCCTGTTACCTTTGTTATCTTGTAAGGTCCTACCCAATTTGGTTATGTTGACCATGCGTTGTACAAGTACCCTGACTTGCTTACATGGTACACGAGGTAGCCCTCCTTAAATGTGACATGTTGGGATCATAGATCATGGTTCTCCACTGCCCGCGATTGTTTTAGCACGTTGCCTTCACTCCTGCTTATTCTCGCTTGTGGGTGTCCTGAGTATAAAGAATCCACTATGGCGAATTGCTCTTTGGTATCGAGCGCCATACGCCATCTTTCAAACTTACCCCAAGTAACTTTTCCACTCGTAGCCCTGTTCACCTGCTGATTCATAGCTAACGGAAACACCATTGTTTTGACCCATAGGACAATGCGACTCATGACCCTTGTCAGAGATCCAAGTCCATAGAGTGAGGAGGAAAAGATTCCTTGTTCATGCGCCATCCTCTGCCACGTATAATGACGCCTATGTATTGGTGCTAGAGTACGGGTTTGGCAATATTAGCACCTAAGCGTCAGACTCCGTGTATCTTTGTACATGTTTGGCCAGTAGTACCCCGAGCGCAAAATCATTCTGATCATTAGTCTGGGGCTTTCTTGAGTCCGACACAACTTGTCATGTATACTCTTGAGAATGTGATGCGCCTATCACGGCCCTACGCATCGTAGCCATAGCTGCATAGGAAACCATTTATACAGGATCCCATTTTGAACATTAAACTGGTATATATTTCTTCGTATCACTTGGGCGCCCTTCACACCCTATGGGAGTATTTTATTTGTTAAATAGTAGATGACCGGGGTCATCCATGTAGGTCCTTCATCCTCCCCGACCGGCGAGGGCGCTACTGCCGTTATGGATTTTTTTTCAATAATCTCCACTAGTACTTGTTTAGGTGGTTGTGCCCAGCTAATTGATGCAACACGGCATAGGGATTCTACCATCTCATTATCCTCCTCTGATGCCTCGCGTATTATGAATTTGCTAAGTCTCGGGTCATTGACCTGATCTTATGTGTATACTAGATCAGGTTGTGCCTCCTAGATTCTCACTTCCTTGAAACGCTATTCACTAAAAGAGGAGAATGTACGCCTGCCACCAAGTCTTGTATGCCCATTCGAGATGCGACCCTTGAACCTGCCATTAGTGCTTCATGGTCAGCTTTGCTACCTGTGGCCGCAGATCCAAAGCGCAAGACACAAGTAATTTGTGTCTCTTTCTAGTTTGTTAAGATAAAACCTGCATCAGGCCCTTCCGTCCGCGAGAATCCTATGGTGAATAGGGACCAAGGGGCATGGAGTACTTCGTTGTTAATTGACAACGAGATATCTCTCCTTGATTGCTTGCTCGCAAGGTCCGATAGACCTTGACCTCCACCCACCGTTTGGGGCTCGTGAGAGATGTTACCCTCGTTTAGCGCTCCGTGTCGCTCGTATGTCCTTTGTTTTGATGGGAAATACTCACCTTGGAACTCCGCCCCTACTTTCGCGTAAGGATGTGACACTTCTCACGCGTTCCTTCGTCTTTTTTCCAGGTTACGTCGGAGGGGAGTATCAATGATTACTCCACCTTCATCGATTTTGTAAATCGTAGCAATTCCATTTTCCACCGGGAATTTAAGCATGTCGTGCGTCGTAGATGGTATGGCGTGCATGGAGAGGATACTTGGTTGCCCTATAATACCGTTGTATAACGATGGTAAGCGTACCACTATGAAGTTCGTCCATACGGTCGTTGATTGGCGCTGGTCTCCCACCGTCATGAGTGTGTGGAGTTGGCCAAGTGGTCGGGTCTTTTCTCCAGTGAATCCTGTAAGTAATGTCGTGATTAGCCTCAACTTTCTCTTTACCCTCGCTGGTAATCGTGTAACACAATGCTCGTACAGGATGTTTGTTGCGGATCCTCCATCGATATATAGGTCGTGGACAGCGGGGTCCCTATGTTTGTTGTTATCGCTAGAGGTCCTTTATTGCAGTCAACATTAGTGGGGGGAGGGAACGATATCTCTATCTCGCGCGAGAATTCTTGCCTAGCCCCCTATTTCGACCTATGTTGTCCCGACTGCACCATGTAGATGGTTATGGGCTTCTCCTTTGGTTTTTTGTTCTCGTTCTTTTTATTATCTCCCCCCTTTCTCCAATCTCGGATGATATGATTCGGCTTGCCTAATTTGACCATGCTCTCTATATGTTTCTTTAGTTGTATGCATTCGTCTGTTCCATGCCCCTTATCGTCATGGTATTCACAGTACTTGCTGGTATCGCGTTTTTCCACTAGACTGGTCATTGGCGGGGGTTTTGGGAATTTCGAGCCCTCGGATAAAAATATCCCTCTTAGGGTCATCTTTAAGGGGGTGAACTTGTTATTATTGTCGTATCCTCCTGTAAGACCTTTACACACGAACCAAACACGAAAAGTCTTGAACTTTATGTGACGTGTAGATATGGGACAAAATAGATGAAAGTACTATTATGGTGATGATGAAGAACTCAAAAAGATTATAAAATAGATGAAGATTAAGCAAAGATTAAACTAAAAAAGAAAGATTAGATTAAGGAAAGAAAAAGAAAACAAAGATGGTGTTTTTTCTAGTGAGAGAAACAAACACCCATTCTCTATCTAGAATGATACAAAATGAAAAAAAAACACACACCCCCAAATAAGGAGGAGAGGCCTTTTATACTATGACTAACAAGATTAGGAGGCCTTCCTCATTTGTGTGTTCGGGACTAATTCCCGTTACATAAACATTAATAACTAAGAACTCTCGACACTGTTGAATAGCATTTTCCACGAGCTTCGCAACGGTATATTATATGACCATCACTTTAAATACGGATAACAATCTCCCCCTAAGGGGTGGTCATGTAATATGTGACTTCACTTCTTTGATGTTGCAGACTTTGAAGCTCGTTGTCTTGAGTGTTCTTTCATAGTTCCTTTCATGACATGTGATCTTGGATCTTTGATCTTTTCCTTGCCTTGATCTTAAAACTTTGCCAACTTGTGTTCTTGTGTCTTTCCCCACATACTCATTTTTTGTGTTGTCTTGAAAGCTTGTTAACAATATCCCTTGATTTTCAGAGTAGCGGAAGTCTTTGTCTTTAATTGATGTTGTGCTTTCTTCATTTACTTGAGTATGTGGTCTTGAAACACGACTCTTGAGATTACGCCACCGTTTGCATTCCTCCGATTTCTCATTACATAGTACGAATACTGTACCTGTGATTAGGTAAGTTCAAAGAACTTCCTTGACAGGGTTTCTGGCTGTGGTAGCTGTTCTCAATACTTGAATATATCGAAAGATAATTCATTGTAAGGAGTGAATCAAGCAGTTCCATTCGGCTGATTAAGTCATCAATTCAATTTCCTAGAACAAGTTTGAATCAATTAAGAATCAAACCATTGTTGCTTTCCAGTTGACACAAGTTTGATTCACATAGAATCTCACAAGTTACCTACCACAGTGTTGTTTGATGATGACACTGGAAGGATTTCTATTCGTCACTGTAAATACTAATAAGTATTACTCTGAATGTTCTGGCAAGATCATAAAGATATTGAATAGAGACCTGGAACGAGTTTAAATCAATTAAGAATCAAACCACTGTTGCTTTCCAATTAGCATATGTTTAATTCAAGTGAATCTTACATATGACCTACCGCAGTGTTGTTTGATGTTAACACTAGAAGGATTTCCATTCATCACTGTGAATACTAGAGAGTATCACTCTGAATGTTCTAGCAATACCACAAGGATAGAGCGCAGGACTCTTTGAATTATCGCTTGTGTTCTAATGATGAACAACAATTTATATATGGAGTAAGTGTCCTAATGAGATTTTTGATGAATCTCGTTGGCTCTAGACTCTATAAGTGTACGTTTGTTTGGTGATCGGAGGCTGGAGCAGACTGCCACCTTTTCAATATCTACTATCTCGGAGTGAGAAAGTTGATATAAATGAGTTGAACTCCGTGAGAATAATACAAACTTCTTTTGAGAGAATCTTGAGTAGGCTGGGAAGGGTTGTGCTTTGCATCATTGGGTTCATGATGCTTTGTTTTCAATACCAGAAATCATCAACGTGATTCTAATAGTAGATGTATTGACCCGGTTTCTGCCTAAGTTGTATGGAGGGCTTCTTTCTTTACACCCTTTATCCTTACATTTCTTTTTCATTCTTCAACCCCTTCAATACATATACTATTTGTATTTTGATTTTCTGATAGATATATACAAGGTTACTGCGAATGTGTAAGACGTTCAAGTTCATCTGGAGTGAAACTACGCATACCAAGTCGACGAACCAAGAACTCAAATCTGTCTTGAGAAAGAGCTTTGGTGAAGATGTCGGCTAGTTGGTAGTCCATCTTGACAAAATACAGTTCGATCGTTCCTCTTTCCACATGCTTCTTTATGAAATGGAAACGGACAGCTATGTGCTTGGTCTTGGAGTGTTGCACCGGGTTGCAGGATATGGCTATGGCTGATTGTGAGTCACAATAAATAGGAACTTTGTTAAAGTGAAAGCCATAATCCGCGAGTTGTGTTCTCATCCAAAGGACTTGAGCACTACACACGGATAGAGACACATATTCTGATTCCGCGATAGACAACACCGTACAGTCTTGTTTCTTAAGGACCAGCTTACAAGCTTTTCGCCTAAGAATTGTGCTCCACCGGAAGTGCTCTTGAATGTATCATGACACCCTGCATGGTCAGCATCTGAAAAACTAGTGAGATTAAAACCAGAATCCTTTGTATACCAGAGACCCATGTGAATGGTTCCCCGGAGATAATGAAAGATCCTTTTAACCCCCCTTGAGGTGCTTCTCGTTTGGCTTAGCCTGGTACCGAGCATATAAACAAGTAGCATGCACAATATCCGGTTTATTTGAGGTTAAGTACATAAGGGACCCAATCATACTTTGGTATTTTGTAGCGTCTACAAATGTCCCTTTCTTATCCATATCAAGCTTGTGTTTAGTGTCCATTGGAGTACCAATAGGATCACAGTTTTCCATACCAAATTTCATTAGAATCTCAAGCACATACTTGGACTGATTTATGAAAAACCACGGGGGAGTGGTGAACTTGGAGACCAAGAAAAAACGTCATTTCCCCCATCATGGACATTTCGAGTCGACCTTTCATAAGGTCGGCAAATAATATGGAGTATTTTAGGTTAGTAGAACCAAATATAATATCATCTACATAGACCTGAGCCACCAAGATGTCATTGCCGTAGTGCTTGATAAACAACGTTGGATCAATGGTTCCTTTGTTGAAGTGATTTTGGAGAAGAAATGATGATAATTCGTCGTACCATGCCCTCGGTGCTTGTTTCAAACCATAAATTGCCTTTTTCAACTTGTAGACATGGCTTGGATGTTCGATGTTGATGAAACCTTCAGGTTGACATACATACACATCTTCTTTTAACGGCCCATGCAAGAAAGCCGTCTTCACGTCCATTTGATACACAGTGAACGATTTGTGTGCAGCGTATGCCAAGAAAATCCTAATAGGTTCCATTCGAGCAACTGGGGCGAAGGATTCTACGAAATCATATCTCTCCTTTTGTTTATAACCTCTCACAACTAACCGAGTCTTGTTCCTAATGACTGTTTGCTCCTCATCCATCTTATTTTTGAATAACCATTTCAGTGTAAGGGGATCGATATTGTCCGGGTGTGGTACTAACTCCCATACATCAAGTCAGATGAACTGATTGAGCTCTTCTTGCATAGACTCAATCCATGATGCATCGGTCATTGCTTCTTTAACACTTGTTGGTTACATTGTACTGACTGATAGTACATAGATACACATATCACCGTCAGTACGCAGCTGATTTTGTCACACCCCACCATGGCGGAATATGGGGCGCGACGTATGGATATCATCACAACAATAGCGTGTCTATAGAGATAACTAAATGATATAAGAAATGTCATAAAATGGTGACACAAATGTCATGACAATATCTCAACAATGCAGGATTCTAGGTAAGTAGGTAACAGTCCTACCTCTTACCCAAGACAAACAAGTAACACAAACAAAACAAACATATAGGTGCCAACAGTATCACTAATTCAAAAAAACATAAAGGTAAACTAAGAAGGAACGGGGATCTCCTTCTATATGCAATCCTAAGGCATCCAAGTCTAGCCACTTCTATCCTCACGCTTAACCACATTCACACCTGAAAGAGACACTAAAACACGTCAACATAATGTTGGTGAGAGTCATAGGTTTAGACTCCAACGCCAAAACAGTTATAAGCTGTGAATAACCACCATCAACAAAAGAACATATGGATAATGTGTTACAAATATGCATTAACAACTAACATTCAATATTAATCATACCAAACCAAAATCCAAGGCTCCTACCTTGCCAAACAACATGGTATCATAGATGATCACACTATGTACCTATCCCAAGGCCACTACCTTGTCAAACCACAAGGCCACTACCTTGTCAAACCACAAGGCCATTACCTTGTCAAAACACAAGAACTGAGACGGCACGTGTCCCCCGATCCAAATCATACACAATCAAGAATCACATAGCAGTTAATCACATAATGTACACACAAGTCCATCACAACCATAAAAACATTCACAGCAACAATTTATAAATAACTCAACACAGTGTCTCTTCCATCCCATCTGGAAGTCAAAATCAATAGTAAACATGGGACTATGAAACTCACCTGATTGCTTCTTCACAAGTCCTCGCACTTAGCAACGAGCTAACAAACCAGAAACACACAATCAATACCCGAACCAACCACCAAGATGGCTCATCAACCTATGATGGACATCTAGCCTATTCCCATATAATTACCTCATTTTTAAGTTCTAATAACCCTATTACCCTTCCTTAACAAGTCCCTAACTTGGTTAAGTTTAATAGCTATCCCGTTCATAATTTTACACAAAACAGTCCTAGTTTTAGGTCTCAAAACTTTAAGTCAAACGTACACTTAAATATACCCATGGTTTCTGTAAAAGGAATATTCACACTTTTATACATGTTAGTTAAAACCTCCCACTTGCCCTAACCTTAAAGCTACTGTTAAGGCCCCGATATATGTGTATATATTACTACCTATCCAGAATTCACTGATTTTAAACGTATGAAAAGTTCATTACCATTAGAGGGTCTTACCCTAAACCAAAATCTTAGCCCAAGTGCAGATACTCACTATAATATATAAACCATCTCTCATGTTTGTGAGAAGATCAACCCCAAACAACCCAAAACTTAAAAAGAAAACAGGCTGATTACAAAACTGTTTTGACCTCCGACTGTTGTAACCTGTTTTTGACCCACTTACCGACCTCCATTTTAGTTCTCGTTTCTTGCATTGGATATCTACTTCAATTACCTTTTCAGGGATACTTGGATCGCATCTTGAATGTTCCTATAACTCCTGATATGATCAAAACAATTGACTCCAAATTCTGCCCATTTTTTAAAAACGGGTTTAACAAAATCAACCTCATTAATTAACCCTAATCCCTCTAATTAAAAGCCCTAATTTATTTAATCATTATAATATGATTAATATACTGTTTTTAATTAAACCCTAACCTAAATCCGTCATAAGATGATTAAGACATCATTAAAATAATTAAATTGAAAAGGGTTAAGAAGGTTTTACCTTTGAATTAATAGAAGATGAAGAAAACCTAATTTTTGAAGAACCCTAATTGGCCACCATTGATGAATTTCGGCTAGGAGATGTTATGGAGGTTAAAAACCTGATTATTATGGTTATGAGTTGGGTTTGGTTAAGTCCTAAAGGCCCCCTAATCCCATTACAAGTCCATTGGGCCTGTTTTGGGCTTTCCCTTCTTTCTTTCTTCTTTGGTGCGTCTAAACCGACCCAAACACCCCTAAATTCGTTTTTTTTTATTTTTATTATTTAATATTATGTTATTAATATTACTTTAATTTTCCTTAATTTATTTCAGCTCCTAAAGCTTCCAAAACCACAAAACCGTAAAACTAGTCAAATTTACGCGTTTTACCGTAAAAGACGTAAAATATACACTTTTATAAAAACTCTCAAATTTTGAAATAAACTTTATAACTAAGTCCTAAATGACTTAAAACCATCCCGAAAAATATCCATATGACTAATTACCTCATCCGAGACCTCCAAATGCTAAACCGTAAATCGTAAAAATACGATTTTCTATAATACATATACGTATACGTAAAACCACTAAATAACACCATCTCACTTCATAGTCACTACCATGTGAACTCATGAGCATGAAATCATCACACATCGTTTCACTCACAAGGTACCCTGTACCGAAAACGATATCCAAACCACAATCTATACACACCAATAAGCACATAAACACGTAAAGACACGTAACTAGCACAAAATAAAACTAAGTGACGAACCTCAAAACCAGGGTTGTCACATCACTCCCTCCTAATAGAAATCTCGTCCCGAGATTTACTCCTTAGGATCAAACACACAAACAAAAAATCACATGAGGATACTTGTTCTAAACGAACTTCCCTCATTTCCACGTGAACTTTAGTTCAAGTTTCAAAATACCACATATACAAACCAAAAATAATTAAACTCATTGCCAAACTCTTGACCTCACAGTCAATAAATCTCACAAATAATCTTTGATAAAACAAAGACTCTTATTAACACAAGTCCTGGATAACCGTACATGCAAAATGCATTCTCAAACAACCTTTACCAATCTTAATACACGAAATATAACATGTATACCACTCGTTTCCCCTAGGTAATTCTACGCTCATAAGCTACTGGTCCGATCTTTCCAAAGATCATAAATGGACCTACAAAACTCTACATCAGCTCTTCCATTTTACCAAAACATACCACCCGTTACTATGGGTGAAACTCCCTTTAGTCCGTACCCCAAACTACTTAAAATTTCCAATTTCCTTGCAAAGGGACCTATGACGGTCTTTCACATACCCATTAGTTCTTCCAGTCCAAATCAACCTACGATCTATACACATCCTCAAAAGGGTGGTTATCTCAGTTAGACCAATCCCTTCGTCCCTATGGCATAGCACACCTATAACTCCTCATCCATTCGATTATCGATACTAATCCTCCCAAACAATCAGTATAGATCAGTCCCATTTCCTTTTCCAATCTCGACCAATTTTATTCTTGCTTCGCTCCTATACACACTTCCTTCTTTTCCTCAGCTCATACCATACATTACGATGTGATGCTTCCCGTCGTTTCTTCCCTTGCCATAACCCTTCATATGGCATTCCATACATATTAGGCTAACTTTTACGTAGCACCCTCTATTCCATCACATTCGTACGTAATCCTTCCAACTTTTCAACTACGTGACTTCTCATTCCTCTTGAAATATGAGATGAATTAGTCAGTCTATCGACTATCACCTAACTCTCGTCACCTTCCCCAATTTCGTCCTTACATCCCCCTTTCTAAGCTACTCCTATATATGTAGGAAGTATAGTCTACGTCCCTTTTCTCCACATGATTGTCCAAGCCACGCAACATACGTGTTGACGCGTTCAATGCTTTAGACAACTCAACTTGTGTAACCTACATCCTTCATCCAAACCACCCTAATACGTCATCCCTATAGTTCAAGTTCGTCTCAGCTTCACTTCATTTTTCTTATTCCATGTCTTATCAATCATGCTTGCCTTCCCAGATGGTACTTGGCCTTGCAATTTTTCTTTCGTCAATTAACTCCACCCATCACTTTTGACAAATGTGCAATCAATATGATTGGATATGTGTTGGAGATGTTCACGATCCGTATAGATCATTCTCCACGTCTCGTACACCCAAATGCCTCTAGCATTCTAGGCAGATATAACATCGCAGCTCCACTAACTAAGTCTATCCAGTTCTTCCAAATCTTCAGTTCCTGTAACGTATAAGCGATCGCCTTTCTTTGACGTCCTCGTACGCGTCCAAATCCTTGCTCCATGTATCGTCATGCTTCGCGAATTCATCCAGTCCTTCTGATAATGCCAAGATCGGCTCATTATCCAATCCACCTCTTCAGCCTCCAAAATGCTTCCTCATCCTTCTTCACTTCGCCCCTTGCTGGTTCCATGATATGCCATCATCTCTAACTACTCATCATGGTAGACTTAATACTAAAACTCACACTTGAAAACTTCCGTATAATTCCACTTCAAAACCAACACATACTTCGCCTCACTCTCCTTCTTAGACTTTGAGTAGATCAAGATGTCGTCGATACTCCCGATGACCACTCATTTATATACGTTCAGGCACACTCGCTTCATTGACTCCATGTAATCCGCTAGTGCTTTGGCGAAGCCAAATGCATAACCATAAACCTAAAGCGTTCATACAACATCGTTAGCAATTTCAACTATGTCCTCCTTGCACCCTCTCTTAGCGGCAATACGAATAAATTCTTACCTCGTTCTACTCGCAAAATTCTGTACGCATTTTAAAAGACCAATGTTTCCTCTCATCATACCACTCAACCGCTTTCCACATCCAATCTACTACTAAGCAACTCAACTTTTACCTTGCATCCGTTGAGTTTTCTAATAACTCTTGTTTTTAAATCATTCCATCAACAATTTGCCTTGGAAAGGCACTAACTACAACTCCTCTCACTTCTCCTACTTGCTCTATTTATGGTTCTAGCTCAAAATAATAGGCAAACCTACTAACTTTCAGGAAGTTTTTTTTAGAGAACATACATGCCTTACGAACAATATCCCCTTCCAACACTCTCTATGGTGCGTTACTTGTGCTAATATCTATACATTTCACAAATCTCTATTCATCTCCCTTGGCACTCCTATTAGACCTCATGACCACATTAGTTCGTCTACGAACCTCTTTCCTCCCTACTAAGGGTATTCTGACCGTTCTCTCATGGTCACCTACTTAAGTGTGTAGGCGCGACCAAGTCTTTCATATGACTACCTCAACGCTCCTGAACAATACAAAACCAAAACTACATCCTGAATCCATCAGATACGATCAACGAATCAACCCACGGATAACTAACGACATTTCACGTGCACCAGTTAAAACAAGTCAAAAACCACGAGACTCAAAAGAAAACTCAAACCCAAAACGTGTATCAATTCAAAATGACCCATGACAACGAAAAATAATCCAAGAAACACCCAATAGCAAACAAAACATATTACGCCCCGCGACATATTATTTAAACCGTGCAAAAGACCGACCTTTCCAAACGAATATATATCCTTTTTTTATCTATTTATTATTACCTCCTACATCTATGTGACTCAAACAATCTACAAATAACCCTCTTGACGAACTCAAAACTCAACTCAAAAACTAGGTAACCCGTGCATCCCAAATCATAAAAATAAACTACTATTCAAACTCAACCTTTAACCCGACACTTGTACAATAATTCCGGCCAAGATACTGATCTCACATGACTATATATTCTGAATATTTGAAAAGTACGTTCCGAGTACATAATTTTTGGCTTTTGAATCACTCAAAAAGCTCTAAAAACGAACAAGTTATGACCAAAACAATTTTATACTAGTTGTTTTAAAAACTAAAGAATAAACTTAGTGATTAATGCAATCCTTTTAAATGACAGATATGATTGTATGTGAAATCTTCATAAACTCAATTTATCCTTGTATAAATAATTAACAATGACATAAATCGGTCAAACTCAATTATATAAACTATGTAGGTAGAAAGAAATTTTTACTTCGCTTTATTTCAAAGAAAGTCTTTTAAAATTTGAAATAAATAAGTGTTGATTAAAAGAAATCTTACGTTACATCTTGTTTCAAACACGACTCCAACACCTTACCCTTATTTTACCGAATACAACCAACTATCTAACCCTAAATAGATTTCCAAGTCCCCCTTTTTCTCAATATATACCGACCCAAAAGAAATGCAAGACCCAACACAAAAGATTTCATTATCTCAAAAGAAATTCCAAGTTATTTCAATAGACTTAAAACCAAGAACGCCATTTTAAAACGTACACGTGAAATACGTAACTCAAAGAATACGCTACAAGACACACTTAAAAAAAATAAAATAAAAAATAAATTCAAAACGTCGTTGAGACTCCACCAAACTCGAGCACTAATAAATTGTTTAAACACAAGAGAGTACTAGGTACGTTCAAGTTATAATAACTACTGAACGACCGTAAATCATAACATAACATCTATTAGTATATATACATCCGCGTATGTATACCTATCGAATCTCCCAAACATACTCGTTATCATACATGTCAAGTCAATCGATCACTTTATACGCTCGTTTTTTCCATAGGAGTAATCACCTTCTCACCATCTCACCATGCCACAACAAGGCACAAAACCCAATACCAAAACCAACCCCTATCGTGTGACCTCATCATCACACAACACGACTATAACTCAAAACATGTAACACACTAATAATATAGCCATATCGTAGGCAGCCGTTACATAAACCCATATATATACGTATACCCAAATTCTACATCTCATCATATACAAGCATGTATTAACCCTCTTTCATGCAATCATACTTGAGAACCCATTGAAGTTGTGGTACTTGTATAACTATGTTGGCCACCATGCTTATACAATTACCCTTTCCCCAATGCACTCCCTCCTATGATGACACTTATAAGACTCAATACAACATATAACACATAAATCTATCTACTCACATAAGCTCATAACCACATAACCAATAAGGTCCAAAACTCCATCTATAAAAATAACATAATAAACTCTTGGAATACAGAAATCGATAGTCTAGCTAAAACAGCCTAGACTAAATCCAAAACAAAAACATAATCAGTTATAAGTCATGTTGCCCGTAAGAGTGGAAACAGCTTAAAACCCTTCCTATCCACCTAGTCCTAGTAACTCGAACCACCACACGATTCTTAGGGAACATGACTTAAACATCAAAAGAAAAAATAACATACCTCGGGTATGTAAGATAACTCGATATAAGATAGAAACTACCTTGTACTAAATTATGTACTATAACGTACAATTTAAGCAAAATACAACAGTGACTAGCGTGGACGATTATGGTTCAACCCGCACTAGTCACAAACCCGAAAAGAAAATAACATGTGACTAAGTATGAACATACTACGGTTCAATTCATACTAGCCAAAACATCACAGTAAATAACATCCAAACACATCAATTATTATAAAATGCACACATACTCCTATGACGCCTATATGCAGGGACCCTTAAGCTATAGACTAGGCTACGCGAGTAGGCAACCTAATTCTCTATAACCATTGGGCTCTGATACCATTCTGTCACACCCCACCATGGCAGAATATGGGGCGCGACGTATGGATATCATCACAACAATAGCGTGTCTATAGAGATAACTAAATGATATAAGAAATGTCATAAAATGGTGACACAAATGTCATGACAATATCTCAACAATGCAGGAGTCTAGGTAAGTAGGTAACAGTCCTACCTCTTACCCAAGACAAACAAGTAACACAAAAAAAACAAACATATAGGTGCCAACAGTATCACTAATTCAAAAAAACATAAAGGTAAACTAAGAAGGAACGGGGATCTCCTTCTATATGCAATCCTAAGGCATTCAAGTCTAGCCACTTCTATCCTCACGCTTAACCACATTCACACCTGAAAGAGACACTAAAACACGTCAACATAATGTTGGTGAGAATCATAGGTTTAGAATCCAACGCCAAAACAGTTATAAGCTGTGAATAACCACCATCAACAAAAGAACATATGGACATTGTGTTACAAATATGCATTAACAACTAACACTCAATATTAATCATACCAAACCAAAATCCAAGGCTCCTACCTTGCCAAACAACATGGTATCATAGATGATCACACTATGTACCTATCCCAAGGCCACTACCTTGTCAAACCACAAGGCCACTACCTTGTCAAACCACAAGAACTGAGACGGCACGTGTCCCCCGATCCAAATCATACACAATCAAGAATCACATAGCAGTTAATCATATAATGTACACACAAGTCCATCACAACCATAAAAACATTCACAGCAACAATTTATAAATAACTCAACACAGTGTCTCTTCCATCCCATCTGGAAGTCAAAATCAATAGTAAACATGGGACTATGAAACTCACCTGATTTCTTCTTCACAAGTCCTCGCACTTAGCAACGAGCTAACAAACCAGAAACACACAATCAATACCCGAACCAACCACAAAGATGGCTCATCAACCTATGATGGATATCTAGCCTATTCCCATATAATTACCTCATTTTTAAGTTCTAATCACCCCATTACCCTTCCTTAACAAGTCCCTAACTTGGTTAAGTTTAATAGCTATCCCGTTCATAATTTTACACAAAACAGTCACTGTTTTAGGTCTCAAAACTTTAAGTCAAACGTCCACTTAAATATACCCATGGTTTCTGTAAAAGGAATATTCACACTTTTATACATGTTAGTTAAAACCTCCCACTTGCCCTAACCTTAAAGCTACTGTTAAGGCCCCAATATATGTGTATATATTATTACCTATCCAGAATTCATTGATTTTAAATGTATGACAAGTTCATTACCATTAGAGGGTCTTACCCTAAACCAAAATCTTATCCCAAGTGCAGATACTCACTACAATATATAAACCATCTCTCATGTTTGTGAGAAGATCCCAATGCAACCCTAAGTACCCCAAACAACCCAATACTTAAAAAGAAAACAGTCTGATTACAAAACTGTTTTGACCTCCGACTGTTGTAACCTGTTTTTGACCCACTTCCCTACCTCCATTTTAGGTCTCGTTTCTTGCATTGGAAAGCCACTTCAATTACCTTTTCATGGATACTTGGATCGCATCTTGAATGTTCCTAGAACTCCCGATATGATCAAAACAATTGACTCCAAATTCTGCCCTGTTTTTAAAAACGGGTTTAACAAAATCAACCTCATTAATTAACCCTAATCCCTCTAATTACAAGCCATAATTTATTTAATCATTATAATATGATTAATATACTATTTTTAATTAAAGCCTAACCTAAATCCGTCATAAGATGATTAAGACATCATTAAAATAATTAAATTGAAAAGGGTTAAGAAGGTTTTACCTTTGAATTAATAGAAGATGAAGAAAACCTAATTTTTGAAGAACCCTAATTGGCCACCATTGATGAATTTCGGCTAGGAGATGTTATGGAGGTTTAAAAACTGATTATTATGGTTATGAGTTGGGTTTGGTTAAGTCCTAAAGGCCCCCTAATCTCATTACAAGTCCATTGAGCCTGTTTTGGGCTTTTCCCTTCTTTCTTTCTTCTTTGGTGCGTCTAAACCGACCCAAACACCCCTAAATTCGTTTTTTTTTTTTATTATTTATTATTATGTTATTAATATTACTTTAATTTTCCTTAATTTATTTCAGCTCCTAAAGCTTCCAAAACCACAAAACCGTAAAACTAGTCAAATTTACGCGTTTTACCGTAAAAGACGTAAAATATACACTTTTATAAAAACTCTCAAATTTTGAAATAAACTTTATAACTAAGTCCTAAATGACTTAAAACCATCCCGAAAAATATCCATATGACTAATTACCTCATCCGAGACCTCCAAATGCTAAACCGTAAATCTTAAAAATACGATTTTCTATAATACATATACGTATACGTAAAACCACTAAATAACACCATCTCACTTCATACTCACTACCATGTGAACTCATGAACATGAAATCATCACACATCGTTTCACTCACAAGGTACCCCGTACCGAAAACGATATCCAAACCACAATTTATACACACCAATAAGCACATAAACACGTAAAGACACGTAACTAGCACAAAATAAAACTAAGTGACGAACCGCAAAACCAGGGTTGTCACATCACTCCCTCCTAATAGAAATCTCGTCCCGAGATTTACTCCTTAGGATCAAACACACAAACAACAAATCACATGAGTATACTTGTTCTAAACGAACTCCCCTCATTTCCACGTGAACTTTAGTTCAAGTTTCAAAATACCACATATACAAACCAAAAATAATTAAACTCATTGCCAAACTCTTGACCTCACAATCAATAAATCTCACAAATGATCTTTGATAAAACAAAGACTCTTATTAACACAAGTCCCGGATAACCGTACATGCAAAATCCATTCTCAAACAACCTTTACCAATCTTAATACACGAAATATAACATGTATACCACTCGTTTCCCCTAGGTAATTCTACGCTCATAAGCTACTGGTCCGATCTTTCCAAAGATCATAAATGGACCTACAAAACTCTACGTCAGCTCTTCCATTTTACCAAAACATACCACCCGTTACTATGGGTGAAACTCCCTTTATTCCGTACCCCAAACTACTTAAAATTTCCAATTTCCTTGCAAAGGGACCTATGACGGTCTTTCACATACCCATTAGTTCTTCCAGTCCAAATCAACCTACGATCTATACACATCCTCAAAAGGGTGGTTATCTCAGTTAGACCAATCCCTTCGTCCCTATGGCATATCACACCTATAACTCCTCATCCATTGTATTATCGATACTAATCCTCCCAAACAATCAGTATAGATCAGTGCCATTTCCTTTTCCAATCTCGACTTATTTTATTCTTGCTTCGCTCCTATACAGACTTCCTTCTTTTCCTCAGCTCATACCATACATCACGATGTGATGCTTCCCATTGTTTCTTCCCTTGCCATAACCCTTCATAAGGCATTCCATACATATTAGGCTAACTTTTACGCAGCACCCTCTATTCCATCACATTCATACGTAATCCTTCCAACTTTTCAACTACGTGACTTCTCATTCCTCTTGAAATATGAGATGAATTAGTCAGTCTATCGACTATCACCCAACTCTCGTCACCTTTCCCAATTTCGTCCTTACATCCCCCTTTCTAAGCTACTCCTATCTATGTAGGAAGTATAGTCTACGTCCCTTTTCTCCACATGATTGTCCAAGCCACGCAACATACATGTTGACGCGTTCACTGCTTTAGACAACTCAACTTGCGTAACCTACATCCTTCATCCAAACCACCCTAATACGTCATCCTATAGTTCAAGTTCGTCTCAGCTTCACTTCATTTTTCTTATTCCATGTCTTATCAATCATGCTTGCCTTTCCCAAATGGTACTTGGCCTTGCAATTTTTCTTTCGTCAATTAACTCCACCCATCACTTTTGACAAATGTGCAATCAAGATGATTGAATATGTGTTGGAGACGTTCATGATCCGTATAGATCATTATCCACGTCTCGTACACCCAAATGCCTCTAGCATTCTAGGCAGATATAACAGCCCAGCTCCACTAACTAAGTCTATCCAGTTCTTCCAAATCTTCAGTTCCTGCAACGTATAAGTGATCGCCTTTCTTTGTCGTCCTCGTACGCGTCCAAATCCTTGCTCCACGTATCGTCATGCTTCGCGAATTCATCCAGTCCTTCCGATAATGCCAAGATCGGCTCATTATCCAATCCACCTCTTCAGCCTCCAAAATGCTTCCTCATCCTTCTTCACTTCGCCCCTTGCTGGTTCCATGATATGCCATTGATGAGATGACATTTATACATGATCTCATCGTTCTTTTCGGGCTTTAAATGCATAAAAATGTCATAAAATACCATATATATGCTTGTGTTTGTTTACTTGTGTATTTTAGGTATGGATATCGTGAAAAAGACAAAAGATCACAAGTTACAAGGAAAAATGGACACGAGAAACGAAGCCGTACAAAGAACCGGGCCCTAATCATGGAATTCTCAACAAATACCCTTGAAGACTTGAAGACAAACAAGATTGATCCTCATTTATTGAAGAAATGACACTTAAAACCCTTGTATATTCATAATTACAAGTTTGGTCCCTTAAGTTTGTCAAAATTACACAAAAGGTCCCTCAACTTTGAAGAATTAGCAAGATTAGTCCCTCAAAAAATCAAAATTGCCAATAATGGTCCCTCATGAAGTCAAAGTTACAATGAAGACCTTTGAAGATCAAGAATGTCCAAGATCAGTCCTTGAAATATCTCAAAATGGCAAATATAACCCTTGAAACACTTTTTATAAAGTTTTGTGCCAAAATTGCCAAGTTGTGAAACGTTGATACAAAGGAAATGGGCGCTGATAGAAGTTTATATCCAAGTGACAAAAGAAATGAAGAGAAAGGGCTAAAGTTGTGTATTTGAAACATTCAAACGTAATAATGCGCCAAACAACTTTCACTTCCCCTAATATCGGATCAAAAGGTTTACTATTCACCCCAAGAACCCAGTTACCACTTCACTTAAAACAAAGGGTAAAAACAAATTACCCAGGCACATGCTTGATTCACATGCCCAGAAACCTATCCCACACCAAATACCCTCATCTCCACTCACCAAAGGGGTCCCACCCATTCACCCGTCCACCTATCACATCACACCCTCCTCTCCAAGTCATCCTATGTGGCAAAATCAACAGCCAAGAACCTTAGCTTCATCCTAAAGCTAAAATGAACGTCCTTGATCAATTTGGACAGCACATTCCATCAAAACGTCTAGAAGACCTCAAGGACAAATGTGGAATTTCACTTCTAGGGTTTATGAATAGTGTTAGCCAGGCATTTGCCTATAAAAGGAGACCTCAACATGTGAGAGTCCCTTTGTTCCAGTTTTAGGCTATTAATCTTTGTAATTCCTTTTTAAGTTAAATAAAATTTGAATTTCTGAAAATTTGAAATCTCTTTTTGATTTAGTTAAAAGTTTGGTGTTTGAGTAGCCTAATTCTGAGTTCCATTTGATTGTTAAGGCCTACCTTAATCTTGTGGTTAAGGCACGTCTTGTTTCATAAGGTTTTTAAGGTTTGAAAACCTTGAAATCCTAGGTTCTGTTTTGGTTATTTTGTGTACTAACCCTTGACCATTAGCTATAAGCTCTTACAAGCTTGTTGACACCAAGCTTGTGAAGGGATTAGAGCCCTTGGTTGAGTTGTTTGCTGCTTGTGTTGAAGACATCAAGTCCTTGAGGTTCTACTTTGAACCATCAACCAAGGCAGTGTTGCATCACCTTCATTGAAGTACCTTGGTCTTGTTCTAGTTGTTGAACAAGGTCCAATGAGCATTGCTGGCCTTCCTAGGATGTTGTGGAAGGCAGGTATAAGCTCTTGTTAAGATTTCCCTAAAAATTTAATGTTTATGCCTGTTTTGGATTTTGTGCTTTGATTTTGAGTATTTGTGTTTGTGCTGGTGATTTATGTGTTTGATTGTGTTAGTAGTTGCCTAGTAAGTGTTTTTGATCACTAAAATCAGTAGGTTATTAGAAGAAATCACAAGTTTCTTTGATAAGTGACTGATTAAGGAGTGGTTGGGATTACTACATAAGTTGGATTTGAGGTTTGTTAAGTGCTTGTGTGTTGTATGCAAGTATTGGTATCTGTTATTTGGGAGCATATGTTCATCTGTTTGCAGGTTTTGAGGGTTTGAACACATTGATTCATAGATTGGCTATAAAATCTTCATAACTTGGTAAAATTGGCTAGGATTTTGAGGACACCTAGATCTAAGCATAGGTTAAGGGTAACAAGTGCTAAATCATAGCTAATCACACCAGGGTAGAAGGATTTGAGGCTTGAAATTGGATCTAGTGTCAAGTATATCAACAAACTGTTTCTGCATATTGTTCATTGTTCATCAGTAACTTTTTGTGCTTTGATCTTGCTATTTACTTTGATTCAGTGTTTGATTCTTGTTGCTTTGTGTTTATTGTTAGTTTATATAGCTTGTGTGTGCATCTGGTTAAGTTTGGTTGGCTTATTTTGCTGAAATCTGCTTATTAAGTGCTTAACTGCTTATTTGCATATCTGGTGCTTATATGTGGACTGTTTGGCTTATTGTGGCTTATTGTGTGGATCATTTTGTGATTTTATTGTTGCTATTGACTCCTTGTGGTTCACTGATCACAAGGGTGCCTTTGTTTCCAATTGAATCAAACCAGAACTCTCAAATAAGCTTGGTCAATTAGTCAAAGCAGTGGGAACTCCTTTCCCCTGCTGGTTGCCACTGCTAGTGCAATTTTGGTGTCAGCTTATCAATAAGCTATAATAGCTTATTTTAACCAGCAACAACTTTGTTTTTGTAATAGGTGCTCATATTTTGACCCATTTGTTCATCCTGGAGCATTTGGGTGGTTGACTTTTAGGTTTGACTAAAAAACCAAGTCCTTTGACTTTTACATAAGTTCATTTGTGCTTATTCTGGCTTATTTCTTGTGCTTATTGGATTTTTGTTGATTGATATTGCTTATTGAGTCCATTTGAAAGCTTTTGCAAGTTGAATCAGCTCCTGAGGTTCAGTATTTCTTAAAAACGACTATTTTGTCGTTTTGTGAATTTTTACTTTTCTATTTTCTGGCTTATTGAGTGAGCTTATTGGAAATTTATTTTGACAGATCTCTTAAGCATCCAAAAAGAGGGTTGTGTGTCAAATTAGAGCTTATGGCATTAGCTTATGGCTTAATGGGCTGAAAAGCCCAATAAGAATAAGCTTTGTGTTCAATAAGCTGTGATAAGCACATTTTCAGCTTTTGGGCCTTTAGAGTTTTGTTCTTAGAATTGAATTTTAAGTCAGATAGGGCTTTTCCAAGTCAATTGGGCCAAGTTTGACTTTTTGGGCCCAAAAGCCCATTTGTGTTGACTGAATTTGGATTTGGCCCATTTGAGGGTCCATTAGGGGTATTTTAGTAATTTCACTTTGATTTTTTGATTATTTAGGTTAAAATAAACTAGTTTGCAAGTTTTTAGAATTTTTTATAATTTTTGGATTTTTAATAGTATTTTATTATTATTTTTAAAATTTCACTTTTTCCAACTTTTTACATTTTTCTTAGGTTAAATACATTAAAATAGGAATTTAGCAACTTTTAGAATAATTTTATCTCTTATAGATTAATTTTTATAACTATTTTAAGTTTTAATAGTTTTTAAATCATTTTAAATAGTTTTTATTAGTTTTAAAATTTCTAAAAATAGTTTTTAATCATTTTAGGTCATTTTTGAGGTTTATCAATTGAAAAATCTTTATTTGGGCTTTTTGATAATTTATTTGATTTTTAGGGCTTTAATTAGCATTTAAAAATTGAATATTTAATTATTTAAAAGGTTTGAAAAAGTTTTGATAATTGGTAAACTCTTAGTTTATTATTTTTGATTTTTGGTGAATTTTTGGTAATTTTTAGAATTTATTTTTATTTTTGTGATTTTTAAGGTTCTACGTTTTAACTTTCTAACAGTGATTTTGTGTTAATTTTTATTTTTACGTCTTCGTCATTTTCTCTTCTAATCCCCTTCTAAACCAATCATTAATCACAAATATTTGGCAAGTTTTTCACACACATATACCTCCTTGGGAAACGAACTTGGAATCCATAAGGGTCATTAGTGTTGATTTTCCTAAACCATCACTCGATACTTACCGCTTTTACGCCTTTTTCCTAAAAGGTGTAATTTACCACAATCATTTTTGGCGCCGCTGCCGGGGAGGTGTGTCGTGATTAATTTGCATTGTTGTTTTTAATATTAACCAAATAGTATTTGTATTAGTAGAACTCTACTAATACGTATTATCGGTTTTCTTGGTTTTTCTTGTACAAATATTATTACTTTATTGTATTAAGTATCACAATAAATTTACAATATCTCCAAAAGTGTGAAAACACAACCTTAATTGGGATTTGATCTCCTAATTATTGTATTCGAATCTCAAACAAAAAGAAAAGGCAAAAATAGATAAATACTTTCGTGAAGCTCGATTTTGAAAAATACAAACTATAAGGTGGGTATAAGGCGGGTATTATAAAATATACCCTAAGGAAAAAGGCTCTTAAGTGCTTCGCGCCGCCTCGTTTCCCCGCTTGCTTGTGAGTATTTTGAGATTGAAGGCTAATCGAGGGTTTTGCCGCCCAAAGTATTATTACGTATACTATATTTGCTTGGTTTCTTTGTGATTAAACCCTCTTGAACAATTTGGTTTTCACCAAAGTTCTAAAGTCATTCGAAGACGTTCACTCCACGTGATCGTTTTCATTCCTTTGAGGCTTCTTTAATCAAGAGTTTGATTCGAGGAGAGATTTTGTAGATTGTTGTCTACAAAGATACACCAAAATCCAAAAAAATTAAATATCATCAAAAACACAAAAAAAAATTGAAAATTCACAAAACACCCAAAAAGAATCTTCTTTGCTCACCTCCCATTCTTCGTGAAGTTTATGATCACTCGTAATCAAGCAAAACGAGCTCATAAACGTCTTCAAAAGCAAGCCAATCAAGAGACGTTGATTGTTAAAGAACCTCCAATTGTTGAACCTATTGTAGAACAAGAAGTCGTCATGGCTAATCGTACTATGATGGAGTTGCTACAAGCACCCACCGAGGGTTTTGGAGAGGCTATTGTGATTCCCGCCATCCTTGCGGAGAATTTCGAAATTAAGACGGGTTTAATGTCAATGTTGCAAGCAAATAAGTTTAGAGGTCACGAGAAAGACAACCCGCATTACCATATTAGGAATTTCAACTATCTCACCGCCACTAGCAAATTTAAGGATGTTCCACATGACGGCATTAAGATGATGTTGTTTCCATACTCGTTGGATGGACCCGCAAAAATTTGGCTCGAGAAAGAACCGCCAAATTCGATTTTGACATGGGCCGATCTCGTTTCTAAGTTTGTGAACAAGTTTTTTCCACCATCTAAAACAACACACTTGAAAAATGAGATTTCACGATTTGTGCAAAGAAATAATGAAAGTTTTTCAATGGCATGGGAACGATTTAAAGAGATGTTACATGAATGTCCACACCATGATTTCACGGAATTGCATCAAGTGGATACTTTTTATAATGGGCTTAATGATCATGAACGAGATTATTTGAATGCCGCTGCGGGTGGTAATTTTTTGTGCAAGACGACAAATGAGGCTTTACAAATCATTGAAAATAGATCTAAGGTTTATAACCCTCGTAACACACCGAGTGTTGCCAATATGGGTTCGTCATCTTCGTCACAATCGTCTCGTAGCATTAGTGCCTTACATGATGAAGCTAATGAGGAAAATCGGTTTTTTGATAGATTTGCTAATCTAATGTCCCATTGGAAGGCTCAAGAAGCTTCCAATTCCGCTTCGGTTAAAGCGGTTGCTAAGAGTTGTTTATCTTGTGGGGGAGCTCATGATCTTTCCGAGTGCATTACCGCGGATGGTAACACTTCGAGTGCTTATGTAGCAACGGGAACTTACAACCAAAACGGCCAAGGTTCCCGCCAAAATCAAGCTCCACCAACCCAAATGTTAACAATTATCGAAACAACAACCAAGGTAATTACCAAGGCAACACACGCAATTACAACAAAGGGAATTATCAAAGTGGGAATGGACAAATCTCAAATCAAAACCAAAGCCGTGATTTTCAAAACACTACACAAGGTTTTCAAAATGCTCACACTAAAAATTTGCAAGGAGAATTTTTGGATTATGCAAAAGCAAATGATGCTAAATTTGATAATATGCAACGTGAGATGATTAGCTTAAGATCCGAGTTGAAAGACGAGCTTAAAAATGAACTTGCTAATGAACTTAAAACTCATGCAAACAAAATGGAAGGAAATGTCCAACGTCTACAACAAAACCAACAAAAGATGGAATTAGGACAACATGAGATTAAGCAAGAGTTATTAAAAGCGGATGCTAGGCAATCAAAATTTGAGGACCGAATGGCTAAGATGTTTGAAGCAATCATGTGTAAGCCCTCTTCTTCGGGTGGTCTTCCTAGTGATACCATTAACAACCCGAGGGGAGAATTGAAGGTTGTTACTACACGAAGTGGGAAAACTTTCAAGGAACCAATCTCTCGTCCAAGTACTTCTAAGGAGAAGGAAATCGAGAAAGAACCCGAGGTGATGGTCGAAAAGGAGCACATTACAATCCCACGAAGTACCGCTCATACCACACCTACGGTTGAACCTATACCAATCATGGAACCCGAGTTTCCAAGGCCGTTGCCTAATGACCAACCCACACCACCTTTACCTTACCCTTCAAGACGAAACAAAGAAAAAGCACAAGAACGGAACAATTATCAATTTGAGCTATTTATGAAAATGTTTCTTGACTTGCATTTTAATATAAGTTTTGCCGACGCTCTTATCATGATGCCTCGATTCGCCGCAAACTTCAAAAGTATGCTAAACAACAAAGAGAAGTTACAACAATCGTCTAGTTGTTCATCGGTTTTTCTTAGCCGCATACCACAAAAAGTCGGTGATCCCGGTAAATTTTTGATTCCGTGTGCAATTCAAGATATGGAGGAATGCTACGCCTTGGCCGATCTTGGTGCTAGTATTAATTTAATGCCTCTCGAGATTTTCAAATCGCTTTCGCTTCCGGCTCTTACTCCTTCGAACATGTCTATCGAAATGGCCGATCATTCTACGATTTTAGCATGTGGAGTAGCCGAGGACGTTTTCGTTAAAGTCGGAAAGTTTTACTATCCCGTTGACTTTATCATTGTAGACATTCCCATCGATCGAAAAGTTCCTCTCATTTTGGGTCGTTCATTTTTGGATACATCAAGAGCACTTATCGATGTTCATGCTCGAAAAATCACCCTTCGTTTTAATGAAGAAGAACTTGTCATCAATGCAACACAAAACTCCAATCTTTCTCATGTCTATTCTATTGCAACTTTAAACCATGGTGATTCAACCAATGTCGTTTGCAAAGAATTTTCACCAAGAGTTTTAGGAAATGTCGCCAAAAACAATTTACCATTTCCTCCGCCGGTGGAGGTTATGAGTGTAAAGCCTACAAAGAAGAAACCATCAATACTTGAACCGAAAAATCCTTCGCCTCACCTCAAACATTCATTCTTAAAAAGTGTTGATAAGTTTCCGGTTTCTACGGAAGATCTTTCGGATGATGAATATGTAGACCCCGATGGGGAGGTTTTCTTCGTCGATAAACGTTTTGAGAACTTGCCACCACCAAAACCAAAACGGTTTCAAAATGTGAGAATTTTTAGTGTAACTAATATCGTCTTAGAAACACCAAATATTTTCAACATAATCAAAAAGGGTTTTCATAAAGAGAGTTCAAAAGATAAAAAAGGAAAAGATTTTAAATGTGATTTAATTGATTTTTCTACAAATCTAACTCCGTCATCACCACGTGTTTTGAGTGCTACAAGCTCGTCTACCCCTTTTGACGATGCTTTGTGTGGTTCTAGTATGGGGGAAGCTCCTTAGGTTCCCTCATCCTTGTCCACCGAGGACGAGATATTCGATCCCGGAATTTCATGTAAAGGGAAATCTCGGTCTTCCACCGATGCAATAAATGGAAAATCTTTCTATTTGCTTGGTGTGAGTCTACCTCGAGTAGCTCAAACGTTTGTCTTACCAATTGTCCCACCCTTCTATTTCTCATCTCTTTTCTTCAAACTCTGAGTTTATGGCACATGTTGAAGTGGCGTTAATTTGTTTTTCCAATGAAAACGAGAACGCCATTTTCGACCCCGGTATTTTGCATCGTTTAAGGACTTAGTCCTTCATACCGGTTGCTTTTTAAGCCCCATCAAAAATTGACCATACCATGATATCCCTAAATGTTCACATTTTAAGGGGATCGAGTCGAGCTCATGACTCGGTAATCAAAAACGAGGCGCCTCGTGGGGGAGATCCCATGCTTATCTTTTATGCTCACTATTCACTAATAAGGGGACTTGTACCCTTTCAACTCGTTGTCTCGTGGTTGTTTGTGATTGTGTTATCTAGATCATCATCATCGTCTACGATTGAAGACTCTCGTGTTCGTTTACGTGAGCCTACATCGTTCGTTTGAAGAAGTTTTTCACGAATCCATGACATATCCTTTATTGTTCTAACAATTATCTTTTAGCATACTTAATAAACGGCTTTAGATATATTGTTGATCACCCTTTCCATGCTAGATCCTAAGCATTCGATTCTTCGTCTCTAGTATGGGGGTGCTCCACCTTTAGACTCGAAACATTGAGGACAATGTTTACTTTTAGTATGTGGGGGTGAATAGATACTTGCTTTGCTACGCCCTCACGCTTTCCAATTTTCAATGTTTTGTTTTGCTAATAAGGCTAAAAATGGCAAAATTTTAAAATTTTTCTTAGTTTTCATAAGTGTTTTTAAGACACGAATGTATAATTTCCATTGGGTAGAATAAGAGTTAATTTTTGACCTGATGGGCATTTGGAGCCATTTACATTCCTTAACCCTCTCAATTCAAGTTTTGCTAGACTTTTATATAGGGAGCTTTAAAACGCGAAAGTCTTAATTCATACGGGTTAAGAACAAGAACTTTTCGCAAGTTCCTATAATTGATTCTAGAAAGTCACTTATCACGGGAACTTTAAAACGCATTCTCTAAACTTGAAAAAGTCCAAGAAAATGCAAGATCCTATAGGTGGCTTGAAAACCCAAAACTTTGATTTGATAAAGTCTTAATGAAAGCTAATCCAAATTTGGCTTAATTTTGACTTGCATGGCTAAGTATTCACGAGTCTCTTTAATTAGAGGTCTTTATATAGTGAAGAACGAGAAATGATAGAGTTAGACAAGTGATCATGCTAAACGTAGAACATGAAAGTGTTCTTTCAAAAACTCATATGTTTTTAATTGTGGCTTTTTCTTCCCATAAGATCAATGCATTAGGAATAAATCATAATTGCAATAAGTAAGGTCGTACGATTTGAAAGGTTACTTAGCCTCTAGTACAAGATCGTTTAAAAGTTGCTCGGGGTTGAATAGAGTTCATAGCCAAGGCATAACTTATTGAAGCGGGACGCGAAGATTGGCGATCATCCAAAAAGGCCCTAACAAGGCATGAGGAGCTCTATTTTTGCTAAAGATCCAAGATGATGTGAAGTATCATTATTCCTAAATCAATATGAAGGATCGAGACACACGACGAGAAGCAATTACTCCCCTAAAGAATGGAGAAAGTCTATCCAAAAAGACCCTAACAAGGTATGAGGATAAATATATCCAAGTCCGAAAAGGAGGCGGATCGTTGTATATCAAAATCCAAAGTAAAGATTGAAGAAAAATGATGAAGTCATGGTCCAATATGAAGAATCTCTCAAAAATGTCAAGTGAAGAAATTCCAAATATATGAAGAGAAGACCATAATTTCAAGAACGTCTTCCCAAGATTTGAAGTATGAAGTACATGCCAAATATCGGTCCGAGAAAGGTCTCAAATTGTGAAACGAGTTATGCCAAGATATGAACTTAAGGAGATACACGAGAAGCCGTTTTAAAAGATTTTGTCCTTCGGCTAACTATTGATCAAATCGTGCTACTTTGCTTTCGAACTAATAACTACTCAAATAAGTCAATATGAATCACTTGTGATCCATGACAAATAGATAAAAAATGCTAGTAACCCATTTCCTTTTATAATAACTAGGATTGCGGGGAGAAAAAGTATTACACAATTTGGACGTATGAGTAGTGTTAGCATTGTGAATTGTACCAACAATGATCTTGTTTTTGCACTTAGCATGGAATGTATGACAATCAAGGATGACGAAGTTTACTCTAAGGGACATTTACTTGTTTCTATTCTTTGACCCTAAAAGTCACTTTTTGTGATGAAAATCATACGTTATGTCTTTTCACATCCTCGTAATATGTTGCAAGTCTTTTACTCTTCAATAAAGGTTAATAAAATTGAACTTTGGTGATGCTTAGATACTTTATTCTAGCATTGCGTGAGGGCACAGCAATGGCTTAGTATGGGGGAGTGATGAGATGGCATTTATACATGATCTCATCGTTCTTTTCGGGCTTTAAATGCATAAAAATGTCATAAAATACCATATATATTCTTGTGTTTGTTTACTTGTGTATTTTAGGTATGGATATCGTGAAAAAGACAAAAGATCACAAGTTACAAGGAAAAACGGACACGAGAAACGAAGCCGTACAAAGAACCAGGCCCTAATCATGGAATTCTCAACAAATACCCTTGAAGACTTGAAGACAAACAAGATTGATCCTCATTTATTGAAGAAATGACACTTAAAACCCTTGTATATTCATAATTACAAGTTTGGTCCCTTAAGTTTGTCAAAATTACACAAAAGGTCCCTCAACTTTGAAGAATTGGCAAGATTAGTCCCTCAACAAATCAAAATTGCCAATAATGGTCCCTCATGAAGTCAAAGTTACAATGAAGACCTTTGAAGATCAAGAATGTCCAAGATCAGTCCTTGAAATATCTCAAAATGGCAAATATAACCCTTGAAACACTTTTTATAAAGTTTTGTGCCAAAATTGCCAAGTTGTGAAACGTTGATACAAAGGAAATGGGCGCTGATAGAAGTTTATATCCAAGTGACAAAAGAAATGAAGAAAAAGGGCTAAAGTTGTGTATTTGAAACATTCAAACGTAATAATGCGCCAAACAACTTTCACTTCCCCTAATATCGGATCAAAAGGTTTACTATTCACCCCAAGAACCCAGTTACCACTTCACTTAAAACAAAGGGTAAAAACAAATTACCCAGGCACATGCTTGATTCACATGCCCAGAAACCTATCCCACACCAAATACCCTCATCTCCACTCACCAAAGGGGTCCCACCCATTCACCCGTCCACCTATCACATCACACCCTCCTCTCCAAGTCATCCTATGTGGCAAAATCAACAGCCAAGAACCTTAGCTTCATCCTAAAGCTAAAATGAACGTCCTTGATCAATTTGGACAACACATTCCATCAAAACGTCTAGAAGACCTCAAGGACAAATGTGGAATTTCACTTCTAGGGTTTATAAATAGTGTTAGCCAGGCATTTGCCTCTAAAAGGAGACCTCAACATGTGAGAGTCCCTTTGTTCCAGTTTTAGGCTATTAATCTTTGTAATTTCTTTTTTAAGTTAAATAAAATTTGAATTTCTAAAAATTTGAAATCTCTTTTTGATTTAGTTAAAAGTTTGGTGTTTGAGTAGCCTAATTCTGAGTTCCATTTGATTGTTAAGGCCTACCTTAATCTTGTGGTTAAGGCACGTCTTGTTTCATAAGGTTTTTAAGGTTTGAAAACCTTGAAATCCTAGGTTCTGTTTTGGTTATTTTGTGTACTAACCCTTGACCATTAGCTATAAGCTCTTACAAGCTTGTTGACACCAAGCTTGTGAAGAGATTAGAGCCCTTGGTTGAGTTGTTTGCTGCTTGTGTTGAAGACATCAAGTCCTTGAGGTTCTACTTTGAACCATCAACCAAGGCAGTGTTGCATCACCTTCATTGAAGTACCTTGGTCTTGTTCTAGTTGTTGAACAAGGTCCAAGGAGCATTGCTGGCCTTCCTAGGATGTTGTGGAAGGCAGGTATAAGCTCTTGTTAAGATTCCCCTAAAAATTTCATGTTTATGCCTGTTTTGGATTTTGTGCTTTGATTTTGAGTATTTGTGTTTGTGCTGGTGATTTATGTGTTTGATTGTGTTAGTAGTTGCCTAGTAAGTGTTTTTGATCATTAAAATCAGTAGGTTATTAGAAGAAATCACAAGTTTCTTTGATAAGTGACTGATTAAGGAGTGTTTGGGATTACTGCATAAGTTGGATTTGAGGTTTGTTAAGTGCTTGTGTGTTGTATGCAAGTATTGGTATCTGTTATTTGGGAGCATATGTTCATCTGTTTGCAGGTTTTGAGGGTTTGAACACATTGATTCATAGATTGGTTATAAAATCTTCATAACTTGGTAAAATTGGCTAGGATTTTGAGGACACCTAGATCTAAGCATAGGTTAAGGGTAACAAGTGCTAAATCATAGCTAATCACACCAGGGTAGAAGGATTTGAGGCTTGAAATTGGATCTAGTGTCAAGTATATCAGCAAACTGTTTCTGCATATTGTTCATTGTTCATCAGTAACTTTTTGTGCTTTGATCTTGCTATTTACTTTGATTCAGTGTTTGATTCTTGTTGCTTTGTGTTTATTGTTAGTTTATATAGCTTGTGTGTGCATCTGGTTAAGTTTGGTTGGCTTATTTTGCTGAAATCTGCTTATTAAGTGCTTAACTGCTTATTTGCATATCTGGTGCTTATCTGTGGACTGTTTGGCTTATTGTGGCTTATTGTGTGGATCATTTTGTGATTTTATTGTTGCTATTGACTCCTTGTGGTTCACTGATCACAAGGGTGCCTTTGTTTCCAATTGAATCAAACCAGAACTCTCAAATAAGCTTGGTCAATTAGTCAAAGCAGTGGGAACTCCTTTCCCCTGCTGGTTGCCACTGCTAGTGCAATTTTGGTGTCAGCTTATCAATAAGCTATAATAGCTTATTTTAACCAGCAACAACTTTGTTTTTGTAATAGGTGCTCATATTTTGACCCATTTGTTCATCCTGGAGCATTTGGGTGGTTGACTTTTAGGTTTGACTAGAAAACCAAGTCCTTTGACTTTTACATAAGTTCATTTGTGCTTATTCTGGCTTATTTCTTGTGCTTATTGGATTTTTGTTGATTGATATTGCTTATTGAGTCCATTTGAAAGCTTTTGCAAGTTGAATCAGCTCTTGAGGTTCAGTATTTCTTAAAAACGACTATTTTGTCGTTTTGTGAATTTTTACTTTTCTATTTTCTGGCTTATTGAGTGAGCTTATTGGAAATTTCTTTTGACAGATCTCTTAAGCATCCAAAAAGAGGGTTGTGTGTCAAATTAGAGCTTATGGCATTAGCTTATGGCTTAATGGGCTGAAAAGCCCAATAAGAATAAGCTTTGTGTTCAATAAGTTGTGATAAGCACATTTTCAGCTTTTGGGCCTTTAGAGTTTTGTTCTTAGAATTGAATTTTAAGTCAGATAGGGCTTTTCCAAGTCAATTGGGCCAAGTTTGACTTTTTGGGCCCAAAAGCCCATTTGTGTTGACTGAATTTGGATTTGGCCCATTTGAGGGTCCATTAGGGGTATTTTAGTAATTTCACTTTGATTTTCTGATTATTTAGGTTAAAATAAACTAGTTTGCAAGTTTTTAGAATTTTTTATAATTTTTGGATTTTTAATATTATTTTATTATTATTTTATTATTATTTTTAAAATTTCACTTTTTCCAACTTTTTATATTTTTCTTAGGTTAAATACATTAAAATAGGAATTTAGCAACTTTTAGAATAATTTTATCTCTTATAGATTAATTTTTATAATTATTTTAAGTTTTAATAGTTTTTAAATCATTTTAAATAGTTTTTATTAGTTTTAAAATTTCTAAAAATAGTTTTTAATCATTTTAGGTCATTTTTGAGGTTTATCAATTGAAAAATCTTTATTTGGGCTTTTTGATAATTTATTTGATTTTTAGGGCTTTAATTAGCATTTAAAAATTGAATATTTAATTATTTAAAAGGTTTGAAAAAGTTTTGATAATTGGTAAACTCTTAGTTTATTATTTTTGATTTTTGCTGAAGTTTTGGTAATTTTTAGAATTTATTTTTATTTTTGTGATTTTTAAGGTTCTACGTTTTAACTTTCTAATAGTGATTTTGTGTTAATTTTATTTTTACGTCTTCGTCATTTTCTCTTCTAATCCCCTTCTAAACCAATCATTAATCACAAACATTTGGCAAGTTTTTCACACACATATACCTCCTTGGGAAACGAACTTGGAATCCATAAGGGTCATTAGTGTTGATTTTCCTAAATCATCACTCGATACTTACCGCTTTTACGCCTTTTTCCTAAAAGGTGTAATTTACCACAATCAGCCATCATCTCTAACTACTCATCATGGTAGACTTAATACTAAAACTCACACTTGAAAATCTCCCGTATAATTCCACTTCAAAACCAACACATACTTCGCCTCACTCTCCTTCTTAGACTTTGAGTAGATCAAGATGTCGTCGATACTCCCGATGACCACTCATTTATATACGTTCAGGCACACTCGCTTCATTGACTCCATGTAATCCGCTAGTGCTTTGGCGAAGCCAAATGCATAACCGTAAACCTAAAGCGTTCATACAACATCCTTAGCAATTTAAACTATGTCCTCTCTGCACCCTCTCTTAGCGGCAATACGAATAAATTCTTACCTCGTTCTACTTGCAAAATTCTGTACGCATTTTAAAAGACCAATGCTTCCTCTCATCAGACCACTCAACCGCTTTCCACATCCAATCTACTACTAAGCAACTCAACTTTTACCTTGCATCCGTTGCATTTTCTAATAACTCTTGTTTTTAAATCATTCCATCAACAATTTGTCTTGGAAAGGCACTAACTACAACTCCTCTCACTTCTCCTACTTGCTCTATTTATGGTTCTACCTCAAAATAATAGGCAAACCTACTAACTTTCAGAAAGTTTTTTTTAGAGAACATACATGCCTTACGAATAATATCCCCTTCCAACACTCTCTATGGCGCGTTACTTGTGCTAATATCTATACATTTCACAAATCTCTATTCATCTCCCTTGGCACTCCTATTAGACCTCATGACCACATTAGTTCGTCTACGAACCTCTTTCCTCCTACTAAGGGTATTCTGACCGTTCTCTCATGGTCACCTACTTAAGTGTGTAGGCGCGACCAAGTCTTTCATATGACTACCTCAACGCTCCCAAACAATACAAAACCAAAACTACATCCTGAATCCATCAGATACGATCAACGAATCAACCCACGGATAACTAACGACATTTCACGTGCACCAGTTAAAACAAGTCAAAAACCACGAGACTCAAAAGAAAACTCAAACCCAAAACGTGTATCAATTCAAAATGACCCATGACAACGAAAAATAATCCAAGAAACACCCAATAGCAACCAAAACATATTACGCCCCGCGACATATTATTTAAACCGTGCAAAAGACCGACCTTTCCAAACGAATATATATCCTTTTTTATCTATTTATTATTACCTCCTACATCTATGTGACTCAAACAATCTACAAATAACCCTCTTGACGAACTCAAAACTCAACTCAAAAACTAGGTATCCCGTGCATCCCAAATCATAAAAATAAACTACTATTCAAACTCAACCTTTAACCCGACACTTGTACAATAATTCCGGCCAAGATACTGATCTCCCATGACTATACATTCTGAATATTTGAAAAGTACGTTCCGAGTACATAATTTTTGGCTTTTGAATCACTCAAAAAGCTCTAAAAACGAACAAGTTATGACCAAAACAATTTTATACTAGTTGTTTTAAAAACTAAAGAATAAACTTAGTGATTAATGCAATCCTTTTAAATGACAGATATGATTGTATGTGAAATCTTCATAAACTCAATTTAACCTTGTATAAATAATTAACAATGACATAAATCGGTCAAACTCAATTATATAAACTATGTAGGTAGAAAGAAATTTTTACTTCGCTTTATTTCAAAGAAAGTCTTTTAAAATTGAAATAAATAAGTGTTGATTAAAAGAAATCTTACGTTGCATCTTGTTTCAAACACGACTCCAACACCTTACCCTTATTTTACCGAATACAACCAACTATCTAACCTTATAATAGATTTCCAAGTCCCCCTTTTTCTCAATATATACCGACCCAAAAGAAATGCAAGACCCAACACAAAAGATTTCATTATCTCAAAAGAAATCCCAAGTTATTTCAATAGACTTAAAACCAAGAACACCATTTTAAAACGTACACGTGAAATACGTAACTCAAAGAATACGCTACAAGACACACTTAAAAAAATAAAATAAAAAATAAATTCAAAACGTCGTTGAGACTCCACCAAACTCGAGCACTAATAAATTGTTTAAACACAAGAGAGTACTAGGTACGTTCAAGTTATAATAACTACTGAACGACCGTAAATCATAACATAACATCTATTAGTATATATACATCCGCGTATGTATACCTATCGAATCTCCCAAACATACTCGTTATCATACATGTCAAGTCAATCGATCACTTTATACGCTCGTTTTTTCCATACGAGTAATCACCTTCTCACCATCTCACCATGCCACAACAAGGCATAAAACCCAATACCAAAACCAACCCCTATCGTGTGACCTCATCATCACACAACACGACTATAACTCAAAACATATAACACACTAATAATATAGCCATATCGTAGGCAGCCGTTACATAAACCCATATATATACGTATACCCAAATTCTACATCTCATCATATACAAGCATGTATTAACCCTCTTTCATGCAATCATACTTGAGAACCCATTGAAGTTGTGGTACTTGTATAACTATGTTGGCCACCATACTTATACAATTACCCTTTCCTCAATGCACTCCCTCCTATGATGACACTTATAAGACTCAATACAACATATAACACATAAATCTATCTACTCACATAAGCTCATAACCACATAACCAATAAGGTCCAAAACTCCATCTATAAAAATAACATAATAAACTCTTGGAATACAGAAATCGATAGTCTAGCTAAAACAGCCTAGACTAAATCCAAAACGAAAACATAATCAGCTATAAGTCATGTTGCCCGTAAGAGTGGAAACAGCTTAAAACCCTTCCTATCCACCTACTCCTAGTAACTCGAACCACCACACGATTCTTAGGGAACATGACTTAAACATCAAAAGAAAAAATAACATACCTCAGGTATGTAAGATAACTCGATATAAGATAGAAACTACCTTGTACTAAATTATGTACTATAACGTACAATTTAAGAAAAATACAACAGTGACTAGCGTGGACGATTATGGTTCAACCCGCACTAGTCACAAACCTGAAAAGAAAATAACATGTGACTAAGTATGAACATACTACGGTTCAATTCATACTAGCCAAAACATCACAGTAAATAACATCCAAACACATCAATTATTATAAAATGCACACATACTCCTATGACGCCTATATGCAGGGACCCTTAAGCTATAGACTAGGCTACGCGACTAGGCAACCTAATTCTCTATAACCATTGGGCTCTGATACCATTCTGTCACACCCCACCATGGCGGAATATGGGGCGCGACGTATGGATATCATCACAACAATAGCGTGTCTATAGAGATAACTAAATGATATAAGAAATGTCATAAAATGGTGACACAAATGTCATGACAATATCTCAACAATGCAGGAGTCTAGGTAAGTAGGTAGCAGTCCTACCTCTTACCCAAGACAAACAAGTAACACAAACAAAACAAATAGATAGGTGCCAACAGTATCACTAATTCAAAAAAACATAAAGGTAAACTAAGAAGGAACGGGGATCTCCTTCTATATGCAATCCTAAGGCATCCAAGTCTAGCCACTTCTATCCTCACGCTTAACCACATTCACACCTGAAAGAGACACTAAAACACGTCAACATAATGTTGGTGAGAGTCATAGGTTTAGACTCCAACGCCAAAACAGTTATAAGCTGTGAATAACCACCATCAATAAAAGAACATATGGACAATGTGTTACAAATATGCATTAACAACTAACATTCAATATTAATCATACCAAACCAAAATCCAAGGCTCCTACCTTGCCAAACAACATGGTATCATAGATGATCACACTATGTACCTATCCCAAGGCCACTACCTTGTCAAACCACAAGGCCACTACCTTGTCAAATCACAAGAACTGAGACGGCACGTGTCCCCCGATCCAAATCATACACAATCAAGAATCACATAGCAGTTAATCACATAATGTACACACAAGTCCATTGAATAAAGAGATTTTACTAGTTGAAAAAGTTCGTTTTCTCGGTATCTTATCGAATTGATTTCCGGTTAATTGTGTGAGATTAGTTGTTCTTGGTGAAAATAATATTTATGGTTATGGTAAAGTAAATGTGCAAGACTAAATAATAAATGACAAGTAATTAAAACATAAACTAAATGAAACGTAAACGGTGCAATATTTAAAACGTTAAAAGTAAATGACGAGAATTTAAATGACGTAAAATCAAAGGCTTGACGAAAAGTAAATTGACAATCAAAGTAAAAATGCGGAACGAAATTAAAATAGACTAAAAATAAAACGAGAAAAATTGACACTTTTATCTAAGCAAAAATATTAAAACAAAACAAAACATTCCATCGGAATACACCCGATCGGAATCCATAAGGATCCGATCGGAATGTTTGTAAGCACCACGATCGGAATACAATAAAACATGCAAGATCGGAATGTTCAAAAATAAGTTTCAGATCGAAATGTAAGGGAAAAAGGGACCAATCGCAATGAGCAAAATTTGGCTGATCGGAATATGCAAAATCAACTCAATCGGAATATTATAAAACCCTTTTCCGATCAACAGATCAGAAAAGGGGTGCACTAATCGGAAAACGAGATCGGAAAAGAAGGGGTGCAATCGGAAAGCTTGATCGGAAAAGGGTTTCACCCTTTCCGATCTAACTTTGACCCGAAATTAAGCAAAGGACAATAAGCTATTAAATAAGCCGAAACTAAGACTAGAATGAATCAAAACTGAAACGGAATCAAATAGTACAAATAACAACTTTTCCAAACTAAAAATAAACAACTTTGAAATTAAAACATAAAAAGATTAACTTTTTAGGCACGAAAACATGAATGAACAACACGGATCATATGTAAATCGCACCAAAAGTAAATCAGAATCAAGAAAGGAAGATGAGAGATTAAGACAATAAAAGTAAAGATTAAAGATTAAAGAACAAATGATGAGAACTTACTTGAAAATTAAATAATTAAAAGTGCATAACATTTAATTAAAGTGAAAGAAAAGAAATGACAAGAATGAAAATGGTGGAAGAGTGGTTTGTCAAGCCACCAACAACTCTAACAAATGAGGTTGGTTGCTATTTATAGGGAGATTAGGGAGGAGCTTAGGAAGCTTCCTCCCTCTTTCTTCTTTCTCTTAATTGCGCACTTAGGTCCTTGATCTCTTTAATCTTTTGTTAGTCTTCTTAATACTTGGACTTTGTCTTGGGATTTCTTCAAACTCGTCTTGTATTTTTTTCATAAATAAGACTCGAGTTCTTCGGCTTTTTAGTAAACTTCCGTCTTTTGACTTTTTCTTCAATAAATCTTCAGAATTGGTCTTGGACTTCCGTTCTTTTTCCACTTTTGATCTTTCGACTTCATCTTTCGTCTTTTTCTTCGATAAAAGCCCGTGAATGCCGTGTTTTCTCCACTTTTCACCTTTTCGTCCTAAATCACAACAAAAACACAAACCACGCATAATTCCGACATAAATGACATAAAATACACGTTTTGGCTCGGTTATTATTGTAATTAAGTGGTAAAAAGGATGGGTGTTTTCACACCTATCAAATCCCCTACACTTAACCATTGCAATGTCCTCATGCAATGCATTAGTTACAAAGCAAGATTACATTTTCCATAATCAATCCACGTTGGCCTTTATTAAAGAAATAGAAAATTATAAACATACAAAGTAAAGAAATCAAAAACATACCATGGGTTTGAAAATGTAGTGAATGATCATCATCCTCAAGTTTTCACTTTCTCCAAACCAAGCTTAGAAACGAGATCATTGTTATTATAAGTTAGCAAACTAACACGAACTCATGTGGGCCAATTATTTACTTAGACTCCCTTATTCCTAGGTGTATCTCTTTTATTTTATTGTTGTCTTGAATGATCACGAGGATGCATCGTTGACTTATTTCGATAGTTATTTAGTCCGAAAATAAAGTGAACGATTTAATCAATAGTTAGCTAAAGGACCAAATCTTTTAAAACTGCTTCTCGGGACCTCATAAAGTTCATATCTTGGCATAACTCGCTTCGCGATTTGAGACCTTTCTCGGACCGATATTTGGCAGCGACTTCATACTTCAAATCTTGAGAGACGTTCTTGAAATTATGGTCTTCTCTTCATAATAGGAATTTCTTCACTTGAAGTTTTGAGAGATACTTCATATTTGGACCACGACTTCGTCATTTTTCTCCAATCTTTATTTTGGACTTTGATATACAACGATCCGCCTCCTTTTATGACTTGGATCTATTTATCCTCATACCTTGTTAGGGTCTTTTCGGATACACTTCTCCATGACTTTTGGGGAGTTTTGCTTTACGTCGTGTGTCTCGATCCTTCATATTGATTTTCGATAAATGATTCTTCACATCACTTTGGATCTTTAGCAACAAAATATAGCCCTCATGCCTTGTTAGGGCCTTTTCGGACTCGCCAATCTTCGCGTCCCGCTTCAATAAGTTATGCCTTGGCTATGAACTCTAATCCATACCGAGCAACTTTTAAACGATCTGGGGCTAGAAGCTAAGTAACTTTTTAAATCGTACAACCTTATTTATTGCAGATAAATTTATTAACAAGCGGAGGGAGAATAGGCTTATAATTAACTCACATAAATTCACGAAAGAATACCAAACTTATAATTGACTCTATCATCTCTCGTTCTCCACAGTTTAAAATCTCAAGGAATGAGACTCGTGGATGCTTAGCCTATTAAATCAAAGTTTTGGGTTTTCGAGTCGCCTATAGGATCTTGCAAATTCTTAGACTTTTTTCAAGTTTAGAAACTGTGTTTTAAAGTTCCCTTGATAAACGACTCTCTAGGATCAATTATAGGAACTTGCGAAAAGTTCTTGTTCTTAACCCGTGAGAGTTAAGACTTTCGCGTTTTATAGCTCCCTAAATAAAAGCCTAGCAAAACTTGACTTAAACATGTTAAGGATACTAGCTAGAGTAAACTTATGTAATTAAACTCGGGTTGAGTCAAAATATTCACGACTAAGAAAAATTTAATACCACTTTATTGAAAATTTATTGTAGCAAGGAAAAAAGATAAACATAATAAAGAAAAATACAACTATACAACTAGGCCAAAATAGATTAAAAATTTTGAATAATGTCGAAAAATCAAATTTTCCGGTTAAAATGAGGACAAATACAAGGAAAAGGCCACTTAACTTCGATAGAAGTCCCCCTACACTTAATATAAACATTGTCCTCAATGTTTAAGCATGTGGGAGTAAACTCCCCTACACTTAGGACATTGTGCACGTTGTTTAAATCTCGCTAAGAAAAGGACAACTAAAGAGATTCCTATTTTAATAGTGAGAAATATAAAATAGTGAATCGAAAAGAGTTTAGGATAGAACCGGGAAGAAGGGAACACGGAATCACGGTTCGTCAAAAGTCATCAAGAGTGTGTCTTTGAAGCTCTAATCCTTACACATGATAAGAAAGAAAGCAAGAAACACCACGGGGCTCCCCCTACACTTATGGTGAAAACAGGTAAAGATAGATAATTGGGTTGCCTCCCAAAAAGCGCTTGTTTTTGTTGACCGAGTCACGAGCCTGACTCGTCCCCGAATTAAATGGTCCATGGGGAAGCCTCGAATGTGATACCGGGATCAAAGACCTTGTCCTCGTTCCCGGTGGACATTAACAAAGGGGAGGCGGGGGAATAAGTATTAAATGGGGGAAAGGTCCGCTCAACATACGAGAGGTATGTGAGGTAATGATCCACGGGAGGTGGGGTGGGTAAAGGAATCACATTGTCATCCCCTAAAGACAATGGATGCTCAGCAGCAAGCGGCAAAGCCGTAAGGTCATCAAGCATAAAATAATCAATGACACCCCCGGGTCAAAGCGCTCATCCTCATGAACGTTAATCTCTTCGATTTCTTCATCATAGATAGGTGCGTCAAACCAAGGTTTGTCGTTCCCATCATTGAGGATTTCAGAAACTCGCTCGAAAAGATCACGATCAAGTACGAAAACATCATTCATTTGTGGGGATTGTTGATAAGTTAAATCCGCACGAATGTGGTAAACGTAATTCTCAGTGGAGGAGTGTTGATTAGGTAACTCCTAGAGAATAGGATGATTGGTCAAGTGAGTTGGTTCGTCATTATTATGAAAAATAAGACGCTCCAACTCATCAAGTTCGGCATCGATGTTGGAAAAATCGACCTCGCTTGTAGGAGGAAGCGGAGGTAAAGGAGCTAGCTCTCGTTCGATAATTTCCGCAATCTCAGGCTCGAATTGGAATTCATCATTAAAAGCGACCTCATCCTTACCTTCAAAAGTCGGAATATCACAAACCTCATCAAAGAATTCTTCAAGACCAAAATCACGAATCTCACTCGAAGTATCACTATCCTTAGACGAATTGGTGTTATCAAGAATAGGAGTAGTAATCTCAAAAGATGGGTTGAGATCATAGACATCATCCACGTCATCATCATAATAGTATGGATACACCGGAGGAGGAGTATAAGTCTTGATATTCGATATTTGCTCTTGTCGTTGATCCTCTTGCCATTTTTCGATGATCTTGTTGAAAGTTTCTTGAATTTGTTGACTTTGCTTAACAAGAGAGTTCCATTGTTCGTGGGGGCTCAATTGTTCGAAGGAAGGTTGATGATCGATGATGTGCTGTGGGGGTTCAAAATGTTGAAAACCTGAATTATAGCATGGTTGTGGCTCATAGTAGTTCATCGGTTGAGAAGAATTATAAACCGGATTTGGTTCATAATAATCCACTTGTGAAGAAAACTGAGGGCACGGATTTGGCTCATAACAATGCATTGGTTGACAATAATAAGTATCGTGAGGACCCCCACAGTTGTTGCAAACCGGGTATGGAGAAAACTCAGGTGCGTCTTGTAGATAGCTATTTTCATTGTCATAATTGTATCCCGGTTCTTGCCCGTGACCATACGGGTATTGAACCGGGCACGAAACATGCCAATGAGAATCACTTCCACAATAGATGCACGGGGTAACAGGAGGTGGGTTCAAAAAGAATGAATTAGTCGAGTTGCACAAGGGACAAAATCCGTTTTGTATGTAGTCGATATCATTTCCGCACCGCTCACATGTACACCATTGACAAGAGTTGTTCCCAGATAATTGTTTCCCACACCGGACGCAATGGACATAAAAATACATAAAGAAGGATAGATAAGCAAGAAGAATATTTTTGGTGCAAAACTTTGAAAAAGAAATGCTTTTTATGATTTTACAAATGTTTTTGTATTTTTGAAAAAAATTTTGACATGAAAAATAACGTTCACAAGTGAACGGATCCCAAAAGCCAACGCTTCTCTCACGAAAAACTTTCGATCCTCACGAAAAGAGCCGGCAGCGGCGCCATTTTAATAAAGAGATTTTACTAGTTTGACCCGAAATTAAGCAAAGGACAATAAGCTATTAAATAAGCCGAAACTAAGACTAGAATGAATCAAAACTGAAACGGAATCAAATAGAACAAATAACAACTTTTCCAAACTAAAAATAAACAACTTTGAAATTAAAACATAAAAAGATTAACTTTTTAGGCACGAAAACATGAATGAACAACACGGATCATATGTAAATCGCACCAAAAGTAAATTAGAATCAAGAAAGGAAGATGAGAGATTAAGACAATAAAAGTAAAGATTAAAGATTAAAGAACAAATGATGAGAACTTACTTGAAAATTAAATAATTAAAAGTGCATAACATTTAATTAAAGTGAAAGAAAAGAAATGACAATAAATGAAAATGATGGAAGAGTGGTTTGTCAAGCCACCAACAACTCTAACAAATGAGGTTGGTTGCTATTTATAGGGAGATTAGGGAGGAGCTTAGGAAGCTTCCTCCCTCTTTCTTCTTTCTCTTAATTGCGCACTTAGGTCCTTGATCTCTTTAATCTTTTGTTAGTCTTCTTAATACTTGGACTTTGTCTTGGGATTTCTTCAAACTCGTCTTGTATTTTCTTCATAAATAAGACTCGAGTTCTTCGGCTTTTTAGTAAACTTCCGTATTTTGACTTTTTCTTCAATAAATCTTCAGAATTGGTCTTAGACTTCCGTTCTTTTTCCACTTTTGATCTTTCGACTTCATCTTTCGTCTTTTTCTTCGATAAAAGCCCGTGAATGCCGTGTTTTCTCCACTTTTTACCTTTTCGTCCTAAATCACAACAAAAACACAAACCACGCATAATTCCGACATAAATGACATAAAATACACGTTTTGGCTCGGTTATTATTGTAATTAAGTGGTAAAAAGGATGGGTGTTTTCACATCTATCATCCATCACAACCATAAAAACATTCACAGCAACAATTTATAAATAACTCAACACAGTGTCTCTTCCATCCCATCTGGAAGTCAAAATCAATAGTAAACATGGGACTATGAAACTCACCTGATTGCTTCTTCACAAGTCCTCGCACTTAGCAACGAGCTAACAAACCAGAAACACACAATCAATACCCGAACCAACCACCAAGATGGCTCATCAACCTATGATGGACATCTAGCCTATTCCCATATAATTACCTCATTTTTAAGTTCTAATCACCCCATTACCCTTCCTTAACAAGTCCCTAACTTGGTTAAGTTTAGTAGCTATCCCGTTCATAATTTTACACAAAACAGTCCCAGTTTTAGGTCTCAAAACTTTAAGTCAAACGTCCACTTAAATATACTCATGGTTTCTGTAAAAGGAATATTCACACTTTTATACATGTTAGTTAAAACCTCCCACTTGACCTAACCTTAAAGCTACTGTTAAGGCCCTGATATATGTGTATATATTACTACCTATCCAGAATTCACTGATTTTAAACGTATGAAAAGTTCATTACCATTAGAGGGTCTTACCCTAAACCAAAATCTTAGCCCAAGTGCAGATACTCACTACAATATATAAACCATATCTCATGTTCGTGAGAAGATCCCAATGCAACCCTATGTATCCCAAACAACCCAAAACTTAAAAAGAAAACAGGCTGATTACAAAACTGTTTTGACCTCCGACTGTTGTAACCTGTTTTTGACCTACTTCCCTACCTCCATTTTAGTTCTCGTTTCTTGCATTAGAAAGCCACTTCAATTACCTTTTCAGGTATACTTGGATCGCATCTTGAATGTTCCTAGAACTCCCGATATGATCAAAACAATTGACTCCAAATTCTGCCCAGTTTTTAAAAACGGGTTTAACAAAATCAACCTCATTAATTAACCCTAATCCCTCTAATTACAAGCCCTAATTTATTTAATCATTATAATATGATTAATATACTGTTTTTAATTAAACCCTAACCTAAATCCGTCATAAGATGATTAAGACATCATTAAAATAATTAAATTGAAAAGGGTTAAGAAGGTTTTACCTTTGAATTAATAGAAGATGAAGAAAACCTAATTTTTGAAGAACCCTAATTGGCCACTATTGATGAATTTCGGCTAGGAGATATTATGGAGGTTAAAAACCTGATTATTATGGTTATGATTTGGGTTTGGTTAAGTCCTAAAGGCCCCCTAATCCCATTACAAGTCCATTGGGCCTGTTTTGGGCTTTTCCCTTCTTTCTTTCTTCTTTGGTGCGTCTAAACCGACCCAAACACCCCTAAATTTGTTTTTTTTTATTTTTATTATTTAATATTATGTTATTAATATTACTTTAATTTTCCTTAATTTATTTCAGCTCCTAAAGCTTCCAAAACCACAAAACCGTAAAACTAGTCGAATTTACGCGTTTTACTGTAAAAGACGTAAAATATACACTTTTATAAAAACTCTCAAATTTTGAAATAAGCTTTATAACTAAGTCATAAATGACTTAAAACCATCGCGAAAAATATCCATATGATTAATTACCTCATCCGAGACCTTCAAATGCTAAACCGTAAATCGTAAAAATACGATTTTCTATAATACATATACGTATACGTAAAACCACTAAATAAACCATCTCACTTCATAGTCACTACCATGTGAACTCATGAACATGAAATCATCACACATCGTTTCACTCACAAGGTACCCCGTACCGAAAACGATATCCAAACCACAATCTATACACACCAATAAGCACATAAACACGTAAAGACACGTAACTAGCACAAAATAAAACTAAGTGACGAACCTCAAAACCAGGGTTGTCACAGATTTCGTGTTGAGACTGGTCGAGAGAGATTTCCAATCACTTAAACCAAAGGATGATTCTTAGTTCTTTTGTGTTCATGTGGAAGTGTATGAGAAACTTGATGCGAGCTCGACGGATCCACATATGGTATTGAAGGCTGAGTAGTACATGTGGAACCCGCAAATGGATTAACAAACTCATGTTCGTTGAGCATCACATTGTTTGCATTTTTAGCAACTATTTCTTTCTGAAGATGAACATAAGTAGGAATTTGCTGAGAATGTTGTTGGGTTGCGTCAGCAGTCGGAGAAGTGGTTGGAATATTTGGGGTCAATATGGTTGAGCTTGACGTAGATGGTGCAAAAACGGATGTCGATGGTGTAGATGCAATTGGTGGTTCTGGAACTACCGTAGCAGGTGCAGCCGGGGCATTTTGAGGAACACCAAATGACGAAGGACCCTCCATATATTCATCATAAATTGGCCCAAATAAAACTTCCAAGTCACGTTCCGAAGGTTGTAACGATGATATTTCTGACGGTGCAAATTGAAGCGCGAGTCTTGAACATACGTGTCCAGAAGTCTGACCTTGAAGCTCGGGATGTGAACTTCTATGTTGAGAGGCCATACCTGAGAGTTCATCAAAGGTAACATTCATAGTCTCCATTACCTTTCTTGTCCTTCGATTATAAACCCTATAAACACAAGCAGTTGAAGAATAACCAATGAAAAAACCAATATCACCTTTAGGTTCAAGTTTACCGATATCTTCACGATCATTCTTCGGATAACATAATGCACCAAAGACATGTAAAAATGAAATATCCGGTTTTCTTCCATTAATGATCTCATAAGGTGTTTTGTTGAAATGGGTGTGAATAATGGAGCGGTTTTGAGTATAACATGCAGTTGCTATAGTGTCGGCCCAAAGGAATAACGGTGCACTGGAGGGAGAAGCATCGTCCGAGCAGCTTCAACTAATGTACGATTCCTCCGTTCCACAACTCCGTTCTGCTCTGGAGTTCTTACAGCCGAAGTTTGATGATAAATCCCAACTTCGTCAAAATAAGCTTTCAATTTTTGATTAGTGAATTATGTGTCGTTATCCGTTCTTACAATGATAACAGGGGCTTGAAGTAGCACTGATGTTTTCTTCAAGAAATTAATAATTACATCAGGGTTTTCATCTTTCAAAGCAAGAAAATGAACCCATGTGTAACGAGAATAATCATCCACAATCACAAGGACATACCGCTTTCCATTAATGCTTTTGATTCTCATTGGGCAACACAAATCCATATGTAGGAGATGTAACCTATTCGTTGAGTTGGAAACATGTTTGGGTTTGTGAGGCTTCTTCTTACTTTTACCTTGCTCACATGAAGGACAAAGATGGTATTTTGTATATATGAACTTTGGAAGACCGATAACGAGATCATCTTTCGCGAGTTGGGTGATGGCATCGAAATTGAGATGGGATAACCTTTGATGCCATAACCATGACTTTGTTGATGTGGCTCAAGCCATGAGACAAATGGAGAAGTAGCATACATTTGAAAAAGATCAATTGTGTAAAGGTTGGTGGTACGATTTCCTTTCAACAAATCAATTCCTTCAAGATCTCTTACAAAATATGTATGACTTCTGAAAGCAACCTCCAAGTCGGAATCACAAAATTGCCCAACCAATAACAAATTGTGTCCCAAGCCATCAACAAAAGAGACTCTGGTGATGATTATATTTCCCCAATGAAGATCACCATAGCCTAGAATTGCAGCAACATGATCATTTCCAAATCGGACAGTTCCCATGAATCGCCAAACAAAGTTCTTGAGAAGGATTCGATTCCCAGTCATATGTTTGGAACAACCCGATTCCACGCACCAAAGACAAATTTCAACAGCCTGCCAATGATAAGAGAAGAAAATATTTTGGCAACTGATGAAATAGGTTCCTGTAGGGTTAGATGATAATTAAGTCTTATCACATACCGACATTTCATTGTCAGTATGAGATCTACTAGTGTCGATAATTTTGCCACTATAGTCAAAATTTCTACCAGTAGGCAACCATTTAGAGGTGATTCTAGGGCTACTAGGCTTAGCAAGACTTTCTGTGGTCCCTATGTGCGTACTTTTCAGAACATACACCTTAGCCTTTGCAGTGCTATATTTTTCACTGATTGACAGCTTTTCAATTCGAGTGTAACCACCATAATTCAACCCATTCATAGTCAAGCCACAAGCATCATGACTAAAAGTAAAGAAACATTTATTACATTTAGCAAAAATAACTTCAGATTTTTCATTCCGAATAGCAAGCTTAAAGTCATTACATTCAGATGAATTAAGATTCTGATTATGATTAAAAAGCGGTAAATTCCTAGGGTGTTCTTCTACATCCACATTGTTGATCTTGGGGCGACTACTTCTAGAGGCAAAAGGGACCTTATCATTCCTTGTATTGCTCGTAGGCTGTGGCCTTCTGCTCTTAGTGTAGTTGTTTATTCCTATAGAAGAAGACACGCGTCTATTAGAATTAGCACTTTTTAAATCAATGACTTGTGGTTTGTGGAAACCTAGACGTGTATATATTAATCCCACGTCTAGTGCAACACACGCTTTAGGTTTACATTGTGAATGAAGTTATATAAAACCTAATAACCCTTGGTTCCTTTTATATTGTAAGGATTAGGGTTTTACAAGAGATAACTATGAATAAACATGCATATCTTCTATTTAAATAACTAATACAGAATATTAATAAATAATATTCTGAATACTTATCCTAAATAGATACTTTCAACAGCGTTTGACTTTTGTTGACTTAGATCGATTAAGCTTGTGTAAACGAGATTAGATCAAGTTAAACACGTAGAGAAACTTTGTTTATGTATAAAACAATTTAAGTGTTATGCGGAATTAACACTCAAACAAGAACACACAAACAATTGTAAAACAAACTTTCACTTGATTGATAATAACGAACTTGCTTACAATGAAAGTGTTAAACGTATTAAAACTTATATGAAACATAACCTAAAGGTCTTCTTTTATAGACATAAGAAGCCTTGTACAAGAGTCTACGTATCAGCTATTCTAGGTAAAGATAATTATAGAAAATACATTGTTGATCCTATCTTTACTAGAAACAAACTAGAAACAAAATACGCGTAGACCATATCTTTCTATCAGTGCTTGTCTTCAACCTATCAACGCTTGACTTCTTCCTGTCAACGCTTGATCTGTCAGCGCTTGTTCTCTTCTTATCAACGCTTATTTTCTTCTTGTCAGCGTTCAAGTGGACTGGCTACATTTTATTCCCAACAATCCTCCCCTAAACTTGATATCTACTGTAGTAATCAAGTTTCTGAATAAAAACTAAGAACTAGGAGGAATCTTACAAATCTTATCATATTGGTAATAAACATGCCTAATCAAATCTTTGGCCACGTCACTTGAATAGTCAATCTCCAGCTGTGTTGTCTTCATCTTGTCCAAAACTTCTTTGGACATGGGATACTGAGCATCTACAAGAAGATACTCAGCAAACTTTGTAGAGCTCAAATAATACACACCAGTAGCTGAATATAAACGCCATTGAAGACCACTGATATCATCCTCAAGATCCTTCCAAACAGGATCTTCTTCTTCTGGTGCACACATTCTCTTGAATGTTGACCAAAGTTTTATTCCATTGACTAAAGTAGGAGCTTCAGTCTCATACTTGGCTATCAACAACCTCCAAAGGTCTGCCAAGTCTTCCCTATCCATACTTGCAAAGAGAGACATAAGAGTAGTAAATGTGTGTACCTCTTTCCCATATCTGCCAATCTTCCAAAACCCACTTGCATCTTCTTCATAGCTAATGATAGAGTTTCTGGCATCAAGAGGTAACACTTGTACCATATATGAAGCTTCCATGGGTGAGAGCTTAATGCTCCTCCTAAGAACAGCTTCACTGGGAACCACTTTATTTAGATCTTTAGGAAACTCAAGTGGAACTCCCTTCTTCAAAGGCCTTGGAATAATCATTTCCTTCTGAATCTCCATCTCTTCTACAAGTTATTCTTTCCTTTCATCTGAAAGAAGTCTAAGAGTGTTCATTTCCTGCACTCTTGCCTAAATCGGATAAGCCTTGTACTCCAATTCTTGAAAGGACAATCCCTGCAATTTCTTGAAGGTCCATCCAGTTCCATGACATCTGAGTAACATGTAGTAAAGCTGTCTTCTATCCCTCTTCAGCAGTGAGAAAACATTGCTAGCCTTATGTTTCAGAATTACCTTGCAGTATCTTTGAACTCTTAGAAGAATCTCCAATCCCCAACTTTGGTCTGAAATTGTCAAATCTGGATTCTCCATAATCCTATTCTCCTGAGCATGGTACATCTGAACTACTTCTGGCATATCAAAATCTACTTGCAATTTTAACTCTCTAAGCTTCTCTCTTGCCAAGTCATCACCATATTCAAGTCTTTCTGGTTGTTCAATTATCATCACACTTGAATCTGAACTTTCTTCATCACTTCCTTCTTGTTCCTCTGAAGTGACAACAAATGGTGATTCACCAACCTTCTTCATTTCTTGTTCCACAAGTTGTGCAGCCAACCTTGAATCAAACTCTACTTGTGCTGCATCCTTTGGAACTTCTACTTCTACCATGATTCCTTTACCCTTATCTAATGGACCAATTATGGGTAAGAATGATGGTAATACCTGTGAAGACACTTATTTGATGATGGCTGATGACTGGAATACATCAACCATATCTGCAGGTCTGTCAACGCTCAAATTCCTTGTGTCAGCGCCCAAATTAATCATGTCAGCGCTTGGTGTGTCAGCATTCAAATTTTGCTTGTCAACGCCCAACTTACTTGTCTCAGCGCCTCTTGTGAACTGCTTCGTCATAGCTGTAAAAGAGAAGTTCAAATTTGTAGGAGTAACCAGAGATGTGTCAAAACCTGGTTGCTTCTTCAATGCAGTAAGGGCTTCAGCAACACCCAAAGATTCTCCATCATGTGAGCCTTTGTCACTCACATTAATCTGTTCATCCTCCCCTTTGGAAGACTCCTCCATTCCACGCCTAGTGCTAGCATTCTCCAAAATGACAATCCTCTCCCTCAATTGCTTGAGTTCAAGGCCTTGTGTACTGACTGTTTGTACCAAGTCTGCATTTTGCTTTTGCAAGCTAATGCAGACAGCTGTCAATTCCATCAATGTGTATGGTTTCAATCTGCCCTCCTCGAGAATGGGTATTTGACCTCCCAAAGTAGAGTCATGGGGCATGGATGAGGTCTTAAAGATGTTAGGACTGTCTTGGCCTGCATCTAAGCCAGTACCAATAGTCCCAGCCTCATCCATAGCACCAACCACACTCGTGGTGGTGGTTCTCTCTGCTACATGGCTAGGACTACTAGAGGAGAACACTCCAGTAGTCCTTGGGCGTTTTTGCAACCTATATTCAGGTGGGGTAGAGGATGATGTGGATTGGGTGGTAGTTTGAAGGTTAAGGGGTGTTTGGGTCTGTGAAGGAAAGATGTCAACGTTTGGATTACTTGTGTCAACGCCAACATATAGTGTGTCAGCGTTGAAGGGTTCTTGGTCAATTTCCATGTGTTGAGGTGAAGGAAAAGGTTCTGGTATTGGGTCAAGTTGTGGTTGTGGGTCTGGTTAGGGTTGTGTTGCTGCAATAACAGCAAGCATAGCTTGGGTGAGGGGTAATTCACGGTGAGGAGGTGAGTTCATCTTGGTAAAAATAGCTTTCTTTTGCACAGGGATCTCATAAAAATCATCATGATCCCTTGTGCAGTAATTTTCCACATCAAAAACCATTTGCAAAAATCTGGGATAAGCCAAAGTCATCTTATTCCCTTTGTTTTTACACATGCCATCAAAAATCAGTTTTGAAAAATTAAACTTTTGCCCATTTGCAATGCACACAATTGCACTAGCAATTGATCTATTAATTTCATTGTGTGTAGTACATTTGGGACTCAAACATTGAAGGATGACATGTATGAGGTACTTCCAGGCTGGGGGAAACTCTTGTTTATGTATAAAAAAATTTAAGTGTTATGCGGAATTAACACTCAAACAAGAACACACAAACAGTTGTAAAACAAACTTTCACTTGATTGATAATAACGAACTTGCTTACAATGAAAGTGTAAACGTATGAAAACTTATATGAAACATAACCTAAAGGTCTTCTTTTATAGACATAAGAAGCCTTGTACAAGAGTCTATGTATCAGCTATTCTAGGTAAAGATAATTATAGAAAATACATTGTTGATCCTATCTTTACTAGAAACAAACTAGAAACAAAATACGCGTAGACCATATCTTTCTATCAGTGCTTGTCTTCAACCTATCAACGCTTGACTTCTTCCTGTCAACGCTTGATCTGTCAGCGCTTGTTCTCTTCTTATCAACGCTTATTTTCTTCTTGTCAGCGTTCAAGTGGACTGGCTACATTTTATTCCCAACACTATCAACGCCTAATTTACACTTGTCAACGCTTAGTCACAATGTGTCAACGTTGAACAAATGCCTTCATGTTTTCTTCGTTTTTTAGTTTCTGCCACATAAACTTTTTGACCCAACAATCTTCCCCTAGTTGATGTCGACAAAACTCTTTGTGTATCTCTTTTTAGTTGTACATCATCTTCAAATTGCTTCCCCTCAAGTGTAGCATGCATGTCTTCCCCTTTTTGTCACATCAATAGGGAAGAAAACAGTGTATGCAATCGAAGATTCTCCAAATGTAGACTCTATGTAATGATCTTGAAGAAAAATAAATAAAGTAATCTTGATGTAAAAGTAGAGTAACCCAAACCTATGTTCCATGTCTTGTACTATCCATGTGATAAAGAACTTATACTCATGGCAAAATATAAGCAGACCTCGATCTCTTGTCAACATTCTCATCCTTTGTGAGACACTGAGAACGATAATGTAACTCCTTCAAGTGTTATGACAAGTCTTCGTCACCAACCATTAAAAGCACGAACAAGTTACCTTAAAAGTCAATGACTGGGAGTTCACGACTTTAAGATATGATAGAACACAAACTCGCGAAAATCTTCTTTGAACATCAACCTTACTAATAAGTGTGTAAACACTTATCCTTTTGCCACTAAAATCAATGAAAAAACAAGACCTAATCATGTGTTTAATATCGTAAAAGTCGGAATTACGCGTGGTTTTGTGTTTTTGTGTGAAATAGGTACAAAAGATCAAAAGGAAAGAAAACACGGGATTTCACGGTCAATTGTTGAAGAAAAGTCCAAGAGAGAGACAAAGACAAAGTCAAAGAACCAAAAATGTACTAATGATCACGAAAACCGGCAAAATCGACACGACTTTGAAGAAAAGATCGACAAAGCCAAATACGAATCCGTTTTTAGTGGATTTAATCTTAATGAAGAAATTTGAGCCTTGTGGGCGCCACTTTTGGTTATTGGGCTCAAAAGCCCAATAAGGGGTTCAACTTATTTACCTTGATGGAAACAAGCCCAACATGGCCCAATCCAACAAAAAGAAGAGACGGATGAATTTGTTTTGGGCCCTAGCCCATAGCTAAGTTACGAAACGGTGAAGAAAGTTTTATATAAACTTTTTGGGTCAAAGTCTTAGTCAAACTCACGCACATTTTATTTACTCACCACTCACACACTTCCTGTCGATACAACCTATGTTTACCCTCACTTTTCTCTCTCACCATTTACCCTCACCCCCAAATAACCTGAAAATTCACTGTTACCCCAAAACCCTAATCACAAATTTACATAAAAAATATTAGGGCTTTTGTGGATACGTGTGATTCACACGTATGGGAAATAAATCCCCATGTTTTTAGGAACAAAGAAGATGGTGGTCCTCAATCAAACGTAGCAGCCTCCCTTTTTGTGATTGGTGTAACCACATCACCACCACCACTCCTCCAATAATAAGAAGCCACATAAGCATTGAAGAAGCACAAGAGACACAAACCCATCCACGGTGGCAATGCGTGTGATGGGTAATTGGTCTTCAGCCGTAGATCAAGACAGAGAATGAGAAAAGATGGATTAAATGGTTCAGATTCAAGATATGCTCCACAAATCTTCATGAAGAAGTTTTAGGGCTTGCCTATAAAAACCCTCTCATTCTGTAATTTTTGGGGTGCCAATTTTTATTTTTATTTTTTTATGCAAAATAGTTTTTAGGTTAAATTGTATTTTCAATTTTCTCAGTATTGTAATGATCTTTTATTATTAATGAAAGTTATTTAAGTTTGATTAAATTCGTGTCTTATTTTTTCTGATTAAAGTTCTTATGACTGCAATTTATTCTTAATCTATTTTATCATAATAATTAATTTTAGTTGATTTAAACTAATTAATAGTTTAAATTAGTTAAATAAAATAAATATTGGAAGAAACTTCCCCACTGGAAGTTTTAATAAACTGGTTCAAATAGTAGTTTATGGTTCGTTTTTCGATGGTGATGATTGGGTGAAAGGTGGTCTCGACTTGGTTAAAAGGGGGCTCAGCGCCTCTCCTTCTGCTCAAAGGTTTCGTCATCAGGTTTTATTTCTTTTTATTTATAAGTTTTAGATTTATTAGTTTATTTGTTATAATTTGTTTATGTGTTTAATGTTTAGTGATTTTACTGTGTTTGATTTAATTGATTATTTTGATTAATCTGTTTTATGAAGTTTTATATGCTTGAGTGATTTTAAAGTTTCTAATATCTGTGTTTAAGTCTGATTTTGGTTATAGTACTTTGGTTTGATAGATAATATTATCTTTGATTTTATCTGAATTATTTCGTGTACCTTTTTACTGCTTTGTAATATTAAGTTTTTGAGGTCCTTGATGTCTGCTGATTAACTTTGTTTAAGCTGATTCTGTTATAAGTTTGATTTTGCCGAGATTAGTAGTGTGCTGATAGTTTAATTATTATTTGCTTATTTTAAGTTTAAGATTTATTTGCTTATTTTCTGTTTAGGTTTATTTGCTAATTTGATTTTGTTAAGTTTTAGTTGCTGATCTGTTATTATTTACTTATTATTTGGTATTAGATTTACTAGGTTTTGATTTGCTTATCAGTGCTTGTTTTTTCTGCTTTTGGTTTACTTGATTCTTGTTTGCTTATATTGTTATTCTGCTGAATTGTTATAGCAACAGACTCATTTGGTCTGATTGTTCTTATACTTCGAAAAAAATATATATCACCAAAAAGTCCTCCCAGGGATTCGAATCTTGGACCTGTTAAAATTTGCTGTCTAAAAAAAATCATCCCAAAAAATTGTCCACGTAGGGACTCGATCCCATGACCTACCGTTCATAACCCCAACGCGTTTACTATCTCGTCTAGCTTCTTGTTTGAGTTTTATTACGCCTTATTTAATTAATATAGGTTTAATTAGACTGTCAGTTTTGTTAAATAATTTAAATATAAGTTTTTATTTTAATAATTTCAATTAAATTAACTTTTAGAAATTTAAATAGTTTTTATAAATTAGTCTTTTTTTAAATATAATAAAAAAATAAAAAAATAAAAAATAATAATTTTAAATATATTTTGTTTATATAAAAAGTTTTTGTTAAATAGATTTAATTAGATTTAATAATAGTTTTAAATTAGTTTAATTGTTTAATTAAGATTTAAATAGTTTAAAAGTATTTTCTTTTTAAATAGATTTAGTTTTGTTTAAATTTAAAATAGTTTTTAAAGTTGTTTAAATAGTTTTATTTTTAAATAGTCTAAATTAGTTTATAATTTTTAATAGTTTTGTTTAAATTTGTTTAATTAGAATTTTTAATAGTGAAAAAGTAATTTTAATTAAAGATTTTCTTTTTAATTAGTTTAAACAGTTTTTAGTTTTTAAATAGCAAACAAAGTTTTATTCACCGAAAACAATTAATCTTGCGTTAAAATTGGAAATCAATTCGAGTGAGTCGAGGAACGAAAAATAGATTTATAATGAATTGCAAAAATTCATACATTACTTACCATAAGAATTCTTCCCTTTAAGCCAACACATCTTCATGACAAGCCAATATCTTCATATGTAAAAGTTGTAACTGAACAACTCTTTCACAAGGCTATCCCGATTACATAATCAAATATTAATCAAATTCTTCATGAATTGTTGCTAACTTACTTAAAAATCATTAATCCCTTGTAAAAATATTCGAGCCATTAATATCAACGTGATATTCTATAAAAAACGGAGATTCCATGTACCCTCGTGTGTAAATACCTCTTTTTGTGTGCCAAAATCGTATCAATTTTCCAAACAACACCTATTCCTTTTGTTGTCCAATATCTACCTTTGTCCAAGATATCAACACTGTGTGTTGTCCAATATCGGACAACACCTGACAGCGTTTGAAAAACCATATATCGGATAACAAGTGTCAACGCCTCCTGTCAGCGTCAACTTTATTCTTAACAGCGCCAATTTTATACATGTCAGTGTCTGGCCATCAGCGCCTCATCCATGCCTTGTCAGCATCACACCAACATCTATCAACGTCACACCAACATCTATCAGTGTCTACATAATACACATCAGCGGCTAATCGATCTAGGGTTTTATAAACCCTAAATCATGATTTTATGTGAAAAACATAAACTGCAGCGAACTTCGACATCGAATATCTTCTTAATGAGAGCCCAGATCAAAGATCCCTTCGGTGAGATCCTAGACACAAGTGCCAAGAACCTACAGCGCCAATTTCACGACGATCCAACGGTTAACGAAGGAGAAATCGTGTTTTTACTCTTACTGTTCACAGAATACATCATATGACCACTGCTGACTTCGACGCTTAATAACTTTTTTTTTGGGATATATCTCGACAATCCCTCCAGTGGATATCTAGATAAATGTGTGTAGAACACACACAAAACATCTCGTGGCGATCCAACGGTTCAATAAAAAGTTATGGCCTTCTAAATACTGTTGCGCACACAAAATCGCCCAGAAAAACCCTAGACGGATTTTTCTTTCTTCTCACCATTACGAACAACTTGTTGGTCCTAGCATCACGAGCCACGAGGCTCTGATACCAACTGCGGAAACCTTGGTTTCCTTGAATCTTGTAGCTGCTAGGCATAACCATTGTTCATAACAATCAAAGCGGAAAAGAACAATAGTTAGGAAACAAGGTGTTTGGGGCACAAGAACACATAAATTAATCAAAGGGTTGCTAATTATATTGATAATCAACAACCACTAGACGTGTATACATTAATCCCACGTCTAGTGAAACACACGCTTTAGGTTTACATTGTGAATGAAGTTATATAAAACCTAATAACCCTTGGTTCCTTTTATAGTGTAAGGATTAGGGTTTAATAAGAGATAACTATGAATAAACATTCATATCTTCTATTTAAATAACTAATACAGAATATTAATAAATAATATTCTGAATACTTATCCTAAATAGATACTTTCAACAGCGTTTGACTTTTGTTGACTTCTATCAACGCCTAATTTACACTTGTCAACGCTTAGTCACAATGTGTCAATGTTGAACAAATGCCTTCATGTTTTCTTCGTTTTTGAGTTTCTGCCACATCAACTTTTTGACCCAACATGCTTGAGCGATAGTAGTCAGTTTTGTCATAACGCTTGCTTTACGTTGTTTGCTAGGCACAGAGGTATCGACCCTAGGTTGAGAGAGGGAATTAACATGAAACATTCCTAGGGCAATCACAGCAGCTTTCGTTCCAGCAACCTTGGGAAAAGGTGTTACAGCAATACGAGTAGGTCCCGAGGTTACTGGTTTCTGGATCATCGTATCCACAATCGAGTTGGTCACAGAAGTCTTATCTTTTAATAAGGCCTTTAACTTACAGTTCTCATAGATTTTATCGATGAGTTTCTGATAGACAGACTTACTTTGTTCAACAGCCCGCTTATATGAAACAACAACATATTCTAAATCTGCAATCTTAGCCTTAAGCTTCTGAACATTCCCATCACTGGCCTTCTCTAACCCAGAAGAAGCCAGATTGTTTCCCTGAGCACCTCCCAACTGAGCTGTCAAGCGTACGATTTTTTGTTGCATTTCATTGTAAGCTTTTTCGTACGAAATCTTGTCATATTTGCATTCATTACATTTTTTGACAAATTTATTCCAAATATCGGTGAATTCTTTATCCTTTTTAATGACATAAGATTCCATTTTCTCTTTCATAAGATCAAGCTCGGTTTGGAGGTTTTCATTATGCGACACAGAGGTACCTAACTCAACAGGGCTACTATCAATACTATCACGTGCTTTAGAGAGGCGTTCAAGATCGTTTTCCAAAACTTTGATTTTATTAAGAGATTCATCAGCTTTCTTCGCTAAATATTTTAAGTCTTCAACAAAGTTGGCTAATTCTTTTAGAAAAGCGTTTTCCAAATTGCCTAACCGAGCATCAACTTGATTAATAATCGGATGAATATCATTTTGAAGAATTTTATAAACCTCAATCTGAACAGGTGATGTAAAATTTCCTCTAGTGATTTTGGAATTAACAACACGTTTAAGGATGACAAAGTTATCTTTAAGCTCGTTTAGAAATCGGCGTGTGATACTCGGTTTAGGAGGGTCATCAGACAATTCCTCACTTGGAAGCAAAAGCATTTCAGTACTCGTTTTAGACCGAACAAAAACAGTTGGAGGATTAACATTTGGATAATAAACGGGTGTCACTTCTTTATCAAGCTTTTCCATTCTTAAACGAGTCTCTACTGCAAGTTCAGTAGTTTCCTCAAAATCGTGCACACTAGGAGGATCATGCTCATCAGACAAGAGCACACTTCCATTATATAAAGTTTCATTAGTGGCCTGAACTTGCTTAAGATATCCGGGATTAGGAGGAAGAGGATTCCCTTCTTATTTCCTCGATATTCCAAGTTGCGACCATTATTTTGATTATTGGGTTGCTTCTTCGATCGATCCTGGAATCTATAGCTAGAGGCCCCTTGCCTGCTGTCTGCCGCTACTGCTTCTCCTTGGATGAAGGATCTCACCCTTCGCATTACTTCATCAAAGGTCTCCGGAGTTCTATCATTTAGCATCTTTATTAGGTCTGGATTACTTATTCCAGCCATAAAACCTGAAACTTTCAAAATTTCAGGATATTCTCTGATCTGGTTGCACTCGATCTTGAAACGCTCTACAAAATGTTCTAAAGACTCTCCTTGTCTTTGTTTGACTCTTGCAAGTGAGATAGGGCTCTTGTCGCACTTCTTCTGTTGTGTATAGTTTCTCCGGAAAGCTTTCCGCATGTCCTCGAACCCATCGATGCTCCGTCGTAGAAGTTTATCAAACTAGTTTCAGGTGTTGCCAACCAAAGTAGAGTTGAACATATGGCACCATGCCGGTTATGTCCAGTGTGCGATCCTTACTTGCGACTCAAATACCTTTAGGTGATCGTCCAGGTCTGTCGTGCCATCGTACGTCTAAATGTGAGATGGCATGTGTCTCCTCTTTTCCTATGTGTAGGTTCTGATGCGCCTTGTGAATGCATTGTCCTTTTCATGGCGCCAAGGAAAGGGATAAATCTTCGTCGCTCCGGTGCCTAGGTTGTAGGGATGTCTTGCGACGCCTTCTTTCATAGTCCGAGGAATCTGAGAATGAATAACTTATTCGGCGGCACCTAGGGTGGTGATCGCTAGAGCCAGAGGTTGAAGAGTTGTCGCTCGGAGATTTCCTTCCCCTCCCATACCTGCTTCTAGAGCTTCTTTCCTTCCTTGTTTATCGCTGTTCTGGAGATGAGTTTCTCTCCTTTGGAGGGGATCTCACTTTGACCAAGGCACTCGCGCGCTCATGATGTTCTGGGGTGGACCCTTCTCCTTTGGGAAAGGTCGAATTCTGTCTAGTGCACTTGTGCGTTGTTTGTTGTTAGTGGGGGTAATTAGAGCTCTTCGCTCTCTTAAATCATTTGAGTTATTTTTAGACATTTCCTCCACCTCGGTGACCCGTTTAAAAACGGGTTGTCTATCTTCCCCCCTTGGTTTTCACTTTGCCAGTCGGTGCTCCGTGTTCGGAGTGAATTCCTTTGTAGCCCGTATTTCTTTTTCAAATTCAAGACGAACCCGTAGGTCCTCGATTGGGGCACTTTTCATTCTTGCGACTATAAGAGGGATAAGAGCTTCGTAGTTTTTTGTGACAAAGTCACTCATGTCGACATTGGTTGTAGGGGTGTTACTAGGTTTCTCCCATCGTGGAGATTATTGGGGATGTAAACGGAGGATTTGCACCTGTGGTGACTTCGCTCCACCTCCCTTATTGAAATTATTGTTAGTAAGTATGAGCGCCTCATTGAACTGCGCTTTCTTACCTCCAACCTTCTGGTTGGCCGGATTCATTCCGGCCTTAGTCATGTTGAGAGTTTAGTTTAGTGTAAGGTCCCACGGATGGCGTCAACTTGTTGATACAAAAGTTGGATGGACCGCGCTTGACCCAAATTTTAGGCTTAATTTGGGTGCTTGAGGACTTCGACTCTTGCACCAAGTGAACTTGTTTGATGACCCTTCACACTAAATAACAGACACCGTTAGGCTTACAGTGGAAATGTATCCAACATTAGACTCTGTTGTGAGAGTAACTAATCGGTTTGAGTAATCGGTAAGGGTTTAGAGTATTGTGAGAATCGCACCTTTGTGGAACCTTTGGGGTTCTTTTTATACCTGGTGAAACCCTAATTGGGCTTCTTATTCTTACGGCCTAAGCAAGAGATAATTACCATATACAATAAGATCTTTATCGCGTAAATAAGGAGAGTGTATACCCTCTTAACTTAGGTGAATCGTAATCCTAGTTAGATTATGATTCTGTCTAACCTTGTCCAGGTGCGGTCAAGCCGCGTTTGAGGTAGAACCGTGTGCAACAACGGTTTACTAGGCCACATGGGCTCCAGCGATGTCTGTCTATGATCCATATGTAGTGGATACGGGTAGTACCCGTGGGTCGGGCTGCACAACCCCACCAAGGACTATACGTCATCATGGCCAGAGCGTAGTTGTTGTGAAACCGTGTGTGACAACGACTTATTGGGCCTCGTAGGCTTCAGCGCTGTCAGTCATAATCCATACGAAATGGATTAGATACGGGTAGTACCCGTGGGTCGGGTTTACAGTCCGAATAGGGACTATACGTCATCATAGGACTTCTACACTCCCTAGAAAAATGTCCCATCTTGTGGCAATTATAACACTCCACATTTGACTTATCCAAGCTAGTTTTGTCACCAGCATTAAGAATGATCGTTTTCCTAGTTCCCCTTAAAAACCTTCTTGCCTTCATGCTGAGAAAAGAAAGTTGGCTCTTTATCTCCAGTTCTTCTAGATCATCATCACTTAACTGTTGCAAATCATCAACAACAATCTCTACTACATTTTCATAAGCGGGCAGAAAAGCATAAATAGTTCCATCACTTGATCCAACACCACTAGTAGTTGATTCATCAGAATCAGATAATGTACTACCAACATTAATTGATATACTACAAGTATTAAGAGAACTATTTGAGTTTTTTTACTAGCATGATTAGAACTTGATATGAATGCCAAGTTAATATCATTGGAGACTGGCCTAGTCTTTTTCTTGAGTTTATGCTCAGCCATTTTAAAGTGATTGTACAAATAATCAGTATTGACCTGATCAATATCCTCCTTATTTTCTCAAATAAACACCTTTGTAGCCATTTCAGCAGGCATACTCCTTAGGAACTTAGCATTTATGTCCTCCTATTCAGCCTTTCCTCGTTGAGTAATGAGTTTTCTCACAATCCCTTAAAGTCTATTATAAATAGAGTCAAGAGATTCTGATCCCTCAGTATTAAAGTTTTCAAACATTGATTTTAACAATGCTTTCTTGGCTTTCTTTGTAGAGTCATTCTCCCTAAATCTTAGAAACAAAGTCATCAAACATAGATTTAGCATCTTCATACTGCTGATAAACAAGAATACGCTCATTTGGTATTGCCAACATAGCAATAATCCTAGCCTTCATATCATTAGACCTCTTCTTCTTTTCTGCAGGTAATATTTCAAGTGTTTTCCCATAAACCAAAACAGGTTTGGTGTAAGTATCTCCATGGACTATCACTTCCCATATATCCCAATTGTACATTTACACAAATCGAGTAAATATGAATTTCCATTCCTCAAACTCTCCTTGTTTGAAGACTGGAACCTTATTCATGTTGTTATTTAGTGTTGTTTCTAACTCCATCTCTTTAGTGAGATAGTTCTTGAATAACCTTCAAGATCAAAGCTTCTCAACAAGCTCTAATACCACTTGTTGATCCATTAGATCTTATTAGTCTTAGCTTAAAGACTTAGTCAATACAAAATAAATCCTATATAGACTAATTAGAAACTTTGAATGAGATCAAAGAGTATGCAGAATCTACTCTTTGATATTATGAAGATTATATGTATGTGGTGATTGACAAAAGATGTAAACTGAATACTTTAATATATTAATAATAATAGTCTTAATACAGAGTATTAGGGTAACAACCTTGAAGTAAGAATAAAATGCAGAGAACTAATGAATTCGTATATCATAACCTCGACCCAGGACCTCCTTTTATAGTACAAGGAGTCCTTTACAAGAGAAAGATATGAACAAATAAGTTTAAACTTTTAGAAGATATAAGTGAATATCTTCTATATTTGAGAAACACGTGTTCTATTTTTATCTCTAACTCGACACTAATATTCCTACCACCACCAAGGTTTAAGCTAGTCTTGATCAGTCATAAAGTAACCATTACTAAGGATACCACTACCAGTATTAATAAGATTAATATTGTTAGTGTAATGTAGACCAGTACTAGTTTTATTCCCAACAATATCCCTAATAAAATTACAAATCTTTTTTATTTCCAAATCTTCTTATTAGCCATTCTTTAAAAATGAATTTTCTAGGCCTAATAGGATTAAAATAAAGTCTTCCAGGGAAATATGCTCTAGATACTAGTGGTGGGCTAACATAATTATTCCAGTCATTGATGTTTAAATATTTGCCAACATCAGATGGTTTATCATCTTCTGAATAATTCTCGAAGTCAAAATTATGTGTTACCCAGATACGGTATTCTATACTCCTAGTGGTTTCATCTAAGACCTTCCCACACTTAATTCTAATAAATTCATCAAAGTAATCCATTTGCCATCAATTTCTTGGCTTAAATTATTTAATAACATCCCCATGGAGGCCCCATAGCATCTTTGCATTCTTCTAAATAGGGATCACAAGTAGGCCATGAATCACAACCAACACCCTTGGGTGATGCTAAGAATAATCTATCACATGTATGAAGTTCAGGAAGGAATTCATTAAGAAAAATATTTTGGAAACCTCATTTTTATTATGAAATTCTAAGCATAAGGAGTTTAATAAAAAATTCTTCACGTATATTCAATATATCAAATTCTTTCTTCCTTTTCACCCTATTAACCATGAAAACTTCTTGAGATGGGTTAGTTCTTTCCTTAACGTTACCTCTCATCTCTAAAATAATCCTATCATTTTCCGTTCCTAATGATATCCTCCCTTGATGGACTAATATTCAAATACGGGTAGTAGTTAATAATGATCTTCCTAGAATTATAATTTCAATTGGTTGCCCATGCATATCCATAACTATAAAATCAACCAAAAACAAATATTTATCAATCCTAACTAGCACATTTCAGCCATCCCTAAGTGTGTTAGTTTAGATATGTCTGCCATTTCTACAATTATATTGGTGCTCTAAAGCTCTCTTATGTAGTCTTTTTGTACACTTTATTTTAGGAAAAACAAAGTGACAAATGCGGGTAAGTATTAAGTATCACGTTTTATGAAAAACGCGAATACTCGTCGTTGAGTTCGTTCTTGAGGAGGTATATGTGTTTTAACCAACAATTATAGACGTTACTTATTTAGTTATTACGTTTTTTAAAAGAAGAAAAGAAAAGAAAACGGACACGGAATACGCTAAAATTATACGAAAACACGTCAACGTACGAACGTTAAAACGCGGCGAAATAAAAAATTTAACCTAAAAAATATTAAAAATCACTAAAATGTTCTAAAAAATCAAATTAATAAAAATGTGTAAATCAAAAAATTTGAAAATGTTTAAATTATTTATTATTAATTTTTAAAGTTAAATAAAAAACCTAAAAAATAAAATAACTAATAAAAAGATGAAATCCAAATTTTTTCTATTGTAAACCTAAAATACTTTATTTAAAAACTAAAAAATATTTCTTGAAATTTTTAAATTACTTTTTTCTATTTTTTATGGACTTTACAAAATTTAAAACAAAAATATTTCTAATAATTAATTACAGAAAGTGAAAAATATAAAAATAAACTGAAAAGTATGAAAATCAATAACTAATGTAGGGAAAATGAGAAAGGCGAAAATAAGTTCAAAATAAGCTGGAATTAGGCCATAAGCTCTCGAATTAATTTCAAAAAGCAAAAACAAAACACCCCTTAAATACAAACCAACCCACCCTTTGGACAGTTAAGTCCCTAGGGCGGAGTTGGTTATGGTGTGTGTTTGTGAGTAGTTCAGTGGTTGAGGTCGGGGGTTTGAGGTTGGGTAACCACACATTTTATATATTTTTTTTTCTTGTTTAGCTTTGGCACACAGTCAACTTATGACCCAAAAACACAAACACAATACAAATTAATCAACAAATACAAACACAAATCACGCCCCTCTTTCAACTTATGTGCAAATTACCTCACACTTTCTTTTTTCTTTGTGGTTAAGCTGTATGTGGGAATACTTGTTTTGTTGTGTTGGTTTGGGAGCAAAGGGCACCCCCACAAGCGTTCGTGCTTGTGGGGAGTCACGAATAAGGTGAAACACACAGAATAAGCCCAAGAAAGCAATTCTAAGCACACAAATTAATAACAACAATAAGCACACATATTAATACCAGCAATAAGCACAAATCAACTATCAATAACAAGTAGGCCTCTATATATTTTTCTTGGTGTTCTTTGTTTGCTAGGTTTTTCTTTTCTCTTTTTGGCTCACTCTTGGTTTTTTGTTTGCACAGGCTCAAAATACTACAAAAACACAAACACGAATTCAAATATTGCCGAATCACGCCACCATTACTCCTTGTTAGGCAACAGCTATTGAACTAGGTTGCAGAAACAAATAGCCCTTTATATCCTCTTTTGATTTTCTATTGGTTAACTTATCTCCTTCGGTTGGATTGTTGGATGCGCAAGTATTTATCACAAACACCAAGCAATAAAACACTTTCCACAATTACCAAAATCAACACGTTATGCCACAAATTGCAAGAATGTTCACAGTTAAAAGCTGTTAGAAGTAATTAAAGTGATGGTCATATAATATATCATTGCGAAGCTCGTGAAAAATGTTATTTAATGATGTCGAGAGTTTTTAGTTATTATTGTTTATGTAACGGGATTTAGTCCCGAACACACAAATGAGGAAGGCCTCCTAAACATTTGTTAATTAGTATAAAAGGCCCTCTAAGCCTCATTTGTGTGTGTGCTTTCCCATTTCATAGTTTTAGAGAGAGAAAGGTGTGTTTGTTTCTCTCACTAGGAAATCACCAACTTTGTATTTTTCTTTTCTTCTCTTCATCTTAATCTAATCTTCCTTTTTACTTTAATCATCATCATGTTATTTGTGTTTGATTAGTCTTGTGATTTAGTCCTACATGTGGTATCATTCGCCAAGGGATTCGTAGTTAGCTTTGGTGTGGATTTGGTATTAATTTCGTAGGTTTTCGGTTTAGGCTGTTGGATTCGATTGGTATTTGTGGCTTTGAGGTGTTGTTATTGGTGTGATCGAAGTGGTTGTTGATTTTGGTGGATTCGAGGTATTGCTTTGGTGGTTTCGTATCATCTCTGACGACTCATACCTGTGTCCCTTTATTTTCGGAAAAATCTTCGCAAAAGGGTTTTATATTCCGAAAATCTGCGATTTTTCTGAAAATATTTCTCTGAAAAAACTCATTTTTTCGAAAATATTTCTCTGAAAATCCACTTTATTCCAAAAAAAGACCATTTCTCTGAAAATATAATTATTCCGAAAAAACCCATTTCTCTGAAAATATAATTTTTCCGGAAAAGTCAATTTCTCTGAAAATATCATTTTTTTCGAAAAAGTTCATTTCTCTGAAAATATCATTTTTCCGAAGAAGTTTCATTTTTCTGAAAATCCTTTTATTCCGAAGAAGTGTTTTTTCTGAAAAACTTCTTTATTCCAAAAAAGTGTATTTTTCTGAAAAACCCCATTATTCCGAAGATTGGTCATTTCTCTGAAAAACCCCATTATTCAGAAGAGTGGTCATTTCTCTGAAAAACCTTATTATTCCGAAGATTCTCTGGTTCTCTGAAAAAACCCAGTTTTCCGAAGATTGGCTATCTCTCTGAAATTTTCATTTATTCCGAAGATCTTCAATTATTCCGAAAATGTTTTCAAAAAAAAATTGTGTTTTTGAAAATTTTTCGTGTGTTTTTTGGCCTTGGAATTTTTGGTTTCAGGAGAGCTCGTTTTTTAGGGGATTTAATCATATTTAGGGGACTTTAACTTCAATATTCTGCTTTCTACGAATTGAGATCCTGTTTTTCACACGACTTCTACGATGACGTCTTAACAAGATATTCACGCTGTGGGTACTGAGAATCGTCCTCCCATGCTCACCAAGGAGAACTACACTACATGGGATAGTCGTCTCCTTCGTTATGCAAAATGTAAGCCTTTGGGAAAATTGATTGTCAAATCGATTCAAAAAGGTCCGTATGTTAGAAGAACAATCATTGTGCCTGGGGACCCTACGAATGCTAACCCGGTGGCTGACTCTAGTCATGAGCAAACGGATGAAGAATTAACTGAAGCTGAATCTAAACAACTTGACGCCGATGATCAAGCAATTCAAGTCATCCTCATGGGACTTCCCGAAGATGTTTATGCTGTTGTCGACAGTTGTGAAACCGCACACGAGATGTGGCTTAGGATTCAGAAAATGATGAAGGGGAGTGAAATCGATTTACAAGAAAAGGAAACTAAGTTGCTTCGTGAATGGGAGAAATTTACGTCTACTGAAGGGGAACAAATTGAACCTTACTATCATCGGTTTTCAACCCTCGTGAATCATCTTAGAAGAAACAAACATGAACCTGCACAAATTGCTGCAAACATCAAATTTCTTGATAATCTTCCTTCTGAATGGTCAAGATATGTCACTCTTGTCAATCAAACCAAGGATCTTCATGTAGTGGACTACACTCAAGTATATGATTATTTGAAGATGAATCAAGATGAAGCTAACGAAGTCAGGGCTGAAAGACGTGCCAAGACGCAAGATCCATTGGCTTTTATGGCAAACTCTCCATCATCTATGTCATATCCCATGGTACCTTACCATCAACCCTCATCAAGTAACTTCATGCCACAACAACAACAACAACAGCTCACCTCATATGGATATCAACCTCCTGCTGCTGTGAACTACTTACAACAACCCATTACATGTTTGGATGACATCACCGATCCTACTCATGCAATTAATACTGGTCTTGCACTTCTCGCAAAGGCATTCAAATTTACCATTAACCCCACCAACAACAATCAAAGAATCTCCTCGAACACTAGAAATAGGCAGATTTCTCAACCTTTCATGAATGCGAATCAAGATCGTCAATTGGTAGCTGCTTGGACACAATATGGTTAGAATGTTGGGAATGTAGGAAATCAGTATGGACAAATTTGTGGTCAGAATCCGAATGTTCCAAATGTGGGTAATCAGAATGGGTTAATAGTTGTGCCAGTGGTTGGTAATCAGATGGGAAACATTGTGGCTGTAAGGGCTGAGAATACTAGTACGGAAAATGAAAACAACAATCGTCAAGTTCAGTGCTACAACTTCAGGGGATTTGGTCATTATACTCGAGATTGCACAGCCAAAAAGAAGAGGGATGTTGCTTATCTTCAGACTCAGCTTCTCATAGCACAAAAAAGAAGAGGCAGGGATTCCACTTCAAGCTATGGAATTTGATCTTATGGCGAACTACATCTTGATGGCAAACTTACAACAAGCATCAACCTCAGGAATGCATGATGACAGAGCTCCCGTCTATGATTCAGACGGTCCCTCTGAGGTACACCCAAGTTTTGATGATAATGATATGTATAGTATGTCTAATCAGGAGGAAGAGTATACTGAGATGCTTGAGCCCTACATTGAGACACACGGGGACCAAACGAATAATAGTAATATTATTTCGAAGGAGCCCTGTGTGGATCAAGTTGCTCAGCCTACACCCCTTCCTGATGAGACACATGCGTATTATAAATCTCTATTTGATAAGCTTGCTAAGGATGTAGATCATGCTACGGTGGTTAATAATAAGTTCACAAAATCTAATGCCAAATTGACCACTGAGCTTGCGGGATATAAGGAACGGGAGAAATGTTTTGAATTCATTAGCCTAAAATGAAAGAACTTGAACAAGCTCATGCTACATCGGTTTATCAAGAAAAATGCATAACTAAGAAATTAAATGCCTTACACTTAAGTAGTGCTAAAAAGATAAGCGAATTGAATGATGAAATCACGTCTCTTAATAAACAGCTTTCAACTGAAAAATCTACTATTTTGGAGTTAAAAGAAGAACGAAAAAAGCTGAAACATGATTTCAAAATTCGAGAAGATGGGCTTCTTGAGGATTTTTGAAAAGCTCAGGATAGGATTAGAGAATTAGACAACCTTTTAGTAAAATGTGGCCAAACTATGCAGACGATAAATATGCTTGCACCAAAAGTGAATGAGATAAATTACACTCGATACAAATTGGCTTTAGGTTGTCCTCTTCCCCCTAATCCCGGATACCTTAAGCAAGTTCAGGCCACTAATGAAACTTTATATAATGGTAGTGTGCTATTGTCTGATGAGCATGATCCTCCTAGTGTGCATGATTCCGAGGAAACTACTGAACTTGCTGTAGAGACTCGTTTAAGAATGAAAAAGCTTGATAAAGAAGTGACACCCGTTTATTATCCGAAAATTAATCCTCCAACTGTTTTTGTTCGGTCTAAAACGAGTACTGAAATGCTTTTGCTACCAAGTGAGTAATTGTCTGATGACCCTCCTAAACCGAGTATCACACGCTGATTTCTAAACGAGCTCAAAGATAACTTTGTCATCCTTAAACGTGTTATTAATTCCAAAATAACTGGAGGAAATTTTACATCACCTGTTCAGATTGAGGTCCAGAAAATTCTTCAAAACGATATTAATCCGATTATTAATCAAGTTGATGCTAGGTTAGGCAATTTGGAAAACGCTTTTCTAAAAGAATTTGCTAACTTCGTTGAAGACTTTAAATCTTTGGCGAAGGAAGCTGATGAATCTCTTGATAAAATCAAAGTTTTGGAAAATGATCTTGAACGCCTCTCTAAATCACGTGATTGTATTGATAGTAGCCCTGTTGAGTTAAGTACCTCTGTGTCGCATAATGAAAACCTTCAAACTGAGCTTGATCTTATGAAAGAGAAAATGGAATATTATGTCATTAAAAAGGATAAAGAATTCACCGATCTTTGGAATAAATTTTTCAAAAAATGTGATGAATGTAAATATGACAAGATTTCGTATGAAAAAGCTTACAATGAAATGCAACAAACTATCGCACGGTTGCAGGCTCCGTTAGGAGGGGTTAAGGAAATGAATTTGGCCTCTATAAGGTTAGAGAGTGCTAGTGATGGTAATGTTCAGAAGCTTAAGGCTAAGATTGCCGATTTAGAATCTGTTGTTGCTTCATATAAGTGGGCTGTTGAACAAAGCAAGTCTGTCTATCAGAAACTTATTGATAAAATCTGTGAGAACTGTAAATTAAAGGCCTTGTTAAAAGATAAATCTTTTGAGCCTAGTTTGATTGTGGATACGATGATCAAGAAACCAGCAACCTCGGGACCCACTCGTATTGCTGTAACATCGTTTCCCAAGGCTGCTGGAATGAAAGCTGCTGTTATTGCCCCAGGAATGTTTCGCGTTAGACCTTCATCTCAAACTAGGGTAGATATCTCTGTTCCTAGCAACCAACGTAAAGCAAGCATTAGGACAAAACCGACCACTATCGCACAACCACAAGTCATTGATTTAAAAAATGCTAATTCTAACAAGCGTGTGTCTTTTTTTTACAGGAATGAACAACTACACTAAGAGCAGAAGGCCACAACCTACGAGCAATACAAGGAATGATAGGGTCCCTTTTGCCTCTAGAAGTAGTCGTCCCAAGGCTAATAATGTGGCAGTAGAAGAACACCGTAGGAATTTATAGTTTTTTATTCATAATCAGAAACTTAATTCTTCTGAATGTAATGACTTTAAACTTGCTATTCGGAATGAAAAATCTGAAGTTATTTGTGCTAAATGTAATAAATATTTCTTTACTTTTAGTCATGATGTTTGTGGCTTGACTATGAATGGTTTGAACTATGGTGGTTACACTCGACTTGACAAGCTTTTTATCAGCGAAACACATAGCACTCCTAAAGCTAAAGTGTATGTTCTGAAAACTAAGCAGGTAGGTTCCACTGAAAGTCTTGCTACGCCTAGAAGTCCTAGAGTTACCTCTAAGTGGTTGCCTATTGGAAGATATTTTGCCTCTAATGGTCATGTTATTGATTCTAGTAGATCTCATACTGACAGGGAAATGTCGGTATGTGATACGGCTTGATTATTACCTAACCATACAGGAACCTATTTCTTCGGTTGCCAAATTTTCTCTTCTCTTATCATTGGCAGGCTGTTGAAATTTGTCTCTGGTGCGTGGACTCGGACTGTTCCAAACATATGACTGGGAATCGAAGTCTTCTCAAGAACTTTGTATGGCGTTTTATGGGAACTGTTCGATTTGGAAATGATCATGTTGCTGCAATTCTAGGCTATGGTGACCTTCATTGGGGAAATATTATCATCACCAGAGTATCATTTATCGATGGCTTGGGACATAATTTATTCTCGGTTGGGAAATTTTGTGATTCAGATTTGGAGGTTGCCTTCAGAAGTCATACATGCTTTGTTAGGGATCTTGAAGGAATTGATCTGTTGAAAGGAAATCTCACAACAAACCTTTACACCATTGATCTTTTTCAAATGTCTGTTGCATCTCCAATTTGTCTCATGGCCCGGGCCACTTCAACAAAGTCATGGTTATGGCATCAAAGGTTATCTCATCTCAATTTCGATGCCATCACCCAACTTGCAAAAGATGATCTAGTTACCGGTCTTCTAAAGTTCAAATATACTAAAGACCATCTTTGTCCATCATGTGAGCAAGGTAAAAGCAAGAAAAAGCCTCACAAACCCAAACCTGTTCCAAACTCGACGAATAGGTTGCATCTCCTTCATATGGATTTGTGTGGCCTAATGATAATCAAAAGCATTAATGGAAAGCGGTATGTCCTGGTAATTGTAGATGATTATTCTCATTACACATGGGTTCATTTTCTTGCTTCGAAAGATGAAGCCCCGGATGTAATTATAAGTTTCTTGAAGAAAACATCAGTGCTACTTCAAGCCCCTTATCATTGTAAGAACGGATAACGGTACAGAATTCACCAATCAGAAACTGAAAGCTTATTTTGACGAAGTTGGAATTTCTCATCAAACTTCGGCTGTAAGAACTCCAGAGCAGAATGGAATTATGGAACGGAGGAATCGTACATTATTTGAAGTTGCTCGGACGATGCTTCTCTCCTCCAATGCACCGTTATTACTTTGGGCTGATGCTATAGCAACTTCATGTTATACTCAAAATTGCTCCATCATTCACACCCGTTTTAACAAAACACCTTATGAGATCATTAATGGAAGAAAACCGGATATTTCATTTTTACATGTCTTTGGTGCTTTATGTTATCCAAAGAATGATCGTGAAGATATCGGTAAACTTGAACCTAAAGGTGATATTGCCTTTTTCATTGGTTATTCTTCAACTGCTTGTGCTTACAGGGTTTATAATCGAAGGACAAGAAAGGTAATGGAGACAATGAATGTTACCTTTGATGAACTCTCGGGTATGGCCTCTCAACATAGAAGTTCTCACCCCGAGCCTCAAGGTCAGACTTCTGGATACGTAAGTTCAGGACTCGCGCTTCAATTTGCACCGTCAGCAATCTCATCGTTACAACCCTTGGAACGTGACTTGGAAGTTTTATTTGGACCAATCTATGATGAATATATGGAAGGTCCTTCGTCATTTGGTGTTCCTCAAAATGCCCCGGCTGCACCTGCTACGGTTGTAAAACCCGCATGCTTTTACCATGAATAGTACCCTTAAGATCGTACGTACTAGATTAAAACTTTCCTAATATAGCATGATTACGATTACGTGTTAGGATTTTACGTATTACGTACGTGTTAGAACACGATAAGTATTTACTACGCACGAGCACGTAATAATTATTTGACAATAATTAATCACGAACATGCGATCATGAAATCATGAAATCATGAACGTAATTAAAACACGAACTATTATTAACTACGTATATATATATTTATTACGAGTGTAATTAAATATATTAGATCACGATATTTACGTAACGAGAACACAAAAAAACGCGAACACAAATAATCACGAACGTATAACTTAACATCGAGACACGGAAAAAGGTACGGGTACCCCAAGTGGGGCCCCCTACCCGCGGCTACAAGAACAAATGGGCCAAGCCCATTTGTAAATTTTACTAAAAGGGTTAAATATTTTTTTACACTACTCATTTTTAGTTTTACAGAAGATTTTAGAAAAAACCTAAAACCCTCCTTTCTCTTCTCTTTTTGGCCGCCACCCTAAGAACACCACAAGGAGGTGGTTGTTGATCTTGGATCTTGGAATATTAGTTGGTGATCGTGTTTGTTCTTCGTCCTTTTGATCCACGAATTCGGTAAATCCTTTTTAAACCTTTTCTTTTGATTTGATCTTTTAATAAATCAAGAACATGTTATGTTTTTTACAAAAAACTAATAAATAAACATGGATCTAACATGAATTAAGGTTTAATTAAATCAAAAGTATGGTTTTAAGGGGTGTTTGTTTTAGCCACGGCCTACACCGAACCCAAGGGGGTTTCGGTTTGGCCATCCGACCACCACCAAGACCATATGGTCTCGGTTGGTGGGTGTGGGTCCCACGGAAGCATCAAGACACGGGGTACCCCGATTTGGTTCGGGGTACGGTGTCGATTTCATGTCCGGTTCATGATGTTTAGTCTAGATCCGGTTCATGGTGTATGTTTAGTTTTTATGTTTTATGATCTTATGTTAAAAATTAAATTAATAAAATGACATGATTAATTTAATAACATGACTTAGGTTATTTTAATTATTAATAATCATGAAATTAATTAACCTAAGTATTTTTATATTTTAGACTTATAATTAATTAATTATTTAAAAACCATGATTATAATTAATTAATTAACATGACTTAGGTTATATTATTAATAAATAATAATACATGTTTTAACCTAAGTATTTAACTGTATTTAATTAAAACATGATATACTTTAATTAAATATTTTAACCTATAGTTTAATTTAATTACATGAAATAATTATTAAACTATACATTATATCATATGACTTAGAAAATAATCATGAAAACACTTAGGCTTATATACTTAGCTTATTTAACCAGCTTATTTCTAATTATGGAAACTTTCTATTTTTAGAAACTTAATTAAATAAGGCAGCTAATCTATTTATGGAAACCTTCTATTTTTAGAAACTTATTTATTTCAGGCAGCTAATCTATTTATGGAAACTTATTTAATTAAGGCAGCTGATCTATTTATGGAAACTTTCTATTTTTAGAAACTTATCTATTTTAAGCAGTAAATCTATTTTTGGAAACTTTCTATTTTTGGAAACTTTCTATTTTTGGTAACTTTCTATTTTTGGAAACTTTCTATTTTTGGAAACTTTCTATTTTTGGAAACTTTCTATTTTTGGAAACTTTCTATTTTAGGAAACCTGCTATTTTTGGAAAGTTACTTATTATTACACAGTAAGTATAATAACACATGAAATACCAGAAATACTTAATCAGATTACACAGAATATAAGATAAACACGGTTTAAGGCTTAAAAACAGTAAAACATGGTAAGAACACATAAAATAAGCTAAGACATGACATACAACCAGCTACGTATTTAGTAAGCAGATACTTATTCATGTATGTATTTATGTAGCACTAGTGGTACGGAAGTAGGATTCCTCTCGGTTCATCTTCTTCGTTCACTGGACATAAGGTACGGATTCCCGTCCTTTCAGTATAGACATTCTTTCCTTATTAGGATTCCCCGTATGCAGCCAAATGTTTTCCCGTAGTATAAGTTACGTGTTTGATTGCTTATGTTTAATTAAGATTACCTATAGCCATATACATGCATGACCAGTTTCACCTAGTTATAAAGGTACCATAACCATAACATTAGAGGCATTGATGTTATGACTTCACCACGGCGGAATGATTGCTCGTGGTGTCCCTTCAGCTTTTGGCCATATTATTATATTTATTGTGTGGGGCGTATGGGTGCATCCTAGTTACATGTTTTTAGTCAGGATTTCATGGTGAATGTGGTGTGTGCCTTGCATCATTCACAAGGAGCTGATCCCTCCTACCCAAAAACCAGTATATTAAATTAGAGGCAGCCCCTCTAATTTGCATGATGAGGTCACCCCTCCAAGTATTCATGCACGGTGGATTTTAATGACCTATATTGGCTAATTGTAAGATATGACAAACAGTTTTTATAAGATAAACATAAGACTTTCAAACTATAAAACCAGTTTTATCAAGACTTAACCAGGTTACTCAGGACTTAGTTTTCTTCCACTGTTATATGTTATATGCTTATCCTATTCATGCTTTATTGTACATCCGTGCACTGAGCGTATTTGCTCAGCCGTTTTCCTTTTCTATGTTCCCAAAACGGCAGGTACTCAGGGACGCTCGTAGACACTAAGAGTACGTGCATATGGACTGGAAGCTTTCTAGCCTTCTTTACTTTATGCATTTCCTTTCTTATGATACATTTGCTATGGACATTGTTTAGTCCTTTCCTTTACTATACTTATGTTTGTGTGTGTTGAGCTTTACTTTTGGACTACCGATGTTTGATTCCGGTATTTTCCTTTTATGGTCAAGTAATGTTTAGACATTTTTCCTTGTATGCGTTGATGACACGCCATAATTGCATGTGACATTTCCATTATCAAAATGGGGTGTTACAACGGTAGTTCCAGAACCACCAGCTGCATCTACACCAACGGCATCCGTTTTTGCACCATCTACGTCAACCTAAACCATATTGACTCCAAACATTCCAACCACGTCTCCGACTGCTGACGGAAATCAACAACATTCTCAGCAAATTCCTACTCATGTTCATCTTCAGAATGATAAAGTTGCTGAAAATGCAAACAATGCGATGCTCAACGAACACGAGTTTGTTAATCCATTTGCGGCTTCCACAAGTTCCACTCAGCCTTCAACACCATATGTGGATCCGTCGAGCTCGCATCAAGTTTCTCATACACTTCCACATGAACACAATGGACTAAGAATCATCCTTTGGTTCAAGTGATTGGCAATCTCTCATGACCAGTCTCAACACGAAATCAGCTGCATACCAATGGTGATATGTGTATCTAGGCACTATCAGTCAGCACAATGGAACCAGCTAGTGTGAAACAAGCAATGACCGATGCATCATGGATTGAGTCTATGCAAGAAGAACTCAATCAGTTCATCCGGCTTGATGTATGGGAGTTAGTACCTCGACCGGACAATATCGATCCCCTTACTCTAAAATGGTTATTAAAAAAAAGATTGATGAGGAGCAAACGGTCATTAGGAACAAGACTCGGTTAGTCGTGAGAGGTTATAAACATCAGGAGGGAATTGATTTCGCTGAATCCTTCGCCCCGGTTGCTCGAATGGAAGCTATTAGGATTTTCTTGGCATACGCTGCACACAAATCGTTCACTGTGTATCAAATGGACGTGAAGACGGCTTTCTTGCATGGACCGTTAAAAGAAGATGTGTATGTATGTTAACCTGAAGGTTTCATCAACACCGACCATCCAAGCCATGTCTACAAGTTGAAATAGGCAATTTATGGTTTGAAACAAGCTCCGAGGGCATGGTACGATGAATTAGCATCATTTCTTCTACAAAATCACTTCTGCAAAGGAACCATTGATCCAACTTTATTTATCAAGCACTACGGCAACGACATTTTTTGTGGCTCAGGTCTATGTAGATGATATTATATTTGGTTCTACTAACCCAAAATATTCCATATTATTTGCAGACCTTATGAAAAGTCGATTTGAAATGTCCATGATGAGGGAAATGACGTTTTTTCTTGGTCTCCAAGTTCACCAATCCCCCCGTGGCATTTTCATATATCAGGCCAAATATGTGCTTGAAATTCTAAAGAAATTTGGAATGGGAAACTATGATCCTATTGGTACTCCAATGGACACTAAACACAAGCTTGATTTGGATAAGAAAGGGACATTTGTAGATGCTACAAAATGCCGAAGTATGATCGGGTCCCTTATGTACTTAACCTCAGGTAGACCGGACATTGTGCATGCTACTTGTTTATGTGCTCGGTACCAGGCTAAGCCAACCGAGAAGCACCTCAAGGAGGTTAAAACGAGCTTTCGTTATCTCCGGGGAACCATTCATATGGGTCTCTGGTATACGAAGGATTCTGGCTTTAATCTCACTTGTTTTTCAGATGTCAGCCATACAGGATGTCATGATTCATTCAAGAGCACTTCTGGTGGAGCACAATTCTTAGGTGAGAAGCTAGTGAGCTGGTCATCAAGGAAACAAGACTGTACGGCGTTATCCACCGCGGAAGCAGAATATGTGTCTCTATCTGTGTGTAGTGCTCAAGTCCTTTGGATGAGAACACAACTCACGGATTATGGCTTTCACTTTAACAAAGTTCCTATTTATTGTGATTCACAATCAGCCATATCCATATCCTGCAACCCGACCCAACACTCCAAGACCAAGCACATAGATGTCCGATTCCATTTCATAAAGGAGCATGTGGAAAGAGGAACGATCGAACTGTATTTTGTCAAGACGGACTACCAACTAGCCCACATCTTCACCAAAGCTCTTTCTCAAGATAGATTTGAATTCTTGGTTCGTCGACTTGGTATGCGCAGTTTCTCTCCAGATGAACTTGAACGTCTTACACGTTCGTAGTAATCTTGTATATATCCATCAGAAAATCAAAATACAAAAATATAAAACCTATAAAAACAAAATAAAAAATGAGAAAATCTTTCAAAAATACCAAAAATATTCTTCTCTGACATGTCTCTCAGCATCGATAATATGGACGTACTTAGAAATGTTGTTCAATAACGAACAGGTACGTACATAAAGTTCGAATGAGAGTTTAAATGTTTTCAAAACATGTCTTTTTCTACTTTCTTCTCATAATGCCTTATAGTCACATGTCAGGCTATAACCCGGTCCCTCAATAAAGGAAAGTCTTTGACTTATCCTCAACAACAAGAAATTCTTTTTTCTCGGTCATGAGCTTATATCAAAACATTCAAAGTTTTAAGCTCATGAACACAATTTTTCTCGGACTTTTGAGCATAATTTTTCAAAGTATTTCAAAACAATGTGCTCATATACTCCCCTAGATATATAGAATCTCTTTTCGAGGGGGAGTATAATGATTTCATAAACATTTGTTCCAAAGTTTCATGACACGTTATTCTCTCCATGTTTTATCATTAATTTCACAAAAATTTCAATTTCATGCAATTTTTGAGGGGGAGAATAGTGATTAAAATGTGATCAAAATTGCTTTATTTTTGGATAAGATCTATGATATAAGTGTTTTTCTCTTCCTAATATGTGCAAAAACCTTCCTTTTATGATGCACATATGTAGGGGGAGCGTTTTTGGTGATATAGAAAAGTCTCAAGGTGTAAACATTGATTTCATCAACACCTTGATTGCATTTTCAATTGATTTTTCTGGTTACGATATCTATACCCTTCAACACATTAATTCACGATGGTATTGGTGTCAAAAGGTGGTTAGGTATTCGTCTTATGATCCAACCAGAACCGGAGGGATCTTCCCAGGGACAATCCATTAGAACTTAGATGTCCTTTGGAAAGATGGAGTAGTTGAGTGTACGGGAAAAATGTCGACTAATGACTTAAGCTAGCACTGGAACAATCACAACAAGGTGCTAGTTATGACGTCTTGGTAAGCATTGAAGGGGTTGAAGAATGAAAAAGAAATGTAAGGATAAAGGGTGTAAAGAAAGAATCCCTCCATACAACTTAGGCAGAAACCGGGTCAATACATCTTTTATCAGAATCACTTTGATGATTTCTGATACTGAAGACAAAGCATCATGGACCCAGTGATGCAATGCACAACCCTTCCCATCCTACTCAAGCTTCTCTCAAAATAAGTTTGTTTTATTGTCACGGAGTTCAACTCATTTCTATCGACTTTCTCGCTCCGAGATAGTAGATATTGAATAGGTGGCAGTCTGCTCTAGCCTCCGATCACCAAATAAACGTGCACTTATAGAGTCTAGAGCTAACGAGATTCAGCAAAAAAATCTCATTAGGACACCTGTTCCGTATATCAATTGTTGTTCATCTTTAGAATACAAGCGATAATTTACAGAGTCCTACGCTTTATCCTTGTGGTATTGCTAGAACATTCAGAGTGATACTCTCTAGTATTCACAGTGATGAATGGAAATCCTTCCAGTGTTAACATCAAGCAGCACTGCGGTAGGTCATATGTTCGATTCAGTTTGAATTAAACATATGCTAACTGGAAAGCAACAGTGGTTTGATTCTTAATTGATTCAAACTCGTTCCAGGTCTCCACGCAATATCTTTATGATCTTGCCAGAACATTCAAAGTAATAATTTTCAGTATTTAAAGTGACGAATGGAAATCCTTCCAGTGTCATCATCAAACAGCACTGCGGTAGGTAACTTGTGCGATTCTATATGAATCAAACTTGTGTCAACTGGAAAGCAATGATGGTTTGATTCTTAATTGATTCAAACTTGTTCCAGGAAATTGAATTGATGACTTAATCAGCAGAATGGAACTGTATGATTCACTCCTTACTATGAATTGTCTTTCGATAATTTCAAGTATTGAGAACGGCTACCACAGCCGGAAACCCTGTCAACGAAGTTCTTTGAACTTACCTAATCACAGGTACAGTATTCTTACTGTATAACGGGAAACAGGAGGAATGCAAATGATGGCGTAACTTCAAGAAGTCGTAATTCAAGACCACATGCTCATATAAATGAAGAAAGCTCAAGAACATCTAAAGACAAAGACTTCCGCTTCTCTGATGATCAAGGTAGATTGCTAACAAGCTTTCAAGTCAACACAAAACATGAGTATGTGGGGAAAGACACAAGAACACAAGCTGGCAAAGTTTCAAGATCAAGGCAATGCAAGGATCAAAGATCCAAGATCACAAGTCATGAAAGGAACTATGAAGAAACTCTCAAGACATCGAGCTTCAAAGTCTGCAACAACAAAGAAGTGAAGTCACATATTACATGACCACCCCTTAGGGGGAGATTGTTAGAAGTAATTAAAGTGATGGTCATATAATATATCGTTGCGAAGCTCGTGAAAAATGTTATTTAATGATGTCGAGAGTTTTTAGTTATTATTGTTTATGTAACAAGATTTAGTCCCGAACACACAAATGAGGAAGGCCTCCTAAACATTTGTTAATTAGTATAAAAGGCCCCCTAAGCCTCATTTGTGTGTGTGCTTTCCCATTTCATAGTTTTAGAGAGAGAAAGGTGTGTTTGTTTCTCTCACTAGGAAATCACCAACTTTGTATTTTTCTTTTCTTCTCTTCATCTTAATCTAATCTTCCTTTTTAGTTTAATCATCATCATCTTATTTGTGTTTGATTAGTCGTGTGATTTAGTCCTACAAAAGCAAATCCAAACACTCCCCTTACAACTAATAACAGGCAGTAGGTTTGTTAAGCTAATCAATATGAATCAAAATCCAACTTCAAAATGGCACAACTTAAATTTTAAACTACAAACACCTCAAACAACAGCATATGATCCTATACCATCACCAGTTCTAGCATATAAACAGTAGGCTAACAGTGACTAGTGCTCTCTCTTTTATCCTTTCATTGGTGAATTGTTTTGACCAAATAAGCTTGAATAAGCCCACCAAATATTAACCAAATACTAAAACACCTAAATTATAGTAAAATCAGGCATCCTACAAGGTTTCACAAACAAAAACATAAGCATGCCCTATCAAAACCTATTTGATTAATTTGGTAATGTTGGACAGCAAGAAAAAGTTCGAGTTGCTCACAATGTTGAACACAAGCATAGCAAGAAAATCAAATCACATTCAACCACGCTAAAATTTCAACATCTCATAGCAATCCGCACAAACATTTACCACATAAACTTATATAATGCACACTAGCAGATTTTTATAAGAATGAGCAAAATGAGACTTTTACACTAAAACTCCCGATATTTTTGCAAAAATAAGCTAATCCTAGTATATGAATCACGTGTAGAGTACAGCTACAATCTAGGATAGTGAATGCTAACCTATCTTGTACATTCCCAAACACCCTTTTAAACTAGACCAGCCATTTTTTTACAAAGACTTTGGTGTTTCAACACTACAAACACATAAACTTATGACCAATATTGATAAAATATCATTCAGATAACATGATAAATCAAATTATCACACAATCAATCCAAAAATCACAAAATTACATACACAACACTCACATGGCAGAATATTAAAGGAAAAAATGAGAAAAATAAGACAAACCTCAAAGGCATACATACATGCCTTGGAATTTTGAGCTCATGTGGTAGCCAAACAACCACAAGTGTTCACCTTGGTAAGATGAACAAAGTTAAAAATAGTAACACAATATCAATATAACCACTGACTTTTCACTCTTTGATTCTTCAAACAACTCTTTCTTAAAAGCACTTTCTTAACGAACTTAAATCTCAAATCCTTTAAAACTCAAACTAAGACTTGAAACTCAACCTTAAAACGGATACTTAATCTTAAAAACAACCTTTTTGGTTCGAATCACAAGACACCAGCTTTTCTAAAAATTCAGAAAAAGGAATTAAACTTGGAACTTTTGAAAAACAAAATTTAAAATAGATAGATGGAACTCAGGTTTTCTCTAACATATACCATATTTTAACAGCATAAAAAGGAATTATATTGCATAACAAACACTAAATTTTATTAAAGTCAAAAAGAGATTACAATATTAAGAGAAAAACTGGAACAAGTGAATAAAAAGGATCCTAATGCTTTATATAGTAGCTTAAAGAACATACTAGAATCAAGAACAAACTAAAAACACTAACTGTTGATTTCCTAGAATGCCCTTTGTTATTTGAATATGAGTCTTGGTTAAAATTTGCTCCATGTGATATCTGCCCTTGCCAACTGTTGTTAGTGCATCTAATCCATCCATTCACATTTGAGGAACACGAAACAACATGGTTCGTTGATGAACCTGTACATGGTTGGAGTTAGCTCAAAGGTGGGGCAGGGGAAGCATGTGGAGGCCAGTGGGGTGAGGTAGTGATGTTTTTTGGGAGTGGTACTTGTTTAAAGAGACCCTAATCATCATTCTGGAGGAGTAGAAGTGATAATTGTAGGTAATTAATGTTTTAAAGATTAGGGTTCTTAGGGATGTTTTTAATTTGTGTTAGGGAAGGGGATGATGTTACCCGTTTGTTTTAATATTAAACAAAGGGATTTAAACGTTGTTAATTTTTAAACAAAGTTGGGATTGGGTTTAGTGGGAAATGAGGTGGCACGGGTATGGACTGGGTCGGGTTATTGGGCCGGTTTGGTATTGGGTTATTTTGGTGGGTTTTATGACGTGGCAAACTGGTATTGGAGGGTTTGTTGAATATGGGTTTTGTGTCTTGGCAAATATGGCCCCTTGGCGTTACAAATACTAGCAAATAAAGTTCCAGCCAATATTCCTCACATTTCCTTTGAAGCAAGTTTGGAGAACTTGTCAATCTTGGCACAATTAAGTTTCATAACTTAATAAGGACTTGTTATGTAATTTGACCATTTTCCAAGGGCTTCTTTTGTCAATTTTTCAAACATAAAGGACCTTTCTTGTATAATCATGAATCTTCAAGGACCAATGTTGACAAATCTTCAAAGTTAGAGGACCAAACTTGTCCGGTTCATTGTGCGGCTTCGTTTCCCGTGTTCGTTTTTCTTTGTTTCTTGTGATCTTTTTGTCTTTTTCTCGATATCCATACCTAAAAACATACTACAAACAAATACAAGTATTTTTTCTGGTATTTTACAATATATTTACGCGTTTTAAGCCCGATTTGGACGATGAGACCATGTTTAATTGTGGTCTCATCACTCTCCCATACTAAACCATTGTCGTGACCTCACGCAATGCTAGAATAAAGTATCACAGCACTTCCAAAATTCATTTTTAACGACATTATTTGAAACATAAACTTACTACACTACTACTACGTGTGTTTTAGACATAATGTATGATTTTCATCGCAAAATGGGACTTTTAGGTTCATAGAATAAGAACACGTGAATGCCTCATATAGATAAGTTCGTCGTCTTTGATTTTCACCCAGTTCCATGCTAAGCGTGTAACGAGATCATTGTCATTATAAGTTAGTAATGCTAACACTACTCATATGCTCTAATCATGTACTTAAACTCCCATAGTCCTAATTGGTATCTCTTATATTTTACGTTTGTCTTGAATGATCATGATGATACATTTTTTTCTTTTGCGTGAATAAAGATTTAGTCCAAAAATAGAGTCTAAACGGTGTAACCAAAATCATTGAATTAATAACCTCTCCTAATAGTCAACGACGTCAAAAAATTAAGTTAACAAGTGAGATTCGATAAACACGGTTTTATAACGGTTATGAACATGAGACTTATTACCAAGACTTTTATACGCCCCTAACGGATGGGCCTTATTATCATAGGTTCACCTCCACTTTTTAGGGCTTCGGTCTTGCCTTACCTTTTATTTAACCTCTCCATGAGGCGTTTATTATGGTCAAAGACGTATATCCTCAACGTAAACGTAATTTCGCATCTTTAAAGCTTTAAAGTTTAAGGCTTTCACTTTCAATTTTGCATAGATTTTTCGGCCTTGTGCGCTTCAAATTTTTTCTTGATTTAGGTGACTGAGCACTTAAATTATTATTGGGTGAAGCTTTCTATTATTCGGGTGCAGATACTTCAAAATAGTGACGCTGGCGATTCTTAAATGTTTTCCCAATTTAATTACATGGAAGCTACTAGAATTAATTAGAAACCAATAATTAAGACTAAACCGCTAAGTCAATATTTATTAGCAAAATTAATATTCAAGTGAGGAGAGAATAAGCAAACAATCAGGACACATGAGTTTTTGAAAGAATATAAATACTCTACGTTTAGCATAGTAACTTATAATTAACTCTATCATTTATCGTCCTCATTTAAGAGGCTTAGCCTAATATAAATTTAAGGAATCAAAGCTAAGTGCTCAAAACGCACGGTCAAGTAAAAATTACTCTTATTCTCCCCATCGGAAAATCTACATTCGTGTCTTAAACACTTACGACACATGAGAAAATTTTAAAATTTGGCCATTTTTAGCCTTATTTGCAACAAAACGATAAACAAAAAGATAAAATTTGGAGAGCGTGAAGGTTTAGCAAGGTCGAGCATCTATTCACCCCCCCCCCCCCCCATACTAAAGTTAAACATTTTCCTCAATGTTTCGAGTCTAAGGGTAAAATACCCCCATACTAGAGACGAAAAGTCTAATGCTTAGGATCTAGTATGGAAAGGGTATAACAATAAAATCTATAACCGTTTATGATGTGTGCTAAAAGACCTATTGTTAGAATGATAAAAGGATATATCATTTGGATATCGGAAAATTCTTCAAGCAAACGATCGAAGCTCGAGTAAAACGAACACGAGATGCTTCAATCGTGATGATAATGACCTAGATTACACAATCACAAACAACCACGGAAACAAAGGTTTGGAAGGCCACAAATCCCCTCATTAGGTTAATTAAAAAAATATTTACAAGGATAAGCATGAGAATTCCCCCACGAGGCACCTTGTTTTTGATAACCGAGTCAAAAGCTCGACTTGAATCCCCACAAATGTGAACATTTAGGGATTATCATGGTTCGGTCATTTTTGGTGGGACTTACATGTAATCAAGGCCCAAAAGCAACTGATAATAAAGGCAAAGCCTTTATACCGGTATCAAAGATTGTGTCTTCGTTTTGGGATGATAAACGAAACAACACGACTTTGATCATTATCGTCCCAAAGGGACACAAGAAAATAGAATGAGAAGAGAAGGGTGGGAGATTGGTTGGGCAAACAAATCGAGTTACTCGAGGTAAACTCGCACCGTTAGTGTGGAAAGATTTTCTAGTGACTACTTCGGTGAAAGGCCGAGATTTTATCTTAAACGTGATACCGGGGTCAAAAATCTCGTCCTCGGTGGAGAAATGTGAGGAAACAAATAGGACTTCCCCCACACTAGATCCACACAAAACGTCGTCAAAATAAGTAGACGCGTTTGTAGCAAGCTCAATAAACAAGGTGATGACGGAGTTAACTTAGAAAATCTTTAAAATTAATTTTAAAATCATTCCCATTTTCATTTTTTAACTAATTATTACGAAATCCCAAGTTGATTGAAAATATTAGGTGTTTCCAAAAAAATTCTAGGCACACTTAAAACTTTCACGTTTATCTTGAAGGCGGGAGGAGGATTTGAATTTTTAAAACGTGAATCGATTAATAACATATCCCCCTTTGGGCTAATGCAACGGTCCTCATAAAACTCGAAAATCGAAGGCGGATTATCAAGAATATGCTTGATCTCGACAAAATTGCCATCGGGATAAAAAACGTCTTCTCTTCCTCGTGGAAGAGGTCAAACAATTAAATCGTAGATAGTCGAGTCGCTAGCTTCAACCGTCGTGAAACTAAAAATAGAAGGCTCTTCGATTGAACATTTTGCCTTTGTCGTTTTGACCTCGACATCGAAAAAAGTATCAATGTGAGCAAGGCCATCGGCGGACTTTTCACACGATAAATCCAAAATCTCACACGGTGTGGGATTAGGAGTAAAAGACTCGTCACGTGACGATTTTGCCTTGACGGTTTCAACTTTGTTCTTCGAAGGGATCGAACGTGGGTTCTCGAACATTTTAGCAAAATTACTAACATGTCCCTTCGGAATTGATTTTCGTTCATCTTCATCTTTAAAAGATGAGGGGTCAACGATTCTCCTTAAAACTTTATCAATTTCTTCTTTTTCAAAGTCATTTAAAAGAATTTCTTTGTCAAAATTAAGTGTATATTAATTTAGAAAATCCTCAATAATTTATCCTCATTAGAAAAATTAGGTTCGAAAGGTTTAACATTCATTTTTCCTACGTATGCTACGAGTTTTTCTTGTTGTTTATTTTCAAAAACATTTTTCAAAACCTCGTTAGATGACGTTTTTGTTTCCTCTACGTCCATGCAAGACGACGAAGGTAGCACGACTCTAAAATTCGATAGATAGGGATCAATACGAGATGTGCGAGTTTTAGTAGTCGATATGACTTGAACCTCTCCTTCGAGATTAGAATTGGTAACGTTCGATAAAGAACTCGACTCGTATGAAGCTAATCTTTCTATTACGGTCTCAATCATTAAAAGATATTTATCTCCATTAGCGTAATGTTTCTCAATTTCATCTACGTATTTTTTCCACATCTCTTGACTTTGGTCATACAAACGTTGTTGCTCTTCAAAAAGGGTGTTATAATCATTTTCTAATTTTATGAAAGATTCCCTTTGGGTTGCCATTTGTTCCTTACAAGTTTCCTTAGGATTTGTCATTTGTTCTTCAACCATCGTTAATTTTTCAATAAAATCATTAACCGTTTATGCTTAGGATCTAGTATGGAAAGGGTATAACAATAAAATCTATAATTATTTATGAAGTGTGCTAAAAGACCTATTGTTAGAACGATAAAAGGATATATCATTTAGATATCAGAAAATTCTTCAAGCAAACGATCGAAGCTCGAGTAAAACAAACACGAGATGCTTCAGTTGTGATGATAATGACCTAGATTACATAATCACAAACAACCAAGGAAACAACGGTTTGAAAGGGTACAAATCCCCTCATTAGGTTATTTAAAAAAAATTACAAGGATAAGCATGAGAATTCCCCCACGAGGCACCTTGTTTTTTATAACCGAGTCAAAAGCTCGACTCGAATCCCCATAAATGTGATCATTTAGGGATTATCATGGTTCGGTCATTTTTTGTGGGACTTACGTGTAATCAAGGCCCAAAAGCAACCAATAATAAAGGCAAATCCTTTATACCGGGATCAAAGATCGTGTCTTCCTTTTCGGATGATAAACGAAACAACACGACTTTGAACATTATCGTCCCAAAGGGACACAAGAAAATAGAATAAGAAGAGAAGGTTGGGACATAGGGTGGGCAAATAAATAGAGTTACTCAAGGTAAACTCGCACCGTAAGTATAGGAAGATTTTCTAGTGACTACTTCGGTGAAAGGCCGAGATTTTATCTTAAAAGTGATACCGGGGTCAAAAATCTCGTCCTCGGTGGAGAAATGTAAGGAAACAAATAGGGATTCCCCTACACTAGATCCATACAAAACGTCGTCAAAAGAAGTAGACGCGTTTGTAGTAAGCTCAATTAAACGAGGTGATGACGGAGTTAACTTTAGAAAATCTTTAAAATTAATTTTAAAATCATTCCCTTTTTCACTTTTTAACTCATTATTACAAAAACCCAAGTTGATTAAATTGAAAATATTAGGTGTTTCCAAAATAATTCTAGGCACACTTAGAACTTTCACATTTATCTTGAAGGCGAGAGGAGGATTTGAAATTTCAAAACGTGAATCGATTAATAAAATATCCCCCTCTGGGCTAATGCAACGGTCCTCGTCAAACTCGAAAATCGAAGGCGGATTATCAAGAATACGCTTGATCTCGACAAAATCGCCATCGGGATAAAAAACGTCTTCTCTTCCTCGTGGAAGAGGTCGAACAATTAAATCGTCGCTAGTCGAGTCGCTAGCTTCAACCGTCATGAAACTAGGAATAGAAGGCTCTTCGATTGAATATTTTGCCTTTGTCATTTTGACCTCGACATCGAAAAACGTATCAATGTGAGCAAGGCCATCGGCGGACTTCTCACACGATAAATTCAAAATCTCACACGGTGTGGGGTTAGGAGTGAAAGGCTCGTCACGTGACGATTTTGCCTTGATGGTTTCAACTTTGTCCTTCGAAGTGATCGAACGTGGCTTCTCGAACATTTTAGCAAATCTACTAACACGTCCCTTCGGAATTAATTTTTGTTCATCTTCATTTTTAAAAAACGAGGGGTCAATGATTCTCTATAAAACCTTATCAATTTCTTCTTTTTCAAAATCATTTAACGGAATTTCTTCGTCAAAATTAAGTGTATATTGATTTAGAAAATCCTTAATAATTTCATCCTCATTAGAGAAATTGGGTTCCAAAGGTTTAACAATCATTGTTCCTACGTATGCTACGAGTTTTTATTGTTGTTTATTTTCAAAAACATTTTTCAAAACCTCGTTAGATGATGTTTTTGTTTCCTCTACGTCCTTGCAAGACGACGAAGGTAACACGACTCTAAAATTCGAGAGATAGGGATCAATACGAGATGTACGAGTTTTAGGAGTCGATATGACTTGAACCTCTCCTTCGGGATTAGGATTGGTAACGTTCGATAAAGAACTCGACTGGTATGAATATAATCTTTCTATTAAGGTCTCAATTATTAAAAGATATTTATCTCGATCATTAGCATAATTTTTCTCAATTTCATATACGTGTTTTTTCCACATCTCTTGACTTTGGTCATACAAACGTTGTTGCTCTTCAAAAAGGGTGTTATAATCATTTTCTAATTTTATGAAAGATTCCATTTGGGTTGCCATTTGTTCCTTACAAGTTTCCTTAAGATTCGTCATTTGTTCTTCAACCATCGTTAATTTTTCATTTTTACGTCTCACATAGTCACCAAAGGCGTTATAAATCGTCTCATCATTTTGATTTTCATCGCAATTATAAGAAGAATCATATGACGAATAGAACGAAGACGATGGGTGATCTTCGTCGTAAGATTGAAATTTGTTACCATGATCACGTGGAGCGGAGTTATAAATATAACTCTCTTGACCTCCAATAACCTCACCATTAAAACAATTGGCACCATCGGGCGGGCCTCCACAATATGGACATGAATAATATCCACCATCATTCGACATGATGCAACGAGAAAGTCGTTTCAAGAATTAAGCGATATATAGAGGGTGAAAGAAGAGAATTATGAAAATAGAGGGGAAAGTAGAATATTATTTTTGTGTTTTTGGTTTTTCAAAAAAAATTTGAATTTTTGTGTATTACATAGAAATTAATTTACAAAAATTATCCACTAATCAAAGGTTTCGGTTAACGAATCCAAAGGGAGTGAAGGAAATTACGTGAAGTAAAAATCTTCGTTCGACTTTGAAACGTTGGCGGAACGCCAAAACGTTTCGAGGGTTCAATAATGTAAACTCACAAAAATAGTTTAAAAATTCTTGATGTGGCAAACCCCTAATTAATCGTCACTTTCTAAATACGCACAAGCGAGCAGAGAAAACGAGGCGGCGTGAAGCACTTAAGAGCCTTTTTCCTTTAGTCGTGAAATACAACCGCCTTATACCCAACTTATAGTTTGTATTTATCGAGAATAAATCAATTAAGAGTATTTATCTATTTTGCCTTTGATTTCGTTTGAATTCGATACGCTTAATAGTAACCGGAACGCCCATTATTAAAGTGCGATATCTCGCGTATTTGGATAATTATTGTGTGTTAATTGTTCTACGTAAATACAATATATTATGCACAATAAAAATGAAAAACGATTTTGTGTTAATAGATTTCTATTTAAATCGATTTATTTGTATGGCTAATAGTATAGAAAAATAACAAAAGAGTATATACGATAAAAACGTAAATACTCACATAAACACGATAAATAAATATGGCTAAACACACCTCCCCGAAAGCGGCGCCATTTTTGATGTAGTCTTTTTTCACTTTATTTTAGGAAAAACAAAGCGACAAATGCGGGTAAGTATTAAGTATCACGTTTTGTGAAAAACGCGAATACTCGTCGTTGAGTTCGTTTTCGAGGAGGTATATATGTTTAACCAACGATTATAGACGTTATTTATTGAGTTATTACGTTTTTGAAAAGAAGAAAAGAAAAGGAAACGGACACGGATTACGCTAAAACTATACGAAAACGCGTCAACGTACGAGCGTTAAAACGCGCCGAAATAAAAAGTTTAACCTAAAAAATTATTAAAATCATTAAAATGTTCTAAAAAATCTAATTAAGAAAAATGTGTAAACCAAAGAATTTGAAAATGTTTAAATTATTTATTATTAATTTTTAAATTTAAGTAAAAACCTAAAAAATAAAATAACTAAGAAAAAAACAAAATCCAAATTTTTTCTATTTAAAACCTAAAATAGTTCATTTAAAAACTAAAATATTTATTGAAAATTTTAAATTACTTTTTTCTATTTTTATGGACTTTACAAAATTTAAAACAAAAATATTCCTAATAATTAATTAAAGAAAGTGAAAAATATAAAAATAAAACTGAAAATTAAGAAAACAAATGTAGGAAAATGAGAAAGGAGAAAATAAGTTCAAAATAAGCTAGAATTAGGCCATAAGCTCTCGAATTGATTTCAAAAAGCAAAGACAAAACACCCCTTAAATACAAACCAACACACCCTTTGGACAGTTAAGTCCCTAGGGCGGAGTTGGTTGTGGTGTGTGTTTGTGAGTCGTTCAGTGGTTGAGGTCGGGGGTTCGAGGTTGGGTAACCACACATGTTATATATATATATATATATATATATATATATATATATATATATATATATATATATATATATATATATATATATATATATATATATATATATATATATATATATATATATATATATATATATATATATATATATATATATATATATATATATATATATATATATATATATATGCTAGTGGCAAAACCCGTTCGATGGACGGGTATGATTTCTGATTTATTGTTTTACTTTTTTAGTTTTGTAAATATTTGTTTGTAATGTTCTATTAACATGTATGACTTTTGATTGTCTTTTACTATTTGATACATATTTATTTTAGTTTAGTAGTCTTTTAATGCATCATTAGTCATGATTTTGTTAGCATAACGTTTGTTTTTTAGGCATGACTTTTTATTTTCATTTACTTTTTTGGTTTAAATGCTTTAAAATATAATTTTGCATGTGATAGCTAAGATCGTATGGATGTGCATGACTTATAATTATCATTTACATGACAAAAGTAATGCCTAAAAAAACAAACTCTATGTTTAAAAAACAAAATAGAAAGTAAAAGTTAATAAAGTATTTGTAAAAAAAAGTTATAAAGATATGCGATTACTTGAAAATGTATCTTATTAACATATAATAAAAAAAAATATCACTCTATAATAAAACTATTTTGTTAGATCACTAAGTTAACAAAAAATAACAACTTCTTCAAATGACAACTCATTTAATAAAAGGATAAATGATATAGAATAACAAAAAAAATTCTAAAATTTACCATAATGAAACACTTACATATTCATTACCGATACCACCAACGTACTAAAAAGGAAAAAATATAATTTTTTCACTTTTCATTTAATTATATTTCTTTCTTATTTTCTTTATAAAATGACATTCTTTCATATATTTTAAAATTAAAATAAACTTTTCTGAAAAAGAAAAATTTTCTTAACAAAAAACTTAATTTTTTATTAAGTTATTTTTTATTGTTTTTCTCGGTTGTGGCCGAAAAATATTGACCGAATTTTTTATATTGAAATATTTTTTTTAAAGTATAAAGATTTTTTGTTAAAAAATTACAAAAACGAATGAAAGTATTTTTTTCAATTGACGAAAAAATTAGTTTCATAAAAAATAAGTTTATGCATAAGTTTTTTTTCAGGAAAAACAAAAATAAAATTTAATAAAAATATAAACATGAAGTGTTTTTATTAAAAAAATAAACTTTGAAAGTTTCTTACACTAAATTAAAATTTTCAATAAAAAGAAATTGGTCAAGGTTTTTACAGCCAAAAAGGGTAAAAACATAAATGTGATTTTTTTTTACAAAAGTAAACAAATATAAAATTATATTTTTTTTAAACAATTGTGGATAAAAATGTAAAAAACACAAAATGACTTAATATTTTATGGCTAAAAACAAATTACTATTTTTTGTAGAATCATTTTAAAAAAGAATTTCATTAAACTTTGAGAAGGAAATCAAAAGTTACAATTTTTACCCCTATCACGTTAATCTTTTTTTACATTTAAGCATAATGTAATTAACTCTCACAATAGTTACATTTAAGCATCCTTATCACGTTAGTCTTTTTTTACGACCGTTTAGACGTCGTTACTAATGTGGACCAAACCCGTTACTTTTGCATACCACGAGGACTAACCCGATGAAAAAAACACATGCACCAAAAATATAGAATTCGGCAAACCATAAGGACGAATAATGTAATTAACTCTCACAATAATTTATAAATATTTTATTTTTTCGGCTTTAAGTCGCGCCTTAAAACGTCATATCGTTGCGTCTTTTGTAAAAGCTTAAAGCTTGGTCATGCCATCGCGTCACGATATTTATAACTTGCATGTGACTGCTTTGAAAGGGTTAGATTAGTAATTTTAAATCACATAAATAATACTCCCTCTGTCTTATATTAATAGTCCACCGACAAAAAAAAAACAGTTTAATAAAAAACTTTTTCAGCTCTTTCTCTCTTGCTTTTTACACCATGACAATTTTACCCTTAATCAATTAATTTACAATTTTTTAGTGTTTGTAATAATACCCTCAAGTGAGGTGATATGGTAAACTTAATCTATATTTTTTTATCTATTTTTATATTGGACTATTAATTTGGGACGTCTAGACTATATAGGACGGAGGGACTTGGATCGACCCATGCAAAATCTTGTGTTACCAAATGCATACCATTTATTCATTTGTAACGATGACAATGGGCAAATTGATATATTTGAACTTAGATGGAATCATCATTGTTTTGTATATATGCGTAGTACGTATATTCACACCACTTAATTTTCACTCGTGATGCAACAATCTGTCAAGCTGATTTGGCCGACTTTAATCACATTTAGAGGAATTACGTAAGATGCTAATATCTAACATTTATGTTCTTTTGTCTCACAGTTCGGGACTTGAACCATCTCTTCAACCATGAGTGGTGTAACTTGTTATTTAAGGTCCCCTGGTCAATTGAACTCTGATATCAGGAAACTTGTCGTTAATCTTATTTCGTTCCCACGTCTCCATTTCTTCTTGGTTGGTTTCAAATCCCACTTCCCGTGGCTCGCAGAAATACATCTCTCTTAGTGTCCGAGAACTGACTCAACAAATGTGGGACTCCAAAAACAGGATATGTGCAGTAGACCCTATTAAGAAAACCTACTGCAACCCACAAACTACAGCAGTTGTAAAGTTTAAAAAACAAAACATTAACTTATTATCAGTAATAGGACGATTCAATCCATCCCTTACAATATGAGTAAACTTAACACTCTTCGACGTACCTCACATATGTAAGACCAACGCGACAATAAAAGATGAATATAGGTTACAGAAGCCTTTTGAAATGTCACATACATCAAGCTTTGTACAGTATCAAACATGTACCATCAGATTGTAAAGACAGATCCCATCCGTCAACTGATTACTTAAGGTTTATTTGGCAGTGGTGCACTCTCTATGCACATCTTCTCTTCATCAACCAGATCCATACCATGTCCAGGCTCTATCCAACTACGTTTAATCAACTTGTGACTTATTTGGATTTGTTGGTGGTGCTGGTGTTGCTTTATAATGTGTTGGTGTTGTTTAATCGGCTTGTGAAGTTTCTACTGCCTTGGGTCTACCACTTATGGTTCGTGCGAGCTTAAAAATCACTTATTTTCAGGCCACGGTTCTCATCAATGAAGAAGTTTCCAAACTTCATGTCACGAGAAAATACGTACTTCTAATCTCTCAATAATTGGGACTTTCCAAAAGCTGATTATTGATAACTTATTTTCTTCCAAACATGATTTTGACGTTACAGATAATACGGAAATGAAATTTGGTGGTCTAGTGAAACTTGGTGGTCTAGTGAGCACGTCAAACATCGCTAAAGAAGAGATAGTAACTGTTCGATCTGATTCGAATCTTCTATGGACAATATCTCTTACGAAAGCAAATCATGAAGGTGCAGAATCCAAGATCAACGATTATCATTTTATCCTTGTTTAAAGATCTATAATCTTTAATAAATAAGCAATGCAACAATATTCCTTACCCATATGTGGAATAACATACCCACCTTCGTATCGTGTACTTCTCTTTTTCTACCCATTCTTCAATATACTTGACCTGCTCATTTTGCCACCCTTGCATATTTGAGGTGGTATTCAAAGTATTGTATGTAGTTTATCTTCCTAAAGGTCCTTTCGTATATTCTTGTTTTGTTTACTTATTCTAATTCTCGTTGCATAAACTAAATCACTACAAAAATCATCTTCTCTATCACTCCAGGTCAAAGTGTGACATTAAAAAGTCAATAAAATGAAGAGTAGTACCTGGCAATTCGAACTGCAGACATGGTCATTACTGATGAACCAAGGAGAATGAAAGGATCACACCCTTTAGTAGCTTCCATCCCCATATTGTCCCACAACAGCTGCACACAAACACACACCATAGATTCCTTAGTTTTACGACATGCATATTTATTGCTTAACTTATTGCTTCTTAATTATGTGTTTGGTTTACTATTAGAATCGGCGAAGTGGCTCTTCGACATCGTGGTTGTATGTGAATTCTGCTTTGAGGTTGTGACTCATGCCCCATATGTAGAAAGTTATCATACTCACTCCCAAACAACATGAGTTAAAAAGCAATAAGTAGAGTAACCCCTTTCAACCTATGGCACATCATAGTACTTACTGAATTGAGATGTGTAAAGGTGCTGCAACACATGGTTCAGTAATCTTCTTTCTTTGTGCTAGCGGTTGTAGTATAGCTTCCTCAATTAAGCCATTGGTTGTTTATTTTTCGCTTCATAAGGTAGCACAAATGAACATATAACTTTGGGGTTTAGTAGAAAATAAATTACCCGACTATCCTCTATCATAGATATACTTTTGAACTAATCTAATGTTTTGCCGTGGAAAGAAAAATGTGGTCAAGTGCAGGATGGATATCAAAAGGTCAACAAAAAACAAAACACGCCATTTTCAGAGGGAATAAATCTATAAAGCTACTAATCATTTTAAGAGAATGAAACTTTAATTTGTAAAACGCCAAATTTTGGATTGCAAAAAACTGAGTTTTTTTCCAAGCGAGTAAGCGGTGAATGTTCTAGACTCTAGTACAGGTTTGGGAAAAAATGAAAATCTGACTGGCCTGTTACAATTATTCTTGAAACAAAGCAAACTGGGGGGTGTTTGCAATTGAAGTTTATGGGAAGGAGCAGCTGCTACTACTACGCTTCATTCCATTGTTGCTCTTTCCGGTTTATAGCTTGACACATGATATCCTGCGCCTCTTACTGTGTTCAGTACCACTCCTGCAATAAGGCTAAAAACGTACTTTATCATGAATCCATTAAAATTAAAGAATGTAATGATTTAAATAAGTAGAACAATGGGTATATAATAAGTTGTTTAAAATAATTATAAGATTTAACGTCTTATACACAGCTGATTAGGTAGATAAAAAATATGAAATGAGTAATCAGGTTGATATATTTAGTTAAAAACCAATTAACACAAATAAAAATACTCTGAAAATATTTTACCAATTTGCCCAAAGTCGACTTATCAGCTGTCATGCATTGCCTAAAGGTTTTAAGCTGATTATGTATTGGCTGGTATAACGCAAATTGTATTAGGAGCTCGGGTTTAAAAACTTCAAAGATATAATTATGAAATATTACTAAAGGGCTGACCACGTCTTTCAGACAGATTATTACGTGGCTGCTTCTAGGCACGTCAAAATCCCTATCCCACTACATTTCACTCTTGGACAACTCCTGATCTCTGCCACTCCTACCTGCAAACCCATGACTTGTATCTCCCTCATCATCAGCCCAACCAGACCTTGGATTCGACCACACGAGTGGCAGAGAGTCCTCTTACTTCTGAGTCCACGCGTGAAATACTCGATCTCGAGCTCTGTCCATTATTTTCATTCACACCATTTGCATTACGATGAGATGATTGGATATGAGCTGGTGCATTGAAATGAGAAATGTTTCTTAGATCATTGGATGACTCCTCAGTAACTAACTACTTCGGCTTTGGTAAAGTTCCTTCCTTTTGCTTCTGCACAGGCCCAGTTGGGGTCGGCAAAGCTGCCCGCAAAGACGGAAAATCTTCTCCCCTCAAAACCATAGCTCTCCCAACAGACGCCACATTCGAACAATGACTTAAACCGATATCTCCCACAAACCTAGCCGAAGGAGGCATATACGCCCCACTTCCCTTACTATCAACCCTTGTTACTCTCCGTATCCTGAACATCTTCCTTCTCTTGAACCCCAACACTCCCATGTTTCGTCCACCCCATACCCGAACTACTCAGCCTCGACCCACTCCAATTCCCACCCCCACCACCCGCACCTCCCCCGTTCCCACTCAAATCAGTTTTCTCATATTCCTTCCTTATAGACGACAAATTCAAGGGGGGCGGAATAGATCTCTTTAAGGCAGCAGCTTTCTGCATATTACGGTTTCTAAAAAAAACAACCATTCCCCCACCCCCACCACCATTTCTAACACGCGAACCACCACCCGGGCCATAATCAGCACCATTATGAGGCGCATAATTATTATTACTACCACTACCATTCGACTGGTTTCCATATAGCTTATTCAAATTTGGATCCAGAACCACCATGGTTATTAGCCATACTCCACCCGTAAAAATCTATATCATTGATTAGCAACAACGCATCAAAACCCTAACCCTAAAACTCTCTATAACAGTAGATCAACTTCCCTTTTACATGATCAGGCTCGGAAGTGAAGTTCCCACACTTGCTCTATTCGTATAAAACCCTCAGCATTTGTAGTTGTTCTTCAGGTTGTTTGGGTTGACAAGATTTGGATGGCAAGATCACAGACAAATATAAGACGTCTATATCAAAACCTTGCTAAACGTCAAACTATTAAACAAACACGTAGAATATGAAAGTTAAGCATTCAAGTGAGTAATTCACACACCTGAAGAACAACCATTGAAAATCACATGACGATCTTGTTCAATACCCTTGCCAAGTCCTGAAGCTGATACATTATTTTCTCCTGCTTTACAGGCTGTATAGGTGCAAGTCAACTTGTTTAACAACAAAAGTTTTTTTAAAGGGAAAGTGTGAAATGTTTCTTGTTAAACAAAAATATTGCATTGTTAAATGACTTAAATCAACTTTACATTTTGGATGATGTTCCATCACAGAGTATTGTAGATACAAAAATTTTAAAATATATGAGAACTGTTACCTGTTCACTTATGATGGTGTAATTTTTTAAGAGAACCATCATCCAACTTGGTTAATTTATTGTAATACGCTTTAGTATGGGTCGTTCATCTACAGAAGAAGAGCATACGAATGTAAATCCCAGCTAATAAAGATGTATTTTGTGCGCATATAGAGGTGAGTTGTGTGATAACAGGAACTACCTTTAAGATCTTCTATCTTTTGCCTCAGATCACCAACATATATATGTATTTCAGATTTTGTTCTAGCTCTAATGGGTCAAATAAAAAATTGTAAAAATGAAAGAGGTCAAAATTGGGATGAACGGGATTAAAGTGTATTTTCGGCGCCTTAAGACGATAATATTCGCATCTAACACATAAATTGTTCATAAAAAAGCTAAAATGATTGTTCTCGACCCATGCAGAAATTACACATTTTTATCCATTACACAATCCTACCATAATGTCAATAACCGCAACTTTCTATTCTTATTTCATTACTATAGGACGATGTTCTTTATCCTATCAAGCTTTATACCTGAGTTTTACATTATAATTATCGCTTGATCTTGAAATATTGTCGGCATCCATGGAACTCATTTTTCGATTGAATGTGGTAGCAAAGCTTTTACGGAACTCGTCAAGGGTCTTCATGAGCTTGAAAATGATAGTTGCACATGTAGAACCTTGATTTTCATGACCTTGAAGCCACTCTTGCATTTTTGCTATTAATGAACCTGTAAAATAATGGTAGCCATATAAGTAGAGTGTGTAAACATGCAAAACAAAGAGAAAGAAATACCCAGTTTGATACCTCGGTCATCCTTTTCGTGGTTCGAGAGAGCCATTATTATTGAGTTGCTGAAGAGGATCAGAATCTTGTTACAAATCGTATTGTGTAGACAATAAAGATAAAAAATAAAAAAATATATAATTTAGAGAACCCGCCGAGAAACCGAGCCAAGACCAATATAACGCTTGGCGGTGGTTAACCAGCGACATACTGTCGACCAATATTTACAACCTTGGATAGTGGTGTTGCTCCTGCTGTTTCTACCCCTGTTGTGCGGGTGATATACTCTAATAAACAATCCCACAACGGCTATGAGCCATTATAAGATGTAAATCAAATAGTCATTAATTAAAAAATGAATTATAATGTTACAAACCTGTACTTAATCCTTAGGCTGAGCACTCTCATTCAGTTATGACATCTTAAATTTTACAATGCCATTCAGCAATATAGCCAACCAACCTTGAGAAATTAGCATCGAAGATGGCGCATAGTCTTCAAGAACATGAGAAATAATATTTATAGCAGAAGATCTAGTAGCATTAGATGACGTATCACTAATTACCCACCAAAGCAAAATAACCTATTTTTGGATTCAATATGAACAAATTAAAATTGTCAGACATAACCAGGTCATGATACACTATTACGTAATCAGGACATTATATAAAAAACTGTAAAAATCAATAGCATACTTGTGTCATTGTATTCCTTAATTTTTTGAAGTATTAAACCATAGTCGCGGCTGTAATTTAGATTAGTTATTGTGATTACGTAAATTTGGGTCTGATAGATAGATCGTGTTTGTGATATTGATGATGATCGTGTTTGTGAGTTTATGTGATTGATTAGATTTAATTTGAAGATTAGGTTTAATAGATGATTGTATGTAAATTAATTTGAATACATTTATTTGGTTTTCGGTAGATAACCACAAAAAATTGTTTGGCTTAGTTGGTTTAAGCGCTGGCATGTTATGCAAAAAACAAAGGTCCGAATCTCGCTAATATTTTTTAGACTAAAAAAATTCCTGGCGTGAAATGCTGACGTGGATTTAATTGGTGCTTATGTGGCATATCCCTCCTCTTATATATAATGTAGATATATATATATATATATATATATATATATATATATATATATATATATATATATATATATATATATATATATATATATATATATATATATATATATATATATATATATATATATATATATATATATATATATATATATATATATATATATATATATATATATATATATATATATATATATATATATATATATATATATATATATATATATATATATATATATATATATATATATATATATATATATATATATATATATATATATATATATATATATATATATATATATATATATATATATATATATATATATATATATATATATATATATATATATATATATATATATATATATATATATATATATATATATATATATATATATATATATATATATATATATATATATATATATATATATATATATATCTTGTTTAGCTTTGGCACACACGCAAGTTATGACTTAAAAACACAAACACGATACAAATTAATCAACAAATACAAACACAGATCACGCCCCTCTTTTAACTTATGTGCACAGTTACCTCACACTTTCTTTTTTCTTTGTGGTTAAGCTGTGTTTGGGAATACTTGTTTTGTTGTGTTGGTTTGGGATCAAAGGGCACCCCTACAAGCGTTCGTGCTTGTGGGGAGTCACGAATAAGCTGAAACACACAGAATAAGCCCAAGAAAATCAATTCTAAGCACACAAATTAATAACAACAATAAGCACACAACAACTATCAATAACAAGCAGGCCTCTATATATTTTTCTTGGTGTTCTTTGTTTGCTAGTTTTTTTTCTTTTTCTTTTTAGCTCACTCTTGGTTTCTTGTTTGCACAGGCTCAAAATACTACAAAAACACAAACACGAATTCAAATATTGCCAAATCACGCCACCATTACTCCTTGTTAGGTACCAGCTATTGAACAAGGTTGCAGAAACAAACACCCCTTTATATCCTCTTTTGATTTTCTATTGGTTAACTTATCTCCTTTGGTTGGATTGTTGGATGCGCAAGTATTTATCAAAAACACAAAGCAATAAATCACATTCCACAATTACCAAAATCAACACGTTATGCCACAAATGGCAAGAATGTTCGCAATTAAAAGCAAATCCGAACACTCCCCTTACGACTAATAACAGGCATCAGGTTTGTTAAGCTAATCAATATGACTCAAAATTCAACTTCAAAATGGCACAACTTAAATTTTGAACTACAAACACCTCAAACAACATCATATGATCCTATGCCATCACCAGTTCTAGCATATAAACAGTGGGCTAACAGTGACTAGTGCTCTCTCTTTTATCCTTTCTTTGGTGAACTGTTTTGACCAAACAAGCTTGAATAAGCCCACCAAATATAAACCAAATACTAGAACACCTAAATTATAACAAAATCAGGTAGCCCATAAGGTTTCACAAACAAAAACATAAGCATGCCTTATCAAAACCTATTTGATTATTTTGGTAATGTTGTACAGCAAGAAAAATTTCGATTTGCACACAATGTTGAACACAAGCATAGCAGGCAAATCAAATCACATTCAACCACGCTGAAATTTCAACATCTCATGGCAATCCGCACAAACGTTTACCACAAATACTTACATAATGCACACTAGCAGATTTTTTATAAGAATGAGCAAAATGAGACTTTGACACTAAAACTCCCAATATTTTTGCAAAAATAAGCTAATCCTAGTCTATGAATCACGTGTAGAGTACAGCTACAATCTAGGATAGTGAATCCTAACTTATCATGTGCATTCCCAAACACCCTCTTAAACTAGACCAACCCTTTCTTTACAAAGAAATTTATGTTTAAACACTACAAACACACAAACACACAAACTTATGACCAATATTGATAAAAGATCTTTCAAATAACATGATAAAATAGATAAATCACACAATCAATCCAAAAATCACAAAATCACATACACAACACTAACATGGCATAATCTTAAACAAAAAAATGAGAAAAAGGAGACAAACCTCCAAGGCATACATCAATGCCTTGGAATTTTGAGCTCATGTGTTAGCCAAACAACCACAAGCGTCCACCATGGTAAGATGAACAAAGTTAAATAGTAACACAGTATCAATATAACCACTGATTTTTCACTCTTTGATTCTTCAAACAACTCTTTCTCAAAAGCACTTTCTTAACAAACTTAAATCTGAAATCCTTTAAAACTTGAAACTCAACCTTAAAACGGATACTTAATCTTAAAAACAAACTTTTTGGTTCGGATTCACAAGACACCAGCTTTTCTAAAAATTCAGAAAAAGAAATTAAACTTGGAACTTTTGAAAAACAAAATTTAAATTAGATAGATGGTACTCGGGTTTTCTCTAACATATACCAACTTTTAACAGCATGAAAAAGAAATTATACTGCATAACAAACACCAACTTTTATTAAAGTCAAAAAGGGATTACAATATTAAGAGAAAAACTGGAACAAGTGAATAAAAAGGATCTTAATGCTTTATATAGTAGCTTACAGAACATACTAGGATCAAGAACAAACTAAAAACCCTAACTGTTGATTTCCTAGAATACCATTTGTTGTTTGAATATGAGTCTTGGTCAAAATTTGCTCCATGTGATATCTGCCCTTGCCAACTGTTGTTAGTGCATCTAATCCATCCATTCACATTTGGGGAACACGAAATCAACATGGTTCGTTGATGAAGATGTACATGGTTGGATTTTAGCTCAAAGGTGGGGCAGGGGAAGCATGTAGAGGCCAATGGGGTGAGGTAGTGACGTTTTTTGAGAGTGGGAATTGTTTAAAGAGTTCCTAATCATCATTCTAGAGGAGTATAAGTGATAAATGTAGGTAATTAGTGTTTTAAAGATTAGGGTTCTTAGGGATGTTTTTTATCTGTGTTAGGGAAGGGGATGGTGTTACCGCTTGTTTTAATATTAAACAAAGGGATTTAAACGTTGTTAATTATTAAACAAAGTTGGGATTGGGTTTAGTGGGAAATGAGGTGGCACATGTATGGACTGGGTCAGGTTATAAGGCCGGTTGGGTATTGGGTGGGTTTTATGACGTGGCAAACTGGTACCGGAGGCTTGTTGAATATGGGTTTTGTGTCTTGGCAAATATGGCCCCCTGGCTTTAAAATACTAGCAAATAAAGTTCCAGTCTATATTCCTCACATTTCCTTTGAAATAAGTTTTGATAACTTGTCAATCTTGGCACAATTAAGTTTCATAACTCAATAAGGACTTGTTATGTAATTTAACCATTTTCTAATGGCTTCTTTTGTCAATTCTTCAAACATAAAGGACCTTTCTTGTATAATCATGAATCTTCAAGGACTAATGTTAACAAATCTTCAAAGTTGGAGGACCAAACTTGTACAATCTTCAAACTTGAGAGACTTTTTAGAAAATCAAAACTCGGGTCTGGTTCATTGTGCGGCTTCGTTTCCTGTGTTCGTTTTTCTTTGTTTCTTGTGATCTTTTTTTGTCTTTTTCTCGATATTTATACCTAAAAACATGCAACAAACGAATACAACTATATTTTCCGGTATTTTATGATATATTTACGTGTTTTAAGCCCGATTTGGACGATGAGACCATGCATAAATATGCTCTCATCACTCTCCTAAATTCAATTTATTAAACATATTTTTTGTCATAACATTAAGACTAGCTACTAAATCAGCTAAAGCTTTACTAGTAAAATCACCTATTGAGTAAGGAATAGTAAACTTTCTTGGTTCTGACTTCTTAGGTGGTATTTGGCAGGGTAATTCGCTAGGCAATTTCTTTTTCTCTTCCTTTTTCTTTTATTCTTCATCTTAGTCATTGATGACTAAGCATTGAGTCCTTTCCTTTTTCCTCTTGGGCATCTAATTCCTCCTCAAGTTGGTCCAGCTGAGTTTTTAGGATTTTAAGAGATGTAGTTTGATTCCTTTCATTAATGTCATGTTGTTCATGCAAACTCTTCATTAGTTCCTCCAGGCTCGCATTTCTTTTGGCAGATTCTTCCAAGTGTCTACTCAAAAGCTCTCCTAGGCTAGGCTTCCTTTCTGCAAGAGGTGGTCGATTGATTTGTGTGAAGTTCCCCGATGTTCCCACACGATACTTATTGTTCCGTCCGTTAAAGGGACGTCCATATTCTCCATACTTAACTTCTTCCACTTTCTTCATAGCCTCATGTCTAGGAAAATCCCTTTCTAGATGGGTACCTTTGCATATATTGCAACCAACTTGGATAGCATGAACATTCTACCTAATCTTATTCACATCACGCTCCAAGTTGTCTAGCTTGTTGGTGATGGCAGCTAAACCTTCATTACTGTTGCCTAGACTTTTTATTCTCGATCCATCATGCCACTTCAGTGAATGGTCTGCCCTATCCTGTATTGCGTCAAAGCATTCATGGGAGTCAAGCTAGGAATAGGGCCTTGGGAATCCAGAATCTGACGAGTGGCGCTATCCAACCCTTTGTAGAAAAATTGCACCTTATGTTGCATATTTAAGTCATGAGTTGGAAAACTCTATAATAATTCCTTATACCTATCACAAGCCTGTTACAATGATTCGTCTCACTCCTGCTTGAAACTATGGATCTCTTCAAGCAATTTTGTCATCTTTGAAGGTGGGCATTATCGTTGGATAAGTGAGGATCGATATAGATGGAAGGCGATTCAACCATCTCTTCGCGGCTCCAGTAAGTCTAATAGAGAATAGTCTCAAATAAACCGACTCGTTTAACACGCCTGGACTGTGGAACCTTTCCACATGTTGGTGAGCATCATCAATAGCCAATCCTACATATTTCTCACTCCTTAATTCCATTAGAAAATCTTTGCGCATCTCAAACTTATCTTTCTCCTCAATCGCTGGCCTAACCACGCCTGGTGCATGGTCTTCACGAATAGTGGACAGATACTCCTCCATAGTAAGCTTACTAATGTCAACTTATCGCATCTTTATATTATGTAAATTAGTTAGTAGTACAAACTAAAACAAAATATTAGCTCCCTAACATCGACGCCAAAAGCTTTTTGCGTATTTTATTTCAATTAATTATTAATCAGTTTTAAGATTTATAAAAACTTTAATCACCTACAACGCACTAACTGGCAGAGAACTTGATCGCGTGAAGTATTTTGAATAGTAAATCCGAGGTCGTCCAAGGAGCTAAGTGTAAATTTGGTTTTAGTTTGAAAGTTACGAAAAAATAAAATAATAAAACAATTTAAAATAAATGCAGAAAAGTAAATAAAAAGGAAAATAGCAGATAAGATCAAATAGAGATAAAATGTGTTGGGCCATCTACTTTATTATTATTGATTTGTGATAGTGACCTAAGTATCAATGATCTAAGAGATATGCTATGCACAAACATAATCTGGATCAAACTCCCACACACTACATGTAGGAACTCAATGTGGGAGCATACTACATAAATCACCGATAACCAAGTGTTTATATTAACTATTTAGCGGTCATGAAATCAGTAAGCCCATTTGTTCAATAGTCCTTACTATATGTCTTCTAAACCCCTACTACCGCTTTCGCGACTAAAATCGTATGTAAAGTCGACATTGATTGAACCACAATTATCCATATGACCGTATTATTCTAACTCTACCACATGAGCTACTTGCATGTCTTAAATACTGAAGCTTAGAGAAGGTGGTGACCATTAAGCCTCAATACACTCCAGATAGGCGCCACCCTATCCTTTTTAAATCCATTACTGAAGTTTCTAAACGTTAGTTTCTATACATTTAGTATTGGCTAAGGGAATCTTACAAAAAGTCAATACTAATGATACACAAGGGTCGCATAACAAGCATAAGGATATCCTACACAAGTCAATATAAACTAAACAAGCATCACAACGACAATAATAATATCATAATTAGGTCAGCACTATGGTGCTTAGCCCCTCATAGCACAAACATAGGAGAAAGTCACAAACATAATTGAATTATGAAACATGAAAACCTTACAAAGAGTTGAACAATGAAGTGTTTATGCACTTGGTCCTCGAATACAAAATCTACCTATACCGGTGGAACGTGGTCGAAACCAAACTCTTAAGAGCCCTAAAAATCGACACTAAACCTGTTGTGTTGTGGGTTTTGTAATTGTGTGTCGAATACGAAGACTGAGGCCTCTATTTATACTAGTCGATGTCCCTACGTCGTAGGTATATTATGCCCTACGCCGTAAGGAACACGATATCTTCTTTCCAAAATGTCTTCATTTCCTACGTCGTAGAGGAACAATCACCTACGCCATAGGTCTTAAAACTGACAAGTATTTGGGATCGCGTCGATTCCTACGACATAGAGAGAACAAGAGACTACGCCCTAGGTCTTTTTTCTTCAAATAACTTGATCTTGTCGCCTAGCCAATATCGTTGATAGTATAACTCCTACGCCGTAGACCTGAATCTATCTACGTTGTAGGGCCTTCAAATATAGAGTTATCCAACATGTTACCTATGTCGTAGGGTAAAGTCATCTACGCCGTATGTTCCTTGAAATATGTGCTTGACACCTTTTCTTGACTATTTCCACCAATTTACCCTTGTTTTCTGTCAATTACTCAATTTAACCTGTAAAACACAAAATATACGAAACTATGCAGTATTGGGTGTTAATCAACACTAAATTGAGCAGAACTAAAGGGATATTACGGCAAAAAAACATATAACTATTTGATGTTATCATGTTCACACATAATCACTTAGCAGTTTCAATAATAGACAAGGAATTTCATTTCATACGACTTAACTAATTTAGTTCACAAATAGTTTATAACCAAGCATGTATTTTCCCCAATATAAGTATAAATCATTTTTTAGGCAATTCAAAACTTAGTAAGAGGGGTTATGAACTCACCTCAAATCTATGACAAGGATGCTAGTAAGTCAATAGGGAGAACGTCACTACTATCCAGATGCAGCCCGCCCAACCAGACCAATAGGCTCAACCGACAATATTAATTGTTATCATTTCTGGTAGCAAATTAAAGCCGTTCGAATACAAACAGATAATTATAGGAATGAGTGAATCAAACTTGATCATGATCATTTTTTTTGTTTTTCTCCTGTTAATCACTAGGTACTCGCCACCGCGAGTATGCGAGTATGCGAGTTATGCCAAGCTATGTTACATACAAATCATTAAGTCTTATATATTAGTTAACACATTTTGTGCAAACAAAACAAGTCTAGAAAATTAAAATAGTAATATCTAAAATCTCATAATTCAATACTTTTATTAAAAGTTTCATACTAATAATACATATTTAAGAATAAAAATAATTAATACTAATTAATATATAATTAATGCATTTTATCTTACTACTTTATAATAGATTTAGACCATTTTCTACAATTAGAAGTCTTAAAAGTTTAAGCCTCTAACATTTCTTTAATAAGAAATGTATACAAATCATTACTCAATGTTCTCAATAAAATCTATTTTAATGCATACTTATTTTTCAATATACATTTTGTAACCGTCTATTTAATAGCTCATTTCATAACATCCATCTTTTATAACACTTCATTTAAAATATTTAAATAGCTCATTTCGTAACCGAAAAATATAGTACTATATAAACTCACACAAAACTTATAAAAACATGCCACACATAATAACCGCCACCACTCTATCTAAACCATGTATAAAAGGGTTTTATGTAACCACCATCACTGCTGTAATTCGATACCAGCGTCTCTTCAAGGATGTATTGATCTCTTAACCATCACCAATAAAGCCACGTCTTGAGTTGTTTGCTTGCGATGCTCGCTTTTTTTCTTCTTAAATCTTAAAGTAATGGACCCGTGTTCGAGTTATGTTTTGTTAAGGTGTCGATTCTCGGTTCTCACGTGGGTTTGATTTCATCTGCTATTGTGATTACTCGATACCCATTTATTACTGATGATGGTTAGATTGAGTTCTTCGTTGCCACCTTAGGCTTTATTCTCTTCCAGTTGGTCTTTGTGCTTTTGATATAAAACGATTTGTGTGCTTGTATCATGAGTAGTCTTTTTCTAATTTATTATTTAAACATATGTGTTTGATATTCATAGAACAAATCAAACAAGTAGGGTGCTTAGTTGTTTCGTGGCGACAACATATTATCGAATATGGACGCACCCAAAAGAAATTTACTTATGAAGATAAGGAGATGAATTATAAAAAATGGAATGCACAAGATAGACATTTTTCACATTCTTGTATTACATCTATCTAGTGCACAACATAGGCACTTTTGAATAGTTCTTGTTACTGGACTCTCAATACCATGGAGTATAACGTTGTAAACGTCAATAATTAATAACTGATTTTACTTAGTTATAAAAGAAGTTATCGTCCGATCTTTTCGAATTGATTACAAGTAATTAGTGCGACTCAGTCGTTCTTGGTGGACAAATAAAATAGATTGGTTATCTATTTTAAACTAAAAGTAAATATGAAAATGTCGTTGAGTAAAATAAAAGCTTTAAAAATTAAACTAAAAATTACTAGAAAAACACTTTGTAAAAACAGAGATTTCGGGAAGCGTGCAATTTTTGGAAATTAAAACGTAATGAACTCAAAACTTGAAAACTTTGTAAAACTTAAAACTTTGTAAAAATAAACTAAGACAAAAGTCGTTTAAAAATAATACTAACTAAAAATGCGGGAAAAGTAAAATTTAAAAACTAAGATAACAAAAACATAAGTCAGAACGCAACACGATCGTACTCAGATCGCAGTGGTGGATCGCACTAAAAAATGAGGATCGCACTATTGGATCGTACTTGGTGATCGCACCAAGTGATCGTAGCCTACGATCGTAACAGTCGATCGTAGCCTAGATCGTGGTCAAGCAATCGCACTCAATGCGATGGAAATTAGAAATGTGGCCCCGATCGCACCCGAGTGATCGCAGCGAGTGATCGCACTCAAGTGATCGTGGTCAGCGATCGCAATGAGTGATCGCACCCAAGTGATCGTACTTGGTGATCTTAGCTTTGATTGCAACAATGGATCGCAAGTAGAAACCCTAGGGGTTTACGCGATCACACTTACTGGATCGTAACTGGTAAAACCCTTAAGCATGATACGATGGAAATCAAAGAGCAAATAAGCCGAAAATGAAATAGCCAAAATAAGCAAGACGAATAAGCACTTAACCAAATCTTAACCGAATGAAAACAAGCATAAACTTACAAACTTTTGAGACACGAAATATGCAAACTTTATAAAACAAACTTTAAAACACTAAACTTTTAAGAAGACTTAAAAGTAAATAAGCAAGATACAAAATAAGCCAATAAGCATAATAAGTTCAAAGCTCAAATCGTATAAACTTGGATATGGATAAAAAGTTAAACTTTTTAATCACACAAACATCAAAATTAAACAAAAAGAATTAAAATTTCGGGTCAAGAACAAATTAAAATCAAGAAAGGTAGAAAGAGATTAAATATGAAAAACTTAACTAGAACTTGTGAATTAAAAGATTCAAAAATACAATATTGAATTAAAGCTTGAACATGAAAGAAAGAAAAGATGAAGTTTTAGTGAGAGAAAGTTAAACACTTTCTCTCTCTAAAGATAAAACTAAAGAAAGAAAAATGAACTAGCTAAATTAACTAACTAACACCATCCTAATGTGTCATTAGGAGGGTATAGATAGGAGGTGGGGAGTGCATGTGTTGCTTCCTTCTTTCTTTTCGTCTCGACTCGATTTAAATTCTTTGTCTTTCTCGACGTCGTCTCGGGATTTGTCGATATAAATTGAACTTGTCTTATAATTTTCTTCTTCTATTAGACTTGAGTTCTTCGACTTCATTAAACTTCCGTCTTTAGACTTTTTCTTTGATAAATCTTCAGAACAGGCCTTGGACTTCCGTTCTTTTTGCACTCTTGATCTTTTGACTTCGTCTTTTGTCTTTTTCTTAGATAAAAGCCCTGTGATAGCCTATGTTTTCTTCCTTTTTCATATTTTTATCCTGAAACACAATAAAAACACAAACCACGCATAATTCCGACTTTTACGACATAAAATACACGTTTTTGTCTTGTTAATATTGGAAATAAGTGGTAAAAGGATAAGTGTTTTCACACTTATTAAATCCCCTACACTTGACCATTGCAATGCCCTCATGCAATGCATTAATTTTAAAGCATGGTTTACATTTTTCATCATAAATAACTCACCTTGGCCTTTATTAAATACTAAACTTTAAGGAAAGTAAAAGATAGAAATATATACAAAACAAGTAAAGAAATCAAAGACTTACATTAGGGTTTTGGCAGTCATGAATGTTTATCATCCTCAAGTTTCACGTTCCCCATACCAAGCTTAAAAACGAGATCATTGTTATTATAAGTTAGCAAACTAACACGAACTCACGTGGCCCAATTATTTACTTAGACTCCCTTATTCCTAGGTGTATCTCTTATATTTTAATTTTGTCTTGAATGATCACGAGGATACATTGTTTGACTTATTTCGATAGTTTATTTAGGCCGAAAATAAAGTGGGACGATTTAATCAATAGTTAGTTAAAGGATAAAATCTTTTAAAACTGCTTCTCAGGACCTCTTAAAGTTCATATCTTGGCATAACTCGCTTCACGATTTGAGACCTTACTCGGACCGATTATGGTCTTGAAATTATGGTCTTCTCTTCATAATAGGAATTTCTTCACTTGAGGTTTTTGAGAGATTCTTCATACTTGGACCACGACTTCTTCATTTTTCTCCAATCTTTATTTTGGACTTTGATATACAACGATCCGCCTCCTTTTAGGACTTGGATCTATTTATCCTCATACCTTGTTAGGGCCTTTTTGGATAGACTTCTCCATGATCTTTAGGGGAGTATTTGCTTTTTGTCGTGTGTCTCGATCCTTCATATTGATTTTTGATAAATGATTCTTCACATCACGTTTGTATCTTTAGCAACAAAATGTAGCCCTCATGCGTTGTTAGGGCCTTTTCAGACTCGCCAATCTTCGCATCCCGCTTCAATAAGTTATGCCTTGGCTATGAACTCTAATTAATACCGAGCAACTTTTAAACGATCTTATGCTAGAAGCTAAATAACTTTTCAAATCGTACAACCTTATTTATTGCAAATATATTTATTAACAAGCGATGGGAGAAAAAGCTTATAATCAACTCACATAAATTCACGAAAGAATACCAAACTTATAATTGACTCTATCATCTCTCGTTCTCCACAATTTAAAATCTCAAAGAATGAGACTCGTGGATGCTTAGCCAATTAAATCAAAGTTTTGGGTTTTCAAGTCATCTATAGGATCTTACAAACTCTTAGACTTTTTCAAGTTTAGAATTCGCATTTTAAAGTTCCCTTGATAAACGACTTTCTAGGATCAATTATAGGAACTTGCGAAAAGTTCTTGTTCTTAACCCGTGAGAGTTAAGACTTTCGCGTTTTAAAGTTCCCTATATAAAAGCCTAGAAAAACTTGACTTAAACATGTTAAGGATACTAGCTAGAGTAAACTTAGATAAGTAAACTCGGGTTGAGTCAAAAGGTTCACAACTTTGAAAAATTTAAAACCACTTTATTCAAAATTTATTCTAGCAAAGAAAGTAAATAACGATAGCAAAGGAAAATACTATTATACAACTAGGCCAAAATAGATTAAAATTTTTGAAAAATGTCGAAAAATCAATTTTCCGGTTAAAATGAGGACAAATTAATGGAAAAGCCCACTTACTTCGATAGAAGTCCCCCTACACTTGATATAAACATTGTCCTCAATGTTTAAGCATGTGGGAGTAAACTCCCCTACACTTAGGACATTGTGCACTTTGTTTAAATCTTTCTAAGGAAAGGACAACTATAGTGATTTCAATGTGAACATAGAAGATATGAAATATTGAATCACGACAGTTTAGGATAAAACCAGGAAGACGGGTAAACGGGATCACGGTTCGTCAAAAGTCATCGAGAACGGATCTTTGAAGCTTTAATCCCTGCACATTATAAGAAACAAGACAACAAACACATACGGGGCTCCCCCTACACTTATTATGAAAACGGTAAAGGATAGATCAACGGGTTGCCTCCCGAGAAGCGCTTGTTTTTGTTAACCGAGTCACGAGCCTGACTCGACCCAGAACTAATTCAAGGGAAACGTGGTGAGGGATGGAATCATCTCATGAGAGATGTCCTCACCAAAGTACAACTTCAGTCGCTGGCCATTCACTTTGAAGTTAGGCCCATTTGGCTGAGAAAGCTCAATGGTGCCATAGGGGAAGACTTTGGCGACGGTGAATGGACCAGACCAACGGCTCTTCAGCTTGCCGGAGAAGATCTTCAACCGAGAGTTAAAGAGTAAAACTTGATCACCAACGTAAAACTCTCGGTTCTTAATCCTTGCATCATGGATGATCTTGGTCTTCTCCTTGTAGATTAATGAGTTCTCATAAGCTTCATTCCTCAGTTCATTTAGCTCGTTGAGTTGAATCTTCTGAAGATCACCGGCTTTGTTGATGTCAAAATTGGCCCACTTCAAGACCCAGTACGCCTTATGTTCTAGCTCAATAGGGAGGTGGCATGCCTTCCCGTACACAAGACGATATGGAGTGCAACCAATAGGCGTCCTATATGTGGTACGGAAAGCCCACAAAGCATCATCTAACTTATCGGCCCACGAGGCACGATGCTCTCCCATATTACGCTTAAGAATTCACTTCAATCCATGGTTAGATATCTTGGCTTGACCATTTGTTTGAGGATGATAAGCGGTGGAAAGACGGTGATTGACACCGTACTTAGCCATGACTCGAGCAAATTGATCATTGCAAAAATGAGTCCCGCGGTCACTGATGATAGCACGAGGAACACCGAATCGAGCAAAAAGCTGCTTCAAAAAGTTCACAACCACCCTCGCATCGTTCGTAGGGAGAGCCTTAGCTTCAACCCATTTGGATACGTAGTCAACGGCTACGAGGATGTATTTGTTCCCTTTGGATGATGTAAACGGCCCCATAAAGTCGATACCCCATACATCAAAGATTTCACATTCTTGTATGAAATTTTGAGGCATCTCATCTTTATGTGTGATCTTTCCTTCGTCTCTGGAAAGCATCAGAATGTATAACCATTTCATGAGAATCATGATAAATGGTGGGCCAATAAAATCCAGAGTCGAAAACTTTCTTCGCGGTGTAATTAGGACCAAAGTGACTACCGGTGGGTCCTTTATGGCAAGCTTCAAGGATTAGTAACGCTGCCGGCCCATCATCACATCAACGAATAACAAGATCCGCACATTGTTTGAAAAGGTAAGGGTCGTCCCAAAAGTAGTGTTCAATGTCTTTAAAGAACTTTTTCTTTTGTTGAGACGTTAACCCTTCCTTGAGAATTCCACCCGCTAAGTAGTTTGCAATGTCCGCAAACCACAGGGTGTCATCGAGATTGGATTTGATAGACATTAACGCCTCAAGGGGAAAAGAGTCGTTGATCTCTTGATTCGGATGATACCTTTGATAAGGATCCTCAAGTCTACTTAGGTGATTCGCGGCTAGGTTTTCGGCTCCTTTTTTGTCACCAATTTCGATTTTAAATTCTTGAAGGAGCAAAACCCAACGAAGAAGTCTTGGCTTAGAATCTTGCTTAGTCAACAAGTACTTCAACACGGAATGATCGGTGTACACGATTGTGGTGGAAATGACAAGATAGGGGCGAAATTTCTCAAAGGCATACACTACAGCTAAAAGCTCTTTTTCGTAGTGGTATAATGCAATTGAGCCCCCTTCATTGTCTTGCTAGCGTAATGGATTGGTTGGAAGTGTTTGTTCACTCTTTGGCCCAAAACCGATCCAATGGCAAAGTCGCTAGCATCACACATCAATTCAAAAGGTAGCTCCCAATTAGGGGTAACCAAGACCGGTGCCTTAGTTAGCTTGTCCTTAAGGAGATTGAAGGATTCAAGACACTCTTTAGAAAAGATAAAGGGAGTATCTTTTTCCAAGAGGTGGGTCATCGGGCGAGCGATTTTAGAAACATCTTGAATGAATCGACGATAGAAGCCCGCATGACCAAGGAAACTTCTCACACCCTTCACGGTTTAAGGTGGAGGTAATTTTTCTATGACATCAACTTTAGCACGGTCCACTTCAAGACCGGCTTTTGAGATTTTATTTCCAAGCACAATGCCCTCTTTTACCATGAAATGACATTTTTCCCAATTTAGAACAAGGTGAGTGTCTTCACACCGCTTAAGCATGCGTTCTAAATTGGCAAGGCAAGAAGAGAAGGAGTCACCATAGACCAAGAAATCATCCATGAAGACTTCCATAGTTTCTTCAACCATGTCATGGAAGATAGCCATCATACACCTTTGGAAAGTCCCAGGAGCATTGCATAAGCCGAAAGGCATTCGTTTGTAAGCAAATGTTCCAAAAGGACAAGTGAATGTGGTTTTCTCTTGGTCTTTAGGATCGATGGGAATTTGAAAATACCCGGAGAAACCGTCTAAGAAGCAATAATAGTCATTACCCGCTAGACGTTCAAGCATTTGGTCCATAAAAGGAAGAGGAAAATGATCTTTTCTCGTAGCATCATTGAGTTTGCGATAGTCTATACAAACTCTCCACCCTGTAACGAGACGAGTAGGAATCAACTAATTGTTTTTATTGGGCACAACGGTGATTCCGCCTTTCTTAGGCACACAATGGATCGGACTAACCCATGGTGAATCCGAGATAGGGTAGATCATTCCCGCATCAAGAAGTTTGATAACCTCTTTTTTGATAACGTCATGGATCTTGGGATTCACCCTTCTTTGGTTTTGAATAGTGGGCTTAAAGTCGTCCTCCATGAAAATTTTATGTGTGCAAAAGTGAGGATCAATTCCACGAATATTAGAGATTTTCCAAGCAATCACTTTCTTATGACTCTTCAGCACGACGATTAGTCAAGATTTTTCTTCTTCTTTCAAGTCCTTTGCGATGATGATGGGTGACTTCTTATTGTCTTCAAGGAACAGGTATTCGAGATGAGATGGTAGATCCTTAAGCTCTAAAACCGGAGGATTTTCGATGGACGACATAGTCAAATTCGGATCATTGATAGAGATTTCCTGAGGAGATGGTGGAGAAATATGATCCTCGTTGAGAAGTTTCTCAATGGTACGAATGTCTTCATCCCAATTGGAGGAAGAATCGTCATATTGGAAGTCCACATCTCCCAAAGTTGCTTCAAATTCTTTCAAAAGGACATCACTTTCTCCAAATGGAGTCAGTGAGGGAGCAATAGAGGCAACGGTCTCAACAATGGGTAGAGAAGAAGAACCACTTTTACACGCGTCTTTGAAATGTTCTTCACAAGCTTCATCAAGAATGTCAATGAAATTAACGCTCTCGTTTTCAGAAGGCTGCTTAGAAAGTTTACCCATGTTGAAGACGATTTTATCGTCACCAACTCTCATGATTAATTCGCTCGTGGCTACATCAATGAGAGTGCGACCGGTCCTCAAGAATGGACGTCCAACGATTAATGGAACACGGGGATCCATCTCGTAGTCAACGACAACAAAATCTACCGGAAAGGTGAATTTGTCGACACTGACGAAGACATCTTCGGCTATCCCCACCGGATAAGAAACCGTACGGTTAGCTAATTCCAATGTCATTCGTGTGGGGACTAGCTCGGGTAGAGATAATTGTTTCCAAACACTTAATGGCATTAAGTTTATACTAGCACCTAGATCGGCTAGGGCCATACAATTCTCTACCCCGGGGAAGTTGCAAGGAATGAGAAAACGACCCGGATCACCAAGTTTGGTTGGTAATTTCCTTAAGAGCACTGCAGAGCAATTCTCATTAAGTTGGGTCTGAGCGATATCAAGAAGTTTCTCCTTATCACTGAGAAGATCTTTAAACACTTTAGCATATTTCGGCATGTGAACGAGATCCTTGGCAAAGGAGATGTTGAAATTCAGTTGTTTAAACATTTTAAGAAAGTTAGAAACCTGAATATCATCCTTGTTCTTCAATTTCTCTTTCCTCAACCTTGACGGATAAGGTATATTGGGTTGAGATGAAGGCTTTGGAATGGAATTCTCACTCACATCCTTGGGTAGTGGAGGGGTGGAAGTAGAAGGTAGAGGAATTGGTGAAATAGAAGGTGGAGGAATTGGAGAAAGGGACTCGTTTTCCTTTGTCACAATCACCGGTGTAGGTGTAGGAAGCTCGGGTTCCTTTAAACCTTTTCCACTTCGAGTGGTGATTTCTTTCATCTCCCCTCTTGGATTAGCAACGGTGTTACTCGGAAGAGAACCCAAACCAAAGGCTTGATTATTGGAAGAAACTAGCCATCATATCCCTTAAGTCATTCGTTTGACTGCTCAAAGAGTTTCGCATATCGGCTCGAAGATCATTCCCTTGTTTCACCATATCTCCTTTCAAGTTGGCCATTTGCCGCTGAAGATTCTGCACTATCGCATCATTAGTCCTCATGTAAGTTTCAACCTCGTGATTAAATGCGGTGGGTTGGTTGGGAGGAAGAGCATGGTAGGCAGGTGGTTGATAAGCGGGTTGTTGGTAAACTTGGTTGTTTCCTTGAGGTGGATATGGGTTTCTTTGGGTTGGATATTGATTTGGAGCTCGAGGTTGGTTTTGATTGTTGCGATTGAGGTTGTTTGGGTTTTGAGGGGGAAAACCAGGTGGTGAAAGAAAGTTGTTTGAACGATAACTAAGCAAATTGCGGTCACCTTGAGGACGTGCTTGATAGCCTCCCGTAGAATAGTTACCGTTAGCGGCATACACATTTTCTGGATTGTCATGAGTCGAAGGACAATCGGTGTATGAATGAGAACCCCCGCATATTTCACATGACTGACTCAAAGCATTAACTTGCGCATTGATGGCTTTGGTATTGTTAGCGGTTTGTAGAGAAATTGTTTCAACAAGCGAAGTAAGCTTATCAATTCTCTTGTCGGCCTCACTAGTGCTAACACTTGCCACATTAGTCCGAACACTCTTGGTTTTGCACTCTAGACTTATTCTCAATAATATCCCATGCGACAGTAGAAGATTTAACCAAAATGTTACCCCTCGAGGCACTATTTAGTGGATCTTGGTCATTCATGCTTAAACCATTGTAAAAAGTATTAATTTGATGTACTTTTGTGAAACCATGTTGTGGACACTTTCTTAAAAGTTCCTTAAAACGATCCCAAGATTCACTAAATGTCTCACCGTACTTTTGTTCAAAGTTAATGATTTCATTCCGCAAAGCGGTAGTACGTGAGGGTGGGAAAAAGTAGTTGATGAATTTAGTCTCTAAATCCGACCAAGTAAGAATACTTTGTGGCGGTTCCTTATCAAGCCAATGGCGGGGTTGTCCCTCTAAGGAGAAAGGAAAAAGTTGTAAGCGAATCACCTCTTTGAAACCCCATTATACTTGACCGTATTAGTGAGTTGAAGAAACCTTTTGATATGGTCATGAGGATCATCAAATGTACGCCCCAAGAATGGTTGAGCAGAGACCATTTGAATGAAGCCGGATTTGAGCTCAAAGTTGTTGGCTCCAATCTCGGGTATGACAATAGCATCGGTGTTTCCCTCCACTTGCGATTGCAAATGCTCGATCATTGGTCGATTGTCCATTGTAACAATAGGTGGAGTTACGACTTCAGCTTGAATTGCTTTCTTCTTACGAGCACGGGTACGCATACACACCTACAAAAAGAAAAGAAAGATAGACAAGAAATATTTTTGGTTTTTTATGGTTTTCTTTTTTTTTGGATTTTTTGAAAATTTTATATTTTTTAGGATTTTTGAAAATTTAAGCAAGAAAAATAACGTTAAAAAATGAACGGATCCCAAAATCCAACGCGTCTCTCACAATAAACCGTTAATCTTCACGAAAAAAGCCGGGCAGCGGCGCCATTTAATACTAGGGATTGCCTTGTAATAAAAAGATTCGTTTATCCAGTCTTTTCGAATTGATCACGGATTAAATGTGTGACTTAGTCGTCTTTGGTGGATAAAATAAAAGGTTGTCGTTGTGTAACAAAATAAAAATGCAAACTTTAAAGTAAATGGCAAATTAACAAAAGGAGAAACTAATAAAGACTTAAACGAAATATAGATAAAAGCTTGAAAAGATTAAACTAAAAATAAAACTTTAAAAATAAATGACGAAAAATTAAAACTCGACAAAAAGTAAAATTTGCAAGCTTAAAAATAAAACTAAGTAAAAATGCGGGAAAAGTAAAATTTAAAAACTAAGATAACAAAAACATAAGTCAGATCGCAACACGGTCGTACTCAGATCGCAGTGGTGGATCACACTCAAAAATGAGGGATCGCACTATTGGATCGTACTTGGTGATCGCACCAAGTGACCGTAGCATACGATCGTAACAGTCGATCGTAGCCTAGATCGTGGTCAAGCAATCGCACTCAATGCGATGGAAATTAGAAATGTGGCCCCGATCGCACCCAAGTGATCGCAGCGAGTGATCGCACTCAAGTGATCGTGGTCAGCGATCTCAATGAGTGATTACACCCAAGTGATCGTACTTGGTGATCTTAGCTTTGATTGCAGCAATGGATCGCAAGTAGAAACCCTAGGGGTTTATGCGATCACACTTACTGGATCGTGACTGGTAAAACCCTTAAGCATGATACGATGGAAATCAAAGAGCAAATAAGCCGAAAATGAAATAGCCAAAATAAGCAAGACAAATAAGCACTTAACCAAATCTTAACCAAATGAAAACAAGCATAAACTTAAAAACTTTTGAGACACGAAATATGCAAACTTTATAAAACAAACTTTAAAAACACTAAACTTTTAAGAAGACTTAAAAGTAAATAAGCTAGATACAAAATAAGCCAATAAGCATAATAAGCTCAAAGCTCAAATCGTATAAACTTAGATATGGATAAAAAGTTAAACTTTTTAATCACACAAACATCAGAATTAAACAAAAAGCATTAAAATTTCGGATCAAGAACAAATTAAAATCAAGAAAGGTAGAAATAGATTAAATATGAAAAACTTAACTTGAACTTGTGAATTAAAAGATTCAAAAATACAAGATTGAATTAAAGCTTGAACATGAAAGAAAGAAAAGATGAAGTTTTAGTGAGAGAAAGTTAAACACTTTCTCTCTCTAAAGATAAAACTAAAGAAAGAAAAATGAACTAGCTAAATTAACTAACACCCTCCTAATGTGTCATTAGGAGGGTATATATAGGAGGTGAGGAGTGCATGTGTTGCTTCCTTCTTTCTTTTCGTCTCGACTCGATTTAAATTCTTTGTCTTTCTTGACGTCGTCTCGGGATTTGTCGATAGAAATTGAACTTGTCTTATAATTTTCTTCTTCTATTAGACTTGAGTTATTCGATTTCATTAAACTTCCGTCTTTAGACTTTTTCTTCGATAAATCTTCAGAACAGGCCTTGGACTTCCGTTTTTTTGCACTCTTGATCTTTTGACTTCTTCTTTTGTCTTTTTCTTAGATAAAAGCCCTGTGATAGCCCATGTTTTCTTCCTTTTTCATATTTTTATCCTGAAACACAATAAAAACACAAACCACGCATAATTCCGACTTTTACGACATAAAATACACGTTTTGGTCTTGTCAATATTGGAAATAAGTGGTAAAAGGATAAGTGTTTTCACACTTATTAATAATGTTTTAAAAAGAGGTTTTTTAATTGGTCCAGCCGAGCTACTAGATCATTGTTTAACCGGCTTTTTCGCTCAAACCAGGTTCTCACCTATATGAGCCACAACTCAACCGGAGGGTCAAGTAAGGTTTTAAAACACAGGTGATCGTTGTAACATCCTATTTAATCGAATAACATTTGTTTGTCGCAATATAGTCACAGGGTACACGCCGCCGCACTGTGCGGGTACCCTGTTAGTTACTTAAAAACACAATTGTATATTCATATTGTAAAGCATTGAAAAAATATATATACAAAATTTATTTGAAAACGGATCCAATCGAAAACATAAATGGCTAGTGATTTAGCTAGCAAATAAGAATCATCTTAAAACTAATAAATGAAACCTAAATAAATAAAGGAATCGAACATGATTGTAATTAAGGCTATAAACGAACATACGAACATAAACATAGCATTGTTCCTGTTTATTCATTTAGTTTTAACCGGACAAATAAACGAATATGAAAGTTTATTCAAACAAATTTTTTTTTTGTATTCATTTATTAAAAAAATGAGTGTTAGTGTTGGTTCATTTATTAAATAAACGATTATGCTAAAAACATAGAAGGAGGAGGCCCGAAACGGTAAATGGCGTTAATTTGCGGAAGTTACCTGAATAAAATAATAATAATATTGAAAATTAGAAATAAAAGAAAACATAATGGGTACCCCTATTGGTACCCCTACCCCACAAAAAAGGTACAAAAAGTACACTGTGTATTTTTTGTCTCCTAATTTTTTTTTTAGACAGTTTTTTTATCAGTTTTTTTCCGTATTTTTGACTGTTTAACATGTTAAACTTTATTTTTTTGATTCCGTATTTTCCGATTCACAGTTTTATAACAAAACCAAAATTATAAAAATTAAAAAAAAATTAAAAAAAAATTAAAAAAAAATAAAAAAAAATTAAAAATCAGGGGTATATATATATAGGGGTTTTGGGGTCTTTATAACCTGACCCAAACATAATCTCTCTCTGTTTTTTGCGACAATAAGAATAATCATAAAAAAATAAAAATAAAAAAAAGGATGCAGGGAAGGGAAGACGATGATTATCATGATGATTTATCCGATGACGCTGATTACGCTGCTGCTGCTGCTGCTGCCTCACAACAAGTATTATCCCATATTCATTAGGTTTTTTCTGTAAATTAGGGCTTTTTTGATTCTAGCTAGTTTTTAACTGTCTAATTAGGGCTTCTCATTTGTTTTACGCCTGACTTAGATGAATTATTTAGGTATATATATCTTTGTAGCTTCTAAAAAAACTTGCTTTTGTTGCGCTTATATACGGATTTTTTAAATTGCTGATAGGTTAGTTTAATTTGTTTGGTTCTGTTGTGCATTTATGAATTTTCTACAGTTTTAAGGGGCCATGTATTTGGAGTTGAGTATTAACTAGTGTTATGAAAATTTTTCTAATCATTTCCAACTGTCTTGATTTTTTTCTAGTTTTCAACATTAGTTTTTCCATCAATATATAGGGAATGTGTGTTTCATAAGCACACTTTTTGTGGCTTATTTTGAATCTTTTCGGCTTATATAAGTTTGTTATATTCAAAAAGTTTCTGAAATAAGCCCCAAAAAGTGAGCTTACAAAACATAAGCCCAAAGCCTAATAAGCCATAAGCCGACTATATAAGCCCAAACAAACACCCCCATATTTGGTTTCAATATGGAATTTGTCAAAGTATATGTATAGATAGAAACTAAGGGAGTTAAGGTATTGTGTGTTAATAAAAACTAGGAGAGTCTTACTATCGAGTTAATTCATGAAGCTAGACTATTTAGGAGGTTAACACTACATTCTATGGAAGAACTACAAGTCATGCACAAAAATATTTTGATCAAAGGAAACAAGCATAAAACAATCTGCAACTATGATTACGAATTGAAACTTAAGTGATTGGGCTATAATACGTAGCCGTCTTCAAGAACTATGACTCGATATAGAATAATTGACATAAGTAGCTTGGAATTTAATCAAAGAATTTAAAATTCAGAAAATTTTGATCTTCAGTATTTAGGGTTTTTCCAAGAGGCGCTCTTTTTCTCCTTAAACCCTATTTATTTCTATATGATACGATTAATGCTCGTTCATATGATCGGCTTACATTCTGTGTAATGTAACCATAAACTGATACTGTCTCAGGGATCCTCAAGCATGGCTGGGCGTGTTATGGGTAATCAAACCCCTTCTAGCGAGCCAGAAAAGGCAGAATTAGTGTACTTGAAGGATAATGTGACAATTCATCCAACTCAGTATGCCACCGAAAGGATTAGCGGACGTTTGAAGTTGATTAAGCAAGGCTCTTTGCTTTATATGGTATTGTTCTGTTGTAAAACTAACCTGTTTATTTGTTTGTCATATGTTTGTTGTGTTTATGCTAGTAACATGTTCTTTTTATCATAACAGTCGTGGATACCGTATAAAGGGCAAAGCTCAAATGCTAGACTCTCTGAGAGAGGTTAGTCTCGGTTTTTTATCTGTAACATGACATATGTTGCTCTGTCTGTATTATAATAAGCTGACACAGACAGTCTATAGGCACGCCACATTAGATTTTGTTTCATTCACTCTCTTTGAATGATGTATTGCCATTTGGTTTCCAAAATTTAATGTAAAGTAATGATCTTTTGTATTGTTAACTTTTTATTGGGTTCACAACCTAAAACCATGGTTCAACATGACATCATCTCTTTTTGCTAGCATTTTTTGCCGGTAATGATCTCTTGTTGGGTCCACTTATGGCCATATCAGCATCTTCAGGATGTTCTTTGAAGTCATTTACAATTTTAATTGTAGTATATCTCTATCGATGCATAAGTGTGTGACGTGCATTATAGTGCGGTAATATTTGTTTCCTTGTGCAGATAAGAATTTGTATACCATAAGAGCGGTGCCTTTTACTGACATCCGATCAATTCGTCGACACAGTCCAGCTATTGGGTGGCAGTATGTTATTGTTGTGCTATCATCTGGTAAGGCCCTGCATATATTTTACACCATAAGTGTGTGATGTGCTCATGTGCATTATAGCTCATCTCTGTTTACCTGTAAAAGTATGCTGTACACCTGTACTAACAAAGTGAACTATGACAGCAATATTATGATACCAAAGGTTTAAATTCACGACCAGTTATTAAAATAGGTGTTTAAGATCCCTTAATAAGGTGGTTAATTTGAACTTTATGGCCGTATGGCCACCCATGCTATTGTGCTATGGACAGAGTGTAGCTGAAGCCTTGGCTGTGCTTTGGGTAGCTTCCTCGTGCGAGTTCTGGTTATTTGGACCCGGCTAACAATAGATGCTTGACGAATGATGCAAATTTTAGATTCAATTATCTATATGAATTCATATTAGGTGGTCAAGTGCCACTAACCACCAATCTTTTGACTGCTGACCATAGTTTACATAGCTTTAACTTTAGCTGGTTAGCCAGTAACTGATGAAGTAGTTTGTTTCATTATTAAACATTCCAAGTGACATGACGATGTTTTAGATTAGCCAGTTTGGTTGTGATATTGGTTCATATATTATACTTTCTTTCTTAATCTAAGGTCTGGGATTTCAAATTAGCATTACCTAAATATGTATTTCCCTTGAGTTGAATGGCCTATGCTGTCAATGATTATAACCTTTGTTATGCATATATCTTAGTTTATCAGATAAACGTATATATAGCCGGGTTGCTTTTCTTCTTCATTTGTGTATATCATTATCAACACAAGGTTCACTGTAGTCTACTTGCTTACAATGACTGAAACTATGTGCAGGCCTCGCGTTTCCTCCCTTTTACTTCTACAATGGAGGAGTACGAGAGTTTATTGCTACGGTTAAGAACCACGTTTATATTGTCAGGTTGGTTCTTTGTATTTATGCAGGTTCTTTCCTGAAACATGTATGATTAATTGACTGTGTAGAGTTGCATGTATTATTTTTTTCAGATTGTGTGTCTTAAGAAATTTATTTTCCATCGTCAAATTCTAAAATAAAGATAGTATATCAGTCCTGTCAGCTATTGACACACACACTTGAAGACCTGAGAATAAGGAATATGACTGAAGCTTGGGCTAACATTTAGACATCTGATATATATTCGATAAGCTCGGGCCTTGCAGTTTGAGATCCTGTTACTCTGTTAGCTTTTTATAGCCTTGTGTACATTGTTCTGTATCGTAAGCATAATATCTTCTTTTTTATAAATTTTTGTATGGGATAATCTAACCTCCAGATTTTAACTGATTTAATAAACATTTTGTTTTAAAGAAAAACTGAAGAGGTGTATATCCTAGAATCCGTTAGCATACTGCTTTGAAACATAACATGCTGTATCAGAACAATGCATTACAGTGAATCAAACGTAGAGCTATACAATTAGATATATCTATCAAATCAAATTATGGCTTGTGTCTCCGCCTCAGATATGTTTGTGCCCATGTACCCTTTTTTCAGTGGTGAATCCTCATTGAACAATGATTTATGTAGTGGTTATTAATCTTTAGATGAAACCGGTCAAAATAGCAGTGTCATATGTAACTTGATTCATAAAACTACATGGTGGATGCAAATAGATGTGCTAGTCAGAAGATGAGCTTAGCTTGAATGTAAAAACTAACTAGGACTAGTTTGTTGGGGGAACTGTATCTGCTATTGCCATGATGTCATAGCTCAAACTTTTTAGGGATGTTATATTTTCTCCCGATACCTCTTTTTATCCTCTACTTCAGCAATTAGCATGTTTAGGCTTTTTATATTGTATTTAAAGCCAGTCATATTGTTTTAGCCTTCTAATAGGACAACTATAACGACAGGTCTGCTGAAGATGCAAATGTGTTCCTTGTAAATAATGATCAAGACCCTCTTCAGGTAAAATTTGGTTTGTAGCTAACTTATCAGTTTGTAAATGTAGACAAGCCAATATGATAGACTTGGATTTCTTCTATTTTATGCTTCTTTTTTTCAGTGCAAATTCATACATCATATTCAAATATAGTGTTGCATGTGTTTACAGAAAATTCTGTCATCAATGGAGCTTCCAAGAGCTATTTCTATAAAAAAAGAAGCACCTTCATCTTCAACTAGCGGTTCTGTACCTACACGGGATATTTCAATTCAGGTTTTGGAAAAGTTCTCCCTTGTGACGAGGTTTGCTCGAGAAACAACCACCCAGCTATTTGGTGAAAGCCTCTTTGATGATGTTGGAATTAATGAGAACAAGAATAACCAGTCTTCCCAAGACAGGCCTCACGAAATTGCCCCCTGCGATCAGAGTAAAGCTCCTGTAACTTCTGACCCGCTGGAGGTAACATATCCTTCTAGAATTAAAAAAGATCTTGGTGTGCAAAGTATAAGTCGCATAAAAGTTAGTATGCTGTTGAAACCTCAGTTTGAATGGGATAATGAACAGGACATATAAATGATGTATGTTGCCATGATGGTGGGCTGTCATTGGCATCAAATATCCTATTATGCAGTCACTGGAAATTGCGTAAAATCTTCTATAAGCATTCTGTTAGTTGAGTTTAGGATGTGTAGCGTGTATCACATCTACCTATGTTGCTCATATACTTGCCCTGGTGTTTATTTGATCAATCAAAATGGTGTTTAGCATTGCTATTAGGGTGAAATATGAGTTTCAGAAATCTTTATTGACACTTGTGTTATTTCTCTCAAAGTAGAGCACATACAAATATCTTGTCGTGTCCTTTGAAAGTATATTATATTTTACTAATATGCACTGAAAATTCCATTCCAGTTCATATTCTTGCATATTATGGTAATATGAAGTTGACATGAATGCCTGCTGAACATCGTCTCTTTGTTGCTAAAGTTTCAACCTAAGCTTAGGAAGATCATTTTTTTTTGGGTAATGGGTTTCCCCGGTAAATATATCTTAAAAAAAAACAATGAAGTACAAATGGAATGTGGCTGAGGTACCAGATTAACCTCAAGCTCACAAGCTTGATAACCGCCTAATCTAGTGCTTATGACATGCCATAACCACTTACAATTCTAGAAACATAAAATGCACCTAGAAAAATAACATAATGAACCAATCTAACCAGCAGCAGTAGTGGAGAATGTTAAATACTTCCTCCTGTAAGGGGAGAATATGGTAAGCAAGGGAAAGAACAAGCACTTAGAGCTCAATAAGACCTACATTGAATTCTCTGTTTATAAGGGATAGTCAGCATCACAATACCTTAAATAGAAGGTTTAGGGTGAATTTCATATATCCCCTTAAAACACAACTAATTTCATATATACCCAACTAGACTAGTCAATTTCATATATACCCAAAAGTACATTTCATATTTCAGATCTCTCCAATTTTACTTATTATTTTGAAGTCAAATTTTATTTTGACCATTTTGCCCTTTATCTTTTTACTAAATGAACGTGTGAGAATAAACAACAGAAAAAACCTGCAGGCATCACAACGACTTCGCATATTCGGCATCAACCCTTTCCTTTTAGGGGGAAACAAGCTGACAAAGTTTCATCATCTTTTGATGCTCATATTTAGTTTACTTGTTGCATGTTCTTTACATGCTACATAGGCAATCTTAACATATATTTTCCATTTCAAGTACACGATTAATTTACATGAAGTCCTTTTTTAACCTAAATACCATCACGGGGCGTGTAAGTGGAGCACTTCGTTTTCTGATGCAAAAATAAACGTTGATAATATATTATTGTTAGTTACCTTTTACCAAGATGGAATTTGAGGCATGAAATTAAAAGTAAGATGTACTCTGTAGTTATCAATGGGTGTGTAGTGGTTTTTGATAAAAATGGCGCCAGTAGTGTAATCTTTTAGGTGGATTTGGCGCTTAAAATGAAAAAGGGTAAAATGGTATAAAACTTAAATAGATAAGAATGGGTATATATGAAATTGACTAGTTTAATTGGGTATGTATTTAATAAATTTAGAAGTTGATTCTATCTAAAAATCATGGTCAACATAACCTCTAAATCAACGCTTAAAAACTGGTAATCTCTCTAATTAAGCTCCCATACCTCATGTGCTCTGTAAAATATATTTTTCACGAAAATACTTGCCTCTCGAGTCTTAATATATTTTATTGATTGGTAGGGAATATTTCAGTAGTTTACAGTGCTTCACTTATATAAATACAAAATATCTCTCATGCTCTAGGGAGGTTTTTATCCTTGTGGAAATGTGTTCTGTTAGGTTTAAGTGTGGAAGCCCGCACCTCATTGCATGAGAGATATATAAATACTAAATAAAGACACTACTTCGAGTATCTTCTTTTTAACTATGTCCTATTTGCTTTTCTCATTTGTTGGCAGCTTGATAAGTTAGCACTGGTATGGGGAAAACCACGACAGCCTCCTTTGGGCCCTGAAGAGGTAAGACTTGCTTTCGGTATCATATTGGATCATGTAGTAATGCATTTCACTTGCCAATGTTGAAAGTCAGGCTGTTATTTTTATTTAGGTAAGCTGATCTGTTATATAACAGTGTCTTGAAGCCACTAATTAAGGATTGCAAAACTATTGAACTTGCTGTAAGAAACCACAACTATAAAAAGCCTTTTAATACCATTCTAATAATGATTTGGTTGGGCTAGAAAGGTAACATTTTTGGAAAATTGAAGTAAAGAAACAACCAAGGGTATGTAGCATGAATATCATCTTTCTGTGCTTCCTATACAAACTCATTCCCAAGATACTTCCCCTTCCTGAGTTGCTATGAACCTGATGATTCAAAAATCAGTGTCCCATTTCGGGGATATCGGTCCAAAAGATTCTTCCAGCGCTTTCTTTTTTAATGCACTTGCTCGTCCTCACTCATCTGTTTCAACAGATGAATCTTTTTTGGCAACAGACTATCTCAAACTTCAATTCTATTTTACATTAGAAATTCTGATTAAAGCATATCCATGTCTCCTTTCTTTGCCATGTAGCCATACAATTTTTGTTGATTACCAGGATAAAACAAATTTGGGCAATGATCCCATGCATCTCGGCCAGTGCACCGCTGCTCAAAATGCTTGCTCAAACGCTTGGCTTCAGTATATTCTATAGCAGAGGCCTCAAATATGAGCGTACTCACATCCCTTTCTCCCCGCGGATCATAAGTTGTTAAGAGACAGCGAGATCATGTGGCCACCAATAAACATCATCATGAACACAAAGCTTGAACAAGGTAGCAGTGAAAAGTGGCTTGGAATGGGAAACCCGAAGCTTATTGCATACTTTGAATCTTATGCATCAGTAGAAGTGCATAATTCTTATGATCCACGAGGACACAGGGATACAAATATGCTCATATTTGAGGCTCTGCTGAGGCTGAGCATTTGAGCATCAGGGCACTGGTCGAGTTGCATGTGATCATTGTCCAAATCTGTTTGTTGTGGTCAAAAACATTGTATCGCAGCTACATAGCAATGAAAGGACACATGAATATCTATCGATGAACATTCTTCATGTAAAAGAACGTTGAAGTTTCAGATGGTCTCTTACCAAAAAAAAGGCTGTTGATCTGTTGAAACAGATGAGTGAGGACGAGCAGAAGTGCTGTAAGAGGCATTTGGATTGTTATCCCTGAAATGGGAAGAAAGCTAATAAGGACACTGAACTCCCACCAGCTCTAAGAATCGTTTGGATTAGTCCCTGAAATGAGACAATGAATTGACGTTATGTGTTGACCTTCTGATTTTAATCTGTATTTATTACTGTTTCTGTGTTTTCTCTCTTTGTAATCTAGTCCCATACAGACCAGCATTAGGAGATATGTTTTTGATGCTCTAACTGCTAAGATTTTCTTTCATGTGCAGTGGGCAACCTTTTTTGATTCTGAAGGTCGAGTAGAGGATTTAAATGCTTTAAAGAAGAGAATTTTCTATGGTGGAGTAGAGCACAGTTTACGAAAGGAGGTTTGTCTGATATATTACCTTATTACTTCCTTTTGAAACCAAAAAAAATGTGTATATGATATGATTATGTTGGTTTGGTGGTTCCTCTTTTTGGTTTCTTGAGTATGAACTGAATAATTTGATCACTCATGATGTCAGATTTGGGGAATCTTATTGGGATGTTATGCTCATGACTCTACATATACCGAAAGAAAACATGTTATGGCTGTTAAGAAGTCCGAGTATGATAGTATTAAGAACCAATGGCAGGTCAGTAATTAGTCTCTCTTCTAGCAGTGGTTCCTTGTATATTTCTAAAGCTGGTTTGGACTTAATTCTGTTCTATTTTTATACAATAGGTATTGTATTTCAAAAAGTTCTTTCTGTTTGGCGAGGATTTGTTATAAAAATATCATTTTACCTTGCTGGAGATTGTTGTTTCATTTTTTTAGTGATTGAAACCCTTCCTTTCTGTAAAATCCTTTATTAATAACTTGTAAAAAAAATTAATTTTTTTTTGGGTAACTATGGTTTCCTGCTTATTGGCCAAACTAATCCATGGGGTTTGAACCTACTTGTAAATTCTTGTAACTTCAACTACTTGGCATTCTAAAATCACGGGTAACTGGTTTTTTGTTTTTTTACCTTGCTAAATATCATTAATTGTTGCTTGTTCTTCTCTTGCTAGTTTATTGAGAAACTTAGCATGCAAGTCTGACTGTGCTTTTATCCCCTGCAGAGCATATCACCGGAGCAGGCAAAAAGATTTTCAAAATTCAGAGAAAGGAAGGTCCTAATCGAGAAGGATGTGGTATAAGTACTAAACATTCCTCATATATGCTATAAGGACCTTTCATATTGGAATTATAACAATTTTTTTAATCTGTTTTCAAGGTGAGGACCGACAGATCAGTGTTGTTCTATGAAGGAGATGAAAATCCTAATGTGAATCTTCTGCACAACATTTTGTTGACTTACTCATTCTACAACTTTGATATTGGTTATTGTCAGGTAACAAGTTACATTGCCAGTTATTTATGTTGCATGATTGACCACTTTATGGGCGAAGATGGACATCCTCTTAGGGATGTCCCATGAAAAAAGCTGACACCCATTTTTTTGGATAAATAGGATTATTAAATTTGTATATTTGTGAATTTAAGTATATATGATTTTTTTGGATTATTAAATTTGGATATTTGTGAATTTAAATATATATGATTTTTTTTTATTATTTTATTATGCTAACAGTAATAAATACACCTTTGTTTAGGGCATGAGTGATCTCCTATCCCCAATATTGTTCATTATGGAAGATGAATCAGAATCATTTTGGTGTTTTGTTTCTCTAATGGAACGTCTTGGACCAAATTTCAACCGTGACCAGAATGGCATGCACTCCCAGCTCTTTGCGCTGTCAAAGGTTCTCTCTCTGTTTGAGTTTTTATAGAAAAGCGTAGTGTGTATCATTTGCATGTTTTTTGTGCCCCATCATGTTTTATAAAATAGCTAAACAAGTAGACCCTTTGTTGAAACAGGCACTTCGTTGCATATGTTGGGGGGTGTTTGTTTAGCCCAATTTTTCTTATATTTTATAAGCCCCAAATTTGTGGCTTATTTGGAGATTTATGGGCTTGTATAAGTATATATAAGTGTATCATATGATGATAAACTTATATAAGCCCCTAAGTCTCCAAATAAGCCACAAATTTGACGATTATGAAATATAAGCCAAAATGGGCTTATGTTTCATAAACCTAAACAAACAGCCCCTTGGTTGTTTGCTATATGTTTGATTTCTAACATAATTTGTTTCTTCAATCTCACAGCTGGTAGAGTTGTTAGACAGCCCATTGCACAGTTATTTCAAGCAGAAGGATTGCTTGAATTATTTTTTCTGTTTCCGTTGGATTCTTATACAATTCAAAAGGTAAGTAGGACCTTTTCTTCCCTATACCCTGTTTGATAATAACGTTTTTGGCATTTCTGTTCAGAGAATGTTCTTTATCCTCTGAGAACCAGTTATTATCGGAAATAGTAGATAGTTACAAGCTTCAGACACAGACAAAATAGTTTCTTTAAGATATTCAAAAGACCAAGTGCAAGATTATGTGTGTTATCACTTTCAATACCCATCACATCCAAATCTGAATCAGTTTTCCTATTTCAGGGAGTTTGAATACGAGGAAATAATGAGGTTGTGGGAGGTGCTATGGACTCATCATTTAAGTGAACATCTTCATCTTTACATATGTGTTGCGATCTTGAAACGTCAGCGGGCCAAGATAATGGGGGATCAGATGTCTTTCGACACCCTCTTGCAATTCATCAACTCATTGAGTGGTCAAATCGACGTTGATACAGTTCTCCGTGATGCAGAAGCTTTATGCCTGCATGCCGGTGAGGATGGTGCAGCTTCCATTCCACCAGGAACTCCACCTTCATTGCCCGTTGAGGATGAAGAGTCCATATATCAACAAGAGGATGGGGTAATGTAAAACATGGGTCCGTTGCAGAAGGCAAATACAAGAAATTGCAAGTAAATATTAGTATATGATTCTCTTGAGGCTAATGTACAAATGAGATAGAATATACTCTTAAAAAAACCAATCTGATTTCTTATCTTATATCTAGGTAGGGGATTGATTAGTAAAGATTCTGTCATGTAATTTTGTTGATTTGATACGACAAATCAATGATACACGTAAATAATTGGTGTGTTGCTTTTTGTGTCAGTTGGACACCTAACAAGAGGTTTGAGTCATTGTCCAAACCTGTTGTTAGGTGTGCTGTTCAGAGAGGTCCTGATCCGTAATCAGATGTTCATGCCAAAAATACCCCGACTATATGGTACATCTTAAAAAAAACCCAGATGAAAGATACATCAAAATATCAGGCTGTCAGTTGACCTGTTGTGTTTCAGTTTCAGTCTATGACTACCTCTTGTAGCTCGAAGAAATAAGGGATGGTCAGGCTCGGCAGACCCTTTTGGTTCTTGGTTGATGTTGTTTAGTAATCATTGCACTCTGTTTGTAGTGTTGGTAACTTAGATTACAAAGTTATGAATTGGATTTTAGGTTCATTAATGTGGTGGTGGCGAGGGAATGAGTCAGAGGTCATGTAGATACGTTGTTGTTAGACCTAGTACATTCGAGTTTAAGACTTGTCCGTCTGAGTAAATCAACATATACTTGAGTAAAAGAGTTGATATTATGTTTAGAAGAGTTGATATTATGCTTAGTTGCTTGTTTCCAAACACGCATGTTGTACAAAACGCTAACCGCTAGTTGCCCGTTAGTTCAAATTTCGAAACATTTTGCTACGTACTAAACATGCCCAGTGGCAGTGAGCTCTTAACGTAATCAACAAAACAACATTTTGACACAGAAAGATTTTGTCTCCATGGAACAACAAGAGAAAACATTCGATAATCCAGAATGGGGCAGAACTGTCAGCTTTCTGAAACTTTAATGCTAATGGCTACTTCTTAATCTTCAATCATTTTTTTTAAGAAAAATGAAATTGTACACAAATAATTTATATGTACGTACAGTTATGTAATGTACGCAAATGCAACATAAATACATAATTAAATTATATACCGCGGGACATTAAGGGCATCATTATGATGGTTTATAAAGTTATGAAAAGCTCTAAAAACTTGTAAATCTATTTTAAATTTATGTGGCATGAAAAGGTTTAAGATGTTGAACCTCTTCATAATTTAATGTATTTAAATGTATGAGAGGTTTATAAATTTAGAAGAGGTTTATACATAGTGGACATAGGTTTATAAAACAATTTTTTTTTTGTAAATTAACGTTATAAACTTAAAAAAAAATCATACGAGATGTTCTAAGCTTTACAATTTCTCAAAACTAGTAATTTTCTTACAAACTAAACCTGTTTTTATAAACTTATTCGCATTTATTTACTTATGGTCCAACATAATCAAAGGGATTTTAAGAAAATAAATTACAATAAGACTATTTTTAGTATTTTGATACCATTGTTCCATCAAAATGAAAGTATGAAACTAATATATGTGTTATACGGTTGGGACCCAATTGTCATTTTTTCATAGTAAGAGGTTTGTATGTGTCAAATAAATAACCTTAAACTTCTCCTGATGACCAGGGATTCAGTTACAACACCTATGACCAATTCTACCACCACGTTTATGTTCGTTAACTGCTCTTCATAATATATGTCTTATATAAGCTAAGGTCCACTGTTATTCTTGTGTAGCTTCAAACATATATCTTTCACATTCCTATTAGAGTATAAACTTGTTTTGTCTTTGTTCTTCAACAAAATCTCTTTGCTTTGTCAATGGCAGCACTCAGCTTCTACTCTAACTGGCCTACATTCCCACAAAACCGCTACGAAACAGTCGTTCCTCAGCCACCCGAACTCTCGCCTTTTCAAGACAACTTGGCCCTTTTCGACTCCAATAATAACCATTTCTTCGCAAACAACCTTTTCCCGTGTCAAAACACCATCAAATACCCTAATTTATCATCTGCTTACAATCCAATTTCACATCAACATTACTCGAATCCACTTGTCGTTCCAAATGTACTTGATCATGAAGAGTTCTTTCCTATGGACCAAATGGAGCCAGAATGTTACTTAAATCCATTTGTGGACTCGAATGCAATGTTTGATAATGAAATGCTCTCTCCTACGGAGGGAATGCAGCCCGAATACTATTCTTGCAATTCCTATCATTCATATCCACTTGTTAGCGATGCATGCGACCAAATGCAGCCAGAATTGCCACCATTGCCCGAAATATACCAATTTGGTGGTGGTTCTAGTGATGTAATGCCTATGTCATATGACACTGATCATGGGTGTAATGTTGTTCAAGGTGAGAGTACTTTACAAGTGAAAGATAATGGTGATGGATGGAGGAAGTTATCGGCTCAAAGTATGGCCGCAAGGGTGAGGAGGAGGAAGATAAGTGAGAAGACCATGGAGCTCGGAAAGCTAGTTCCGGGTGGTCATAGGATGACCACAGCAGAGATGTTTCAAGCGGCTTTTAAGTACATTAAGTTCTTGCAAGCTCAAGCTAATGTTTTGCAACAAATGGGCTCGTCTCCGGTAATTTGATCACTTTTTTGTATTAAGTTTAACTAATCATTTAGGGCTGTGCAAATTCTGCAAAAAAAAAAAAAAAAAAATTTTTTTTATTAAAAAACGGTTACTAATTCAAAACTGAGTTTAATCCAGTTTCAATTTTCTTTCATGGGGTGCAGGTACTCGGTGAAGAGCTCCAAGCTTTTGTCACAAACCCCTCAATACAAGAGAAGCTATACACTGCAGGGAAGTGCATCGTAACAGAAACACTTGGGAAAACGTTAACCGGTGATTATCAAGGAACAAATAACTAAACTAAAATAAATTATTTGGGGTCTCATAACTCTCATTATTGTTGTTATTGTATTGATCACATTTTTTGTTTTGAAAAGAATTATGTGATGTAATACTTGTCCTAACAATTAGTTTTGGAGTTCTAGCTTAGAGCACCTCTAATGGTAAACCTTTTAATAGGTTTATAGTGGCATTAAAGCATTAATTTATAAACCTTGAACCTCTACTCACTATGTAGAAATCTTACAAAATTTTATAAACCTCATATATTAATCAAATGCATTTAATTATGAAGAGGTCTAGGATTATGAACCTCTTCATGCCACATAAGCATGAAATGGTTCTTTACTATGGTTAACAAGTTTTTAGACCTCTTCATACTTTTATAAACCTATTTATAAACCTACCATAGTGGATGCCCTTAGAGCATCTACAATGCCCCAAGTCTTCAATGACTTGGAGCCTTTAATGTCTTAAATGCATTTCATGTTTAATAACCAAAGCTTTTCCAAATGACTTGTAGTTTGTCAAGTCTTACATAAAAGCTTTTCAAAAAGCCTTTTACACAATGCTAAAAACTTGCTCCAAACACATGTCAGGTTGTAGCTTGATTGCTTAGTTGATTTCAATGATTCAGAGTATTGGATTATGCAGCTTTTCAGTTTAATGAAATTTGAGAGTTTTATTTTGAGAAATTTGTATGATATGGTTGTTTTTTATGTATCATCTTCCGAACTCCTGTGCTTCTCATCTAATGTATACGTCGTAGTTAACAATGGAGAAATAATAAGTGAGGTCCATATATGATTAGAGCGCACGTATAAACATATGCTATGGAAATATATATGCGCCAGATAAGGGTAAATGTCGAAAATACACAACGTACTTTCTAAAATAATCTATTATGCCCACTAAACTTTTTTATGTTCGATTTGCACACTTGCCACGTAGGATTTTGGTCAAACATTAGAATATATTTTGACTTAACGGAATCGTTAGTTATTTCGTTAACTTGGAATTTAATTTTACATCGTTGATCCCTTAGCTAACTATCATCAAATCATCATCATCTTCATCTTCATAAACATCATCATCGACATCAAAATACCTAAATCATCATCATCTCCAGATCCATCTTCATTAAAAATTAAAAATTAAAAATTCACTCTTATCCAAATCAACACAAACAAAAAACCTAGATTCGAGATCCATACAAGTTTACCCACGATTTTAAAACCCAAATCAAAATTAAAAAACCCACAAGCCAATTTAAAAGAAAAAAACCAAATCAAAATCGAAAAATAGCACTTGTGGATCTGATCCTAGTGGCCACAGGAACGAATCCAATCAATTTGAAGTTCGATGTGACTGAAGGTATATCAGGGTTTCAATTATCAAGAGTTTGGGTACTTAACTTGAATGTCAGTCCCTCGATGTGGTTGTTCAGCTTGAAAGCTGGGTTTGTATTCAAAGGTAAATGATGATTATTGATATAGGTGATGTTGAAGTTGTTAGTTATTGGTTTAGATATAAAGAAAATGGAGGGTTTTGATGTTAGAATCTTCAAGTCGTGTATTTGTGGTTGGTGGTGGTTACCACGTTCGATTACATTACAAGATTGAAAACCCACATCCCAAATCCAATAACAATCATAACCCAAAAACAGAATTAACTATAACCCACACATTCATACAAAACCAAGAACACACACAGTAAACATGAACCTTGAATAACAGGAGATATAATGAACGATACCTCACGAAATTAAAAACCCAGATGCAAAAATGGATAATCTATAAAACTCAGAAAGGAAAATTGATGAGAAGATGGAAGAGGCAATGAATGAGATAGCAAGCACGGGTGATGAAAGAGAGAGAGATAAATAAATAGGAGGGTAAAAGTAAAAAATGTTGTAGTGTAATCTTTACCCATGTTCAATCTTGTAATTGTTGATGTTGACGATGATGTTTATGAAGATGAAGATGATGATTATTTGATGATAGTTAGCTAAGGGATCAACGATGTAAAATTAAATTTCAAGTTAACGAAATAACTAACGGTTCCGTTAAGTCAAAGTATATTAAAATGTTTGACCAAAATCCTACGTGGCAAATGTGCAAATCGAACATAAAAAAGTTTAGTGGGCATAATGGTTTATTTCAGAAAGTACGTTGTGTATTTTCGACATTTACCCGCCAGACAACGAGGTACTAATGGTGGCGCATGTTGAAGCAGTCAATTTTTAGCAGAACTTCATTAACGGTTTTCTAGCAAGGAGCAAGAGACGAAAAAACAAATACCACTATGATCCAATCATAACAAACACAACGTAAACTAGAACTCCTACGCGTGATCCAGCCAACTGAAAGAGTTATGATCTCATCTCTGTTGAATCCAAGATCGTTAGACTCAAACAGTCGAAACCGTTTTATCTAGGATGATCAATTGTACATATGAATTAACATAGCGGAATTGCACAATTAATCAAGAACAAGATGTTTAACAAAGATGAAAGATTCCCAAAGAGAGTTTGTATTATTTGATTAACACAAACTACTCTAGGTGTGTGTACATTGAATCCCACACCTAGAGATCAAACAAGCAGTAGGTTACATTTTGTGTATTGGAAGTGATAAACAAAACCTACGTATGGTTCCTTTTATAACATAAGGAAACCATGATACATGGAAACTAAATAATATATTAATGAATAAATCAAAACAGAAATATTCATACTTATCACTACTTGACCAAATCTCTAGCTTTTTAGTTATGGCAGGGGAAATATCACAACAGGGGAAAGTAACATAGCAGGGGAATCTTCTTTGAATTTCCTCCACCAGCTTGAACTCTTTCCTAATGCCATATTTGGTTCTTCTAGTTTCCATGGTGATTTGACTCATCAACTTTTGACCCAACAATCTTCTCCTAGTTGATGATGTCAAAACACTTCCCCTTAAGCATACAACACCAAAGATCAACAGGCTGAACATTCTCTGTAGACAACTTCCCCTTTTTGACATGATCAAATAGGGGTCTTGTAAGTGAACAACCTTGATTTTTAATTACTATCCACCAATACCATACTTCTAACCCAAGTATTCCACCTTTCAAAATACCCTCCGTGAAGCACATAGGGGATAATATTCATAATAAAAAATGATTTTGAGCAGTAGATACTCACACTAGTTGTAGTAATACCAATGAGAAGTAGCAAAAATCTTCACATTGACGTCATATGTGAATGACTAACACTTTATCAAATGAGCTTCCCCTTAAAGTGTGCTAGTCATTCATGAATCTTCAATTCTGTAGGCTTTGAAAGTAATAATTATAAGCGAAGAAAATTCAGTATCACCTATTCGATGTAGTAGTAGAAAAACCCGAATCTGTGTATTATACCATGTAATATCCACATAACAGCGAACGTATACATCTCAGAATGTATAGGGAGTGGATGAGGCTCTTGACAAAAACCAATATCTTAGCAAATATGAGCATAGAGCAACCTAAGAAAAATCTTATACCTTTGCGTATTTTTGTCAATGCATCATTACGGAATAAAGCATGAATAAAACACATACTCAACCAATTATACTTCATCTTCAAATAGCCAATAGTCAATTACCTTCATGACTATGTAAACAATCAATATGAAAGCCTTTTATACCTTTAAGACCAGTTGCTGTGAATATGCCAAACTCCAAAATCTTGCTGTCCCAAAACTCATATCTGACAGCAGGGGGAACTTTCAAAAACAGTGGGAATTCTATAATGAAAGCAGGGGGATCTATTGAAGGCAGGGGATCGTAGCAAGGGCTTCTTTTAGTGAAAGCGGGGGGAACTTTTTCACAAGCAGGGGGAACTTTTAATGCCCATGTTTTTGTTATTAACTGTGCCAAACCCACTCAAGGTGGGAATGAATTTTATAACAGTGGAAAAAATAACAAAAACAAAGTGAATTAAAAGTTACCTACTGTGTACCATGTCCCTTCTGACCTGCTACCCACGTGTCCTTTGTATTAATTCAAGTGACTGACTTACTTTTTGATTTGCAAATCATATACGTCAAAACCTCGCCTCGTATATCACAGAAGTATAAATGCCTCATATCTTTTTCAATTTAGCCTGACAAACCGTCACGTCCCTTTCTATTTGGAATAGTCACAATATGTATAAAAGAAATATTAAACAAACCCAAAGTGCTTTTTCCTTATTGTTGTTGTCATGTGATGCATAGGAGAGAAACAAATAGATTGTTTATGCTTTGTGCCCATCGTATATCCTTCTTTTAATTCATACGTGAACCAAAAGTAAATATCTGCTTCATATTTGATACATCCCATCATCACAAGCTGCATTGAATGCGTTGAGACAAAAATCATTATCACAGCCCTCCCACGTGAGTTTATGTATTCCTTAAAAGCATCACGTCACTCATTCAATGTCAAATGTTTTTATTTGTTTGGACAGCATCAACAATATACGAATGAAACCCCCGAAAACATTTTCACAGCAACAATAATTAATTACCAATTCTAGGGTTTATTAATCAAACCCTAAAAACAAAAAAAAACAAAAATCCAAGCATCCTTTTTACCTCTTCCTTTTCTAAATTCATGCCTACAATACCCACTAATTACATCTCAACTAGGGTTCATCATTGATCCCGGACCAACTCACCCTAATCAGTCGAAACAACAATAACAATCGATTGGTCCCAGACCAATACTCATCACTATTGTCAGATGCAATCAATAACTTTGTAAACAAAAATTAAATTAGGAAAAGAGAAAAGAGTGATCAAACCTCGTCTTTTTCATAATTAGGGGTTTCTTGCAAAACCCTAAATCAGAACCTTTAGCGACGCTTTTTCTGTCACAAAACTGTCACAGAACTGAAAAACCGTCGCTAATCAGTCGCTAAAACTGTCGCGAATTCTGGACAGCAACTTCACAGCAACATGAACACGAAAAACATCTTGATCTCCTAGATATCTAGAGCCACCTGATCTGATAACACTTGTTGAATCCAAGATCGTTAGACTCAAACAGTCGAAACCGTTTTATCTAGGATGATCAATTGTACATATGAATTAACATAGCGGAATTGCACAATTAATCAAGAACAAGATGTTTAACAAAGATGAAAGATTCCCAAAGAGAGTTTGTATTATTTGATTAACACAAACTACTCTAGGTGTGTGTACATTGAATCTCACACCTAGAGATCAAACAAGCAGTAGGTTACATTTTGTGTATTGGAAGTGATAAACAGAACAACCTTGAAGTGGCCACGCCAATGAGTCGGAAATCACGGTTACCAAAAAAAAAAGTGATAAACAAAACCTACGTATGGTTCCTTTTATAACATAAGGAAACCATGATACATGAAAACTAAATAATATATTAATGAATAAATCAAAACAGAAATATTCATACTTATCACTACTTGACCAAATCTCCAGCTTTTTAGTTATGGCAGGGGAAATATCACAACAGGGGAAAGTAACATAGCAGGGGAATCTTCTTTGAATTTCCTCCACCAGCTTGAACTCTTTCCTAATGCCATATTTGGTCCTTCTAGTTTCCATGGTGATTTGACTCATCAACTTTTGACCCAACAATCTCCATACCAATGTTTTCAGACCTGGGTCGATCTGGCCGGGTCAACCGATTGACCAGGTTTCAGTCGAAAAAACAGATCTTATTGAATCGGGTTTCACATTTTCGAAACACGGTTAGACCCGCCGGATTTGGGGTGACCCGGGTCAATCCGATTCTCGAGACCCGGTCGGGTTTCGATTTTTTCAGGTTTTAAAAAAAATATAAATTTTAAGTATTTGCGACGGAATTTTATTTTTACATATTATACTGGTTGGTATAGTTTATATGTTTAATATACAGAAGTTTTCATGGTTTTTATATATAATTTTTGTTATTTATTAAAAATATGAAGAATTTTTGTTTTAACCGGGTTGACCCTGACCCGATAACTCGACCGGGTCGATTTAAAAATCGGTTTTCAAAACATTGTTTCATACCATTTTTCTTCGCACAAGCAAACATCAACCCATCACAGATTATGTGATACGCCCGGGCTTTTGAAGAGACGGACCACATTTATTTAAAATATATATTTTGGAAAGTATTTATTATTTTTAAAATTTATCTTGTATTAGCTTGTATTACAAGTTATTTTCTTTTATTCGGTATATATCTCGAACCATAATCAATCAAGTTAAATAATAAATTTGGTATTCTCTTCTCTCATTTTTAAGGAGTAAGCATTCGCTAAAACTAGTGCCTTATCCTAATACTATTCGAGAAGGTTGTATCAATTGGTACTTTCATTGAGAGCTCTCGCTGAAAGGGGTGTTGTTGATTTAGGGTTCCAATCCAAAAAAAAGTTTATGTTCATTGACCAGGTATTGTTCACTCGTACTGTTCATTGGCATTGTTCACAGGTACTGTTCCTTAGTAAAAAAAAATCTAGTTACTATGGCATCGGGTCAGCAACGATGGAGACAAACTATCCATGCTCTTGCATAAGGGTACGATGGCCGAATATGAAAGTGAGTTTGTGATACATGCAAATCGAGTAACGGGGATGTTTGAATCTTTACTTACATGTTATTATACCACTGGACTTAGAACGGTGTACAATGTGCACTCTTAAGGTCAGCGCCTACAACGTTAGGAAAAGCCTTTTTTCCCAGCCCGTATAATGGAGGCTCGTTTTGAGGCAATTGTAGTAAAAAAAATGAACGTTGAAGAGAAAGTAAATACCGTTCTATCATGGGCAGGTGAAGAAGCTGTGGTTAAGGGGTTCTTCAAATGCTTATGAGGATATCAGTGTTGTTGAGGTTAGTAGCGCGATATATGATGTTTTCAATATTGGTGAGAGTAATGTGGAAGGTTTTAAAGTTTGTAGCGAGTTTGACGAATCTTCAAAAAATAAAAAGAGTATGGAAGAGTCTGATATAGGTGGTGAAGCGCGTGGGGTTGGCGAGGATGAGTTTGATAAAATGATATCGGTACTTAAGGATGGTGGTGATGATTTAAAAGCCTTAGGTCCAGAAACGCAAGCGGAGGAAGATGTATTAGCAAACAACATGATTAGTCCTATACTCTATTCTTTGGTCGTTCATGGATGTCCACGAGTTCTCTAACTATGAGAAAAAATGGGTATCTATGATGATCACGTGCTTATGGGATATTCCTCGTATCACCTTGAGGACAAGGTGATTTTTTAAGGAACAAAAGGTGGAAGAATGATGTTGTGTTTTATCCAAGGAAATGGAAGGCGAAAAAGGAAAAAAGGATGTTGGTCGCGGCAACAGAAGGAAGGAGAACTACAAGAGCGGATTACGTGATTGCGGTATGTAGAAACGGTAGAGGGGGTGAATATGTTTCTAAATGAGATTTAAAAACTTTTCTTATAACCTACTTGTCACGGTTCGATAAAATGGCTATAGTTCGATATATATAAGAAACCATTGGTGAATTAAAGAACCGCCACCAGTGGACGAAAACATTGTTACATTATAAACCTTAACAATCTTTTGTATCAAATTCCTGATTAAGCTTAACTTAATATGAGCTGTGTTTATTATATATAATGACCATGAGAATAATAACTAACAAAATATGAATAACACAAACACATCAAATCAAAAGTAAATGAAACAATATTCTAAACACTAAGCATGCATGTACTAAGCCTTAGGTTTTTAGCATCTAATATGTTTAGACTATGTGATGCACACTTGACCACAATCAACACATAACATATATATTATGCAACTATAATGTAAAGACATAAATGTAAAGTGCATAATGTAAAAAAGAATGATAACTGAAACGATGGTTTATAGTGGTTCGGTCACGAAGCTCCTCTTCGCCATACTCCATTCCTCGAGTATCCAACTCGAGAGTTACTTCACTAATCAACAAGCTCCTTTTTTGGTGGTGAAAACCATACACGTCGCTTACACCATTTTCTGACACTAAACTAAATGTCGAGTTCTAATCTTAGATAGAACCAATCTACACACGTCATTAAATTCCATTTTTCGACACAAGGGTAGATGCCGAGTTCTAATCTTAGGTAGAACCAATCTACACACATCACTCACACTCACATAACTTTAAATCCAAGTGAGAACTTGGACACAAGACACTTCCAAGTATACACATAACTTGGATCTACACTCCTAACACCTTATCCAAGGATACTCATCACTTGGGTCTACTACCCTTACAGCACATCCAAGTATACCTATAACTTGGATCTACTACACATACATCAAGTCCAAGTGTACACATCACTTGGATCTATATGATTTACATTTTAGTAAAAAGATAATCACGACTTGATCTTTAGAAGGAGAGATCTCATCATAATATGACATTAACACTTCAAGTATGAAAATGTTCTTCTATTTGCACTTAGAGAAAGAAAGGTTGAAGAATCACATCTTAAACAAGATTAATTAAACAAATAATCAAGGATTTGAATGAATTGAGAAGTGTGAAAACTAAGAGAGAATGTGCAAAAAGGGTTGTTTTAAAAGCTGGAAATGAACCACTATTTATAGGCATAGAGGAAGCAACGACTATAAAGCCACAGTTCTTTACTGTTCCCTACGATTCTTTATATATAAAGAACCGTGGGTCCCTATAAGGAACGGTGTCGTAAACTACACTCCCTTTTTGTCCTTTAGTGGTAAAAGCTTGTCTAGGCATGCTGTAACCAGCTAGGGAAATCCAGTGGAATATCCAACAAGCTTTTCCACTTAAATAAAATATTTTCTTAAAAGTAAAGTTATTCAAAAAATACCTAATCACTTTAAATAAAAGTGAGTTTTAAGAAAATAATTAATCTATGATCACTTGATTAGGTTAATGACTTGTTTATTCATACCTTAAGTGATTTATGTAAGATTCAAGTGACTACGAGTGCCTTGCACATTTTACATAATCTATTACGAGTTATACATTTGTCATCACTAAAACATCAAGAGATTATATGAATTAAACATCCTAATGTTTACACTAGCAATCTCCCTTTTTTTACTTTTTGATGATGACAAATAAGTAAACTGTAACCCATAGTAAAATGTTGAAGTTATTCGTTACACTTCCTTCTCTCCCTTTTGTCGAAGCAAAATGGTAGTCATCATTTATAGAAGAGAATAATCGAATTTGAGAGAGGAAAAATCCAAACCCTAAACCCATCATATCAAGATATTGAGCTTGCATCATCATAGTGAAGTCTTCAATCATCATGATTTAACCAAATTCATGCATAAAAGCAAGCATTTCTCCAAGTTCCCCATAACTCATTTCTTGCAAGATGTTCGGTGAATGCAATTTAAGTGAGTAAACGTCGCAAATGTTTGAACTCTTGCAAATACTCTCCCCTGATGTGAGGTACCCCTTGCTTGAGTCACCAACAAGGAAGAATAGTGACGAGCTACAAAAATGGGTTAGAGATGTCCTACAAAAAAATTTAGTAGACAAGAGCATATGCACATAGCAAAGTCACGCAAGCTTAAACAACTCGATTACAAAGAGCAGGACCCAAGATTAAGCTTAAAAGATCTTAACTTTTATAAGTGTAACAAATTTGACAAGTTAAGAAAAATAAGATGGCTATTAGATAGAAAAGAGAACCAACTTATTTTTGGTGACACCAAAACATATAAAAACGATCAAGAAAGAAAAGAGGTGTCCAATTTATATAAAAAGAAAATTATCGAGGAGACATACTCCATGTTAATATCTTGGAAAGAAATGCCAAAATAACGGGAGCATGAAAAGGACAGGAAAATGAATCTATATAGTCGAGGAGATAAGAAGAGAGAGATGGTTCGACTATGAAGGAAGTTTTCATATAGATGACAAGGAAGATTAACATGTCGTTTGCACAAATAATGACAAGCATTGTGGAGAAAGAAATGTGCACACGATGTTATTGATCCAAAAAAATAGAAGATTCAAAGAATGGTGATACCAAAACTATGTGTGTCAAAAGAGAGAAAACAAGATGACAAAACAATTTGATGACTCGATAACACTCAAAACCGAGAGAATCTTCTTCACGAATGAAATTTGCATGATGCAAATCACTTAAATATTTCGAATGAAATAATTAAGTTGTTAGGAAAATAAGAGGAAGAATAATATTCAAGAAACTATTAGAAGAAATAAGAAGCGATCGAAAATGAGACGTTAAATATGATAAGACTCATATTTAAAAAGAGAAGAAGAAAAGAAATTATATATTGTATATTACGAAAATAACACCCATAGTTATTTAATTATAAAGAACCGTAACAAGGAACCGTGGACAGAAGGAAATATTTCTACAAGAAGAAAGACAAAAAATTTCAAACCAAAGACATTTTTTTACCGTAAATAATTCCTTTTAAGAGCTTCATAAGCTTTAAATCGGGAATCTAGGTACAAAAATATAAGAAAGCCGTAATTGAGTATAAATCGAGGCTTTACAAAAATCTAGAAATGATAAGACTCCTGAAGAAAAGAAGAGACGCATTTCATTTTGAAATTCACTAGACATTTGACATTATAGGCAAGGATTCTTATGAATATAAAAAAAAGGATGACTCCTTGATTTAGAGAAAGATATTAAAGAAGCTATAGAAACTAGAAGGCGGGGTTGAATAGTTTCTCTTCTGTTTATCTCCTAATTAAAATTCCTTTCAATTAGATGAGTATCAAAACCATCTTTTACTTGAAAGCTAGTTGCATAATGATTAGGTTCAATTCTAATGAATTAACAATGACAAGTAGTAAGTGTAATGATGATGAATGTAAGTAAAGAGTAAGGAAAGAAACAACCTAGTAGGAAGACACCAAGATTTATAGTGGTTTGGCAACGAGGCTCTATCCTCGTTCCTACTCCACTCCTCGAGTACACCTACTCGAGATTTCCACTATATCCACAAGCTCCCTTCTTGGCGGAGAAAACCTTACAACGTCGCTTACATTACTTTTTCTGACACTAAGCTAAATGTCGAGACCTAATCTTAGCTAGGACTAATCTACACAACATCGCCCACTTTACCATTTTACGACACAAGGATAGATGTCGAGTTCTAATCTAAAGATAGAACCAATCTTCACAACATTGCCCAATTCACCATTTTTCGACACAAGGCTAGATGTCAAGTTCTAATCCAAAGCTAGAACCAATCTTCACGACTCTTCACTTTGAAGCTAAGTGAGAACTTCACACAACACAACTACACATCACTTTATAGTTTAGTGAGAACTCACAAGACACAACCACATCACTTTATAGTTTAGTGAGAACTAACACAACTTATTACAACTCAACTAAACATATTTAAGTATACACATGTAACTTGGATCTACATAACACAAATCCAAGCACACACATATGCAAAGGATTTACACAACTCTAATCCAAGTATTCACAAATAACTGGATGAACACAACTAGTCCAAGTATTCACAAATACATTGGATCTACACAAGACACAAATAAACAAATGATGAACATGACTAGATCTTTAAGAGAGGATGATCTTCATCAAGGCTTCATCTTTAATCACATCACAAGTGTGTGAGTGATCTTCTCTTTGGACAAGGTAAAGAAGGAGATCAAGAGGATAATAATAAGTAAACATACTTAACACTTTAAGTGATCATTTACAAATGATTAGGATTAGAAAGGAGAAAGAAGGCTGAAAGAGATGTCCAAAAAGGGTTATTGAAAATGCAGATTTGATCCACTATTTATAGAAGACAAAACCCAACGGCTTGCTGAGGGCGGTTCCTTATCTACCTAGGCGGTTCCTTATCGATAGAGAACCGCGTAGGTACTTAAGGAACCACGGAGTGTAGACTCCGCTTCTTTTTGTCTTTTAGTGGATTTGAAATATCTGAGGCTGTTTAAACCTTCAAAGGATATTCTTATGGAATTTGGGGTATGCCATATTCAAATTCACATTTTCATTTTAATAAAATATTTTCTTAAAAATAAAGTTTATTAAAAATCTTGTCACCTTTGACAAAAGTGAGTTTTAAGGCTAATCACTTTTATGATCACTAAGCATGATTAAGATATGTTAGTGTAATGATTATTACCTTGATGATAGTGTTTGTTAGATAATTTGTTTTATGATTGTGTTTGAGAATAAATGTCGTTGTAATTTGTCGTGATCAAAACTAAGAAAGATTAGTTAGCACTAACAATGTTTTTAGGCATTGCTTTGCATTAACAGAAGCCATTTAGACAAGACGAGAAACAAAAAATGTATTAGAAGGGATTTTTTGTAAGAGAGTGAAAGAAAGAATGACATTTTATTTTGCATTAAGCAATCTAAAATAGCTTCAAATACTTTGGAAGAAGTATCTAAATTGTCACGACACGTGGAATTGAAATTCGAAGAAGAATCGAGACTTAGAAGACCAAGAGACAAAGATAGAGGATAAGACTCACGAAGACCAAGATGAAGAGTTTAAAAAAAGATGGATGGTGGTAAGCATACAATAAACTACAAGCCCAAAGTTTCATAGCTCTTCTCAACCATTGTAAATGTTCAAAGAACAATTACATGATGAGGAAGAGTAAGACTCGACTTGACTTAGATAGAAAGGATAGAAGAGAGATAAAATTGAGACCCGACTTAGAAAGGCAATGATAACTTCACAAGATTATTATAGAATACTACACCCGGTAGGTGATCGTGATATCTTGAAAGAAAAAGAGAAAAAAATTCGTAAAAGAGGAGAAAAAGACTCAAGAGAAAATCACTTGGTTGAGCAATTTAACAAATGTTGTTAAATGGCTTGAATGTCAAATTTTGGACATGACTTTTAACATTTGCAATCGCAAGTTAAAATTACTTGAATATTTCGAATGAAATATGTATATTGTCAATCTTACTTAGAGAGGAATTAGGTTAGAATCTAACCTTTCTTGACAACCGAGTGGATAAAAAGATAAGAGGACGAGAGAATGGATAGATACCATAGTGAAAAGCACGTAAGATCAATTAGCACGTAGGAGGATTGCTAGGAGAATCCTAATTACTACTAATTAAATATTAAAAAAATTTAGAGTAACACCCAATATCGTCTTTCACGGGTTATGGGTCCCACTACCGTTTATGATAGTGTATGAGGGAGGTTAAGACGTAGACAGTCATACCCCTACCAAATATAGAGAGACTGGTTCCGGTTCTATTAGATTTAGAAAAGGACCTCCAGCCTTACTAATTAAATATGATTCCTAATGAAATACAAAGTTCATGAATGTAAACTGTCATTAGGCATATTTTGGAAGAAGCATTTAATCAAGTTAGAGAATGAGTATGTGTTGTACCCATATTTATTCACTTCACAATGGTTGATTTGATTAATTAATTATGAAAGAAGAAAGAAAGAAGATGATTTCTAGAGAGATAAAGTAGAGAGAGATGATTAACTATGTGAAATTAGATTTAAAGAAAATGAAGTCACCAACCCTCCTAACATGCTAGGAGGGTGCTTATATAGTTCACCCACATGCGGGCTTTCTATTGGACTATATTTGTTTTGGGCCGGGCTTGAATAAATGCTTAGTACCTTGAAAGAGGCCTTTTAAGCTAGCCATCAAGCCCGTAATGTCACGACTATTTAACTAACTATTACAACGTTCTAATAAATGTTACAATATAAACCTATGACCGAACATTCTTGTTTGACTCACTATTTTGAGGCTAACAATCTCCCCCAATGTGAGGTCATTCCTCTTCAATATTTGGAGATCAATGGAGATTGCTAATCTCGTCATAAATGAGTCTTGAACGTGTAATAATAGTCTTGTTTCTTCATGCTGTGATCTTTGAGCCTTTGTCATTGTCTTTCGACTTTAGTCTTTTATCTTAAGATCTTTAAATCTTTCTTGACTTGTCTTTGCCAACTTGCGATCTTGTGTCTTTATCCACATGCTCACACTTTGCACCATCTTGAGAGCTTACTAACAATCTCCTTTGAAGAGAGGTCATTCCTCTATATTAATTAATAAGGAAGATTTCGATCATCAGAGTATGTGGTTTTGAATCTTTGACTTTGCTGAGTACACCGTAACACCACCTTCTCGAGACAAAACATAGACGCGGACTGAATGGCTTTGACATTCGTACTTAATCGGTAGCATTATACCTCCGGTCGGTGAACACCGTTACACGATATTAAATATCATACATGTGATTAGGTAGATTCAATTAAGAATCTCCTTGACAGGGTTTCGCGGCTGTACTAGCCGTTCTCTTTACTCGACCGTCTCAAAGCAAGACTGCGAACATAAAGAGTGAATCATTTGGATAAATATCCGCTTGATTAAAGTCATCAATTCAAATTCCTGGAACAAGTTTCATTCTTAAAGAATCTTACCATTGTTGCTTTCCAGTTGACACAAGCTTGATTCATAAAGAATCTCCCAAGTTACCTACCGTAGTGCTGTTTGAGGTTGACGCTAGAAGGATTTCCATTCGTCATTACTCTGAATGTTCTGGCAAGACCATAAAGATATTGCGTAGAAGCCTGAAACGAGTTTGAATCGATTAAGAATCAAACCGCTGTTGCTTTTCAGTTTTGCACATGTTTAATTCATAAAGAATCTTACACGTGACCTACCGCAGTGCTGTTTGATGTTAACACTGGAAGTATTTCCACTCATCATTGTGAATACTAAGTAGTATCACTCTAAGTGTTCTAGCAATATCACAAGGATACAGCTTATGACTCTCTTTATCATCATTCCGTGTGTCCTAACGAGATTTGATTGATCTCTAGGCTCTAGACTCAATTTGTGCACTTTAGTGGTCGGAGGCTGGAGCAGATGCCACCTATTCAATATCAACTATCTCGGAGTGAGAAGGTCAGTAGTAGCCGTGTTGATCTCCGTGACAATAAAACAACCTTCTTTTGAGAGAAGCCTGAGTCAGCTGGGGAAGGGTTGTGCATTACATCACTGGGTCCATGATGTGTTGACTCGGTTTCTACCTAAGTTGTATGGAGGGCTTATTTCTTTACACCCTTTATCCTTACATTTCTTTTTCATTCTTCAACCCCTTCAATGATTACCAAGACATCATTACTAGCACCTTGTTGTGATGGTTCCAGTGCTAGCATCAGTACTTAGTCGGCATTCAACTACGTTCACATTCTACTCCATCTTTCCTAAGGACTTCTAATAATCTATTAGATTGTCCCTGGGAAGATCCCTCCGGTTCTGGTTGGATCATAGGACTTAAACCTAACCACCCTTTTGACACCAATAACGTCATGAATTAAAGATGTTGTGGGTATTTGATCGTAACCATAAGTGCTTGAGTCTTTAGATCACATTTTAATCACATTTGCTCCCCTATCTCTAATATATAAAATCGTTTGATATTAGAGATACCAAATTTGATTAATAATATATTGTGAAAAATAGTCTTGAAAACTTTCGAGAGAAAAATGTGTCAAACTTAGCATGAATTAGTAAAGCTCCCTCTCAAAAATTGATCCAATTGAATTGTCATTACGAGGATATGATCCACATTAAACTTTTGGGGATATGAGTTGTTGAACACATAATTTTTTAAAAATTTTAAATAATCATTAAAAAACTCTTGAAAAAAATATGTGCAACACTTTTCGAAAAATAACAACATTTCAAATTTTAAGAAACGTTTTTTCAAAAGCATAAACTTGAGTTCATAGACATTGAATGTCTTGACAAACCCACTCAAGTGTAAGAAGATTTCTCTTCTTTTGCTGAGGGTAACGGCACAAATCGTACACTTCCCCGTGAATATCGATCCGGGTTGTAATTTGAAAATGATTACAAGCCATTGTGTTGAGCTTAAAACTTTGAATGTTTTGTGACAAGATCAACCCGTGATAGATTGCTCTACCCGTTTGTTAGGGTAAGTTATATTTAAAGATACACTTTCCTTTATTTGAAGTTCGAGTTACAGTCTGACATTTAACTGTAAGTCATTTACATTAGCTTAAAACTTTAAATGTTTTTATCGGAAGCTCATGACTGAGAAATTTTTATTTTCTCGTTGTTAAGGATAAGTTATCAATCGTGATCAACTTTCCTTTCTTTGAAATACGAGTCACAATCTGAGGTAATTGTAAATCATTCTTACAGCTTAGTTGTGAAACCCCTAAGACACTTGTTTCTCATATACCTGCTTCTTCAGCAACCAAACTCTGAGTGTGTCTTTTGTTGAACGGTATTCAAAGATTGGACCTTTGGGTGCCCGTTGAGCCTTGACTTATGTACCTACACTTGCATCAGTAGTTTGTATGCTTGCATATTGGTTAGTGATATCTTTGTGAGAACCATGTGGGGGTTCACAATGAACCTTTGTCTTGCTAGAGGGAAATATTTTTCCAGTAGGAACCCATTTAAGACCAGTTGTTTTGAAGATTCTACCCGTTGGTATCCACTTAAGACAAGGTCTAGGAAATGTAGTTTTCTCATGCACAACTGAAGACTTAATTGGGGAAAATCTATTTCCTATATGGTTCCATCTTTGAGATGCTCTAGCTTTTTGGTTCACCTTGTTCAGGACATTTGTGATGCCATCATCATGAATGGCATTAAAAACGTATTTGTTACATTTCGTGCAAACAAAGTGCTTAGCATTTGAGAAGGATCTAGTGTTCCTAGGGTTGGCGGATTTGAGCACACATGATAAGGGTCTAGAATTCCTAGATGTGTGAATAACGCTTCTAGGGTTAGATTTGGTCCTATCTCTTGCTTGTGTCTTTATCTTAGCATCCTCTAGATAGCTTTTACGACCCGTGTCATTGGAACTACGCCTAGGCATGTTCTTGGAGCTAATTATAGAGTTTCTTGAAGCATTCATGTGATTAGGTTTTGCATAGGTAAAAATTCTTAAGGAGGATTTAGATTGTGAAGTGACTGTTTTTGGCAAATTGCTACGCACATCAACCTGGGATGCAAACCTCGGGTTCGATGTTTTGGGTCGTTCAGATTTAAACGCATTCGGTTGTCTAGCAACTGAGCGGTTTCTGAATGGTTGAGTAGGAGGTTTCCCCAAGATTGACTGATTTGCTAACTTAGGATCCACACTATTTCCTTTTAGCTTCCTTAATTCATTTTTCACCACTGTTAGTGCAAAAACCTTTTCCTGAATCGGAGCTTTTAATTGCTCATTTTGTAGAAGTAATTGAGCGTCACGTTGTTCTAACTTAATGTTCATATTATCAAATATGTCGTTATCAGCATTCACGTCATTACTCTCTACAGTATCGATAGGTTGCACAGATAATTCACTTAATGAAGCAGGCATATAACTTAGATTTTGAGAAGCCAACTTTGATTCTAACAAATTTATTTGTTTCACAAAATGTTTTTTTCCGTATTAAAATCTTGAATCTTATGATCCAGTTTTTGTTTAAGAACAACGTTTGCTTTTTCAAGTTTTTCAAAATAGGCCTCAAATTTGTCATTTTTCTTTGAAAAATCGAGTTTGGCATCCTCAAAATCTTTTGTCTTTTGAGCTAACATAGTTTCGAGCTCATGAATGTTAGAATCATACACAGCAGTTAATTGTACCTCAGCCATTAGATCTTCATCATAAATGGGTCTGATATCTGCATCATCGGCTGCTTGATCATTCCGTGAGTTGTTGCTGGTATGTTGATTTTCTGACTCTTTCCCGCTGCATTATGTGACAATCGAACAAGCATCCAAGGTTTGACCATCATCGACATTGCTCTCGTTCTTCTACATTAGTTTGTTATTCACCCTTCTTTCAACTTGTAGTTTATGATGTGTTCTTTCGGCAATAGACTTCCTTACATCACTCATGTGTTTAAGAAATGTCTCCTTGAATTCTTGAACTTCTAACCTAGTATATTCAAAGAAGTATTTGTTTATGAATTCTCGATCATAGTGTACAGAGACCTGTGCATCAATGAATTGCTGAAACTGATTTTCGAGAACCAAAACGGCATCTATGGATTCAACCTCTTGAAATTCATCGTTGGCAAGTTGTTGTTCAAGGTGATTTGCATTGAGTAGCATTGTGCTTGTGAATGTCTCAACATCTTGACCAGTTAGTGACATGAATACCCATTTGAATCCAAGTTCGACGCGAGTGCCTTTTAAATCGTCATTTGAAAGAATTTGAAGGTGTGATTGAAGTAATCTAAAGTGTGCCATGCATCGTTCTTTTGCAACCGACATCTTAGATTTGAGTGCATGCACATCTTGTGTTACTGAACCCAAAATGGGTGACACAATTGATGAAGTGACTTCGGATCTTAAGTAGATATGGTGTGATTGGGTTGTGGTTAAAATTCCAAAAATTGCGACTTTTTTCTCAGTTCGACAGTAAATTCTCTAGTCCGATATAACGGTAAGCGAGAAAATTTTGAAATTGCCAAATTTTAAAATCGAGTTAGAAAAAGCCTAAAACTAACAAGGAAATTTTTTGAAAAATGAAAATTTTAACAAAAAATAAAACCTTAAAAATTTGAAATTTGGCCTAAAAAATTGAATTTTGGTCTGAAAATTTGAATTTTTGGTCGAAGTTTTTTTTCGCATCGCCAAAATTAATCAAAGCTTAAATGACCTAAAAATGGTCTAGGAAAAAATAAATTTTACTTGGGTTTTCCTGCCAAAAAACTCTTTTTTTAGCTTTCGGAATAAATCCTACTTTCGGAATAAAATCCTACTTTCGGAATGATTGCAACAATACCTTTCGCAATTAATTTGCTGGTTAACTTTCGCAATGATTTTGATGTTTAAATCACACAAACCAAATCAAATAACAACAACCAACCATAAATCTACCCCGTGGCGATTGATACCAATTGTTGTACCCATATTTATTGACTTCACCATGGTTGATTTGATTAATTAATTATGAAAAAAGAAAGAAAGAAGATGATTTATAGAGAAAGAAAGTAGAGAGAAAAGTAGAGAGAGAAAGATGATTAACTATGTGAAGATTAGATTAGAAAAATGAAATCACTAACCCTCCTAACATGCTAGAGGGTGCTTATATAGTCCACCCACATGCGGGCTTTCTATTGGACTATATTTGTTTTGGGTCGGGCTTGAATAAATGCTTAGTACCTTGAAAGAGGCCTTTTAAGCTAGCCATCAAGCCCGTAATGTCACGACTATTTGACTAAAATATTACAACGTTCTAATAAATGTTACAATATAAACTTATGACCGAATATTCTTGTTTGAATCAATATTTTTGAGGCTAATAGTATGAGATTATCACTAGAGGTGCTCAATTGAGGCTAAGCATGAACGTTTTTACGGGTTATCCACGAACCCAACTTTTCTCATGGAAGCAATTTAACCTTTTAGTTTAAATTGAATTTCTAGTGCAATATGTTCTCTAGTAGTCATTCTCATTGTTGGGAATAAAATGAAGCCAAGACACTTAGATGCTGACAAGAGTAAATTGGACGTTGATAGGAAGAAATCAAGCGTTGCCAGATCAAGCGTTGACAAGAAGAAGTCAAGCGTTGATGAGATGACGTCAAGCACTGATAGGATACTTTGTCTACACGTTTTATGTTTCTAGTAAAGATATGTTCGACAATGTATTTCTTATGTTTATCTTTACCTAAAACAGCTGATACGTAGACTCTTGTACAAGGTTCCTTAATCTATAAAAGGAGGCCTTTAGGTTTTAGTTGAATATATGTTTTACACTTTCATTGTACGTAAGTTCGCTTAATCAATCAAAGTGAAAGTTTGGTTTATTCTGTTTGTATGTGTGTTCTTGTTTAAGTATTAATTCCGCATAATACTTAGATTGTTTCATATACAACAAAGTTTCTCTAAGTGTTTAACTTGATTCATTCTCGTTTACACAAATCTAAATCGATCTAAGTTTGGGATCAACAAGTGGTATCAGAGCTTGTTGAGGAACTTTGATCTAAAGAACACAAAACCCTAAAAACCCTAAATCGCCAAAAACCCTAATTTTTCAAGAAACCCTAAAAACCAGACAATATGTCTACTCCAGAGTTGACCTCCTCCTCAAGCCATAACCTAAAAATCCCCATGCTAGATCCCGACAACTTTGAGCTATGGAAGTTCAATTTTGAGCAGTACCTTCAAATCCATGACCACACCCTATGGGAAATTATTGAATATGGAAACACATTCGATAAGGCTGCCAAGATTCAAGCTGCTATTACTTTAAGATCAAATCCAGGCTCAAGTGAAGCTGATCGAAAAGAACAACCTACAGATGGGAGAGCTGTCTCAGCTGAGGACATTGCAAAGAGAAGGAACGACATGAAAACTCTAAGCATTCTCAAACTTTCTTTGGGACCAGCCAATCAGCACAAGTATAGAGGTTATAAGTCTGCCAAAGATCTTTGGTCAGCCCTTCAAGTCACTTATGGTGGTAATAATGATACTGCCTCAGAGAAAAAGAAGCAACTCTTGCATGAGTATGCTGTGTTCAAAGCTCTTCCTAATGAAAAGCTAAGTGGGGTGAGAAGCAGACTTCTTGACATTACAAGCAAATTGTCATTTATGGGAACAGTGCATGATGATGCTGATATCATTACCAGTTTCCTTAAAAGTCTTGGTGAAGCATGGAAGATTGAAGCAAGGTCTATAATTGCTACTAATGCTCACAAAAGTTCCACTTTTGATGACGTCTACAATAAACTGAAGATTGTAGAGAGTGAAATCCTTTTGGAACAAGGAAGCAAAACTACCAATGGAAATATGGCCTTCTTTTCACATAGTGAAGGTCAATTTGATCAAAGGGAGTCATACATGCACCCCGTTACTGGATCACCTTGTGTCAACGTTGGATCAAGCTTTGTCAGCGCCCACATTCAGACGCTGACACATACAATGTTGACTCACCAAGGATTAAGCCTGCTAGTATTGATCTAGATACAGTGTGTGCATACATTGCTTCATTGCCCAATGGTTTAGTGATTACATATGAGGACCTTGAGCAAATTAGTGATGAGCATTTGGAGGAGATGGACATAAAGTAGAATATGGCACTTGTAAGCATAAGGGCCAATAGATGGAATAGGAGATTTAGGAAGAAGATGACCTTTAATGCTAAAGACACTACTGGGTTTGATAAATCCAAGGTTGAGTGTTACAATTGCCATAAAATGGGTCACTTTATGAGAGATTGCAGATCTCCAAGAAGATCTGATGCTAGAAAGCCTTCAAGCCAAATCATCAAGGTTGAAGATTCAAAAGCTATGGTTGCCATGCAAGATATTGATGGTGTTGGCTGGGACTGGAGCTTTTTGGCCAAAGATGTGGAAGAGAACAAGGCCTTGGTTGTAGAAAATAAGGAAGAGGAGCATGTTCACTATGCTCTCATGGCACATTCTTCATCTTCATAAGACAATGAGGTATATGATGATGCATTTTGTAGTAAAGGTTGTTGTTTAAACACTGAAAAACTTAACAAAGAAATTTTAAGGTTAAAATCAGATGTTTTTGATGAAAAATGCAAGTTATCTAATTATCAACTTGCACTTGTTCAAATTGAAAATACTGTGGCTGAATATAAGAAAATGGAGCTTGACCTAAAGGATTAAATCAATGTGTTGACTCATGACCTCAATGCTAGTATTGAGATTAGGGACATCTTGGAGAGATCCAAAGGTGTTATACAAGCTGAGTTAGATGAGGCCATTAAAAACAAAGATAATGTAGGGCTTAAAATTCAAAGATTTGATAAAGCTTCTCAAACACTAGAAAAATATGTTTGTGAACAAAGGGATTCTAGGGATATGACTGGGATTGGGATGAAAGAGTATGCTGGTGTTCCACCACCTGCTGGGAACTTCTATGGTGTCCTTAGAAAGGATTTGTGTAACACCCCCAAATTTATACAACTTAGTACAGCGGAAGGCTAGTTGGTGTTACGGGATAGCACATTACTCACATCATAGACAACGCATAAAAATCGTGTCGTTTATTAATAAAGCATTTCCATTCATAAATATCAAGGTTACATAGGTCCCAAGTCATTACATTTCATACCAAGTTTTACAAGTATTTTGAATGGAAAATATTGTTTAAGTGCGGGCCATGAATTCTTGTTGTCTTCCCGAGAATTACCTTCAAGTACCTGAGATAAAACATGTTAAAAGAAAAGGTCAGCGATAACGCCGAGTGAATTCATAGAGTTTAATAAATTCCATCAATATAACTTTGGTATAAAATTAGTACCAAAAATCAATTCGTACAAATCATTGTAATAGGCCGTAAAATAGCCAAAATCGTTTTATACAAATCTTTGTAATAGGCCATAAAATAGCCAAAATCATTTTATACAAATCCTTATCGAAAATCATAATATAGGCATTTGCCTTAAAAATCATTATACGAGCCAATGTCGTAAAAACATCATACAATACGTCTTATGACGTCGTATAAATTCAAATAAAATCCGTTATATGAATATGGTTATGAAAACCAAAACACGAACATAATATCCGTAGTATGACCCTGTATTGCTAGTCAGGCAATACATCGTAATTCGGAGCGTCTAGTAATATTTCGGTGATTTGGATTATTATAAGCCGCATGACATTGTTACCTTACTAAACCAACAACGGGTAGCTAACCCGATACAAATTTTGCCCATCTAAAGTAGCGTGTCGTCACAAAGGTCACGCTATTGAAATCTTCTCATACATAAATTCGCTTACCAATCAATGTGGCACGACGGGGATCAACCGTCAAGGCGCGAACTGGGGTGATCGTCCCCAAATAGTACTATTAAATGCATAAGCGTCTACCAACTCCCGGTAGTTCACAATTCATGCTAATGGGACTTTTAGTGACATAACCTAACTTTAATAATCCATTTAATTTCATCTATCGGGTCCATTAATCATTTATCGGGTCATACAATCGGGTCATTCAATCATTCGGGTCCAAAATCAATAAACAAACAATTGGGACAACTGGTGTCCAAACTTTTATGAAAACTAACATGTTATCTCCCTCGCGGGTTTATAAAGCATTTATAAAACATTTAAAAGAGTGCGAGGCTATGAACTCACGTTGATGTGGGAAGACGATTATCGGCGATTTGGATGTGCGGTGCGTGCTTCAATCACGGAAACCTAGACAAATAATACTCGGTCTTAGACGTTTGTCCAATGACTTTATAAAAATAACATCTATGTATACATATGATGATTATATATATATGATGATCAAGTGGGTTTACATATTCTCGTTTACTCCTTCTAGTGTTATATGTTAATAACTTTTATACTAGTTTACTAGTTTTACCCGTTTACGTGTCTTAAGTCCAATAAACTTATTATAAGTTATTTAATTTATTTTAATCCATTTTGTACTTATATTATCAGTACATACACTTTCAAGTTGGGCCCAAATGGGTTAAGCCCAATAAGTTCTTTTTATGAGGGTTTATCTCATTTAGTCCAATTATTAGCTCAAGTATTAGTCCACTATGTTTACTTAGCTCGTTAATGCCCGTATGCCCTATAGTTCGGGTTTTATCGGTTTTTGCTTGTTATACATGTTTATATATCAGTATATAAGTTTTATAAAGTTTTCATGAGACGGGTCCAACCATCTAAGTTTTATTTAACAAAAACGTTAATTTTACGGCAATAGCCGAAAAAGTCGTAAAAATCATTTTATAGTTTTTATTTCTTATAAACATTATTTCACCACCATTTATATAATTTATCCATTTGATTAACCTTATATATATATTTATATAAATAAGTTTTATAAGTTAGTGGGTTTTTATTTTACATTTTATATATTAAAATGTGAGTGCTTATATAATAGTATTATTCTTTAATTTTCAAAAATCTGATTTTTAACTTTATCTTCACCAAATCTGCCATATCTTGAGTTCTACATGGAGATAGAAGCTCAAATTTTTATCACATAAACTACATGATATGTGCTACATTTAACTCTTCTATGGCTACTGTTGAATCATCTTCTAAATATTTTCTAAAAATCATCCAAAACAGTAACTTCAGATTTATACCCTAAACTTGTTTTGATCATATCTCACTCATTATTTTGATTCCATTGCATGGCCAACTCTCACATGTGTACAAGACCCATAGCTTACTGTAAATCTATTCCACTTCATCATTTTATCAGTTTATAACTTACTTCTTTACTGTTTTATACAGCCAACAAATTTAACCATGATTTTAACCTTGTTTCTCATGGTTTTTCACCTTTTTATCCATGATTATCAACAACAAATCCCCACATAACATTTTTATCATCATATAATCATCATAAATATATACAATAGGAAATAAAATACATGTTTACATAATCAAAATAACAAGAAGTTGAGGAGGACAATCTTTATACCACCAACTTGATGTAGGTTATGAGTTTGGCATGGTTTTTGATGGAGAAACTTGTGCTTAGCCAACACCATCTTCAAGAACTCCAATCTTCATCAACTCCTTGTGGAAAATCAGCCCCATGACACCATGAAAACTCCTCCATGGATGTTATAAGTTGCACCAATCTTCATCTTTTTGAATGGAGATTAACATATGTTAATTGTAACATATGTTTATGGTTAAATTTTGTATGAATTGGGTGTTTGAAGTGTAAAATGGGACGGCAAGATGAGCTAGAGAGAGAGAGTTTGTGTAGTTGTTTGCATGGTGAAATGGTGGAAATGGAAAGGGTTTGATGGTTTTGTGTTTGAAGTGGCTTATTTTGTAAGCTACAAGTGACAAGTGTAGCTAGAAACTTGCCACCAACTTGTGATGTGGTGTTGTTATGCCGGTTTTGAAGTGGGGTGGGACAAGTGTCCCACTTGTCTCATCCCATTTAGTTACGGGTACTCCTCGATTCTAGTTTCCTCGATTTGCGTGCCCTCGGGTCATTTTACGAAAAACGTTTTTATAAATTATGAATCGACGTCACAAAATGAATCCAATAAAAATTGTTTCATCAAAAACGGAGTTCGAAAACGTAAATACGTAATCCTAAGGTTTCCGGTTTAGTCGTAAAGGACGTTAAAATAAAATCGTAAGTCCTAGTCTCTTCTCGTAAATTTGTGAGTTTATGAACCAACACAAATTTAAAACTCCAAAATAGTATTCACGGATAAATTTATTTTCTGAAATGTCGGACTGTCACCAAAAACGGTGTATATAAACGTAAGCACGTAACGTTGAATCCTCCGGTTTAGACGTAGTCGATGCTACTCCAAGACGTAAATCGAAATTTCTTCCCAAAAATATGTGAGTTCATATTGTAACATTAAAATAATGTTTTTTTTTAAATAATATTCGAGAATAAAATATCAACCATAAATTGACGGATTGTCACAGCATTTACCCCTAAACAGGATCTTTGTCCTCAAAGATCATCTTACTACTTGCTTCTTATAGAGTTAAAGCCATGTGGGTATTTCCTCCACACTCGGTCTTTTCTCACAAGTGTAATCCATTATAATATGCGAGTTCTATCAAACATAACTACGGGAATAAGATCAGGCTTAATGTTGACTTACTTTCTCTATCCATGATGTTCACGGGTTTCTGATGAATGCAACTTTTCGCCGATCTAAGCTTTACTAAAGAACAATCAGATTTTCACTTGATAGATATTCCATCAAGTTCGATTTACGAAACATAATTCACGCAGTCTTTGAAGTCCTAGGGTAGATCCAGCTTATATGCCTTTTAATCCCAACTTTTACATCATCTCAATGGTCCCATACAACGGGGACTTATATCCCATGATTTGTCAGATCATGAATTCATTTTTCCAAGGTTAAAAATTGTGGCATAGCTTCGCTACCCATTTGGCACTTCAAGATCTACATTTCACATTCACATAACCTCCTGCTCACTACCGGCAGTCAATAATCAGATCCTAATTTTAACAATCATTTCAGATCTCGCGGGTCGGGTATTTTGCAAGGTTAGGTTCGCCATCATAGGAAACCTTAAACCTAAAAGAATGTCCAACTCACAATGGGTGTATGTCGGATGTCTTCATCTCAACTCTTTGCTTACAGATGCTCTAATATTTAGATCCTAACAAGATTCGATCTCGATCCTAATACGATGATTATCAATGACAATCTTTCCGAAGGAAAACGATTATACGGTCTATTATCAAAGGTCAATCATTCAAACACAAAACAGCACTTATATTGCCTTGTATCGTTACTTTACCTCGTCCCTTCGATTGGGGTGGTACATAGTACTCTCATCAAGGTTCGTTCTCCATGACTTCTGAGCAAATCTCTAGAAATTCGATGCGAAGCGAGGATCTTGATATATAGATGATCGATACAGGCACACTATGTTTATATAACTTCCTTTAAAAAAAGAGTCTATTTCTTCATCAAGATTCTATCATTAACGAGAATGATATTAGCAGATTTGGTCAGTCTGTCGACGATGACCCAAATCGAATCAAATTCAGATGATGACCCTTGCAATAGCTAGATGTTTACTAATGTATGAGGCGATGTCTGCCTTCATAATCTGCCATTAGTACAACTTCTTCAGACAAAGATACATTTAGTCATAAATGACATAAATAAAATACTTATACTTACAAATTCCAACATAACTATATCTCACAATCTCCATATTTAGGCAATCATAAGTGGCCTTTAAAACATTCAGCGCTATCGGCTTCTTAATTTTTAATTGTTCACATTAGCCGCGAACCTCTTTTATAATCTATATTATCCTCTTTATAAGTATCGGCTATATTTTAAATTGTTCGGCAATTTATTTTGCACGTTCATTATTAAGAAATATATCCTAATTGGTTCTTTATACTTTCTATATAATATGTCGGTATCTATATTCACCTCTCATGATGATATAATTATCATGTTCACTTTCCTGATGAAACAAATATCATAACCGTACTTATCCAAAAATTATTTCTTCAAATTTTCTGAGTTTTAGTTTCTTCTATCATTTTTATCCGTTTTTCTCATCCTGTCGTCCAAAACGTCGATAATTATTACAATTAATTCAATAATTATTAGTTAATTTTTATGAAGTGTAAACGTAAAAGTTTTAAATTTCTTAGTTCGACCAATTATATAAAATGTTCAAAAATAAATTTGAATTTAATTAATACGATTTTTGTTGATTTATCGAAAATAATTAATAATATTCGTAAATATTTGAAAAACCTTTGTTTATACTTTGGTCAAAGTTTTCTTATTTGAAAAGCAAAAATTGTCGTTTCAAATTTCAAGTTATGGTTTTAATCAATTTCTTAAGTTGTCTAAAAGTATACACAAACATTTACCCCTAAACAAATGTTTAGTTAAATGATTTGTGTATAAGGGAATAATCCCTTTAAAAATCCTTTATTAAAACATTTGTCAAAACATATTTCCATTTCTTTTTTTTGGTAAAATCCAAAGTCTTAAAAGGGCTCTTAATTTTTGAAGAGTCTATATGCATACATCTTACCACTATTAATCCAACGATCATTTTATGTAAAGGATTAAGTTTTTAATCCCTAAGCGTTAATGGTTCTAATCTTTGAAAAGTCAATATAGCTTCCATTATCTATTAATCACATGGTTAAATCATGTAAAGGTTCAAGTCTTTAATCACGTGTTGATTATTCAAGGTTCAGGTTTACACTGTTCGGCCAATTCAGGGCAGTCTATAAATAATTATTAACTCAATCTTATTCTTATAAATAAACAAGTAAATGATCCTTAATGATCTTCAAGCATGAATTTATCAATTTACAGCCTACACACGTGATTCACCAATTTATGAATGCTACATGTGCATTGGTTAATCCAAACGACATCACGTGAAACTCATAATGTTCATTACAAGCACCGGATGTAGTGATTGGAATAGATAATCTCTTTCGCAGATGCGAAGTTGATGATAACCATGCTATGGATCAAATTTGCTAGAACCTTGTAAATGATCGAACAATTCTTCCATTTCGAGTTATGGATATCGTTTTCGATTGTCAATTTACTCAATTCACAGTAATCTATAAATATAAGGAATGATAACACCATAGCTCTTCAGGATGACAGGCTTGGTATAATAAAATCTTTCTCCGACAACTTTCTCAGTTGTACGGTAATTCCTTAAATTCAGATGGTGCTGACGTACAGTGCACACGCCACAAGTGCAGCACCGGGAATATAATCAATACCAATTTCAACTTGCCTTAATGGCGAAAGTTTAGGTAATTCACCAACAAATACCTCCTAAAGTTTCAAATAAGATAAACATCTTTTATTAAATTCATATTAGGTTCTTCTAGATTATAATATTTATAACTAATTCACAACCATTCATGGTATAATTTCAAGTTTAAATGCAGGATATGGTCATCCATCAAGAATTATTTAGATCACTTTTGATAATCAACATCTTATCATTTAGGGGAATTCTACTCGAGTTCCCATCAATTCAGACAATGTCGTCATGTCATAATCAATTAATCCATTCTACCGGCATTATCAACTTTTCAGTTTTTGTTGTCGTCGATAAGATGTGAATTTCTCAAAAGACTAATAATAACTCATAATCCGTCACAATTTTCAGGGATATCTGGAGACACAACTACTATAAAGAGTAAGGTCAACGCATAATCTACGCGAGAGAATTTCAAATCAGATACAGACGAAAACATTTAACGAATATGAATATATCCCATGTTTTCATAATTTGAGTACGCATTCGAAAGCTCCTCGGATCGTTACCCAAGTCATTCAAATGGAATCAAATCATAATAAATGATAAGAACGTCAATACATCCAGTCGGGTATCAACACTCGGTAATCAGATACTTTTCCTAAGAATCTCACTACGGGATAATTGGACAAGAAAGAAATGGTCAATTGTCAAATAAGACAATTCCCACGGATGAGTAAATTCGACTCAGAAGAATAAATGCTACAGGCACATATGTAGGTGTCCCTAACACTATGTCCCTATTTTGCACTTTTTGCAGATCTCATAAAATTTTTAATCTTTCACAATCTTCAAAGAATATTTAGTGTTTATTAATTAGTTTTATGGTGACTACTAATCAGTCTTGCATAGTCCATTCCAAATTGTATGTAGGCGCGCAACTATATACAATTTCAAGATTAACGATGCAATACTCAGTTCGTCAAAATTTTATCATCCATGTTTACAGTAAAATCATTTTCATGCTTAATTCTTAAATAAGAATCAAAAATAAATTTTCAAAGATTTTCTTTGTCATGAAAACAATTAAGTTTTCCAAAGTGTTTTATAAACAACTTCATTTCGATAACAATCACTTACAAATCTTACTTTGAGTAATCCTTTTAGTGATGAAAATTCAAATTTTCTCAAAGGATACCGTTTTATCTTTATAAAAACAATGAGCGATCTGCAAAGGAGTGATAAAAGCTTGTTCACCAAGAATTAACTACGATATGATAGGAAATGAGCTTAGCCAATTAATCATGAGGTTCATGACCTTGATGGCACTCAGGAATACAAAGAGAATAATCCGCAACGTAACTCAAATCGAGATGAGTACTTGTTCTATGATGGCATCACTAATGCGAACATTAGGATGAAGCAATAAAGGATAGACAACATTGATACATGTAGAATTTAGCAATCAAAGGTAGTCTTTTCATTAATCTCAAACAAGTCTAAATTGTACCGTAACACATTACGTGTCACTATGTCATACAATTCTCAGAACTCATGCTACCAACTGATATCTCAGTTAAGTTAGGGATTTTTAAAAGATACCACAATGAATACTAATCTACAAGAGTCATTAGGTGTTCCACATGTCTTGGAAGATCCATCGGTCCCAATTCAGAAGAAGATTTCTTCAATTTATTTGTTGGACACTGGGCATCCTCGTCAGTGGACAATGGCCTAGGAACAACCCTTAATACAAACCTACAATCAATTAAAACCTTATAATTCAATCACAAAACTTAACGACTTCCTCTTAACAATCTCATATTCCATATAGGTTAAGTTTTACTTTTATTTATTCAAGTTTCAACCAATTTTATACTCAATTCGATATCCTACCTTATTCTTCGGCCTTGTAAAGGCAATACAATCTCAATATGAATCAATACTTAATTTCCAATCCTATTAGCTCTTACAACAACAATTATCAAATGAGTCATTAATATGAAATGAATTGATCATTTAACTTAGACTTCTCGGAAAGGTATTAGTGGCATGAGGCTTTTGGGTAATGGTTCCAATGACAGCCTCAAGTGCAACATTCACCCTTTCGATTTCAAATTTAAGATTTGGATGACAACGAATCAGATGACATCTTTCTAGGTGGTAACGTTTTGTCAAACTCCACTCTATAAGAAAAGATCGTCATGACATCGATATCAGATTTAATCTCGCCAATTCTTCTTAATATCATAATCAACTAATATCTACATTTCTACGAATATCAACCATTTGTCGAGATCATAAATATCCACAACTTGGTTTAGATCTAGGATAGCTAGAATTCCTACGAGAATAGCTTCGATTAATTTACTAGGGGATTTAGGGTTTCTTGTGACAATCTACGTCGTATAAATACCTCGTATAAATATCAAAATAATCATCAAACAATCATGTAATCAAATTACATCATATATATAATCCAAGTTATATATATAAAATAACACTTCTCAGTTTGGCCTTGTCGGTAACTCGGGAATTCTTCGGCACCGTTATAGTCAAAAGATTTTTAGACATTTTTAGAAAAATGTTTATAGTTAAAAGATTTTGAAAAGTTTTATTCAAAACCTTTGTTTTAAAAATCTTTCGTTCTCTATAACGAGAGCTCTGGTACCAAACTGTAACACCCCCAAATTTATACAACTTAGTACAGCGGAAGACTAGTTGGTGTTACGGGATAGCACATTACTCACATCATAGACAACGCATAAAAATCGTGTCGTTTATTAATAAAGCATTTCCATTCATAAATATCAAGGTTACATAGGTCCCAAGTCATTACATTTCATACCAAGTTTTACAAGTATTTTGAATGGAAAATATTGTTTAAGTGCGGACCATGAATTCTTGTTGTCTTCCCGAGAATTACCTTCAAGTACCTGAGATAAAACATGTTAAAAGAAAAGGTCAGCGATAACGCCGAGTGAATTCATAGAGTTTAATAAATTCCATCAATATAACTTTGGTATAAAATTAGTACCAAAAATCAATTCGTACAAATCATTGTAATAGGCCGTAAAATAGCCAAAATCGTTTTATACAAATCTTTGTAATAGGCCATAAAATAGCCAAAATCATTTTATACAAATCCTTATCGAAAATCATAATATAGGCATTTGCCTTAAAAATCATTATACGAGCCAATGTCGTAAAAACATCATACAATACGTCTTATGACGTCGTATAAATTCAAATAAAATCCGTTATATGAATATGGTTATGAAAACCAAAACACGAACATAATATCCGTAGTATGACCCTGTATTGCTAGTCAGGCAATACATCGTAATTCGGAGCGTCTAGTAATATTTCGGTGATTTGGATTATTATAAGCCGCATGACATTGTTACCTTACTAAACCAACAACGGGTAGCTAACCCGATACAAATTTTGCCCATCTAAAGTAGCGTGTCGTCACAAAGGTCACGCTATTGAAATCTTCTCATACATAAACTCGCTTACCAATCAATGTGGCACGACGGGGATCAACCGTCAAGGCGCGAACTGGGGTGATCGTCCCCAAATAGTACTATTAAATGCATAAGCGTCTACCAACTCCCGGTAGTTCACAATTCATGCTAATGGGACTTTTAGTGACATAACCTAACTTTAATAATCCATTTAATTTCATCTATCGGGTCCATTAATCATTTATCGGGTCATACAATCGGGTCATTCAATCATTCGGGTCCAAAATCAATAAACAAACAATTGGGACAACTGGTGTCCAAACTTTTATGAAAACTAACATGTTATCTCCCTCGCGGGTTTATAAAGCATTTATAAAACATTTAAAAGAGTGCGAGGCTATGAACTCACGTTGATGTGGGAAGACGATTATCGGCGATTTGGATGTGCGGTGCGTGCTTCAATCACGGAAACCTAGACAAATAATACTCGGTCTTAGACGTTTGTCCAATGACTTTATAAAAATAACATCTATGTATACCTATGATGATTATATATATATGATGATCAAGTGGGTTTACATATTCTCGTTTACTCCTTTTAGTGTTATATGTAGATAACTTTTATACTAGTTTACTAGTTTTACCCGTTTACGTGTCTTAAGTCCAATAAACTTATTATAAGTTATTTAACTTATTTTAATCCATTTTGTACTTATATTATCAGTACATACACTTTCAAGTTGGGCCCAAATGGGTTAAGCCCAATAAGTTCTTTTTATGAGGGTTTATCTCATTTAGTCCAATTATTAGCTCAAGTATTAGTCCACTATGTTTACTTAGCTCGTTAATGCCCGTATGCCCTATAGTTCGGGTTTTATCGGTTTTTGCTTGTTATACATGTTTATATATCAGTATATAAGTTTTATAAAGTTTTCATGAGACGGGTCCAACCATCTATGTTTTATTTAACAAAAACGTTAATTTTACGGCAATAGCCGAAAAAGTCGTAAAAATCATTTTATAGTTTTTATTTCTTATAAACATTATTTCACCACCATTTATATAATTTATCCATTTGATTAACCTTATATATATATTTATATAAATAAGTTTTATAAGTTAGTGGGTTTTTATTTTACATTTTATATATTAAAATGTGAGTGCTTATATAATAGTATTATTCTTTAATTTTCAAAAATCTGATTTTTAACTTTATCTTCACCAAATCTGCCATATCTTGAGTTCTACATGGAGATAGAAGCTCAAATTTTTATCACATAAACTACATGATATGTGCTACATTTAACTCTTCTATGGCTACTGTTGAATCATCTTCTAAATATTTTCTAAAAATCATCCAAAACAGTAACTTCAGATTTATACCCTAAACTTGTTTTGATCATATCTCACTCATTATTTTGATTCCATTGCATGGCCAACTCTCACATGTGTACAAGACCCATAGCTTACTGTAAATCTATTCCACTTCATCATTTTATCAGTTTATAACTTACTTCTTTACTGTTTTATACAGCCAACAAATTTAACCATGATTTTAACCTTGTTTCTCATGGTTTTTCACCTTTTTATCCATGATTATCAACAACAAATCCCCACATAACATTTTTATCATCATATAATCATCATAAATATATACAATAGGAAATAAAATACATGTTTACATAATCAAAATAACGAGAAGTTGAGGAGGACAATCTTTATACCACCAACTTGATGTAGGTTATGAGTTTGGCATGGTTTTTGATGGAGAAACCTGTGCTTAGCCAACACCATCTTCAAGAACTCCAATCTTCATCAACTCCTTGTGGAAAATCAGCCCCATGACACCATGAAAACTCCTCCATGGATGTTATAAGTTGCACCAATCTTCATCTTTTTGAATGGAGATTAACATATGTTAATTGTAACATATGTTTATGGTTAAATTTTGTATGAATTGGGTGTTTGAAGTGTAAAATGGGACGGCAAGATGAGCTAGAGAGAGAGAGTTTGTGTAGTTGTTTGCATGGTGAAATGGTGGAAATGGAAAGGGTTTGATGGTTTTGTGTTTGAAGTGGCTTATTTTGTAAGCTACAAGTGACAAGTGTAGCTAGAAACTTGCCACCAACTTGTGATGTGGTGTTGTTATGTCGGTTTTGAAGTGGGGTGGGACAAGTGTCCCACTTGTCTCATCCCATTTAGTTACGGGTACTCCTCGATTCTAGTTTCCTCGATTTGCGTGCCCTCGGGTCGTTTTACGAAAAACGTTTTTATAAATTATGAATCGACGTCACAAAATGAATCCAATAAAAATTGTTTCATCAAAAACGGAGTTCGAAAACGTAAATACGTAATCCTAAGGTTTCCGGTTTAGTCGTAAAGGACGTTAAAATAAAATCGTAAGTCCTAGTCTCTTCTCGTAAATTTTTGAGTTTATGAACCAACACAAATTTAAAACTCTAAAATAGTATTCACGGATAAATTTATTTTCTGAAATGTCGGTCTGTCACCAAAGACGGTGTATATATACGTAAGCACGTAATGTTGAATCCTCCGGTTTAGACGTAGTTGATGCTACTCCAAGACGTAAATCCAAATTTCTTCCCAAAAATATGTGAGTTCATATTGTAACATTAAAATAATGTTTTTTTTTTAAATAATATTCGAGAATAAAATATCAACCATAAATTGACGGATTGTCACAATTTGTCTTGGACTGGTATACTAGAACTCCAAGAAAAGGAATTTATTACTCCACCAAGAGTTTTTACTCCAGTAGAGGAATATAAGAAGAAATTGACTGATTTGGACCAATGGAAGAAAGCCAATCCTACTTTGTTTGTTAAAGGTGGAATTCTTAGTGAAAGCCCACATGAGTCTACACCCATAAAAGTGACCAACCCCACTACTAGAAAGACTGTTGACCTTGGACTGAATGTTGATAGAAAACCTAGTATTAAATAAGCAGAAATGTATAGAAAACCTAGGTCACCAAAAAGTCAAGTTAATGATAATGGGACAGGTTTCTTTTCATCTAGACCTAGAGTTATGTCTAGAAAAGCCTGTTATACTTGTGGGAGCTTTTCACATTTGGCTTATAAGTGTGTCAATGCTTCAAATGTCAACGCTGATAGAAAGTCAACCATGGTCAAACCCAGACCTATTGTCCAGCAAAGTCCACAACTCATTATTCCAACTCCATTCTTTACTAAAGGGTCTAATACTTATGGACAAAGACCTTTTGAAAAGACCAATACATGGTCTAACATACAATGGGTTCCTATAGCAAACCCTAGTTTTGGCGCTGACAAGTGCAATTTCAGCGTTGTCAAGAACAATTTTAACGTTGACAGGAATGTTTCCAACGCTGTTAGACCAAGTAATGCCAAATACTTGCAACCAAAGGGAAAGGGGTCTAAAGCTTCTTCTAGCTTAACTTGGAGACCTAAACAAGACCAAAACCCTAATTCAAATGGGATTTCTATGACCTGTAACAGATTTCATTATATCTCAAAGGTCATAACTAAACCAATTGGGGTTAACTGGGTGTTTAATCCAAAAAGGGATGAACAAGGGGTTGTTATAAGGACTAAGTTTGTTCTTGTTGAACAACCAAATGAATCCAAGTCTGCTCAGGCTTGGGTTCCTAAAGAAAACTAATTTGTTTTCTTTATGTGCAGGGCATTCAAAAGTAGGTACATGATCATGGCTATTGGGATAGTGGATGCTCTAGGCACATGTCGGGGAAGGAAGACTATTTGACAAACTTTACCCCCATTAAAGATGGTGACAAAGTGTACTTTGGAGGAGGATATGGAACTATTACTGGCAAAGGCACTCTTATCACCAACAATTTGCGTTTTGAAAACGTATTTCTGGTAAAAGAACTTGATTACAATCTGTTTAGTGTATCACAGGTTTGTGATAACAAAAATAAGGTTCTTTTCACTGATACTGAATGCTTGGTGTTAAGCAAAGATTTTAAAATGCCTGATGAGAAGTTCATTGATTATAGAACACCTAGGCATAAGGACATTTATAATATGAATCTTAATGGAATTAGGATGAATAATAATCTGTCATGTCTATATGCTAAGGTTTCAGTTGATGAGAGTAATCTTTGGCACAGAAGGTTAGGGCACATAAATTTTAAGAACATAAATAGACTTGTGAGACATGGTTTAGTTGATGGTTTGCCTGAAAAGGCTTTCCACAATGACCACTCTTGTGTTGCATGCCTTAAAGGCAAGCAACACAAAGTCTCCTTTAAGTCTAAACTTGTGCATTCTAGTTCTAAACCACTTCACTTGCTGCATATGGACTTGTTTGGTCCAACTAATATAGAAAGCTTAAATGGTAAATCTTTTTGTTTTGTCATAACTGATGATTATTCTAGATTTACTTGGACTTTCTTTTTGGCTTTAAAAAGTGAATCTGCTGATGTTTTGATTAACTTTATTACCCAAATTGAAAACAAAACTGGGAATGAGGTCAAAATTCTTAGAAGTGATAATGGTGGTGAGTTTAGAAATAAGTTGTTAGATGAATTCTGTGTCAAGAAAGGGATTACTAGGAAGTTTAGTGTAGCTAGAACCCCACAACAAAATAGGGTGGCTGAAAGGAAGAATATAACACTCATAGAAGCAGCTAGGACAATGTTGGCTGATGCTTAATTTCCCATTGCATTTTGGGCTGAGGCTGTGAATACAGCCTTCTATGTTCAGAATAGGGCATTGATCAACAAAATCCACAATAAGACACCTTATGAGCTATTTTGGAATAGAAAACCTAATATTGGTTTTCTTAGACCCTTTGGATGTCATGTAGTTGTACTAGATACTAGTGATGCCTTAGGGAAGTTTAGTGCTAAAGGTGATGAAGGCTACTTTATGGGCTATTCAGTGCAGAGTAGAGGATATAAGGTTTACATTAAGAAAGAAAAACGTATACTTGAAAAGGTACATGTTAGGTTTTTAGAAAGTAAACCTAGTGATCCTGAGAGTGGACCAAATTGGCTCTTTGATTTAGAACCTTTATCTAGAACCTTAAATTATATGCCTGTTACTAATCCAGACATTGTGAAGGCGAATTCAAATGTTGTAGAAGAACCCGTTGTTGAAATTTCAGGTATACAGGTTGATAAGGAGGTAGGATCACATGCAAGCAAATTAGCTCCCATACTTGAGTATGTCACCATTCCTATATGGACAGATGCATTTGCTGCTGCTGCTGTTGGAAAGGAAAAAGGTGGTCCACAAGAAACACCATTTGATGAAAACATGTATGAATCTTCAAGCGTTGACAAAGGAAAATTGGCGCTGACAGGCCAAATTCAGGCGTTGATGGCTCAAACGTTGACAGCCCTAATTCAGGCGTGGATAACTCTTTTGACCATTTATTCTCTTCCAGTGTTTTTGAACAAGGAGAACCTTCCACTATACATGGAGAAGTTCATTCAGGTGATGATGGAGGAGAACTTGAAGATGATATTGGCAACTTGGAGACTGAAATTGATGACAACATAATTATTGAAGGAGGAGTACTTACATCTACTATCAAGAATCGTCCTTCTTCTCTAATCATTGGTGATGTGATGTCCCCTGTTCAAACTAGAAGGTCTCATCAGAATCATGGAGGATTTATTGCCAATATCCACAAGAAGGTTGATACCCCTCTTGTACATGCATGTTTGTTTGCTTGTTTTCTGTCACAACAGGAACCCAAGAAGATATTTAATGCTCTCAAAGAACCAAGTTGGGTGGAAGCAATGCAGAATGAGCTTCACCAATTTTCTATTCAAGATGTTTAGGAGTTAGTTGACTGTCCTAGATATGTCAGACCTATAGGGACAAGATGGGTTCTTAGAAACAAAAAGGATGAAATAGGTATTGTGGTCAGAAATAAGGCACGTTTAGTTTCTCAAGGCTATACACAAGAGGAAGGGATAGAATATGAAGAAGTTTTTGCACCTATTGCAAGGATTGAAGCAATAAGGATTTTCCTATCCTATGCTTCTTGCATGGGCTTCATAGTTTATCAAATGGATGTGAAGAGTGCTTTTCTTTATGGCACAATTGAAGAGGAGGTTTATGTTATGCAGCCTCCTGGTTTTGAAGATTTTGAACATTCAGACAAGGTGTATAGAGTGAAGAAAGCAATGTATGGACTTCATCAAGCCCCAAGAGCATGGTATGGCACATTTTCCACCTATCTGGTGGAAAATGGATTCAAGAGGGGCACCATAGATCAGACTTTGTTTGCCAAGAAGACTGGTAAGGACGTTTTACTTTTTCAGGTCTATGTGGATGATATCATCTTTGGCTCTTCCAGTCCAAAGATGAGTGAAGACTTTTCTAAGCTCATGACAGACAAATTCAAGATGAGTGCAATGGGAGAGATGAACTTCTTTCTAGGGTTACAAGTTCAGCAGAAAGAAGATGGTATCTTCATCTCTCAAGAAAAATATGTAGCAGAGATCTTGAAGAAGTTTGGCTTTTCTTCACATGAGAAACGGGCTAGTACACCCATGGATAGGGAACACCCTTGGGGAAAGGTTGGAGATGGAAAAGAGGTGGATGTTTGGCATTATAGGTCAATGATTGGATCATTGATGTATCTTACAACTTCTAGACCTGACATTATGTTTGCTGTGTGTGCATGTGCACGCCATAAAGTGACTCCCAAAGAGTGTCATCTTCATGCTGTCAAGAGGATTTTTAGGTACCTTAGGTGCTATCCCACTTTGGGATTATGGTATCCAAAGGATTCTCCATTGGAGCTTATTGCTTATTTAGACAGTGATTATGGAGGTGACAAGTTTGATAGAAACTACACAACTGGTGGATGCCAATTTCTTGGGAGTAGGTTGATATCTTGGCAATGCAAGAAACAAACAGTGGTGGCCAACTCTACAACTGAAGCAGAATATGTTGCTGCAGCTGCTTGTTGTGGACAAGTCTTATGGATTCCGAACCAGTTGTTGGATTATGGGTATAATTTTATGCATACTAAGATTTTTGTAGACAATAACAATACTTTATGCATTATTAAAAATCCTGTACATCATTCTAAAACAAAACACATAGAAATTAGACATCATTTTATAAGAGATTTTTTTGAAAAAGGTTTAATACAACCAGATAGGGTTGACACAGAAGAAAATGTGGCAGATTTATTAACTAAACCTTTTGATACTGGGAGATTTCAATACTTGGTTACAAGTATTGGAATGATCAATCTTACCTAATATGTGTTTTTGGAACTTATTGTAAAAGTATGTACAGGATATGCATTGTTATTGGTCTTTGTACAAAATTAGGTTTTCCATTTTATTTGTCTAACGCTGACAAAGGTTATTTTAACGCTGACAAGTGTTAAAATGACGTTGACAACAATATGCTAGTTTTGTGGTTTTTGATCTAATTATGCAGGCATTGTTAGCATTGTACAAATGGATACAGAGTTGCTTAGGGATCTTTGGAGCTTACTTGGAGCATGTTAAGTTTATGGATGATGGTTGGAATATTTATATTCCTATCTTGACATAAATTTTTATTGCATGTATTTTATTTGGCAACTTGTATATCTTATTTTAAGGGGAGGTTTAGGAAAACTTAAGGAATTTTTGGGTATTCATACAATACTCTTATCATAATTCTAGATTGTGTCCACTAGTGAGTACGAGTTAGTTTACTAAATCGTGAGGCACGGTAGCATGCAAAGTTGACATACTTTGCACGCTGCCAAGACTTTTTGACCTAGAATTGGATGTGGTCTGTTGGGAGACTTGGGTATGATTTTTATTGGGCTTACCTGGGAAGTTACAAAATATTTTATAAGATAACTTCATTGGTAAGAACTTTGGTTAGCAAGGGACACTTGAGGACAATTATGTCTATCTTGTTTAAGCAAGTGTGTGTGATTGGACAGTGCTTGCCACCCTATGGTGATTTTCAGTCTATAAGTTATCTTCACTAGGATAAATTACTTTGTTAAGGTCCTTTTTCTTTTATATTATTTTTATTTTTGGACGCTGACAGTTTTATTTCCAAACGTTGTTAGGACCAATTTTGACGTTGACATGGCAAAATCCAACGTTGACAAGAATATAGCCGTTGGGCGTTGATAAGTTATTTTTGACCGTTGATAAGCATTGGGTCCTACCCAGTTGTTATTTTTAACGAAAATTTGGGCCGTAATTTTAGGAGTTGGTAACTTTTTATTAATGCAAGAGATAAGTTATATCTTTTTCAAGATTTTCATCATTATATTTTGAATATAACTGCCTCATGCATTGACCAACCACATATTTTAACCTCTCTTATATATTTGGCTCATTCCTTTGAAACAGGGTAACTGCTTATTCTTGTCTAACTAAATTTCCACAAACCTTCATTTTTCATAACATTTATCACAGCTTTCTACATCAATGGCGCCTAAGTTTAAACCGAGTGATTTGGAATTGGGGTTCAGAAGTCAGCATAACATGGTTGCTTATTTAGAAGCTGATGATGCTCTATTTCCCCAATATACTCAGATGGTGGAGTACTTAAATGCATCCCCTCTAAGGTATGAACTTTCTCATGCTCCTCTTATCCCTGTCACACATATTAAACAGTTTTGGAATACTGTTACTTCCTCAACAGTTAATAATGTGACTACATTGACTGCTACTGTCCATGGGCTTCCATGGGTGGTTACTTAAGCTTTGGTTCGCCAAGCTTTTCATCTTAATGATGCAGATGGTATAACCACCCTACCCATTAGTGAGCTAGAACAAGGACTCCAAGCTTTGGGTTATCCTTTTCCAGAAGATGGCCATTTAAACAAATATACAAAACAGGGATTTCCCCCAGCTTGGAAGTACTTGATACATGTCATTCTTCAATGTTTGATTCCCAAATATACTGCACACAATGAAATTAACCGTTCAATTGGGAGGGCCATTGTGCGTATTGCTACTAGGAAAAAATATAATTTTTCAAAAATGATTTTTGATGGCATGTGTCATAACAAAGGAAGCAATATGACTCTTGCTTACCCAAGGTTTTTACAAATGGTTTTTGATGAAGAAAGATACTGCAATAGAGATCACAATGATTTTTATACGATCTCTATTCAAAAGAAAGCGCTTTTTGGGAAGATGGATTCACCCCCTCATAGAGACTTACCCCTTACCGAAGCCATGCTTGCTGTTATTGCAACATCACAACCTCAACCAGACCCACTACCACAACTAGACCCATTGTCTGAACAACCACCATCACCCCATCAAATGGACATTGACCAAGAACCCTTCAACGCTGACATGTTAAATGTTGGCGTTGACACTTCAAATCCAAACGCTGACACCCTTTTACAACAAACCCAAACACCCCTTAACCTTCAAACAGACACCCAATCCACATCATCTTCTACACCCCATGACTTTAGGATGGAAAAACTCCAACGGACTACTGGAGTGTTCTCCTCTAGTGGTCCTAGCCATGTTGCAGATAGAACCACCACCACAAGTGTGGTTGGTGACATGGGTGGGGCTAGGACTATTGGTACTAGCTTAGATGCAGGCCAAGCTAGTCCTACCATTATTAAGACCCCATCCATGCCCCATGACTCTACTTTGGGAGGTCAAATTCCCATTCTAGAGGAAGGCAGATTGGAACCTTACACATTGTTGGAGTTAACGGCTGTCTGCATTAGCTTGCAAAAGCAAAATGCAGACCTTGTACATACTGTGTCTACACAAGGCCTTGAAATCAAGCAATTGAGGGAGAGGATTGTTGTTTTGGAAGTTGCTGAGACTAGGAGAAGGCAGACAAGAGTCCTTTCATCAGGGGAGGATCCTTACAAAGGGGAGGAAGCTGCTACTGAGCCATTTAATTTAAGTGACAAAGGCTCAGGTGGTTCTATTGGTGTGGAGATGGCTGAAGCTTTGACTAGCTTGAAGGAGAGGCCAGTTATTGATGTGTCTCTGGCAACTCCAACAAAGATATCATTTATGGAGATGCTGGAACAGGTTTCTAAGCCAAGCGCTGACAAGAGTAAGTTGAGCATTGACAAGCAGGTTTTTGACGCTGACAAGCTAAGCGCTGATAGGAGTAAGTTAGGCGTTGACACATAGGTTTTGGACGTTGATAGACCTGCAGGTGTGGTTGATGTATCCCAGTCATCAGATATCATCAAGGAAGTGTCTACACAGGTACCATCAATCTCTTTACCCTCCATTGATGTATTAGATAAAGGTAAAGGGATTATGGTAGAAACAGTAGTTCCCAAGGATGCAGCCCAAGTAAAGCTTGATTCTATGTTGGCTGCACAACTTGAGAAAGAGGAGAGGATGAAGGAGACTGTTATTGAGAGTAAGGATGGCAGTGATGATGAGAGTACAGATTCAAGTGTGATGATTATTGAAGAACCAGAAAGGCTTGAATATGGTGATGAGTTGGCAAAGGAAAGGACTGCAGAGTTGAAAAATCAGGTAGATTATGAGATGCTTGAAGTTGCTCAGATGTACTTTGCATGGGAGAATAAGGTAATAGAGAATCCAGACATGACTTTATCAGATCAAATTTGGGTTTTGGAGATTCTACTAAGAGTTTAAAGAGATTGCAAGGTGATTCTGAAGTATAAGGCTAGAAAAGTTCTTTCACATACTAAGAAGGATAGAATGGAGCTCTACTACATGCTTCTAAGATGTCATCAAGGAGGTTGGAATTTTAAGAAGTTGCAGGGATTGTCCTTTGATGAATTGGAATATAAAGCTTATCCTATTTGGGCAAGTGTGCAAGAGCAGAACACTATCAGACTTCTTTCAGATGAAAGAAAGGAAGAACTTGCAGAAGAGATGCAGATCCAACAGGCTTTAATTGCACCAAGACCTTTAAAGAAGGGAGTTCCACTTGAGTTCCCAGAAAATTTGTATAGAGTGAATCCAAGTGAAGCAGTTATTAGAAGGATTATTAAGCTCTCACCCTTGGAAGCTTCACATATAGTAGAAGTATTATCTCATGATTCCAGAAACCCTATAGTTCACTATGAGGAAGATGCAAGTGGGTTTTGGATGTTTGGCAGATATAAGAAGGAGGTACATACTTTTACTACTCTTATGTATTTGTTTGCAAGTCTGGATAGGGAAGACTTAGCAGATCTTTGGAGTTTGATGAAGGCCAAGTATGAGACTAACGCACCTACTTCAGTCAATGGAATAAAGATTTGGTTAACATTCAAGAGAATGTGTGAACCAAATGAAGAAGATCCAGTCTGGAAGGATCTTGATGATGATATCAGTGGACTTCACTGGCGTCTACATTCAGCAGCTGGTGTGTATCATTTGAGTACTACAAAGTTTTCTGAATATCTTCTTGTGGATGCTGAATATCCCATGTCCAAGGAAGCTTTGAAGAAATGGTGTCAACACAGCTGGAGATGGATTACACAAGTGACGTTGGAAAGGATTTGATTAGGTTTATTTATTTCCAACTTAATAAATAATTTGTATTTGTAAGAATCCTCCTTATATTTAGTTTTTATTCAGAAACTTGATTACTAGAGTAGATATCAAGTTTAGGGGAGGATTGTTGGGAATAAAATGAAGCCAAGACACTTAGACGCTGACAAGAGGAAATTGGATGTTGATAGGAAGAAATCAAGCGTTGCCAGATCAAGCGTTGACAAGAAAAAGTCAAGCGTCGATGAGATGAAGTCAAGCACTGATAGGATACTTAGTCTACACGTTTTATGTTTCTAGTAAAGATATGTTCGACAATGTATTTCTTATGTTTATCTTTACCTAAAATAGCTGATACGTAGACTCTTGTACAAGGTTCCTTAATCTATAAAAGGAGGCCTTTATGTTTTAATTCAATATATGTTTTACACTTTCATTGTACGCAAGTTCGATTAATCAATCAAAGTGAAAGTTTGGTTTATTCTGTTTGTGTGTGTTCTTGTTTACGTATTAATTTCGCATAATACTTAGATTGTTTCATATACAACAAAGTTTCTCTAAGTGTTTAACTTGATTCATTCTTGTTTACACAATGCTAAATCGATATAAGTTTAGGATCAACACTCATGTTAGACAAAATGTAATTCCTACATTTGCCTAATAAATTATGGCAAGGATGAAATTTGCATTACCACACAATGCATGACCTGATATGATGAAAATGATTTAAAGAATGCACAAGTGCATATCTTGTAAAAGGAGTATAGATAAGGTTATTTACCTTAATAGATCTTGTGACCATTAACCTTGAATTGTATAAACAAAGTTTACACAAGTTGTAAGTACACTCTTGCTTGGTTTTTATGAAATGACACATTTATCAATTACATTGCAATGTAAATTACTTGACTATTTTGGATGAAACATCCAAGTTGTCACACCTACTTCATTGTGTATTTAAGTAATTAATAAGTGTGAAAACACTTATCCTTTTACCACTTAAAACAAATAAAAACGAGACCAAAACGTGTGTTTAATGTCGTAAAAGTCAAAATTACGCGTGGTTTGTGTTTTTGTTGTGTTTTAGGACCAAAAGATGAAAAAGGAAGAAAACACGGGATTTCACGGGCTTTTATCGAAGAAAAAGACGAAGTCAAAAAATCAAAAGTGCAAAAGAACGGAAGTCAATGGGCCTATTTTGAAGATTTATTGAAGAAAATGACCAAAGACGGAAGTTTAACAAGTTAAAGAACCAAATCTAAGAAAAAGAATAAATTTAATAATTAGATAACGGTTCATTTTTATCCATCGAAAATCCCGAGACAAAGTCGAGAATGACGAATTAATTAAAAAGGCGAGAAGACAAAATAAAGAAGGAAGCAACACCACCTACCACTCTCCACCTGTATAAAGACTCATCTCTATTATTTTTTTAATTAATTAGTGTAGTTGTAGTTGTAGATTCATTTTCACATAGTTAATTAGGAGTAGGAGTATGTGTAGTTTTTAATCTTCCATGTTTTAATTTTTCTTTAATCTTCCCTTGTTAAATCTTGAATCTTAATCTTTAATTTCAAGTTTTTCATTAATCTCATTCTACCTTTCTTGTTTAGTTGATGTTTGAGTTGATTAAATCTTTTTAGATTATTATTGCTTATTGCTTATTTGATTGTTTTGCTTATTATGATTAAGTGGGTTTGATAGTTTATAGTTATAATATTAGATTTAATTGTTTTGTTTAATTTGGGGTTTATTAGAGTTTTAATTCATGTCTTGTTTCGCTTATTTCTTAGATTAATTTGGCTTATTTTAGCTTATTTGGGTACCATATTTTTAGATCTTGCGTAGTCTGCCTATTTTTTTTTGAGTTTCAGAAAGGGTTTAGACCATTTCCCGAAAGTCAAAGTTTATAATAATTATTCCGAAAGTTAATTTTTAGTTTATTCCGAAACTCATTTTTTACATTATTGCGAAAGTCATTTTAGTTCATTTATCCGAAACACATATATGCTTTATTCCGAAACTCATTTTTATTAAACATTGCGAAACTCATTTTTTCACCTATCATATTGCGAAAGTGGTTCTCCAGTTTTATTCAAAAAGTGAATTTATGTGAAACCTATTTTCTATTCCAAAATGACCATCAAATGGCAAAAGTCAAAAACATTACCATAAAATTCCGAAAGTCATTTTAATATACATGTTTTATACCGAAAGTCCATTTTTAAAGTCTTTGCAAATGACTCTCGAAAGTGACATCTCAAAACCTTCGAAAGTGACGTTTTAAAAAAGACAATTCCGAAACTGATTTTTGCAAATGAATATGCGAAAGTCACTTCAACCAAAAAAATATTTAGGATTTAGTTATTGCGGTAATTTATTAATATATGCGAAAGTGGCTATGTAAATTTATTGCGATAGTTTTATAGCTTTATTTTTTCGAATGTAATATTTAGGATTTATTGAGGAAGTTCCTTATATGTATTTTTATTCCGAAAGTTTTTATTAAAATTTTATCCAAAAGTTCTTATAGTATTTTTTCCAAATAGTTTTAGTTTGTCTATTTTTATTACTTATCTTTTTATTTTTATTAATTGCCTATTTGTCTAGTTTTTTTATTTTTCTTTATTGTTTGTCATTTGTGTTTAGTTTATTTATAATACTTTTCGTATTTTACTTTTTAATTAGTTTTAGATAACAAATTTTTTTTTATTCACCAAAAACAACTAAGTCCATTTTTAACCGAATATCAATTCGATAAGACGCACGAGAATATTTTTCTTATTAAAATTCAGTTATTAAAATGGCGCCGCTGCCGGCTCTTTTCATAAAGATTAACGGTTTTTTGTGAGACGAGTTGGATTTTGGGATCCGTTCCTTTGTGAACGTTATTTTTCTTGCAAATCTCAAATTAAAAAATCCAAAAATATTAAAAAATCACAAAAAGCAATTCTTTCCTAAGTTTTACAACCAAAAATATTAAAAAAACCACTAAAGTGACGCTTTCCTAAGTGTTACACCAAAAAATATTTCTCTTTATCCTCTATTTTGTTTAATTCTTTTTCTCAACCACTATTCTTTTCAATTCTTCACGAATTCGTATTGTATAGGGTGTGGGAGACCATCGTCTGGTAGTCAATCATGTCATTGGTGTTCATGCGAGCGGTGCGGAAGAGATCTCCCCAATTCACAATTTGGACATTGTCTATTTTGCAATTCGATAAATTCGTACTTCACCTATAATGACATTATCTCACCCTCTTACATATATGGGGATCCTTATCCGCAAAATGCACCGAGTTTTTCTCAATACGCGTGTTGCAACAATTGTGGGGGCCCTCACGATTCTTTTTCTTGTCAACCGATTAATTATTATGAGCCAAATCTGTGCTATAATTCCGGTTTTCATAATTTTGAGCCCCACATTACACCCTCGATCATCAACCTTCTTTCAGCCTGAATGCCGAAGCACGAGCCCTTCTTTTTGAACTTCATGACGGTTTAATTCGACTAAGAGAAACATTGGATGAGCAACAGCGACAAGAGCAAGTATCTAGTCTTAGTGCTTATACCTCTACGCCTCTTGTGAGACCATATTGTTATGATGATGACGAGGCTGATATTTTTGATCTCAACCCATCTTCTGAGATTACTACTCCTACTCTTGATATCCCAAATGAGTCTAAGGATAGTGATATATCGAGTGAGATTTGTGATTTTGGTCTCGATAATTTTTTTGATGAGGTTTGTGATGTGCCGACTCGTGAGGAGCTTACAGACGAGGTCGCTCTTAATGATGACATTTCTCCATGCTATGAGAATTCACGTTTGAAATTTCTCCTTTTTACCCATTTCCACCGGGAGATGAAGGCGATGTCGATTTAATTTCTACGGCTTACGAGAAGTTCACCGATGAACTTGCTCTTTTAGATGAGGTGGAAGACGTTATTCTTCACGACAAATTATTGAAAGTTCATCTTCTTAATACTGAAATTGAAGCGTTGAATTCTACTCCTATTACCGAGTCTTTACCCCCGTCTATTACTCCCGTTGAGAATAATGACACATTTATGGAGGAAATCTACATTTTCTTTATACCTCCGGCTATTGATGATGATGACACAGAGGGGGACATTTTTTTTGATAATTTGATGCATGAAGATATTGTCCCAAGTCCCCCGCCCGAGCACCTTTCATCCCATACTTTAGAGACTATTACTGAGGATGAGTGCTTTGACCCGGGAGGTGACATTAATTATTCTACTATTGTTACCTTTACGGCTTTGCCGCTTAGTGACAATCATATGTCTTTTGGGGATGACATTTTGATTCCTTTACCCACCCCACCTCCCGTGGATGATCACTTTACATACTTCTCGCATGTTGAGAGGACCTTTTACCTTTTATGACTTATCCCCCGGCCTCTCATTTATTATTTTCCTCCAGGAACAAGGACAAGATTTTTGATCCCGGTATCGATATTAGAGGCTTTTCTTTGAATGCTTAATTCGGGGTCTAGTCAGGCTCGTAACTCGGTAAACAAAAACAAGCGCTTCTCGGGAGGCAACCCGAGGATCTATCCTTCTTTACCCGTTTTCCATAATAAGTGTAGGGGGGAGCCAAGTAGGTGTTGGTTGTTTTGTTGTTTCTTATGATGTGCAGGGATTGGTGCTTTAAAGATTTACTTTTGGTGACTTTTGACGACCCGTGATCCCGTGTACCCGTCATACCGGTTCTATCCTAAACTCTTGTGATTTAAATATTTTATATTCATAAATGTTGAAATGGGAATCACTTTAGTTGTCTCTTCTTAGCAAGATTTAAACAACGTGCACAATGTCCTAAGTGTAGGGGAGTTTACTTCCACATGATTAAAAATTAAGGGCAATCTTTATATTAAGTGTATTGGAGACTTGTATCGAAGTTAAGTGGGCTTTTCCATGAATATGTCCTCATTTTTAACCGGAAAAATGATTTTTTTGACATTTTTCAAATTTTTGATCTATTTTGGCCTAGCAGTATTTCCCTTTCTTATCGTTATTTTTCTTTCATCATATGTATATATATTTCATTTCTAGAATAAAGTCAAAATAAATAAATTAATAAAGTGGTTTTAACAAGTTTAGATATCTTTGATATATTAGGCCCGTTGTGAATATTTTGACTCAACCCGAGTTTACTTATTTGAGTTTAGTCTAGCTAGTATCCTTAACCATATGGACCTTAATTAGTTTATTAGGCTAAGCATCCACGAGTCTCATTACTTGAGATTTTAATTTGTGGAGAACGAGAGATGATGGAGTCAATTATAAGTTTTGTATTCTTTCATGAACATATGTGAGTTAATTATAAGCTTTTCTCCCATCACTTGTCAATAAATAAATGCAATAAATAAGGTCATATGATTTGAAAAATTACTTAGCTTCTAGCCCAAGATCGTTTAAAAGTTGCTCAGGATTAATTAGAGTTCATAGCCAATGCATAACTTACTGTAACGGGATGCGAAAATTGGCGAGTCCAAAAAGGCCCTAACAAGGCATGAGGGCTCCATTTTATTGCTAAAGATCCAAGATGATGTGAAAAATTATTATTCCAAAATCAATATGAAGGATCAAGACACACGATGAGAAGCAATTTACTCCCATAAAGATCATGGAGAAATCTATCCAAAAAGACCCCAACAAGGTATGAGGATAAATAGGTCCAAGTCCGAAAAGGAGGCGGATCGTTGTATATCAAAATCCCAAATTAAGATTGAAGAAAAATGAAGAATTCGTGGTCCAAGTTTGAAGAATCTCTCAAAAACTTCAAGTGAAGAAATTCCATATATGAAGAAAAGACCATTATTTCAACAACGTCTCTCAAGATTCGACGTATGAAGTAAATGCCAAATATCGGTCCGAGAAAGGTCTTAAATCGTGAAGCGAGTTATGCCAAGATATGAATATTATGAGATTTCGAGAAGCCGTTTTAAAAGATTTTGTTCTTTTGCTAACTATAGATTAAATCGTCCTACTTTATTTTAGCCTTAATAAATTATTTAAATAAGTCAAAAATGCATCCTCGTGATCATTCAAGACATAAATAAAATGTAATAACAATGTTCTCGTTTTTATGCTTGGTATAGGGAACGTGAAACTTGAGGGTGATTAATCTTCATGACACCAAAGCCGTAATCTAAGTCTTAGATTTCATTACGAGTTTCTTCCATCAAACAATTTCAAGTAAATAAATAAATAATGTGGAAATTGTTGTATTTTTTGTTTCCTTCAATAAAGTTTTTTATCTTTTCATCGTTCTTTAGTTTCTTTTTATTGTAGTAATAGTAGTATATCGTAATAAAGGCAAAGGTGGGTTAATTATGATGAAGAATGTTATTCTTACTTTGAAAGTAATGCATTGCATGAGGTCATTGCAATGGTCAAGTGTAGGGGATTTAATAAGTGTGAAAACACTTATCCTTTTACCACTTAAAACAAATAAAAACGAGACTAAAACGTGTGTTTAATGTCGTAAAAGTCAGAATTACGCGTGGTTTGTGTTTTTGTTGTGTTTTAGGACCAAAAGATGAAAAAGGAAGAAAACATGGGATTTTTCACGTGTTTTTATCGAAAAAAGACGAAGTCAAAAGATCAAAAGTGCAAAAGAGCGGAAGTCAATGGACCTATTTTGAAGATTTATTGAAGAAAATGACCAAAGACAGAAGTTTAACAAGTCGAAGAACCAAATCTAAGAAAAAGAAGAAATTTAATAATTAGAAGACGGTTCATTTTTATCCATCGACAAATTCCGAAACAAAGTCGAGAATGACGAATTAATTAAAAAGACGAGAAGACAAAAGAAAGAAAGAAGAAACACCACCTACCACTCTCCACCTATATAAAGACTCATCTCTATTATTTTTTAATTAATTAGTGTAGTTGTAGTTGTAGATTTATTTTCTCATAGTTAATTAGGAGTAGGAGTAGGTGTAGTTTTTAATCTTCCATGTTTTAATTTTTCTTTAATCTTCCCTTGTTAAATCTTGAATCTTAATCTTTAATTTCAAGTTTTTCATTAATCTCATCCTACTTTTCTTGTTTAATGGATGTTTGAGTTGATTTAATCTTTTTAGATTATTCTTCCTTATTGCTTATTTGATTGTTTTGCTTATTATGATTAAGTGGGTTTGATAGTTTATAGTTATAATAATAGATTTAATTGTTTTGTTTAATTTGGTGTTTATTAGAGTTTTAATTCATGTCTTGTTTGGCTTATTTCTTAGATTAATTTGGCTTATTTTAGCTTATTTGGGTACCATATTTTTAGATCTTGCGTAGTCTGCTTATTTTTTTTTAGTTTCGGAAAAGGGTTTAGACCATTTCCCGAAAGTCAGTTTATAATAATTATTCTGAAAGTCAATTTTTAGTTTATTCCGAAACTCATTTTTTACATTATTGCGAAAGTCATTTTAGTTCATTTATCCGAAACCTAAATTTGCTATATTTCGAAACTCAGTTTTATTAAACATTGCGAAACTCATTTTTTACCAATCATATTGCGAAAGTGGTTCTCCTGTTTTATTCCAAAAGTGAATTTATGCGAAACCCATTTTCTATTCCAAAAGTGACCATCAAATGGCAAAATTCAAAAACATTACCATAAAATTCCGAAAGTCATTTTAATATACATGTTTTATACCGAAAGTCCATTTTTAAAGTCTTTGCGACATCTCAAAACCTCCGAAAGTGACGTTTTAAAAAAGACAATTCTGAAACTGATTTTTGCAATTGAATAGGCGAAAGTCACTTCAAACAAAAGAATATTTAGGATTTATTTATTGCGGTAGTTTTATTAATATATGCGAAAGTGGCTATGTACATTTATTGCGATAGTTTTATATCTTTATTTTTTTCGAAAGTAATATTTAGGATTTATTGCGAAAGTTCCTTATATGTATTTTTATTCTGAAAGTTTTTATTAAAATTTTATCCGAAAGTTTTAATAGTATCTTTTAAAAATAGATTTAGTTTTTTCATTTTTATTACTTATCTTTTTAATTTTATTAGTTGCCTATTTGTCTAGTTTTATTTTTTTTTAATTTTTGTCATTTGTCTTTATTTTATTTTTAATACTTTTCGTATTTTACTTTTTAAATAGAAATAGATAACCAATCTCCTTTTTATTCACCAAAAACGACTGAGTCACATTTTAAACCGGGATCAGTTCGATTAGACACCGAGAACGATAAGACCAACAAAGAACATTTATTTTTCTCATTTAAAATTCAGTTATTAATAATTATTAAATAAATAAGTTTACTATTTTGAACACAATTTATTGGACAAGTAGACTCAATATAACATCATCAACACAAGTGTGAATTATGATCCGATGTATATTTTTAAGAATCTAAATTTACATCCACACTAAAAAACATGCGAATCAGATTCTATAATGATATCAGTCATAATTTGAATAATGAATTGATAACTAAGATTTTCAAAGTGTGTTTCATTTAATCCTAAGACTAGTGTTAAGTTTGAGGATAATTAAAATGATGGCTAAACTTATTCCTTTTAAGATAATCATAATTTTTATATTTAAAAAAACATATTGAGTATCATGCATAATATGCATGATTTTGACAATTAATGTGTATAAAACTTATCTTGTCATTTTTAATCATTACAAACAATATTTGAAAATAATTTTATGTTTCCATCATGTTTTCAGTTTTTTGACTAGAGTAAATGTTTTAACATTTGGTGAATGTTAAAGTGATGTTTTATAAAAAAATGTCATTTCAAAGGAAGAACCCTTTCTTATTAATGAAGTTTAGAAACTAAATTTAAGAATTGAAATAATTTCGAATCCTAGGTTCATTTTAATTCAAAGATTTATTGGTTATGAAAAAGAGTTAGACCAATAAAAACATGCACAAAGACCAAGAATACATTTTCTTTTAAATAAGTACTTATGTATTGGAGTAATCTTTTATCTTGTTTAAACAACCCATGTTAAAGCAAGATAGAATTAAAAGATGATTTTAAGATCATGTTAAATCTTTGATTAAAGAGTACGTTTAATGTTTTATGGTGACACATTTATTTATACGAACTAATAATATAATGAGCGTACAAGACGATCTTTTTCCATAGATCTGACAAGCTAATGTAGCTTTCGAACCTAAGTGTGTTATTAAGCAAAATAAGGAATACAAGATGTTTATGTAACATTAGTTAACAAAGAGATGATGACCCTACATGCAAGGCACAGACAAATGCGTAAAAGAAATGCAAGAGGTCTAGCATAAGTCTTACATAGGAAAAACTAGACACTCACAAATACCATGCAACACACAAGAGATTAGACTTAAAATAAACTCTACTACCAATTGTAAAGATCACTAAATAATGTCTATAAATAAAAACAACACACAAGAAAAAACACATAATCATTTAGCTTAACACAAGAAAGCATTCGTCTTTATTTTGTGTGTTAGATGCAACAAAGTATACATAGCTTGATTTTATTTGAAAATAGTTTTTTACCCATTTTAAAATTTAATTAACTTCAACACTTTGTAAATACATCAATTTTCAAAGATATACCAACTAAAGATGTCCAACTTGAAAGAAAAGAGTAAAATACAAGTTTTACGATAAACCGAGACTCAATTCTTTGGACATAGTATAGAAATTAGAAAAAATCTAAATTTAAAAGTTTGAATAAAGATTTGGACGTATTCTTAAATGAAAGTATACTTAATTACGTTCAAATTGACGAGTGGCACGGCTAACACGGACTTACGGTTGATTTTATATGATTTTTCATAGTTTATTAAAGTTTGTGATCACTGTTCCTTATTGATAAGGAACCACAGAGGATAATTAAAGATCCGTGGTCAGTGGACAAAAACTGGTTTTTGTACAAAATCAGTTGGTGATTTGACGGATAGGCGTAGGACTCTAAAAAGTCATTTTTCACACATAAAACTCATGTTCTAGAACACATAAGATTTGTATACTTCCAAATATGTTTTGAAAATTTTAATCATCAAGCTATTATACAAAGTTTATTTAACACCAAAACTTGTACGAATAAAACAACAAACACATTTCATAGTTAGTCTCCTTTCTTGAGAAATTTGATACATGGACCGTACTCTATTTTTAAAACCATTTGTTTTAAAAACTAGAGCAACCTGGCTCTGATACCAATTGTAGAAACGGTAGGGGGTGAATATCGTTTCAAATTGAGATTTTTTTTTTATATAACCCACTAATCGCGGTTCGATAAACATGACCACGGTTTGATATATATATATATATATATATATATATATATATATATATATATATATATATATATATATATATATATATATATATATATATATATATATATATATATATATATATATATATATATTAGTGGCAAAACCCGTCCGATGGACGGGTATGACTTCTGATTTTCGTTAAACTTTCTTTTTATTTTGTAAATATTTGTTGTAATGTCTTATTGACGGGTATATTTTTTTATAGTTGTTCAACTTAGCTCGACTCACCATGTGAGGGTGTTTTTTGTTGCATAAAAAATATATTTCAAGATAGGGAATTTGTTTATGATTCAATGAAGTTCAAATGGATAGAATGTATTAAAATTGACTTATGGATTTTTCAGAGATAAAATAAAGCAAATTATTCTCAACTTTTAAAAAGTGTTTTATGGTAACAATTCGCAGCCCATTGCCCAAAGTTTCTTAATAGCTATCTTGCTTTATAATTTAAAACAAACTATTGAGAAAAAGTCATATGTTTCAAAATAATATTAACGAACTTTGCAAATTCGGTTATATGATATATGTGCTCTACATTGAAAATAATATTCTAGAGCTTAGCAAATTCAGTTGTACGACCTTTGTGCTCTACATTAAAAGTAAAATTATTCAACTTACTAAATTCAGTTGTTACAAATGGTTCACAATAACATATCATAAAACTTTAGTTCTAACTTTAAGATGGGACCATCACATATAATTGGCAAGGTTCATCACACAGGGCATAATGAGTATGAAAATGTAAGTTACATAAGTCATACAAAAAAGATACAAGTTTATAACAAAAAAGATGAAAATTAATCAAAATGTAATTTGTTGTAATGAGTTGACTTGCTGGACTTGTGCAATTTATTGGGTATCTAGAAAGTCGTTGTAACATTATCTTTAGATATAACCCAATAAAATCAATGGATACAGAGCTTAAGTTACATAATAATGATTTCACATTATAATATATAAATAGCAGATAGATATATTATAGAGTAAAAGAACATAACCTTCTTTATGTTTACTTCACGATCCTCGTCTTGACCTACCTCTTTTAGCATTATCAACCAAACTAAGCTACCGTGAAATCAACACAAATTCAGAAGTATTTTACAAAAAAAAAATCAAATCGGAATGTAACCAAAGAGAGCATAACATAAACGCCACTTGTTAGATTCAATACAAAATTAAAATTAAATCTATTTACTAAATTATAATAAAATAAAATCTACTAACCGGCTTCTTTTTAAAAATTTATTCTTTCAAACACAAGCACTACAAACATAATATCTTACATGACTTTTAATTGTCATTCTTTTATCATGAGAGTCACATTTGGTGCAAGCGAATAGGCAACAAAAAATAAACTTTTGCATAAAAAATTTATTTTAATAAAAAATATATTTTACTTTCAAGTGTGAATTTCTCCTACTTTTCTTTTATAAACTAAGTTGGTTTTACATTTGGTTCGGTGGATTGTTGGCTGACGCCAAGGTTTTTAGCACGAGCCAAACCTTGATGTTGCGCCAAGCATTGTCGCCGCATTTCCATCGGCCAATGTGTGTTCGTTTTTTTCTTACTTTTATTCTTTTGAAAACTTATAGCATTGAAGGCTACTTTGTTACCTTTTTTCCGTATTTATTCTTTTTTTTTTCAAAACTTAACTTTTTAAAAAAATCATAAATACTACATTTTTCACTTCTTATATTTAGTAACACACTTTTTTCACTTTTTTTTATTTTTTACTCACAAAAAATAAATGTCTAATATTATTGGACAACCAACATGCTAAACTCAACCCCAAAATGTTCTTTTTGTAATGTGCTTTTTTAATTAATCTATTTTTTAAACAATGTAATTTTTTAAATAAATGTATTGTTCTTTATTTTAAAGTTAAAAATATGAAAACAAATACGTTTGGCATCACATTTTGAGTTCAACCATTACGCCTGAAAATGTGGTGCCGAAAAGTTTGATGCAAAAACCATTTTTGCCTATGTGACATTATCTTTTCTTTGGGACGAGACTTTGAAACCCAACCGCTCTCGATACTCTAAAAGTTCAACATCATACGCTCAAATATTTTTGATATTTCACTCTTCAATCTAGTTTGACTGTTGTGTTCTCGATTAATAAAAGAGAAAGACACAGATTTAAACAATTTAATTTAATAAAAAAGAACTTAGCGACCGAGAATCAGTATTAACAATATACTCGATTACTATCTCTGCTAGGTAAGTATAGTAGAACTTGTAAAATTAAATACAATCAAGCTGATTAAAATCCTTTGATGAGTGAGATTCAGATTTTAGCAATGTCTCATGTGTGTAGAAAGCAGTATTATGAAATTACCCTACTACAACAAAATTATCTTATTATTCATTTTTTTCCACATTTATAATTTTATAAAACGCAGACTTTATTATTAAAATATTCATATTTATAAGTGTTAACAATTGTTTCAAAAATATTTTATTTAAAAATGTGAACTATTATAACGTTTACATATAAAAGTGTGATTTGTTTTATAAATTATACTCTAAAAGTATTCACATTTAAAATTGTGAAGTTTATTGAACTCTTGACACTTAGAAGTGTGAAATTATTTACTACACCTATTTTTTTCACACCAAAAACATTAATAGTTTTTTTAGAACGGCAAATGTTAGTGGTTAGTGGGTGGATTCGTGCAATGACATCCAAGCGAAAGAATGTCTTCTTCGAACCCTCGCCTAGTTATGTTAGACTCCTTATCCGCTTCGCCTGAAAGACCTTTGGCACGTCTTGAACCCAAAATCCTCCAAAAAAACCACTTAGTGGAACTTTGTAGCCAACTAAGCTAAACCAGTTGATTACTAAAAACATTAATAGTAAGATGAATTTTTCAAATTTACACACTTTAAAATATAAAAAAATTATATAATAAATATGAAAAGTCAAAAACTCATTTGTTATAAGTGTCTTTTTTAGTTCCTCAAATATTACATTAACTTTCACAACCTATAAAAACTACACAATAAATATTGTAATATATATGTAAATGCACTCTTTTATCCTAAGATCACATGTTATTAATCTTTATTGTTTCTTACAAAAACTATATTATTAGTTAATGACTAATTTAGGAGATAATATGTACTTGAATGCGTAGCCATCCGAACCATTTCATTGTTAGCTAGGTTTTATAAAAAAAAAACACCTCCTTTAGAGGTTTCAGATTTCCACATCAATAATTTATTTAGAAAAATTAAAAAACAGGTCATAAAGAAGTATTCTTGTTCGACGATGTTGTATCGTAGGTTGGCATGTATATGTCATATATATACACTCATGTATGAATTCTAGTTTAACTTGTAAAGTAATCTTACAAATAGTCCCTCCTATAGAAATTACGTGTCTCCAAAATGCTTAAGTTTAGTGGATTATACATCAAATAGATAGGGAAGCTCGTATGTGTTTGTTTAAGCTCATTAATATGTTGAACTCCGGAATTACTAAAGTTGCGCAAGGTAACGGCCTAGCTGTAAAAACTCGTGTTTGAAACTAAACTTGCAAGTTTGGTGCTAAATTTGTTTCCAATTGAACGACCACGTTAATAGCAACCCATCACGCACGTGTAGACATATAACTTGATACTGCCACTATGTTTATAAGTTTAGTAGATTAAATCAACTCAACTGCCACTATGTTTATGTTGTTATCGGCAACAGATACAAAAGGTCAGTACTTAAAATACTGCCACTATGTTTTTGTTCTTTATGCAGATAATGGGATATCAGGATACATGTGAGAACCAAATCCTAAATAAGGTCAGTACTTAAAAGCCGAAATACCGTGGGTGCAAAACAGAAGATATCAATGCTATTGGATTAATGACCATAGCAAAGACCAACTCCTTATAAAAAATCATATAAAGAATCAAAGTGTTAGCAACATTGTGCGAAATAATTTCATTATTCCACTGGTCTAAAATTCCATTGCAGAATACACCAAGTACAACACTGTAATATAGATTACCACCGTTTATTATATTGTAGTTACAGGCACATAAATACCTTAGATTCTCACCGGGTAATGGAAATATTCTACACATAAATAGAATAGATTGTCCACGATTAAAACGCAATCAAATTAGTTGGCGTGGAAAAATAACATAACATAAACAAAAAACAAACTTTGAAGTCTCCAACACCTAGAAAATAAAAAATTATTAGCGGTAGTAAATATTTAACAAAAATAATATATAATGCAAAATGTCTGGTTATTGAAAAGTTTTTCAAATACATACATCTCAAATGGTTGGGGGCGCATAATATATTTAACAAAAATAGTATCATAAATCAGTTTAAAAACAAAACCTAAATATATGTACCTCGAATCCAGTTTAAACAATCAACATCCAACGATGCTTCTGAAAATTACGTGTCACAAAAAGTTGAAAAACTCACAATACTATTGGCAAGTGCCATCAACCCTTCACCGTGAAAACCTGGTGGGCCGCCACTTGTCACTCGGTGGCCCCGCACCATCATCCTTCTTACGAGCACCCCATTTATCAGATTCTGCAGGTGCAGGAGGTGCTTGGGCTGCTGATGCCTCACCTCTACGATGTCTAGGCACATACTTTCCCCACCAGATGCTGCAGGTGCAGGGGCAGCAGCTACTGGAGCAGTAGTTCCTGTTCCAGGAATCTCAGAAGGCCTGACAGGTGTGTCGATTGGTGTTCCTCTTGAGATGGCTTCTCTCTCACGTCTCGCAGCTGCTTCTACCTGCTTTGCGGCTATTTTGTCCTGCTTTGCTATATATTCAACCTCTTCCTTCTTTTTCCTTTCAGCCTCTGCATATTCCAATGATTACCAATGATCAGTCTTATAAAGATTAAAAATTAGAATAGCACAATACTAACCTAATTGTTTTAAGCAAGTGAATTATGATGTATCTTTCAAGTAAATACACTTCATATGACTTCGACCTGCTTGGTCCATTTCCTTATTACTAACCTTCCAGTATACATCATTAAAATCTTACTTATTCCATTGCAGCACTTGTGTAATCGTAACATGTACAAACTGACTTTATTTAGAACATGAAAGTAAGAAATAAATTCAGTTGGATAATAAAGATGTCTGATGTGGAGTAAACTGCAAATACGCACATAATATGCCTAGCCGTGTCATGATAGTTACTAATAAGCGACTTTCCTAATCACGACTTTGTTGACTCTGTATTTAATTATTTATTAATATTGTGTTGTTCGTATGCGTGTGTGTTGAGGGAGGGAGCATACCTTCACGTTTGCGAGCTTCCTCCTCTTCACGCAGCTTGTTCTGTCTTTCTTCTTCAATCCTCAGATAATATAACATCTTCCTCTTAATTTCCCTATCCTCTCTCCGTGCCTGAAGAACTTGACAGAGGCGTTCCTCCCTCTCTGCTCTCATTCTATCATACTCCGCCTGTCGACGGCTCAATACTCTATCCTGAAACTGTGTCTGCAAAAACATACAAAAAGAGTTGAAGCAAAAGGAGTAGCTGTAAGAAATCAATGAGATAAAAGAGAAGAACTTAACCATCAATGGTTAAATAGAACTTGTTAACAGACCTTATGTTCAAGAACTCTTTGGAGCCGATTCTTTTCTTTGACATCGCCATCATGACAGCCTCTGCTCAGCTCAACCTCGAGCTACAAAAAGCACATAAATTGTTGAAGATAATTAATCTAGAAGTTAGATAATAATGAGGTGAATTAGCAGAATTTATCAGTCACCAAGTCCTACAGATAGTTTACAATATACCTCTTGTAGACGTTCATGAAGCAATTTCTCTTCAGCCAGATGTTTATGGAAAGCGGCTTCAACCAAGGATGCTGCCTCTTCTCTTTTTGCTCTTTCCAAGTGATCCATTGTTTTAATTAACTTTTGCATTTTTTTCTCCGTTTCTTGTTTCCCTTTTACTTGTTCTTGTAGTGCTAAATCAATCAACTCTTGCTTCGTCATGTTCTTCTGTATAGAGAAAAAAGAAGTCAGTCCGAGAGTTCCAATCAAGACTTGGGACATATAGGGTTAAAGCAGTTCAAGTAATGATGAGCAAAACTTAGATATACACAAACAAAATTTTGGCAATTTAAGAAATAGTATGGATTGAAAATATACGTCCGGCTTCAACTGTTTGAACATTGAACCCTCAGACCTATTTGACCCGATCTCTTTTTTGACAAAATTCATTATTTGAACCGCTTGAGAATAAAAACAACCCAAGTTGACCCGTTTATAAATACATGGTCAAAATCGCTATTTAAAATGTAAACTGAGAAGAATGCAACTCACTCTCTCAGTGAGTGGCTTCTTAATATTTCCTTTGATGTCTTTATACAAAGCCTATGCTTCTTCAAGTTCTCTTTTCTCAATTTCCTCACGAATTCTTTTGTTTTTCATTTCTAGAAATTCAGTCGCAAGCCTCTTTTTTTCAGCCTCTTCAGCTTTCTTCTGTGGCTTTATTCTTTTTGTTTCCTCCTCTCGTTCCTGGATAAACAAGTTTAATTAAAAACAAAAGCAATTTTTATAATAAAAGAATTAAGCAGGATATCAAACATAACATATACAGCAGAAGTTCAGGTTATTAATGAAAATGAATACCATTTCCACCAGGTGGCGTTCTTGTTCTTCCTTTCTTTTCTCAATAATCGACTTCCGAGCAAGAAGCCTTTTATGCTCTTTTTCTACTATCTCGCCTAAACTTGGCCGCATGTCCCTCAATTTAGATACCTTCTTTGCTGAGGGATTTATCATCAACCGTGATTTGCTTAGATTTACAGCAAAATCACTTAAGTGGCCATGTAGATGATCAGATTCAAAGCCCTGGAGAGAAAAATAGCAATTTTTAAAATCATAAAAGTGGAAAATGATTCTTTTTTATCCATTATAATTGCCTGAAAGGAAAATTGGACTAACCAAGTCACCAAATATAACTGCACCCTTCATATGGTCAACTTTCAAAGCAATGAAATTATGTTTGACAGCATCAACAAGAATCCTCTCAACATCCGAAAAGCCGAAGAATGGGACCATTTTGGTTAAAGTCTCGACTTTCATTGTCTGATAAACATTGGACACCTGAAACAGAATTTATAGTCAATACACAAAACACTTGCATTTGCTAGAGGTGGCAAAACGGGCGGGCGGGCGGGCACGGGCGGCGGGCTAAACGGGCACGGGCAAAACGGACGGGCGAAACGGGCGGGCTAAACGTGCACGGCAAAACTGGCGGGCGAAACGGGCGGGCTAAACGGGCGCAAGCTAAATGAGAAAAAAGAAATATAAAAACGTAGAATTAAAAAATAAAAATACTTATTTAAAACCGGGGATAAAAACTAAATATAAAATATCCGTCGAGTAGCCTAATTAGTGTTTTACATGTGCGCCCATTAAACCCATAAGTTTCTTACATGTGTGCACGTTTAGCCCATTAATAAAAGTGCCCCATCTTTTTTTGAAAATGGGCAAAAAGTGCCCATATTTATCAAAATGGGCAAGATTTGCCACCTCTAGCATTTGCCAATGCTTAACAAAAACGCTAGACAATTCACCTGTTGCAGCACCCTTAAGGTAGCAACTTTCTCCAAAGGAGGAATGTACTGAGACAACTGCACATCTGGTACAGAAGATGTTGAAGATATTTTTCCGCCAAGCTTTGAGATCTTTGCCAGCAAAGGTTGAAACTTTTGATGCCAAATCTTTTACACAGTTTCATTAACTGCCTTTAGTCTAGAAAAAGTGAATCTTGCCATCAAATCTGCATACCACAATTAGAACCCTACACTAAATAAGTATTTAGAAGATCATATAACGTAATAATTTAAACCATCAAGAACTAACTAACAATGACATATATACAAACCTGTAACGCCGCACAAAAAGTCACCAGGAAGGATGTACTTGATTTGCTGACCGACTTGGCTTCTTTTTCTTTACCTTTATTCCACTGCATATAACTCTCCCTAAAGTTGTATTAAGGGTTGGAGCAGTCCTGAATATTTCGGCTTAATGTGTCGGAATTAGGGCTGCTGCAGTAGGTTGTATTTTAATGGGTGTGTTTTGCACATTAGTATTGAATGGATGCATTTGGGTTAAGTTTTATTTCAGATATGTGAATGAGATGAATAAAAATTACCAGCCAGATTAGACACATATCAAGCATTACGAAAGGCGTCTCTAACCCGATGGACTTGACCACAACCATTGTGATTGCGGTGTTGCTGGCGTCGGGCTGCTCGGCCAAAAGAACAGCTCTTAAAAGTGCAATCTTCAACCTGAAAAACAAAGGAATTCAAATCTAAAATTCAACGCATTTAACACCTTAATGTGTCGATCAATTGGTTTCTAGAAGTGTTAAGTTGATTATCAATAAGAGTTAATTATACTCATTAAATAAGCCAAACTTTTTGAAAATTGATAAACAAAGAAACACTATTATTGATATGGATAAAACACAACATCAAAGAGATATGGATAAAACACAGATGGAGATATTGTACATGTAATACAATTTTCAGCATAGGTTTATTTGCAGCATGCACTCGCCCAATATCATGACACCACCTATGAAAAAAAGTATCCATAAACGATTCTCAAGTCTATAATAGTCAAATTCAATGGAACACATATATATCTTAATAAAAACACTAAGAAATCAGAAGCGTGAAACATAACAACATTGTTCCTTGACTTAATGTTCAAATCCTTGAAGCCAATTTCTTGAGGCGCACACGGATCTCCTTGCCAGTGTTTTGTTACTTTTTATCTGATTTAATGTTCGATAACGTAACAACTAATATATATATATAGATCAGAAAAAAGAGCGAAGGTATTTAAACACTACGTATAATATATAAAAAAGATATACCCTTGCCATCTTGATCATCGGTTTTCATTAGTGGATCCCCAATTGGATTGCACAACATTAGGTCAAATAGGTTGAACATATTTTCGCTCTTATGGCTGACTTACCGCAAGTCTACTCAGCTCCAGTTGGATTTATTTGCTAATGTATGAATTTTAATTGAATTGCTAATTGAACATTAGATCTCGAAATTGATTGAACAGGTTTGTAGGGTTGAGTTAGGGTTTGGGGATTTGTAATTGGTTCTCTAATTTGTTTGTATCGCCAGTGGGTACGCTAATGGGCTTTTGAAAGGTAGTACATGTTATTATGTAGTATATCAATTTAGTTTTGATTATTTGAACACAATATCTTTCGTGCTCCATTTGTTGGCGTGTCTTTGTCAAACCTCTCAGACCCGAGTTCAATCCATGCAACTGACTTATTTTTAAATTTTTCGAAAATTTCTGTAAAATAATGATGACATGGCATTAAGGGATGCTTATGTGGCATATCCCTCCTCTTATATATAATGTAAGATATATATATATATATATATATATATATATAAGGAACCGTTGGTGAATTAAAGAACCGCCCCAGTGGAAGAAAACATTGTTACCTTTTAAACCTTAACAATCTTTTGAACCAAATTCCCGATTAAGCTTAACTTAATATGAGATGTGTTTATTATAGATAATGACCATGAGAATAATAAGTAACAATATATGTAAGTTTATGGACTTATATTTAATAGTCGTGTGATAGGATCGAACTCGAGATTACGGGATTGCACACAATACGTAAAGAGTTAGTATAATTAATATATATATATATATATATATATATATATATATATATATATATATATATATATATATATATATATATATATATATATATATATATATATATATATATATATATATATATATATATATATATATATATATATATATATATATATATATATATATATTGTATTTATTAATTTATTTTATAAATATATTTATGTATTTATTAATTTAACCGAGCAAGTAAATATATATCTTTAACGGTCGTTAAATAATTAATAGTTAAGTTGTAACGATTGTTAAATAAATATATAGTATACATAAACATAAGGAAAGAAGTCTGGAAGATTTTGGAACACCCCTAAGGGGTTTTTTGGTCGGTCGGTTATGAGGCCCAAAGGGGGGGGGGGGGGGGGGGCAAAAGTTGCCTTTTATTTATCTTGGGCTATAAGTTGTTTAAGCCTATAAATACAACCCCCTATCCCTCATAATTCACAAAAAAAAATCTCCTCCCTTCTCCTTCTCTTTGGTTGATCGCCGCCCCCCACCAAGGAAGGGTTCCGCTTGGTTTTCTTAGTTGATCGATTGTATACTTAATCTAGTCCTAGCCCCTCTCTAGGGTTGATGGGTAGATTAATTACAAGCGTTGTAGCTCGATTTTCACGTGCTAGAATCACGGTTAGCTCGTTGTATTACGTGTGTACAAGAACGTAATATAGTCTTACTTTAGACTATATCTTGGTATATACGGTTTAAACCCGAATCGGTGATTTGTTCTTCGTCTTGTGGAATTGATTTAGCATAAAGGTATGTGACCTAATTCGATTAATTATAATTGTGTTATTAATTATGATCTTGTTAAATCGCTTCCGCTATATGTGCTTTGATCTCGTTTTGGGTTTTATATAATTGTTATGATACTAATAAACCTGCAGTGGCATCGAGAGCCGTTTTAACATGTTATAATTATAAAAAATCTAAAGTTTTTTTAACTATAATTGTTTTGAGTTAAAACTACATGTTTTTTAGGTTTTTCATAAAATTAGGGTTTCGTTTATTTAAAATTAGGGTTTTTACTCTATTTTTAATAAAAAAAGTGAATTATTTTGAAACCCTAAATTACATGTGGGATAATTTTAGATTATATTGCATGATTAATTATTATGTCATGTATGGTTACGATCCGTAGAGATTTAATTGTTAAGATTTGTGGGGATTCCATGATTACGTGCATGTTTTCATGGATCGGAAAATTATATGTTTATATGATTTTATGTGTTACGTGATTATTTGATTCAATAAATCTAGAATTAGGGAAGACTTTTTATATAGAGACATAAAGACCTAGATTTGGTGATTATTAAATAAATCGTATGCATGTGGCTATTTGATTTATTTGTTGCACATGTAAATTGTTATTATGTGTTTATGATTGAGTTTTTTTTACTTGTTTATGTAAAATTGTTGAATTGTTGTAAACAAGGGTTTTTCTGAAAAGAATAATATGGACTAAATCATATTAAAAATAATGATTTGTTAAGAGATTTAAATTACATAAGATTACGTTGATTGGTGAATTGAAATAATAATCTAACGGCCTACTCAATTTAGACAAATTATAAAGTGAGTTTAACGCACTGCTGGTCTTGTACCCGGTTAAGGAAGGATGTGTTATGGCATTAGTCGCTGACCAAATTACCGGCTCGCCTGTGCGTCAAAAATTGAAATTACCTACGATTATTAATTGAATTGTACCTTAAGGGTGATTTACCACAAATTCACATCCGAACCACAATGAATAAGGGTATTGCTTTGTGCGTAGCCAAGTTCTAGCAAAGTACGATGTGATGAGTTGTGGGTAAATTCTTTAATTGGTTTAACCAATACCGCAACATAATTTATGAAGAAATTTAATCTCATGAAAAAGTTTACTAAATGTTTTATTAAACTTATGCTATGGATATTGTATGCATGCTTCTCCATACATTGATTTTGACATCAAAATTTATACCCTTAAAATTTAAGTCGAATGCTCCTAATTGACGAACACTTGAAATTACTTCGTCATCAAATGAAATTTTTGGATGATGTTGTGATGGAGAGAAAACCGTTTGTAGAATGAGAATTCGTATGATGGTTTTACGTAACTCAGATTAGACGACTTAATTAAGTTACTCAGTGAGATCTGGAAACTTAATGCATTTAGAAGGGATGAAACATGTTTACAATGCAAAATATTTTTTGGCAATGTAAATCCCTTAAATATCTAGAAATTGAAAATTGTTTGTCAATTGAATTGTTCGACAAGTCGCTGTGTTGAGTACATTCATTACTAGCATATCAACTGATATAATGGATCTATGTCAATATAGTTCTAGAATTCAAGGAAAATAATATGGTTTTAATACTGGGGTAATTTTATTTTCTTGAAAGTATTTTGTTATCGAAAATACTAATATTTGAACTTATTTATGTAGAAATTGCTCAACCCACCAATAACACGATAAGTTCTGCGTTTAAAGCTTTCTTTGAACAACATGAACTTACTGGCCCAAACTTCAATGATTGGTAGCGCTCGCTAAGAATTGTCTTGAGAGCAACAGGTACTATCGATATCTTGACTACTCCCTATCCGGAGGATCTTGCTGACGGAGCATCTGATGCGCAAAGGCTTGAACACGCTGCTAATGTTAAGAAGCACTCTGAGGTGGCTTGCTTAATGCTGGAAAAAATGGCTCCTGCACTTCAACAGAAGTATGAGCTATTTTCTCCAAAGCGAATGCTTGATGAGCTCAAGGCTATGTTCGAAAAGCCACAAGCTGTGGAGATCTACGACATAGTAGATGCTTTACATAGCTGCAAGCAAGCTCTAGGAAAGTCTGTAAGTGCCCATTATTTGAAGATGAGGGGTTATATGGAACAACTCATTGCACTAGGACAACCCTATGATCATAATATGGCTATTAACTTGATCAATAGGTCATATAACAAGGACTTCAATGATTTCGTTAGAAACTATAATATGCATTGCACGGGGAAGAAAGTTAATGATTTGCATGAAATGCTCATTGACTATGAAAAGGGGTTGAAAGACGAGGCATCTACCGCTACGCCTTTTGTACTAACCATACAAAAGGGTAGAGTGAGTAAGCCAAAACCGAAAACGAACAAGAAGAAAGGCAAAGGCAAGGGTAATAAGGACAAACAAGTTGCGACTTATTCGAAACCCAAGCAAAACTTTGCTAAGAGGAGTAAATCTCAAAAGGATGAGACTTGTCACCATTACAAGGCAAGTGGTCACTGGAAGAGGAATTGCCCTCTCTACCTCGAAGAATTACGAGAAATAAAGAAGAATTCTGAGTAGAGCGTTGCAGCTTCAGGTACTTTATTTATGATTGAATTGTTCAATTTAACATAGAAATTAAATTCCTGGGTATATGATACGGGCTGCGGTATTAACATTTGTAATACGCTGCAGGGATTTAATCTGGAAAGGAAGCTTTCCTATGGGGAACAATATCTGCAAGTGGGCAATGGCGCACAAGCAGCGGTTGAAGCTATACGAACGTTTGATCTCGTTTTACCTTCGGGTTTAGTACTGAGATTAAATGATTGTCATTATGCACCTACAATTGTTAGGGGTGTTATTTCCTTTTCTTGTTTGTTAAATAATGGATTCGTTCACACGATTGATAATAATGGAATTTCTGTTTGGAAAATAGTATTTTCTATTTTAATGCATTTTCTGTGAATGGTGTGTTTGAATTAAACATGCATGATAATGAATCCAAGAACGATAAATCTATATTTAGCATAAGTAAGAAGAGAAAGTTTGACAATAACTATTCTTATCTTTGGCATTGTAGACTTGCCCATATTGGGAAGACTCGTATACAAAAGCTTCAACGTGAAGGTCTTTTAGAAAATATCAATGATGAATCATTTAATAAATGTGAGTTTTGTATCTCTGTAAAAGATGACCAAGAAACCTTTTAATAGAAATATTAAAAGGGCTACTGATCTACTTGGACTTATACATACTGATGTGTGTGGACCACTTAGACATACGTCAAGGAAAGGTGCTAGCTACTTAACATTTACGGATGATTATAGCCATTATGGTTATGTTTATTTACTTAAGCATAAACATGAGGTATTTGAAACATTCAAAGTGTTTCATGGACATCTCGAATCGACTTTTCATAAGGTCGGCAAATAATATGGAATATTTTGGGTTAGTAGAACCAAATATAATATCATCTACATAGACCTGAGCTACCAAGATGTCGTTGCCGTAGTGCTTGATAAACAACGTTGGATCCATGGTTCCTTTGCAGATGCGATTTTGTAGAAGAAATGATGATAATTCGTCGTACCATACCCTCGGTGCTTGTTTCAAACCATATATTACCTTTTTCAACTTGTAGACATGGCTTGGATGTTCGATATTGATGAAACCTTCAGGTTGACATACATACACATCTTTTTTTAACAGCCCATGCAAGAAAGCCGTCTTCACGTCCATTTGATACACAGTGAATGATTTGTGTGTTGCGTATGCCAAGAAAATTCTAATAGCTTCCATCCTAGCAACCGGGGTGAAGGATTCAGCGAAATCAATTCCTTCCTGCTGTTTATAACCTCTCACAACTAACCGAGTCTTGTTCCTAATGACCGTTTGCTCCTCATCCATCTTGTTTTTGAATAACCATTTCAGGGTAAGCGGATCGATATTGTCCGGGCATGGTACTAACTCCCATACATCAAGTCGGATGAATTGATTGAGCTCTTCTTGCATAGACTCAATCCATGATGCGTCGGTCATTGCTTCTTTAACACTTGCTGGTTCCATTGTACTGACTGATTGTGCATAGATACACATATCACCATCGGTGCGCAGCTGATTTCGTGTCAAGACTGGTCGTGAGAGATTGCCAATCACTTGAACCAAAGGATGATCCTTAGTCCATTTGTGTTCATGTGGAAGTGTATGAGAAACTTGATGCGAGCTTGACGGATCCACATATGGTGTTGAAGGCTGAGTAGTACATGTGGAAGCCAGAAATGGATTAACAAACTCATGTCGTTGAGAATCGCATTGTTTGCATTTTCAGAAACTATTTCATTCTGAAAATGAACATGATTAGGAATTTCCTGAGAAAGTTGTTGAGTTGCGTCAGCAGTCGGAGAAGTGGTTGGAATGTTTGGAGTTAATATGGTTGAGGTTGACGTAGATGGTGTAGAAGTAGATGCCGTTGGTGTAGATGCAGTCGAAGGTTCTTGAACTACCGTTGCAGGTGCAGCCGTGGCATTTTGAGGAACACCAAATGACGAAGGACCCTCCATATATTCATCATAAATTGGACCAAATAAAACTTCCAAGTCACGTTCCGAGGGTTGTAACGATGAGATTGCTGACGGTGCAAATTGAAGCGTGAGTCCTAAACTTACGTGTCCAGAAGTCTGACCTTGAAGCTCGGGTTGTGAACTTCTATGTTGAGAGGCCATACCCGAGAGTTCATCAAAGGTAACATTCATAGTCTCCATTACCTTTCTTGTCCTTCGATTATAAACCCTGTAAGCACAAGCAGTTGAAGAATAACCAATGAAAAAACTAATATCACCTTTAGGTTCAAGTTTACCGATATCTTGACGATCATTCTTCAGATAACATAATGCACCGAAGACATGTAAAAATGAAATATCTGGTTTTCTTCCATTAATGATCTCATAAGGTGTTTTGTTGAAATGGGTGTGAATAATGGAGCGGTTTTGAGTATAACATGCAGTTGCAATGGCATCGGCCCAAAGGAATAACGGTGCACTGGAAGAGAGGAGCATCGTCCGAGCAGCTTCAACTAACATACGATTCCTCCGTTCCACAACTCCATTCTGCTCTGGAGTTCTTACAGCCGAAGTTTTATGAGAGATCCCAACTTCGTCAAAGTAAGCTTTGAGTTTCTGATTGGTGAATTCTGTGCCATTATCCGTTCTCACAATAATGACAGGGGCTTGCAGTAGAACTGATGTTTTCTTCAAGAAGTTAATAATTACATCAGGGGCTTCATCTTTTGATGCAAGAAAAAGAACCCATGTGTAACGGGAATAATCATCCACAATTACAAGGACATACCGCTTTCCATTAATGCTTTTGATTCTCATTGGGCCACACAAGTCCATATGCAAGAGATGTAACCTATTCGTTGAGTTGGGAACAGGTTTGGGTTTGTGAGGTTTCTTCTTACTTTTACCTTGCTTACAGGAAGGACAAAGATGGTCTTTTGTATATTTAAACTTTGGAAGACCGGTAACGAGATCATCTTTCGCAAGTTGGGTGATGGCATCGAAATTGAGATGAGATAACCTTTGATGCCATAACCATGACTTTGTTGAAGTGGCCCGGGCCATGAGACAAATTGGAGAAGCAGCAGACATTTGAAAAAGATCAATTGTGTAAAGGTTGGTGGTACAATTTCCTTTCAACAAATCAATTCCTTCAAGATCTCTTACAAAACATGTATGACTTCTGAAAGCAACCTCCAAGTCGGAATAACAAAATTGTCCAACCGAAAATAAATTGTGTCCCAAGCCATCAACAAAAGAGACTCTGGTGATGATTATATTTCCCCAATGAAGATCACCATAGCCTAGAATTGCAGCAACATGATCATTTCCAAATCGGACAGTTCCCATGAATCGCCATACAAAGTTCTTGAGAAGGCTTCGATTCCCAGTCATATGTTTAGAACAGCCCGAGTCCACGCACCAGAGACAAATTTCAACAACCTGCCAATGATAAGAGAAGAAAATATTTTGGCAACCGATAAAATAGGTTCCTGTAGGGTTAGATGATAATTAAGCCGTATCACATACCGACGTTTCACTGTCAGTATGAGATCTACTAGTGTCGATAATTTTGCCACTACAATCAAAATTTGTACCAGTAGGTAGCCATATAGAAGTGATTCTAGGGCTACGAGGCTTATCAAGACTTTCTGTGGTTCCTACGTGCGTACTTTTAGGAACATACACCTTAGCCTTTGGAGTGCTATATCTTTCACTGATTGACAGCTTGTCAATTCGAGTGTAACCACCATAATTCAAACCATTCATAGTCAAACCACAAGCGTCATGACTAAAATTAAAGAAACATTTATTACATTTAGCACAAATAACTTCATATTTTTCATTTCGAATAGCAAGCTTAAAGTCATTACATTCAGATGAATTAGGTTTCTGATTATGATTAAAAAGCGGTAAATTCCTAGGGTGTTCTTCTACTTCCACATTATTGATCTTGGGGAGACTACTTCTAGAGGCAAAAGGGACCCTATCATTCCTTGTATTGCTCGTAGGCTGTGGCCTTCTGCTCTTAGTGTAGTTGTTTCTTCCTGTAGAAGAAGACACGCGTCTATTAGAATTAGCACTTTTTAAATCAATAACTTATGGTTGAGTTATAGTGATCGGTTTTGTCCTAACGCTTGCTTTACGTTGTTTGCTAGGCACAGAGGGAGAACTAACACGAAACATTCCTGGGGCAATCACAGCAGTTTTCGTTCCAACAACCTTGGGAAAAGGTGTCACAGCAATACGAGTGGGTCCCGAGGTTGCTGGTATCTGAATCGTACTAGGCTCAGAAGTCATATCTTTTAACAAGGCTTTTAACTTATAGTTCTCATAGATTTTATCAATATGTTTCTGATAGACAGACTTACTTTGTTCAACAGCCCGCTTATATGTAACAACAACAGATTCTAAATCTGCAATTTTATCCTTAAGCTTCTGAACATTTCCATCACTGACATTCTCTAACCCTGAAGAGGTCAAATTATTTTCTTTAAACCCTCCTAACTGAGCCTGTAACCGTGCGATAGTTTGTTGCATTTCATTGTAGGCTTTATCATAAAAAAATTTGTCATATTTGCATTCATCACATTTTTTGACAAACTTATTCCATAGATCGGTAAATTCTTTGTCCTTTTTAATGACAACAGATTCCATTTTCTCTTTCATACGTTCAAGCTCAGTTTGGAGGGTTTCCTGATTCGACACAGAGGTATCTAACGCAATGGGGCTACTATCAACATTATCACGTGCATTAGAGAGACGTTCAAGATCGATTTCCAAAACTTTGATTTTATCAAGAGATTCATCAGCCTCCTTCGTCAAAGATTTTAAGTCTTATACTAAGTTGGCTAATTCTTTTAGAAAAGCGTTTTCCAAATTGCCTAACCGAGCATCAACTTGATTAATAATCGGATTAATATCGTTTTGAAGAATTTTCTGAACATCAATTTGAACAGGTGATGTAAAATTTCCTCCAGTGATTTTGGAATTAACAACACGTTTAAGGATGACAAAGTTATCTTTAAGCTCGTTTAAAAATCGACGTGTGATACTCGGTTTAGGAGGGTCATCAGACAATTCCTCACTTGGGAGCAATAGCATTTCAGTACTCGTTTTAGATCGAACAAAAACAGTTGGAGGATTAACTTTTGGATAATAAACGGGTGTCACTTCTTTATCAAGCTTTTTCACTCTTAAACGAGTCTCTACTGCAAGTTCAGTAGTTTCCTTAGAATCATGCACACTAGGAGGATCATGCTCATCAGACAAGAGCACACTACCGTTATATAAAGTTTCATTAGTGGCCTGAACTTGCTTAAGATATCCGGGATTAGGAGGAAGAGGGCAACCTAAAGCCAATTTGTAACGAGTGTAATTTATTTCATTCACTTTTGGTGCGAGCATATTTATCGTCTGCATAGTTTGGCCACGTTTGACTAAAAGGTTATATAATTCTCTAATCCTATCTTGAGCTTTTCAAAAATCATCAAGAAGCCCAATGATACTAGGATTTTTGTTAATCCAAATTTAAGCAATTAATGTTCGTTTTTCCTCGATCCGACTCGAATTTGATTTCCGGTTTAACGTTTCAACTTAACTTTGTTTTTGGTAAAATCTCTTTTTGGAATTTTTTAAACTAATTTAAATCAACTAATTAAAAGAAAACTATTTTAATTGACTATTTTAACTATTAATTTGAGAATAAAATTTAACTAATTAATAAAACCTAAAAAAAACTTTTAATTAAGACTATTTAAATCTAATTAATTTTAAACTAATACTTTTAAATAAAATCTACTAACTTAAATTTAATACTAAAACTTTTTAAAAAAATCTAATTTATATAAACTAAAATTTTTAAAAAAATGAATTTAAACAAAAATTTAAACTATTAAAGAAATAAAATATTATTTTTTGTCTTTTTGTATTTTTATAAAAAAAACTGAATAAAAACGAAATTTAAATAAATTGACTAATTAAACTTTAATTTAAGCTAAATAAACCTTTTATATCAAATTTAATTACTTAATAATTAAAACTGCCTAATGAAAAATTTCCTATATTAGTTAAATTCTGCCTAAACCAACACAAGAACTAGCCTAGAGCAAATGGTTGGGGCGTTTGGTAGTTGAACGAGTGGTCTGGGGTTCGAATCTCACCCCAGACATAATTTGTTAATATTTTTTATACTATTTTGGAACTTTTTCTTTTGGACAAATAACTCTCAAGCCAAATGAGCTTGAGAGTATAAGCAATTCAACAATTAGAAAAGCACAGGTAGCAAAAAACAGATATCAATCAAATTCACTCAAATAAGCAGGAACCAAATAAGCTATAAAAGGCAAAATATAATAAGCTAACAAAACTGAATAAAAAAATGGTAACAAATAAGCCAATACTAAATCCAACCAAAATCAGTAAAAACCAAATAGGCTAATAAATCATCACATAAAATAAGCTGACAAGTAAGCTAATATAAAATCTAATAAGCAGTTTAAACGATAAGCTAAAATAAAATAAACTAAAAAAGCTGATGAATCTAAAAGCTGATAAATCGAATGAGCATAAGCAGATTAACACCCAACTGAATAAACAGAAACATAAAAAGTTAAAAAAAACTCACGATAACGATAAGTAGTTTAACAAGACAACAAGCCAACACAAGCAGATACTAGCAGACTTTAGAAAATAAAATCAATTTCAATTAAACTATAATCCTAATCAAATAAACCATAAGCTAAATAAACAAAACAAGAAACAATCATAAAAGCTAAACTTAAACTAAACTTATAAAATGAAGAGATGTAAAACCTTTTGTTGATACCGTTGGGAAGAAGACAAGCGCTGAGCTGTCTTATCAACGAAACCAAACACCACCGTAATCAACCTTCGAACAACAACAATAGGCTCTCGAACCAATCAGTAGTAAACCGAACCGATCAAGGCTTCGAACCAAAGTCTTTGAAATAAACCGACAGTACAGTAACTTTTGAAATCTTCCAGTGGGGAAGATCTTATCACTTTCCTTTATCTCTTTTTTTTATAACCGAATGAAATTAATAATAATAAACAGTAACTAGAACAGGATTTCAAGAAAAACTTGCAAGAATATAAAAGAGACGAGATTAATTTAATTAAAACTTTTCATTAATTAAAATTAAAAATTACATTTGCTGGAAATTGAAAATTACAAAATTAAGCCTAAATCTAAATTACTGAAAATTAAAAAATAAAGAAAAAGTACTCCAATTACATGATATGAAGGGGTTTTTATAGAGGAACCCCAAGAAACCCTAATTCTAGCTTCAATGTTAAGCAATCAAATCCAACCGTCCATTCCTTCTTTCTTCTTCTCTCTCTTCTAATTTCTTGATCTTACGGTTGAAAATTGCCCTTGTAGCCACGGATTGCCATGCTGTCAGGATGTTGTGCTTCTTGTTTTTGTTGGTTGGTGATGTGGCAAAGTCTGATTGGTGGATTTGGGTATGGAACGTGGCATAGCCAATCAAATCACAAGGATTGGCCATGTCACATTTGATATGAAGACCATAAGTAAGTGTTTGGTGCGATTTTTATGGGGAATTAATCCAAACACGTGTGAATCACACGTTTGGATTAAAAGCCCTAATTTTTACTCATGATTTTTTTTACTGATCAAGAAATTAGGGTTTGGAAGGAGATGGTTGCGTTTTTTTGGAGAAGAAAGGTGGGTGAGAGTACCTCGTTTGTATCGAGTGAAAATGAGGGGTGAGGGTAAATAAATCTGTTTATTTATTTAGGTTGTGGGTAAGTGGAATTACACATGGGAAGTGAATGGGTAAAAGGGTTGAGTAAAGTTTTGTTTGTGTGGGAATGAGGTGTAAGGGTAAGGTTGACCGGTCAAAAAAAGTGAATAATCTTTGACAAATCCGTCCCATAATCAACGGGCTTTGGCAATGGGCTTGGCCCACTTGGATTTATATCCGACTTTTAACCTTTTGATTTGGGCCTTAACTTGGGTTTATTCCAAAAGTGTATAATTTATACTCCTTATTGGGCTTTTGGGCCCAATAGTCAAATGTGGGACCCACGAAGCTCGATTATCTTCAAAAGATTAAATCCGCTAAAAATTGAGCTCGATGTCGGATTTCTTGTGCATTTCTTCAAATTCAAGTGGACTTAGCCGGTTTTCGTGATCTTGGCACACTTTTGGTCTTTTGATCTTGTCTTCGACTCTTTCTTGACTTTTCTTCGACATTTGACCATGAAATCCCGTGTTTTCTCTTCTTTTGATCATTTATACCTTATTTAAACACAAGAACACAAAACCACGCGTAATTCCGCCATTTAAGATATAAAACACATGATTAGGTCTTGTTTTTACTTAATTTTAGTGGCAAAAGGATAAGTGTTTTCACACTTATTAAATCCCCTACACTTGACCATTGCAATGACCCCATGCAATGCATAGTTGTAAAGCATTAAGTTACATTTTTCTCATAATCAACCCATAATGGCCTCTATTACTATTATTACTACTACTACGACGAAAAGATAAAACTTAAGAAAGAGACAAAAGTTATCATCATTTATTAACTTGGAAATTATTCGATGGAAGAAACTTGTAAAGAAATCTAAGACTTAGATTAAGGCTTTGGTGTCATGAATATTAATCACCCTCAAGTTTCACGTTCCCCATACCAAGCTTAAAAACGAGATCATTGTTATTACAAGTTAGCACAACTAACACTTGCTCATGTGGTTTAGTTAATCACTTAGACCCCCTTATTCCTACGGTGTATCTCTTGTATTTTATTTTTGTCTTGAATGATCACAAGGATGCATTTTTGACTTATTTCGATAATTTATTAAGGCCGAAAATAAAGTGGGACGATTTAATCAATAGTTAGCTAAAGGACAAAATCTTTTAAAACTGCTTCTCGAAACCTCAAAAAGTTCATATCTTGGCATAACTTGTTTCACGATTTGAGACCTTTCTCGGACCGATATTTGGCTTGTACTTCAAACTTCAAATCTTGAGAGACGATCTTGAAATTATGGTCTTCTCTTCATTTTGGTATACATATTCATTAGGAGTGAAAGATGCTTCAAACGTTGACCACGACTTCTTCATTTATCCTCTTCTTTATTTAGGATTTTGATATACAACGATCCGCCTCCTTTTCGGAATTGGATCTATTTATCCTCATACCTTGTTAGGGTCTTTTTGGATAGACTTCTCCATGATCTTTAGTGGAGTAATTGCTTCTCGTCGTGTGTCTTGATCCATCATATTGATTTGGATTAATGATCTTCACATCATCTTAGGATCTTTAGCAAAAAGTGAATCCTCATGCCTTGTGAGGGCCTTTTTGGACTCGGGTATCCTCATGCCTTGTTAGGGCCTTTTTGGATAAGCCAATCTTCGCGTCCCGCTTCAATAAGTTATGCCTTGGCTATGAACTCGAATTAATACCGAGCAACTTTTAAACGATCTTGTGCTAGAAGCTAAGTAACCTTTTAAATCGTACAACCATATTTATTGCAAATATATTTATTAACAAGTGATGGGAGAAAAAGCTCATAACTAACTCACATAAGTTAATGAAAGAATACCAAACTTATAATTAACTCTATCATCTCTCGTTCTCCACAATTTAAAATCTCAAGGAATGAGACTCGTGGATGCTTAGCCTAATAAACCAATTAAGGTCCATATGGTTAAGGATACTAGCTAGAGTAAACTTAGATAAGTAAACTCGGGTTGAGTCAAAATATTCACGACGGGCCTAATATATCAAAGATATCTAAACTTGTTAAAACCATTTTATTTATTTATTTCATTTTTGACTTTATTCTTGGAATGGAAATTATTGCGATGCGATAATAATAGGAAATAAAATAAATAAAAATACTACTAGGCCAAAATAGATCAAAAATTTGAAAAACGTTGAAATTTTTTTAAATTTTCCGGTTAAATGGGGTCAAATTCATGGAAAAGCCCACTAAAATTCGATAGAAGTCCCCCCTACACTTAAGATAAACATTGTCCTCAATGTTTAAGCATGTGGGAGAGTACTACCCTACACTTAGGACATTGAGTATGTTGTTTAAAATCGAGCTAAGGAAGGGACAACTAAAGTGATTACATTTATTCATTTTATTTATATACAAGTATGAATCACAATAGTTTTGATAGAACCGGGTACACGGGAACACGGGTCTCGTCAAAAGTACCAAAAGTGGATCATCAAAGCATATGTCTCTGCACACAATCACAACACACAAACAACCTACTTGGCTCCCCCTACACTTATTGGTGGAAAATGGATGAAGGTGAAAAAGGGTGGAAAGGATGGTAAAGGTAAAAATCTAACCTAGTTATACGATGCTTGATTTATTTATCACGAGTCTCTAGCTCGACTCGATTTCCCGAATTAATTCAAGGGAAATGTGGAGAGGGATGGAATCATCTCGTGAGAGATGTCCTCTCCATAGTACAACTTAACCCGTTGGCCATTCACCTTAAAGTTGGGCCCATTTGGTTGGGATAACTCAATGGTGCCATAAGGAAAAACTTGGGCCACGGTGAATGGACCGGACCAACGGCTCTTAAGTTTACCCGAAAAGATTTTCAACCGAGAGTTAAAAAGTAAAACTTGATCACCAATATGGAACTCTCGGTTTTTAATCTTGGAATCATGAATGAGCTTAGTCTTCTCTTTGTAGATTAGTGAATTTTCATAAGCCTCATTCCTAAGTTCATTAAGTTCATTGAGTTGGATTTTCCTATGATCACCGGCTTTGTTTATATCAAAATTAGCCCATTTCAAGGCCCAATAAGCCTTATGCTCCAACTCAATGGGGAGGTGGCACGCCTTTCCGTACACAAGGCGATAAGGGGTACAACCTATAGGTGTCTTATAAGCGGTACGGAAAGCCCACAAAGCATCATCTAATTTATCGGCCCATGAGGCACGATGCTCTCCCACGGTTCGCTCTAAGATTCTCTTAAGACCACGGTTAGAAACCTTGGCTTGACCATTAGTTTGAGGATGATACGCGGTGGAAAGTCGGTGATTGACACCATACTTAGCCATGACTCGTGCAAATTGATCATTGCAAAAATGAGTCCCGCGATCACTAATAATAGCACGAGGCACACCGAATCGAGCAAACAATTGTTTCAAGAAGTTAACAACCACCCTCGCATCGTTAGTAGGTAAAGCCTTTGCTTAAACCCATTTGGATACGTAGTCAACGGCTACGAGGATGTACTTGTTTCCCTTCGATGATGGAAACGGCCCCATAAAGTCGATGCCCCATACGTCAAAGATTTCACATTCTTGGATGAAATTTTGAGGCATCTCATATTTATGTGTGATCTTTCCTTGTCTTTGGCAAGCATCTTAATGTTTAACCATTTCATGTGAATCATGATAAATGGAGGGCCAATAGAATCCGGAGTCGAAAACTTTTTTAGCGGTGTAATTAGGACCAAAGTGACCACCGGTGGGTCCTTTATGGCAAGCTTCAAGGATTTGTAAAGCCGCTGGCCCATCAACACATCTACGAATGATTAAATCCGCACATTGCTTGAAAAGATAAGGGTCGTCCCAATAGTACGTTTTAACGTCCTTGAAGAATTTTTTCTTTTGTTGGGACGATAACCCTTCGATAAGAACACCACCCGCCAAATAGTTTGCAATGTCGGCAAACCATGGGGTGTCATTAAGATTGGAATTAATAGACATTAAGGTCTCAAGGGGAAAGGATTCATTAATCTTGATTTGGAGATTCCCCTTGATAAGGATCCTCAAGTCTACTAAGGTGATCCGCGGCTAGGTTTTCCGCTCCTTTTTTATCACAAATTTCTATTTTAAATTCTTGTAGGAGCAAAACCCAACGAAGGAGTCTCGGTTTAGCATCTTGCTTGGTCAACAAGTATTTCAAGGCGGAATGGTCGGTGTAAACGATGGTGGTGGAAAGCACAAGATAGGGGCGGAATTTCTCAAAAGCATACACTACAGCTAAAAGCTCTTTTTCGGTAGTGGTATAATGCAATTGAGCCCCCGTCATTGTCTTACTAGCATAATGAATAGGTTGGAAATGTTTGTTAACTCGTTGACCTAAAACCGCTCCTACCGTGAAATCACTAGCATCGCACATGAGCTCGAAAGGTAACTCCCAATTTGGAGAGACTAAGACCGGTGCCTTAGTTAATTTACCTTTAAGAAGTTCGAAAGAGTCGAGACATTCTTGAGAGAAGATGAAAGGAGCATCCTTTTTTAAGAGATGAGTCATTGGACGAGCTATTTTCGAGAAATCTTGGATGAAACGTCGATAAAATCCCGCATGGCCTAAAAAACTTCTAACTCCTTTGACGGTGGTAGGTGGAGGTAACTTAGCAATGACGTCAACTTTAGCACGGTCGACTTTGATACCGGCTTTGGAAATTTTATGACCGAGGACGATGCCTTCTTTTACCATGAAATGGCATTTTTCCCAATTAAGAACGAGACGAGTGTCTTCACACCGTTGGAGCATACGTTCTAAATTAGCAAGGCAAGAAGAGAAAGAATCACCATAGACCGAGAAATCGTCCATAAAGACTTCTATAGTTTCTTCAACCATGTCATGAAATATCGCCATCATACACCTTTGGAACGTCCCGGGAGCATTGCATAAGCCGAAAGGCATTCTTTTGTAAGCAAATGTTCCATAGGGACAAGTGAATATGGTTTTCTCTTGGTCTTTTGGATCGATAGGGATTTGAAAATATCCGGAAAAACCATCTAAGAAACAATAGAAATCATTACCCGCTAAACGCTCGAGCATTTGATCCATGAAAGGAAGAGGGAAATGATCCTTACGAGTGGCATCATTGAGCTTACGATAATCGATGCAAACTCGCCAACCCGTTACGAGTCTAGTAGGAATCAACTCGTTGTTTTTGTTGGGAACAACGGTGATTCCGCCTTTCTTAGGCACACAATGGACGGGACTAACCCATGGCGAATCCGAGATAGGGTAAATCATTCCGGCATCGAGAAGTTTGATAACTTCTTTCTTAATGACTTCATGAATTTTTGGATTAACCCTTCTTTGATTTTGGATTGCGGGTTTAAAGTCATCTTCCATGAGAATTTTATGAGTACAAAAATTAGGATCAATTCCGCGAATGTCGGAGATTTTCCAAGCAATTGCTTTCTTATGATTCTTAAGTACATCGATAAGTCGGGATTTTTCATCTTCTTTTAAGTCCTTAGCAATAATGACGGGCAACTTATTATCCTCCTCTAAGAAAACGTACTCTAAATGAGACGGTAAATCCTTAAGCTCTAAATCCGGCGGATTGTCAATGGAAGGCTTAGTCAAAGTAGGATCATCGTTTGTAACTTCTTTAGGAGTAGGTGGAGAAATATTGTCCTCATTGAGAAGTCTCTCAATAGTACGAATGTCTTCATCCCAATTGGTGGGAGAATTATCATAGTTAATATCGAGAGGACCCAAGCTAGCTTCAAAATCATCTAAGTCACTTTCTGCAAATGGAGTCAATGAAGGAGCAATAGAAGCAACGGTCTCAACATGAGGTAAAGGAGAAATCTCGCTCTTACAAGCCTCTTGAAAATGTTCTTCGCATGCTTCGTCGAGCACATCGATGAAATTCACGAATTCGGGTTCATCGGGAAGTTTGGAAAGTTTAGCCATGTTAAAGACGATTTTGTCATCCCCGACCCTCAGGATAAGTTCACCCGCGGCTACATCGATTAATGTACGCCCGGTTCTCAAGAAGGGTCGTCCCACAATTAAGGGAACACGGGGATCCATTTCATAGTCGACTACGACGAAATCGGCGGGAAAAGTGAATTTGTCGACTCCTACAAAAACATCCTCGGCTATCCCCACCGGATAAGAAACCGTACGGTTAACTAATTCCAATGTCATACGAGTGGGGACTAGCTCGGGTAAAGATAATTGTTTCCACACGGACAATGGCATAAGATTGATACTCGCTCCGAGATCTGCCAAGGCCATACAATTCTCAACACCCTGAAAATTACAAGGAATAAGGAATCGACCGGGATCTCCTAACTTAACTGGTAATTTTCTCAAAAGAACCGCGGAACAATTCTCATTCAATTGGGTATTGGTAATATCAAGCAACTTTTCCTTATCACTTAAAAGATCCTTAAACATCTTAGCGTACTTAGGCATGTGAGCGAGCGCCTCGGCAAAGGTGATATTAAAATTCAATTGTTTGAACATTTTTAGGAAGTTCGAAACTTGAATATCATCCTTATTCTTCAATTTCTCTTTCCGCAACCTTGAGGGATAAGGTATATTGGGTTGAGATGAAGGCTTTGGAGTGGATTGCTCACTCACATCCTTTGGTGGAGGAGGAGGAATAGAAATAGAAGGTGAAGGAACCGGTTTTGGAACCGAAGGTGTGGTAGAAAATTTGGGTATCGGTGGAACATAAGGTGTAGACGAATGCATAACGGGAGGTATGTCACAAGTGGAAGAAGAAGGAGGTTGTATCGAAGAAGAAGGTATCTCGGGTCCTTGGTTAGGTGGGGAAGGTTCTACGGTGGTCTTACCGCTCCTAGTAGTGATATCATTAACATTAGCCCTAGGATTGGTCACGGTGTTCGAAGGAAGGGTACCTTGGGGACGAAAGGTTTGAATCATAGTCAAAAATTTCTTATCGGTCGATTCTTGCATCTCTCTCATCATTCGTTCATGGTCGGATAATTTTTGTAAAACCAAGTCCATTTGAGGATTATGCATGTTCATTTGATTATAACCTTGATTAGGAAAACCTTGGTTTTGATATTGATTAGAACCTTGATTAAATCCTTGATTTTGAAAACTTTGGTTATTTAATCCTTGATTATTTAACCCTTGGTTTTGCCCTTGAAAATTCCCTTGATTTTGATTAAAACCCCGTTGATTAGAATTTCCTTGAAAATTACCCCGTTGAGGATCTTGGTTCCTATTTTGGGCGGGTGGGGGTGGTCTTTGTGCTGCTACAAAACCCGGGGGAGCCAAATAGTTATTAGATTTGTAAGACAAATGGTTAACATCAACATTTGGTTTGAAATGAATCCGATCATTTTCATTGTTGTTATAAGCATAAACTTGTTGTTGATCATTGTAAACCTTGTCACAATTAAAGTATGAATGTGGTCCACCACAAGTTTCACACGTTTCACTTTTTTCTTTCACGGCATGCACATGTGTAGTGAGGGTGTCGGTTTTTAGAGCGAGTTTTTCAACAAGAGAAGTAAGTTTATTAATTTGATCATTCACCTCATTATTACTCGTACTAGCACTTGCCATATTAGCCCTAACACTTTTGGTTTGCACTTTTGCCTTGTTCTCAATAATGGCCCAAGCCTCGTTCATGGTTTTCACAAGAATATTGCCCCCCGCAGCACTATTAAGTGAGTCTTGGTCGTTTAGAGTTAAACCATTATAAAACGTGTTGATTTGATGCACTTTAGTGAAACCGTGTTGTGGACATTTTCTCAAAAGATCTTTAAAACGATCCCAAGACTCACTAAACGTTTCCCCATATTGTTGCTCAAAGTTGATTATTTCATTCCTTAAGGACGTGGTCCGTGATGGTGGGAAAAAGTAGTTAATGAACTTGGTCTCTAAGTCGATCCATGTGGTAATACTTTGGGGTGGTTCCTTATCAAGCCAAATCCGGGCTTGTCCCTCGAGGGAAAAAGGAAAAAGTTGGAGGCGAACGGCCTCTTGGGGCACCCCATTATATTTGACGGTATTAGCTAATTGGATGAAACGTTTGAAATGAGCGTGTGGGTCATCATTAGTACGGCCTAAAAATGGTGTAGCGGAAACCATTTGAATAAAACCCGATTTAAGTTCGAAATGATTAGCTCCAATATTTGGCACCACAATCGCGTCATCGTTTCCTTCAACGTGAGATTGTAGAATCTCAATCATTGGTCGATTATCCGTTGCCATCGTATTGTCGAAAGCTCGATTCTCGGGATCGGCTTTAATGACGGTCTTTTTGTTTTTCTTCTTCTTCTTTTTAGAAGAATTTGAAGTATTTGGTACACCAATCGGTATGTATGTATGCGCGCGAGTGCGCATACAATTAAAACTTTGGAATGAGGTAGGTGACCTCGGTCGACTTGGAGAGGAAAAGGATTTTCCCTCTCGAGGAGCAATATGAAAAAGCTACAAAAATATATACGTAAATACTACTTGAGTTGGCAAACCAATAATCGGTCGTCCCTCTCAATATACGCACAAGCAAGCGGGAAAACCAGGTGGCACAAAGCACTTAAAAACCTTTTTCCTTAGACAGCCTTTTATAGCGCGTCGCCTTATACCCACCTTATAGTTTGTATATGTCGAGTTCAAACGTCTTACTAGTATTTATCTATTTTGCCCTTTTTTTCGTTATGGATGCGACTACAATAGTTAGGTGATGAAATCCCAACTAAGGCTTATTTGAAAAGTAGGTAATTTATTGTGCTACGTAATATATTATAGTAAAAGAAAAAATCTTTTTGTACTTTTTTTTGAAAAATATATATTCACAAGATAAATCGAAAGAAATCGAACTAAAAATTAACACTAATACGTAATATTTTTGGTGTAATACTTTCAGGAAAAAGTATTACTTTTGATTTTTTAAAAATTTTTTTTTGGTGCAATTCTTAGGAAAGAGATTGCTTTTGTGATTTTTTATTTTTTTTTTGTATTTTTAAGTTTTTGATTTTTTGTATTTTTGATTTTTTGTTGCAAGAAACGTAACGTTCAAAGGATGAACGGATCCCAAAATCCAAACGTCTTCACGAAAAATCGTCAATCGTACGAGCGAAGCGGCAAAGGCGCCAATTTGATACTAGGATTTTTGTTAATCCAAATTTAAGCAATTAATGTTCGTTTTTCCTCGATCCGACTCGAATTTGATTTCCGGTTTAACGTTTCAACTTAACTTTGTTTTTGGTAAAATCTCTTTTTGGAATTTTTTAAACTAATTTAAATCAACTAATTAAAAGAAAACTATTTTAATTGACTATTTTAACTATTAATTTGAGAATAAAATTTAACTAATTAATAAAACCTAAAATAAAACTTTTAATTAAGACTATTTAAATCTAATTAATTTTAAACTAATACTTTTAAATAAAATCTACTAAATTAAATTTAATACTAAAACTTTTTAAACAAATCTAATTTTTATAAACTAAAATTTTAAAAAAAATGAATTTAAACAAAAATTTAAACTATTAAAGAAATAAAATATTATTTTTTGTCTTTTTGTATTTTTATAAAAAAACTGAATAAAAACGAAATTTAAATAAATTGACTAATTAAACTTTAATTTAAGCTAAATAAACCTTTTATATCAAATTTAATTACTTAATTAATTAAAACTGCCTAATGAAAAATTTCCTATATTAGTTAAATTCTGCCTAAACCAACACAAGAACTAGCCTAGAGCAAATGGTTGGGGCGTTTGGTAGTTGAACGAGGGGTCTGGGGTTCGAATCTCACCCCAGAAAGAATTTGTTAATATTTTTTATACTATTTTGGAACTTTTTCTTTTGGACAAATAACTCTCAAGCCAAATGTGCTTGAGAGTATAAGCAGTTCAGCAATTAGAAAAGCACAGTTAGCAAAAAACAGATATCAATCAAATTCACTCAAATAAGCAGGAACCAAATAAGCTATAAAAGGCAAAATATAATAAGCTAACAAAACTGAATAAAAAAATGGTAACAAATAAGCCAATACTAAATCCAACCAAAATCAGTAAAAACCAAATAGGCTAATAAATCATCACAGAAAATAAGCTAACAAGTAAGCTAATATAAAATCTAATAAGCAGTTTAAACGATAAGCTAAAATAAAATAAACTAAAAAAGCTGATGAATCTAAAAGCTGATAAATCGAATGAGCATAAGCAGATTAACACCCAACTGAATAAACAGAAACATAAAAAGTAAAAAAAAACTCACGATAACGATAAGTAGTTTAACAAGACAACAAGCCAACACAAGCAGATACTAGCAGACTTTAGAAAATAAAATCAATTTCAATTAAACTATAATCCTAATCAAATAAACCATAAGCTAACTAAACAAAACAAAAAACAATCATAAAAGCTAAACTTAAACTAAACTTATAAAATGAAGAGATGTAAAACCTTTTGTTGATACCGTTGGGAAGAAGACAAGCGCTGAGCCGTCTTATCAACGAAACCAAACACCACCGTAATCAACCTTCGAACAACAACAATAGGCTCTCGAACCAATCAGTAGTAAACCGAACCGATCAAGGCTTCGAACCAAAGTCTTTGAAATAAACCGACAGTACAGTAACTTTTGAAATGTTCCAGTGGGGAAGATCTTATCACTTTCCTTTATCTCTTTTTTTTATAACCGAATGAAATTAATAATAATAAACAGTAACTAGAACAGGATTTCAAGAAAAACTTGCAAGAATATAAAAGAGACGAGATTAATTTAATTAAAACTTTTCATTAATTAAAATTAAAAATTACATTTGCTGGAAATTGAAAATTACAAAATTAAGCCTAAATCTAAATTACTGAAAATTAAAAAATAAAGAAAAAGTACTCCAATTACATGATATGAAGGGGTTTTTATAGAGGAACCCCAAGAAACCCTAATTCTAGCTTCAATGTTAAGCAATCAAATCCAACCGTCCATTCCTTCTTTCTTCTTCTCTCTCTTCTAATTTCTTGATCTTACGGTTGAAAATTGCCCTTGTAGCCACGGATTGCCATGCTGTCAGGATGTTGTGCTTCTTGTTTTTGTTGATTGGTGATGTGGCAAAGTCTGATTGGTGGATTTGGGTATGGAATGTGGCATAGCCAATCAAATCACAAGGATTGGCTATGTCACGTTTGATATGAAGACCATAAGTAAGTGTTTGGTGCGATTTTTATAGGGATTAATCCAAACACGTGTGAATCACACGTTTGGATTAAAAGCCCTAATTTTTACTCATGATTTTTTTTACTGATCAAGAAATTAGGGTTTGGAAGGAGATGGTTGCGTTTTTTATGGAGAAGAAATGTGGGTGAGAGTACCTCGTTTGTATCGAGTGAAAATGAGGGGTGAGGGTAAATAAATCTGTTTATTTATTTGGGTTGTGGGTAAGTGGAATTACACGTGGGAAGTGAATGGGTAAAAGGGTTGAGTAAAGTTTTGTTTGTGTGGGAATGAGGTGTAAGGGTAAGGTTGACCGGTCAAAAAAAGTGAATAATCTTTGACAAACCCGTCCCATAATCAACGGGCTTTGGCAATGGGCTTGGCCCACTTGGATTTATATCCGACTTTTAACCTTTTGATTTGGGCCTTAACTTGGGTTTATTCCAAAAGTGTATAATTTATACTCCTTATTGGTATTTTGGGCCCAATAGTCAAATGTGGGACCCACAAAGCTCGATTATCTTCAAAAGATTAAATCCGCTAAAAATTGAGCTCGATGTCGGCTTTCTTGTGCATTTCTTCAAATTCAAGTGGACTTAGCCGGTTTTCGTGATCTTGGCACACTTTTGGTCTTTTGATCTTGTCTTCGACTCTTTCTTGACTTTTCTTCGACATTTGACCGTGAAATCCCGTGTTTTCTCTTCTTTTGATCATTTGTACCTTATTTAAACACAAGAACACAAAACCACGCGTAATTCCGACATTTAAGATATAAAACACATGATTAGGTCTTGTTTTTACTTAATTTTAGTGGCAAAAGGATAAGTGTTTACACACTTATTACCCATCTTCTCGACTTTTGAAATCATGTTTTAGCTTTTTTCGTGCTTCTTTTAAATCCAAAATGGTAGATTTTTCAGTTGAAAGCTGTTTATTAAGAGAGGTGATTTCATCATTCAATTCGCTTATCTTTTTAGCACTACTTAAATGTAAGGCATTTAATTTCTTAGTTGTGCATTTTCTTGATAAACCGATGTAGCATGAGCTTGTTCAAGTTCTTTAATTTTAGTCTGATGAATTTCAAAACTTTTCTCTCGTTCCTTATATCCCGCAAGCTCAGTGGTCAATTTGGCATTAGTTTCTCTAAACTTATTATTAACCACCGTAGCATGTTCAACATCCTTAGCAAGCTTATCAAATAGAGATTTATAATACGCATGTGTCGCATCAGGAAGGTTTGTAGGCTGGGAAACTTGATCCACACTAAGGTCCACACTGGGCTCATTCGAACTAATATTACTATTATTCGTTTGATCCCCGTGTGTCTCAGTGTAGGGCTCAAGCATCTCAGTATACTCCTCCTCCTGATTAGACGTACTATATATATCATTATCATCAAAGCGTGGATGTACCTCAGAGGGACCGTCTGAATCATAAACGGGAGCTCTGTCAACATGCATTCCTGAGGTAGATGCTTTCTGTAAGTTAGCCATCAAGATGTAGTTGGCATTCACCTCTTCTTCCTCGTCATATTCTGCAGCAGAAGCCATAATATCGAATTCCTCAGCTTGAAGTGAAATTCCTGCCTCTTCCTTTTGTGCTATGAGAAGCTGAGTCTGAAGATAAGCAACATCCCTCTTCTTTTTGGTTGTGCAATCTCTAGCATAATGACCAAATCCCCTGCAGTTGTAGCACTGAACCTGACGATTGTTGTTTGCATTTCCAGTATTCTCAGCCCTTGCAGCCACAATGTTACCCATCTGGTTACCAACCACTGGCACAACTGTAAACCCATTCTGATTACCCGCATTCGGAACACCCGGATTTTGTCCACGGTTATGACCATACTGATTTCCTGCATTGCCAGCGGTCTGCCCAGCATTCTGTCCATATTGTTGAAACTAAGTCCCTGTGTTTCCAACAACTACCAATTGGCGATCCTGATTCGCATTCATGAAAGGTTGAGCAATCTGCCTATTTCTATTGTTCGAGGAGATTCTCCGATTATTGTTGGTGGGGTTAATGGTGAATTTTAATGCCTTTGCAAGTAGGGAAAGACCAGTATTAATAGCATGAGTAGGATCGGTGATGTCATCATAACAGGCAATGGGTTGTTGTAAGTAATTCATAGCAGCAGGAGGTTGATATCCAAAAGCAGTGAGTTGTTGTTGTTGTTGTGGCATGAAGTTACTTGATGAGGGTTGATGGTAGGGTACCATGGGATATGACATAGATGATGGAGAGTTTTCCATAAAAGCCAATGGATCTTGTGTCTTGGCACGTCTTTCTGCCCTAACTTCGTTAGCTTCATCTTGATTCATCTTCAAATAGTCATATACTTGAGTGTAGTCCACGACATGAAGATCCTTGGTTTGATTGACAAGAGTGACATATCGTGACCATTCAGAAGGAAGATTATCAAGAAATTTGATGTTGGCAGCTATTTGTGGAGGTTCATGTTTGTTTCTTCTAAGATGATTCATAAGGGTTGAAAATCAATGATAATAAGGTTCAATTTGTTCCCCTTCAGTAGACGTAAATTTCTCCCATTCACGAAGCAACTTAGTTTCCTTTTCTTGTAAACCGATTTCACTGCCCTTCATCATTTTCTGAATCCTAAGCCACATCTCGTGTGCGGTTTTACAACTACCGACAATAGCATAAACAACTTCAGGAAGTCCCATAAGAATGACTTGAATTGCTTGATCATGAGCATCGAGTTGTTTGGATTCAGCTTCATTTAATTCTTCATCCGTTCGCTCATGACTAGAATCAGCCACTGGGTTAGCATTCATAGGGTCCCCAAGCACAATAATTGTTCTTCTGACATACGGACCCTTTTGAATCGAGTTGACAATCAACTTTCCCAAAGGTTTACATTTTGCATAACGAAGGAGACGACTAGCCCATGTAGTGTAGTTCTCCTTAGTAAGCATGGGTGGACGATTCTCAGTACCCGCAACATAAATATCTTGTTGAGACGTCATCGTAGAAGTCGTGTGAAAATCAGGATCTCAATTCGTAGAAAGCGTGTGATGTTGTTGAAATTCCAAAACTTCTGATTTTTTCCTCAGTCCGACAATAAATTCCTCAGTCCGACAAAACGGTAAGCTGAAAAAATTGTATATCGCCAAATTTTGAAATTGAGTTCGAGATAGACAAAAACTAGTAGGGAAAAAAATTGATTTTACTAGACCTAAAAATTTTAATCTTCGTGTAAACTATGCTCCGAGACAAGTCTAGATGGTGGCTAAGTCTAAAAAATACTCGAACAAGATTTAACAAAACAAATCGTAGTCCCTGATCGTACTCAAGTGATCGTACTCTGTTATCGAATCCTGTGATCGTACTCAAGTGATCGTACTCCTATCGTGCTCACTGATCGTACTCCTATCGTACTCACTGATCGTACTCCTATCGTACTCCTATCGTACTCACTGATCGTACTCCTATCGTACTCAATGATCGTACTCCTATCGTACTCACTGATCGTACTACCGTATCGTGTCCAATGATCGTACTCACCTACCGTATCCAACGATCGTACTCACCAATCGTACTCACCTATCGTAACCACTGATCGTACTCACCTATCGTACTCCCCCGACCGTACTCACCGATCGTACTCGTGATCGTGGCTTATGATCGTACTTTGGGATCGTACTCACTTGATCGTAACCGTGATCGTACTTGGGATCGCAGTTGTGATCGAAGTGGTGATCGTAGGATGTCATCTTGACTTTGGATCGCAAGAAGAAACCCCCAGGGTTTATGCGATCGCAACAATCAGATCGTACTAAGGAAACAAAGTTACCAGTTTTCTCGGATAGAACAAGAACACAACAAGTTCGTGATTCGAAGCCTAAAAATGGATCAAACACCCAAAATTTTTGAGTTTTTAACCAAAGCCATGAACTCAAATCGCAACTATAACTACTTAGGAGAAATATGAATCATGAAACACAAGAAAGACATGGACAACACCCAATAGCAATCCACGAATCCCTTGGCGAATGATACCACTTGTAGGAATGATACACACGACTATTTAGGATATAGAAATGAAGATGAAGATTAAACCAAAAAGAAAGATTAGATTAGATGAAGAAAAAGAGAAAAAACAAAGATGGTTGTGAATTTCTAGTGAGAGAAACACATATGTTTCTCTCTCTACAATCTATGAAAAATGGAAGACACACACACTCAAATGAGGTGCTAGGGGCCTTTTATACTACAAGTGTAAAGTATAGAAGGCCTTCCTCATTTGAGTGTTCGGGACTAATTCCCGTTACATACATAACATTATACTAGAACTGCCAACACAATTATGTAGCATTTTCCACGAGCTTCGCAAAGGTATATTATATGACCATCACTTTAAATACTTCTAACACCCCCCCCCCTGTTGGGAATAAAATGTAGTCAAGACACTTGGACGCTGACAAGAGCAATTTGGATGATGATAAGAAGAAATCAAGCATTGACAGAACAAGCGTTGACAGAAAGAAGTCAAGCGTTGATAAGAAGAAGTCAAGCACTGGTAGAAGACTTAGTCTACACGTTTTATGTTTCTAGTAAAGATATGTTCGACAATGTATTTTCTATGTTTATCTTTACCAAGAATAGCTAATACGTAGACTCTTGTACAAGGTTCCTTATTCTATAAAAGGAGGCCTTTGGGTTTTGTTAAATAATAAGTTTTCATACGTTTATACTTTCATTGTACGCAAGTTTGATTTATCAATCAAAGTGAAAGTTTGGTTTATACTGTTTGTGTGTTTTTGTTTGAGTATTAATTCCGAATAATACTTGAATTGTTTCATATACAACAAAGTTTCTCTACGTGTTTAACTTGATTTAATCTCGTTTACACAAGCTAAATCGATCTAAGTTTGGGATCAACCAGTGGTATCAGAGCTTGTTGAGAAACTTTGATCTAAAGAACACAAAAACCCTAAATCACCAAAAACCATAATTTTCAAGAAACCCTAAAACTAAAACTCCATGTCTACTCCAGAGTTAACCTCCTCCTCCTCAACCCCTAACATCAAGATTCCCATGCTAGACCCAGACAAATTTGAGCTGTGGAAGTTTAACTTTGAACAGTATCTTCAAATCCATGACCATACCCCTATGGGAAATTTTTGAATATGGAAACACATTCAATAAGGCTGCCAAGATTGCAGCTGCTATCTTGGTAAGATCAACTCCAGGCTCTTCAGAAGAGGATCGAAATGAAAACCCTGAAGATGGAAGAGCTGTCTCAGCTGAGGACGTTGGAAAGAGAAGGAACGACATGAAAACCCTAAGCATCCTCAAACTCTCTTTGGGACAAGCCAATCAGCACAAATATAGAGGCTATGAGTCTGCAAAAGACCTTTGGGCAGCCCTTGAAGTTGCTTATGGTGGTAATGCTGATACTATACAAGAGAAAAAGAAGCAACTCTTGCATGAGTATGCTGTGTTCAAAGCTCAACCCAATGAAAAGCTAAGTGGAGTGAGAAGCAGACTTCTTGACATTACAAGCAAGTTGTCCTTTATGGGAACAGTGCTTGGTGATGTTGATATCATCACCACTTTCCTTAAAAGTCTTAGTGATGCATGAAAGATTGAAGCAAGGTCTATGATTGCTAATAATACTCACAAAAGTTCCACTTTTGATGATGTTTACAATAAACTGAGGCTTGTAGAGAATGAAATCCTTTTGGAACAAGGAAACAAGTCTACCAATGGAAATATGGCCTTCTTCTCACATAGTGAAGGTCAATTTGATCAAAGGGAGTCATACATGCACCCCGTTACTGGATCACCTTGTGTCAACGTTGGATCAAGCTTTGTCAGCGGCTCACATTCAGACGCTGACACATACAATGTTGACTCACTAAGAGTTAAGCCTGCTGGTATTGATCTAGATACTGTGTGTGCATACATTGCTTCATTGCCAAATGGTCCAGTGATTACATATGAGGACCTTGAGCAAATTAGTGATGAGCATTTGGAGGAGATGGACATAAAGTGGAATATGGCTCTTGCAAGCATAAGGGCAAATAGATGGAATCGAAGATTTAAGAAGAAGATGACTTTTAATGCTAAGGACACTGCTGGATTTGATAAATCGAAGGTTGAGTGTTATAATTTTCATCGAATGGGACAATTTATGAGAGAATGCATATCTCCAAGAAGATCTGATGCTGGAAAACTCTCAAGCCAAATCATCAAGGCTCAGGATTCCAAAGCTATGATTGCTATGCAAGACATTGATGGTGTTGGCTGGGATTGGAGCTATTTGGCCAAGGATGAGGAAGAAAACAAAGCCTTGGATGCAGGAAAGGAAGAAGAGGAGCATGTTCACTATGCTCTCATGGCACACTCTTCATCTTCATCAGATAATGAGGTATATGATGATGCTTTTTGTAGTAAGGGTTGTCGTCTAAATAATGAAAAGCTTAACAAAGAAGTCTTAAAACTAACAGCAGATGTTGTTAATGAAAGATGCAAGTTATCTAATTATCAACTTGCTCTTACTCAAACTGAAAACACTGTGGCTGAATATAAGAAAATGGAGTTTGACCTAAATGATCAAATCAACATTTTAACTCATGATTTAAATGCTAGTGTTGAGGTTAGAAACATTTTGGAGAGAGCCAATGGTGCTTTACAGGCTAAGTTAGATGAGGCTATAAAAAACAAAGATAATGTAGATCTTAAAATCCAGAGATTTGATAAAGCTTCACAAAACCTAGAAAAATGTGTTAGTGAACAAAGAGATTCTAGGGATATGACTGGGATTGGGATGAAAGAGTATGATGGTGTTCCACCAGCTGCTAGGTACTTTTATGGTGTCCTTAGAAAGGATTTTTCTTAGACTGGTATACCAGAACTCTAAGAAGAGGAATTTATTCCTCCACCAAGAGTTCTTACCCTAGTAGAGGAATACAAACAGAAGTTGACTGATTTAGACCAATGGAAGAAAGCCAACCCTACTCTGTTTTTCAAGGGTGGCATGCTTAGTGACAACCGAAATGAGTCTACACCCATAAAAGTGACCAATCCTACCACTGGCAAGACTGTTGACCTTGGCCTAAACGTTGATAGAAAACCTAGTATTAAATATGCATAAATGTATAGAAAACCTAGGTCACAAAAAAGTCAAATTAGTGATAATGGGACAGGTTTCTTTTCATCTAGACCTAGAGCTATGTCTAGAAAAGCCTGTTATACTTGTGGAAGTTTTTCACATTTAGCTTATAAGTGTGTCAATGCTTCAAAGGTTAACGCTGATAGAAAGTCAAACATTGTAAAACCCAAACCTTTTGTCCAGCAAAGTACACAAGTTGTTAGACCAGCCCCATTCTTTACTAAAGGGTCTAATACTTATGGACAAAGACCTTTTCAGAAGGCCAATACATGGTCTAACAGACAATGGGTTCCTGTAGCAAACCCTAGGTTCAACGCTGATAAGGGTAATTTCAGCATTGACAAGAACAAATTAAGCGCTGACAGGAACGTTGCCAGACCAAGTAATGGTAAATATTTGCAACCAAAGGGAAAGGGGTCTAAAGCTTCTTCTAGCTTGACATGGAGACCTAAACAAGACCAAAACCCTAATTTAGATGGGATTTCTATGACCTGTAACAGATTTCATTATATTTTAAAGGTCATAACTAAACCAATTGGGGTTAACTGGGCGTTTCATCCAAAAAGAGATGAACAAGGGGTTGTCATAAGGACTAAGTCTGTTCTTATTGAACAACCAAATGAATCTAAGTCTGCTCAGGCTTGGGTTCCTAAATAAAACTAATTAGTTTTCTTTATGTGCAGGGCATTCAAAAGCAGGTTAATGATTATGGATATTGGGATAGTGGATGCTCTAGGCACATGACAGGGAAGGAAGATTATCTGACAAACTTTATCCCCATTTAAGATAGTGACAAAGTGTACTTTGGAGGACGATATGGGACTATAACTGGAAAAGGCACTCTTCTCACCAACAATTTGTGTTTTGAAAACGTGTTTCTTGTAAAAGAACTTGACTATTATTTGTTTAGTGTATCACAGGTGTGTGATAACAAAAATAAGGTTCTTTTCATTGATACTGAATGCTTGGTGTTGAGCAAAGATTTTAAAATACCAGATGAAAAATTCATTGATTATAGAACACCTATGCATAAGGACATTTATAATGTGAATCTTAATGGAATTAGGATGAATAATAATTTGTCATGTCTATATGCTAAGGCTTCAGTTGATGAGAGTAATCTTTGGCACATAAGATTAGGGCACATTAATTTTAAAAATATAAATAGACTTGTGAGACATGGTTTAGTTGATGGTTTGCCTGAAAAGGCTTTTCACAATCACCATTCTTGTGTTGCATGCGTTAAAGGCAAACAACATAAAGTCTCCTTTAAGTCTAAACCTGTGCATTCTAGTTCTAATCCTCTTCACTTACTGCACATGGACTTGTTTGGTCCAACTAATATAGAAAGCTTAAATGGTAAATCCTACTGTTTTGTCATCACTGATTATTTTTCTAGATTTACTTGGACTTTCTTTTTAGCTTTGAAAAGTGACACTGCTGATACTTTGATTAACTTTATTACCTAAATAGAAAAGAAGTCTGGTAATGAGGTTAAGATACTTAGAAGTGATAATGGTGGTGAGTTTAGAAATAAGTTTTTAGATGACTTTTGTGCCAAGAAAGGGATTACTAGACAGTTTAGTGTAGCTAGAACCCCACAACAAAATAGGATAGCTGAGAGAAAGAATAGAACACTCATAGAAGCAGCTAGGACTATGTTGGCTGATGCTCACTTTCCCATTGCTTTTTGGGCTGAGGCTGTGAATACAGCTTGTTATGTTCAGAATAGGGCATTAATCAACAAGATCCATAACAAAACACCTTATGAGCTATTTTGGGGCAGGAAACCTAATATTGGTTTTCTTAAACCTTTTGGATGTCATGTAGTTGTTTTGGACACTAGTGATCCCTTAGGTAAGTTTAGTGCTAAGGGTGATGAAGGCTACTTTATGGGTTATTCTGTGCAGAGTAGAGGATATAGGGTTTACATTAAGAAAGAAAAACGTATACTTGAAAAAGTACATGTTAGGTTTTTAGAGAGTAAACCTAGTGATCCTGAAAGTGGTCCCAATTGGTTATTTGACTTGGAACCTCTCTCTAGGACATTGAATTATATGCCTGTTACTAATTCAAACATTGTGAAGGTGACTTCAAATGTTGTGGAAGAACCAGTTTTTGATATTTCAGGTAAACATGTTGATGAAGAGGTTGGATCACAAGCAGACAAATCAGCACCCATACTTGAGTATGTTACCATTCCTATATGGACAGATACATTTGCTGCTGCTGCTGGAAAAGAAAAAGGTGGTCCACAAGTATCACCAATTGAAAACATGCATGATTCTTCAAACGCTGACAGAGGAAAATCTGGCGCTGACAAGACAAATTCAGGCGTTGATGGCTCAAACGTTGACAACTCTAACTCAGGCGTTGACAGCTCTTTTGACCATTTATTCCCTTCCAATAATTTTGAACAAGGTGAACCTTCAAATAGAAATGGAGAAGTTCATTCAGATGATGATGGAAGAGCATTTGAAGAAGATATTGGCAATATGGATAGTGAAATTGATGATAACACTATCATTGAAGGAGGAGTACTTACATCTACCATGAAGAATCATCCTTCTTCTTTGATCATAGGTGATGTGATGACTCCTGTGCAAACTAGAAGGTCTCATCAGAATCATGGAGGATTTATTGCCAATATTCACAAGAAGGTTGATACCCCTCTTGTTCAAGCATGTTTGTTTGCCTGTTTTCTGTCACAACAGGAACCCAAGAAGATTTTTGATGCTCTCAAAGAACCAAGTTGGGTAGAAGCAATGCAGGATGAGCTTCACCAATTTTCTATTCAGGATGTTTGGGAGTTGGTTGATTGTCCCAGACATGTCAGACCTATTGGGACAAGATGGGTTCTTAGAAATAAAAAGGATGAGAGAGGCATTGTGGTCAGAAACAAGGCACACTTAGTGGCACAAGGATATACACAAGAGGAAGGGATAAACTATGAGGATATATTTGCACCTGTTGCAAGGATTGAGGCTATAAGGATTTTTCTAGCCTATGCTTCCAGCATGGGATTTACAGTCTATCAAATGGATGTGAAGAGTGCTTTTATTTATGGCACAATTGCAGAGGAGGTTTATGTAATGCAGCCTCCTGGTTTTGAAGATTCAGAACATCCAGACAAGGTGTATAGAGTGAAGAAAGCTATGTATGGACTTCATCAAGCCCCAAGAGCATGGTATGGCACATTGTCCACCTATCTGGTGGAAAATGGATTCAAAAGGGGCACCATAGACCAAACCTTGTTTACAAAGAAGACTGGTAAAAAATTCTTACTAGTACATGTCTATGTGGATGATATCATCTTTGGCTCTTCTAGTCCAAAGATGAGTGAAGACTTTTCCAAACTCATGACAGACAAGTTCAAGATGAGTGCAATGGGGGAGATGAGCTTCTTTCTAGGATTACAAGTACAGGAGAAAGAAGATGGTATCTTCATCTCTCAAGACAAATATGTGGCAGAAATCTTGAAGAAGTTTGGCTTTTCTCCACATGAGAAACGGGCTAGCACACCCATGGATATGGAACACCCTTGGGGAAAATTTGGAGATGGAAAAGAGGTGGATTTCAGGCATTATAGGTCAATGATTGGTTCATTGATGTATCTTACAACTTCAAGACCTGACATTATGTTTGCTGTGTGTGCATGTGCACGCCATCAAGTGACTCCCATAGAGTGTCATCTCTATGCTGTCAAGAGAATTTTTAGGTATCTTAGGTGTTATCTAGACTTGGTATTATGGTATCCAAAAGATTCTCCATTGGAGCTTATTGCATATTCAGACAGTAATTATGGTGGTGACAAGTTTGATAGAAAATCCACAACTGGTGGATGCCAATTTCTTGGGAGTAGGTTGATATCTTGACAATGCAAGAAACAAACAGTGGTGGCCAATTCTACAACTGAAGCAGAGTATGTTGTTGCAGCTACTTGTTGTGGACAAGTCTTATGGATTCAGAACCAGCTGTTTGATTATTGGTATAATTTCATGCATACCAAGATTTTTGTAGACAATAACATTACTTTATGCATTATTAAAAATCCAGTACATCACTCTAAAACAAAACACATAGAAATTAGACATCATTTTATAAGAGATTGTTTTGAAAAAGGTTTAATACAACCTGATAGGGTTGACACAGAGGAAAATGTGGCTGATTTATTAACTAAACCTTTTGATACTGGAAGATTTCAATACTTGGTAACAAGTATTGGAATGATCAATCTTACTTAATATGTGTTTTCGGAACTTATTGTAAAAGTATGTACAGGATATGCCTTTGTTATTGGTCTTTATACAAAATTAGATTTTCCACTTTATTTGTCTAACGCTGACAAAGGTTGTTTTAACGCTGACAAGTGTTAAATTGACGTTGTCAGCAACATGTTAGTTTTGTAGTTTTTGATCTAATTATGCAGGCGCTGTTAGCATTGTACAGTTGGATACAGAGTTGCTTATAGATTCTTGTAGCATTATTGGAGCATGTTTTAGTTTATGGATGATGGTTGGAATATTTATATTCCTATCTTGACATAAATTTTTATTACATGCATATTATTTGGCAACTTATATATCATAGTTTAAGGGGAGGTTTAGGAGCCCTTTAGGACTTTTTGGGTATTCATATAATACTCTTATCACAATTCTAGATTGTGTCCACTGGTGAGTATGAATTAGTTTACTAACTCATGAGGCACTGTAGCATGCAAAGTAGATATACTATGCACGCTGCCAAGACTTTCTGGCCTAGAATTAGATGTGGTCTGTTGGGAGACTTGGGTATGATTTTTATTGGGCTTACCTGGGAAGTTACAAAGGATTTTATGAGATACCTTCACTGTTAAGAACTTTGGTTAGCAAGGGACACTTGAGGACTGTTATGTCTATCTTGCTTAAGCAAGTGTGCTTGATTGGACAGTGCTTGCCACACTATAGTAATTTTCAGTTTATAGGTTATCTTCACTAGAATAAATCACTTTGTTAAGGTCCTTTTTCATTTTTATTATTTTTATTTTTGGACGTTGACAGATTTATTTCCAAACGTTGTTTAGGACCAATTTTGACGTTGACATGGCTTTTTTAAACGTTGACAAGAATATAGCCGTTGGGCGTTGATAGGTTATTTTTGACCGTTGACACTCATTGGGTCCTACCCAGTTGTTATTTTTGACGAAAATTAGGGCCGTAATTTTGGGACTTGGTAACTTTTTAATTAATGCACAAGATAAGTTATTTTCTTTTCAAGATTTTCATCATTATATTTTGAAAATAACTACCTAATTTTTGACCAATCACATGTGCCTACCTCTCCTATATATTTGGCTCCTTCTTTTTAAACAGGGTAATTGCATATTCTTTTCTACCAAAATTTTCTCCTATATTCATCTTTCATAACCTTTCACACAGCTTTCTACATCAATGGCGCCTAAGTTTAAACCGAGTGACTTGGTATTGGGATTCAGAAGTCAGCATAACATGGTTGCCTATTTTGAGGCTGATGATGCTCTGTTTCCTCAATATACTCAGATGGTGGCGTATTTGAATGCCTCCCCACTACGGTATGCAATTTCTCATGCTCCTCTTATCCCTGTCAGTCATATTAAACAGTTTTGGAACACTGTTAGTTCCTCAACACTTAATAATGTGACTACATTAACTGCTATTGTCCATGGGCGTCCATGGGTGGTTACTGAAGCCTTGGTTCGCCAGGCTTTGCATCTTAATGATGCATATGGTATAACCACTCTACCCATTGGTGAGATAGAACAGGGACTTCAAGCTTTGGGTTATCCTTTCTCTGAAGAGGGTACTTTAAATAAATATAATAAACAGGAATTTCCCCCAGCTTGGAAGTACTTAATACATGTCATCCTTCAATGTTTAAGTCCCAAATGTACTACACATAATGAAATTAATAGATCTATTGGTAGTGCCATTGTGTGTATTGTTACAAGGAAAAAGATATAATTTCTCTAAAATGATTTTTGATGGCATGTGTAAAAACAAGGGTAGCAAGATGACTCTGGCTTACCTAATATTTTTACAAATGATTTTTGATGAACAAAGGTATTACACCAGGGGTCATGATGATTTTTATGTGATCCCTGTGCAAAAGAAATCTATTTTTAGTAAGATGAATTCACCCCCTCACGAAGACTTACCTCTTACCCAAGCCATGCTTGCTGTTATTGTAGTAACACAACCTCAACCTGACCCACAACCACAACCACACCCATTACCTGAACCATCACCTTCACCTCAACATATGGAACTTGACCAAGATCCCTTCAACGCTGACGCATTAAATGTTGGCGTTGATACTTCAAATCTAAACGTTGACACCTTTCTACAACAGACCCAAACACCCCTTAACCTTCAAACTACAACCCAATCCACATCATCCTCTTCACCCCCAGACTTTAGGATGGAAAAACGCCAAAGGACCATTGGAGTGTTCTCTTCTGGTGGTCCTAGCCATGTTGCAGAGAGAACCACCACCACAAGTATGGTTGGTGACATGGGTGGGGCTAGAACTATTGGTACTGGCTTAGAAGTAGGCCAAGCCAGTCCTAACATTATTAAGACCCCATCCATGCCCCATGACTCTATTTTGGAAGGTCAAATACCCATTCTAGAGGAGGGCAGATTGGAACCCTATTCCTTGTTGGAATTGACGGCTGTCTGCATTAGCTTGCAAAATCAAAATGTAGACCTGGTACATACTGTCACTACATAAGGCCTTGAACTCAAGCAATTGAGGGAGAGGATTTTTATTTTATAAGGTGCTAACCCTAGGCGTGGAGTGGAGGATTCTTCAAAAGGGGAGGATGAGCAGATACATTTGAGTGATAAAGGCTCAAATGAAGGAGAATCTTTGGGTATAGCTGAAGCTCTAACAAATTTGAAGAGGCAACCTGGTTTTGATGTTTTCATTGGTTACCCCTACAAATTTGAATTTATCCTTTACTGAGATGATGGAGCAGTTTGTAAGCAGCGTTGATAAGAGTAAGGTTAACGTTGACAAGCAGATTTTTGACGCTGATAAGCCAAGCGCTGATATGAGTAACTTAGGCGTTGACACACAGGTTTTGGACGTTGATAGACCTTCAAATATGGTTGATGTATTCCAGTCATCAGCTATCATCAAGGAAGTGTCTTCACAGGTACCATCATCATCTTTACCCATCATTGATACATTAGATAGGGGTAAAGGAATAATGGTAGAAACAGTAGTTCCCAAGGATGCAGCTCAAGTAAAATTTGATTCAATGTTGGCTGCACAACTTATGGAACATGAAAAGAAGAAGGTTGTTGAGTCATCGTTTGTGGTTACTTCTGGGGAACAAGAAGGAAGTAATGATGAGAGCATAGATTCAAGTGTCATGATTATTGAAGAATCAGAAATACTTGAATATGGTGATGTGTTGGCAAGGGAAAAACTTGCAGAGTTGAAGATGAAGGTGGATTATGATATGCCAGAAGTTGCCCATATGTACTTTGCATGGGAGAATAAGATCATGGAGAATCCAGTTATGTCTTTATCAGATCAGATTTGGGGATTGGAGATTCTTCTCAAGATTCAAAGGGATTGTCAGGTAATCCTAAAGTATAAGGCCAACAAAGTTTATCACAATCTAAGAGGGATAGAAGGGAGCTTTATTATATGTTGCTTAGATGTCATCAAGGGGGTTGGACTTTTCAGAAGTTGCAGGGATTGTCCTTTGATGAATAGGAGTATAAAGCCTATCCTATTTGGGCAAGAGTGCAAGAGATGAACACTATCAGACTTCTTTCAGATGAAAGAAAGGAAGAGCTTGTAGAAGAGATGCAGATTCAATAGGCTTTACTTGTTCCAAGACCTAAGAAGAAGGGAGTTCCACTTGAGTTCCCAGCAAATTTGGATAGATTGAATCCTAGTGAAGCTATTATTAGAAGGAGCATTAAGCTATCATCCTTGGAAGTTTCACATATGGTGGAAGTATTACCTCAAGATTCTAGAAACCCTATAGTTAGCTATGAAGAAGATGCAAGTGGATTCTGGATGATTGGCAGATATGGGAAAGAGGTACATACTTTTACTACTCTTATGTCTTTGTTTGCAAGCTTGGATAGGGAAGACTTGGCAGACCTTTGGAGGTTACTACAGGCCAAGTATGAGACTGAAGCACCTACTTCAGTCAATGGAATAAAGATTTGGTCAACATTCAGAAGGATGTGTGCACCAGATGAAGAAGATCCTGTTTGGAAGGATCTTGATGAGGATATCAGTGGAGTTCAATGGCGTCTATATTCAGCAGCTGGTGTGTATCATTTGAGTTCTACAAAGTTTTCTGAATATCTTCTTGTGGATGCTGAGTATCCTATGTCCAAAGAAGTTTTGGAGAAAATGATGACAACACAGCTAGAAATTGACCACTCAAGTGACGTGGCCAAAGATTTGATTAGATATATTTATTTCCAATATAATGCAATTTGTAAGAATCCTCCTAGTTCTTAGTTTTTATTCAGAAACTTGATTACTAGAGTAGATATCAATTTTAGGGGAGGATTGTTGGGAATAAAATGTAGTCAAGACACTTGGACGCTGACAAGAGCAATTTGGACGTTGATAAGAAGAAATCAAGCGTTGACAGAACAAGCGTTGACAGGAAGAAGTCAAGCATTGATAAGAAGAAGTCAAGCACTGATAGAAGACTTAGTCTACACGTTTTATGTTTCTAGTATGTTTCTAGTAAAGATAGACAATGTATTTTCTATGTTTATCTTTACCAAGAATAGCTGATACGTAGACTCTTGTACACGGTTCCTTAGTCTATAAAAGGAGGCCTTTACGTTTTGTTAAATAATAAGTTTTCATACGTTTATACTTTCATTGTACGCAAGTTTGATTTATCAATCAAAGTGAAAGTTTGGTTTATACTGTTTGTGTGTTTTTGTTTGAGTATTAATTCCGCATAATACTTGAATTGTTTCATATACAACAAAGTTTCTCTACGTGTTTAACTTGATTTAATCTCGTTTACACAAGCTAAATCGATCTAAGTTTGGGATCAACACCCCCCACCCTTTCTAGTTTCTACAGATCACTTTGTAGTCAATCATAATACAAGTGGAAATTTTTTGACATATTTGATCATTTCATAGAAAATGCGATAAGTGTCCCACTGAATATACTTTTTAACTGATCAACTGCTAAGTTTTCAAATGCTCAACTTTTCAGTTTCACTTTTTATTAATGTCTAAAATACCCCTCATTTTTTGTTTTTTTTTTACTATTTTTTTCTTCCCATTTCAGCATTCATAGTCACCATACCCACCATCACTGTTACAGACAAAAAGGTAAAAAACTATTATCTTTTCTTCCTCTTCTCACCTGTACGCTATGTTCTCGAGTTATTATTAGGATGAAAAGAAAATAATTAAAGACAAAAGAAGAGAAGAGAAAAGAAAAGAAAAAGAATCATATCAAAAGTGGGAAGAAGATTTTATAGCCAAAATAACTTGTATCTTCCTTTCTCTTCCTTTCTCTTCCTTTCTTTTCTCTTGTAAAAAAATCTTGAGAACACAACTAACCTCTAGTTTCTTTCCGAATCCTTTCCTTTCTCTCCAAATTAAATCTCGTGGTAGATCAAATCTATCACTTCTTACCTCTTCTTAATCCTTTCTTGTCACTCACCTCCCACCACCATTGCATATCAATCATCTCCACCATCCCATCCGTCACCACCAACATCAAGGAATCATAGTTGTGGGTTTTTTAGGCCGTCGAAAAGGGTTTCCGAATCAGTTGATAAATCGTGTAATGGATGCCAATGTATTTGGTTCTGAGGGTGCTGATGTGGCGTTAGGGTTTGGAGGGTTTGAGCAGATTGTTAAGCATTGTTTTAAGGATCAGGAAGTTGGGTATTTTTTTGATGAGGTCATAGGGATTTTGTAGTTGGAGATGTGTTGTGATAAGTGTCTAGTTTTCAATGATATGTTTAAGTCGAGGTTCGAGAAACATGAGTTTGGTGAGCTTCAAGGGATGCTCTTTATGTTTTATGTCAGTTCATTTTTTTGTTTTTTTTCGTTTGCATTGAGATTTGGAGAATCACGTATGCTTAAGGTTCTGGTTATATTGTTATGATAGCGGATAAGAAATCGTAGACACCCCCTTAGTATATTTGTATCGAACCGTATAGTTTTATATTTAACACAATTGTACCACGGAGAGTTTTATGATCACTCAAATTCAGATAAAGTTGGTAAATTTCAAGTAGGATAAATTAATCTTCAATTAGAGAACGAAATATATGTGTATCCACTTATGGAGAGCATAAGAATCATACGTAGTGCAGGAACAATTGTCGCGCTAGGAATATTGGAGACTTTTAGCAAATAAATACGGCTAAATAAGAAGATAAGAAATTGTAGATTCTCCCATAGTATAGTCGTATTGAACTGTACAATTGTAGACAAGAATGACAAATCTGTAAGGATTTCGTGTTGTTGCTATTCATATAGTTTGGACCACTCAATCCGAAAGTTGGCTTCCACCTCTACTTGTAGCTTACGAGTAGGGTTCGCATACTATAAACGAAACCACTCAGGAGTGATTTCATTTAGGAATAATTCTCCTCATATAGTATTGATTCCGAAAATTCGCCTCTGCCGGTGTTTGTCGTATACTGTCTAGAACGTAATTAGCCATGGCTATATATGTTCAAAGATAAGCTATATAATGCAGACACAAAGGTGGATGTGTTAGGGGTGATATCATCGTTTATTAAGTGAAGTTAGTTTGCCAATGTCATTTCTAGTGTTAAATCTAGCTGAATGTACGCTAGTTGAGATGAAACCATTTTAACTAGCTTAGGAGAATTTCTTTATGATAACAACGCCTTATTGCTTAGATGGCCAAAGTGAAAATAAAGAAATATTAGCACTACCCTTGTTTAGTGATCACGATTGTGCACCCATTCCGAATAAGAAATTTATAAGTTATGTAGTAAACTATAATGTATTCGTTTGTTAAACTATTACATGCGACCTCTAAGGAATAAACATTTATAACTCCAAATGAAAGCTAAGACTTGCCATCTGCTTTATTTGTAGCCAATGGGAAAGTAGCAGAATATGGCATACTTAAGGAGGGATTTATTGTTTTTAAATTAACTACTGCCCTTGCAAGACAATGATTATTTCTTGTCGCAAAACCCGATTATATAAAGCTTAAATCGTATGATGTCACATCTCATTCTGATTTGAAACACGGGTTCTCTTTATCATCAGCATTGACAAATGGTGAGCAATTTTTGGTTGCTTTCGGGGGTTACAATGGGAAATACAACAATGAGGTATCGTTATTGTTTCATGAAGATATTCTGGTTGATTGATTTTGGATTTACGAGTCTCTGTGTTTTTTAATTAATTTGGATATAATTATCATGAGACCTACGCCGAAGGATTCTAAAAATCCAAAGATCTTTCAGTTACCAGCAGCTACAACATCAGTAACTACAGCATATGCCCTAGCCAAATCTGAAAGCTTAGACTTTACATCTATTGGTTCAAAACCTAAAGTGGATTTTTCAGTTGAAGCTAATGTGGTCAAAGAAGAGAAAAAACATTGCAATCATCCATAAAAGAGGTTGAAGCAGTAAATTTTGTGATGATGGAAAATCTTGAGGAACTTAATTGCACTCATGTCGATTTATCCAAGGTATTTATGGTTGCTAGAGGTATCTAGATGGAGAGGTTTGGTAAAGAGTCAAAATGGGTTATTTTTATACTGGAAACTGCCTTGACATAATAGTACTTGATTGTCCCTTTTTTGTTCAAAAGTTTAATACATATTTATTGTTTTACTATGATTACAAATTCAACACTATTACGAAGACATCTAATTCTTTGAAAAGGTGATTTAGGAGGTTGCATGCATTAAAAATACACTTCGGTCAAATTTCAACTTGTTTGAAGTGTTCGATCCGTTTCTGAATTCCCCAACTAAAGTTTCCAGCTTACCTGAAGCTAAATGAACTTTTACCCATTGTAATCATAGCAAAATGATGGCTATTTTCTTTTTGTTATGTTTTATCGTTACTGGTGTACCTTGGGTAGTTTGACTATATTTGGGAAAAAAAGAAAATTTTCACCTTTAATTATATTAAATTGTCTGATGGTGGCTAATTTATTCACTGTGGTGATTTCAGGCGCAGATCTTGGATCTACAGAATAAGGTATCATCAATGAATTCCATTGAGAAAGAGGTTTAAGCACTCCGCTCAGAAAAAGTAGCAATAGAACAAGACATAGGGAAAGCTGAAACTGTCCAAAGGCAAAGTTCAGGTGGAGTTTAGATCTGGATAGCTAGATAGATTGGCGAGATAAAATGGGTCAAACGTGCAAGTTTATAACCTTACAGACTACATATTTCATTTATTATAAGTCAAATATTACGAGTACACAGTTTTATGTAATTGTTTCAGATTATATGAAAGAGCTTTTCCATGTTTGTGACAATGGTAGTTAGAGTTCAAGTTTATTACCTCATCATTATTTGTGTATTACAACTCTATTTACTGGATACTATTCAATTAAATGATTTGTTGAAAACCGTATGGTGTGATCCACATTTTTTATGGTTTGTATTAGTTACTTCCCTTGAACCCCTCAGGAAGAAACTCTCATTTGAGATAGTTGTTGGCATAAATGGCCATTTTTTATATGATTTTTGAAACACCTTCATGTTGACAAACATACATATCTACTTGGATCTTAATATTATATATAGTTTTCATAAATCGGTATAGGTGAATGCGTCACAATCTTCTTTTTCACATTTTTGTAATTTTCTAAAATCCAGTACAGGTGAACACATAATAAATCGGTACAGGTGAACAAAACATGTCATGTGAAACACTAAATTTCATATCCCATTAACGAGTTATTACCGAACATTAAAACTGACTTCAAGCTTGGCAAATACAAGTCACTAGCCATTTGTAAAGTTATGACGTATAGTCCCCAGCTGAGTCATGAACCCGGCCCACGTGAACTACCCGTGTCCGGCCCATCACGAATGGGTTGGATTGATGATATCTCAGCTTATGGGCTTGAATGAATAGTGGCCGCATAAGATGTATGCGGCCCACGACCCGACACGGCCGGAACAGGGTTAGACAAAATCATAATCCTATCGGGATTGGGATTTGCCTTGAAGAATAAGATATACACTCACCATAATTAGGAGATAACAATCAAGCTAATTATGGTGATTATCTTATGCTTGGGGCCGAAGTAAAGAAGTAAGCCCATTAGGGCTTCACTGCCTATATAAGGAACCCCCAAGGGTTCCACAAAGGTATTATATTCTACATACTCTAAACTCACGTTCGATTCTTAAACCCTAACCGATTACTTACTCTCACGCTTGAGTCTAATCGTGGGATACATTCCCACGGTAAGCCTAACGCGTGTTGCTTTAGTGTGCAGGATCTCAACAAGATAATTCACTTGGTGCAAGAGCCGGAGCCCAGCCAACCCGAATTAAGCCTAATTCGGGTCTAGCAAGGATCATCCAACTTTTGTATCAACAAGTTGGCGCCATCCATGGGACCAATACACTAAGCTAGAGCAAATCTCATCTCGATCTCTTTCAATGACGAAAGGACATCCGCAAGGAAATCCCAAGAACACGAATCCTGCGAATCGAAGTCCACAGGGGACGGGATACTCATCCCCACTCAGTCCTCTAGGAACCAAACAGGTGGACCGAATAACGGGAGTGTTTTTCAGTCCATAGGTGGGACAAGCACGTCCGCTCATACCCCACCACAAACCATGAACATGGATAACCCTGACCCAGGGAGTGCGCCTAAGGCCCCTAACAATGAGCCGCGTAGGACGTCAACTAGAGAAGAAGTGGAAGTCGAACCACTTAGTGAGGAAGACCACGCTCGTGTTTCACGCAGAACTTTGAGAGGATCGTCTCGGGTATTGCGTCAAGGCTAAACCTAGGTAGGAACCTCCAATCTAGGCTTAACTTTGGCAGGGCCGTGTCCGACACCTCTCTTCAGAAGAAGAAGAGGGCACGACCCCAGGAACGAAACCTCTTTGAGGAGAATCCCCAACCTCGGAATGTGTTCGAACGCATAGGGGATCGTGTCATGCAGGAACTACTGCAATCTCGCGAAGAAGGAGATAGATCCGACGATTCAGCCGAATGGCCGGACTTGGAATTAACCAGAAACAATCGCCGCACAAGCGTGTGGGATAGGGTGAATACCAGGAAGAAGGCTCCTACCTCTTCTCATAAAAGCGATCCTCAGCCGAGAGGAGGGGCACCGCCCCCTTCCCCCGGTCCCTCAGGAGAAGATTCGAATGACCATCCACCCACGCGTCGCCGACCTAGGCGTACTCCTCCACTGCCATCGGACGATGAGGGGTACTACGGTGGCCCTTACCATCATGAGGTGGAAGGGGAAGATCTCTCCCGTCCATGGTGTGACCCTAATATCACCCGTCCATGGTGTGATCCTAGGGAAGATCCTTTTACCCTCCGCATACGGAATTACTTCGAGGATAAGAAGCGTCGCATGCCAGCGTGCCTCAAGACTTATGACGGGTCGGGTATTCCGGATGATCACCTAAAGATATTTGACACACAGGCAAAAATCGAACAATGGCCCATGCCTATATGGTGCCAGATGTTCAATTCAACCTTGATTGGCAATTCCCGTGATTGGTTTGAGGGACTTCCTCCCCGAAGCATCGACAGCTTCACTGAGCTGCGCACTGCGTTCAAAAACAATTATACTCAGCGAAATAAGTATAATAGGGATCCGGTCTCATTAGCAACCGTCAAACAACGGCCTGGAGAATCTACGGGGGCCTTCACGGAACGTTTCAATGACGAGTGTACGCGCACAAAAACAATGCCGGAGCTCCTAAAAATTTTCGATTACATGCATGCCATATCAGACAAGGAATTAATTAGGCGCCTCAATGACAAGCGACCGGAGAAGTATGACGACCTCATAGAAAGGGTCAGGAACTTTATAGAAGGAGAAACCGCGGTAGCCGCGGCCTATCCTACAAACGGAAACAACTATCGATCGAACGACCAGTCCGGGAGACATTCGGGTGGTCAAAGCAACCAAGGCAGTGGAAGGGGCTCGGACTACAAGAGCCAAAACAAAGGAGGGCGGTCGGATGACAAATTAACCCCCCAAAAGATGACTTACCGGGACATCTTGTTGACAGAAGGGGCGAACTTCCCAAGACCTCCCCCAATGACGACTCTGGTGGACCGTTGATATTTAGATTTTACTAGTTAAAAAGTTCGTTATTCTTGGTGTCTAATCGAATTGATCTCCGGTTAAATGTGTGACTCAGTTGTTCTTGGTAACTAAAAAGGGAAGTTTAGTTTTCTATTTCTACTTAAAAGGTAAAAGCGAAACGTAATAAAAATAAACGAAAATCAAATAACTAATAATAAAGGAGCAAACAAATAATAAAACGTAAATTTAAAACAAAATAATTAATAAAAATAAAACTAAAAGAAGAAATTAACTTTTGACTTAAAAATAAATTTTACCTAATGGAAAAGGAGAAAATAAAACTAAAAGGGTACTTAAAACTAAACGAGTCAAAAGTTAAAGCGGGCACTAAATAAAAGTTAAAACTTAAACTTATCTAAAAAATATTAATACTAAAAATCGACGAAAAATATAACTAAAAATACGTGACTTTCAGAATAAAAATCGGAACAACTTTCAGATTAAACTAAACGATTATGGAACAATACTAAATAATAAATAAGCTAGCAGGCAAGCGTGTCATAATTCGGAATTTAGATGTTTCTTCGGAATCTTATTAGTTCTTTATCTTCGGAGTTTTTTCTTCGGAATTTTTTCTTCGGAGTTTTTTTTCGTAGTTTTTCTTTGGAGTTTTTCTAAATCTTCGGAATATCAAATATTTTACATATATTCGGAAAAGAAAGGTTTTTTCGGAATAAACGAAAATCTTCGGAAAATGAATTTCTTCGGAATATATTTTTTTTCGGAATAATCCTTTTCAGAGAAATGACATCTTCGGATAAATGAAAATATTCGGGTAAACCTATTTCGGAATAACAAGTAATCTTCGGAATAAGCAGTATTTCAGAGAAATGACATCTTCAGAATAAAGGGGTATTCTTCGGAATACCAAAACCCTTTTCCGAAGATATTGAAACTGGGAAAATAGTAAAAGATATAAACTAAAAAACAGGGGAATAAGCCACAAACAAGCTAAAATCAAATAAGCAATCTACCAAAAATTAATCTAAAACACTTTTAAAAAAACTAATTCAACCACAAATCAAAAACTTTTAAAAACAACATTAATTAATCTAAATAATAAAAATCATCTTTTAATAAAATTAAACTATTAAAAACACTTAACTAAAATCAAATCAAACACACAATAAGCTATAAAATCGATAAGCTAATGTGAGACCCCCAAAATCAGGCAAGGAAACAACTAGGCAACAAGGGGGTTCCACGTCATGGTACAAGAAACAATGAATTACTGTTGACACAAAGTTGACGTAATAAAACATTTACATTACATCATAAAAGATCAGAGTTTTTAAACAAAGGTCCCAGAGTTTTATAAGCGGATAAATCTATTATTTAAACATTATTTTGTAACATTTAGTTAGCAAATATACATAATAAACTTCAGTTAGCTTTTACCAAAACCAAACTTTAAAAATAACACAAAAATCTCCAAGCTGCGAAAATATCTTACGGGCTCCCATCAAAGCAAAACAAAGAATTATTACCTGAGATTAAACATGAAAAAGGTCAACACAAAGTTGAGTGATAATCATGGGTTTAGCAGTAAAGGTATGGAACACAAGCATTCATTTGTAAAACAAGTAATGGGGGGGATGCCTATGTACATTATCCATAGTCATGATGTATATTATTGCTATTTAGCTCATGACACCGAAGCTTAACAAATGGTAAGTTCCCCTAGTGAGTATTCAGCCTAAATACTCAAGTATAAACAAATGTAATGCGTCAAAGTAATACGAGAAGGGGATTGTCAATCCCGATGGATCCACCCACAACATTCGCGCTTAGAAAAGGTAACACTAGTAAATTAACGGTGTATGAAATGGTAGGGAAACTCAGTGGCTATGGAAACCAAAAGCAATAATAATAACTGTAATCAGTTCTGGAAAGCATACAAGTTCTGGAAAGCATACAAGATCTGGATAGCATACAAGTTCTGGATAGCATACAAGTTCTGGATAGCATAGAGTTTTAAATGAATGTGTTTCACCATGTAAAATCTCACTCGTGTTTAGAAAAATGTATAAGTAGTAAAAAGGGGCTATGAACTCACCTGAGAGATAGCAATATCAAACGAGGATAATGATCAAGATAATAGTGACGGGAGTGAAACGACAAAACATGATAAGAAAGGTGGCCGTGAGCTTCAAAGGATGACCTAGTATAAAATGGCGCGTCTTAGTGATATAAACGAGAATATAAAATAATAAACAAGTTTTTTAAAGGTTTTTTTTAAGTATAGTTTGGACTAGCTTTGAAAAGAGTAAAATGAACGAGGGTTGAAAGTGTTACTTTAATACATTCTATATTTTTTTGTGACCACTTTAATAATTCAGGGACCAAGAATGTAATTATGCAAATAAGCTTGCATGAAAATGCCGTGATCACTTGGTTCTTTTTTTGAAGATTGCAAGTCACGTTTAGTTCTTCATTCACAATACGCGTCATTCAAAAATTACAAGTCACGGTTCTTTGTTTTAGATATTTCATTCGAATAGTAAAACCAATAACAAGTCGTAATATTGAGTCGATATCGAGGAAGGTGTAATACCTTAGCTTAACGTCGAGATACGGGTGACTCGGAGTCGCGATGCATGAATACCAACACAAACACGAATACTATATGCTCGGGACTAGAACAAAACACAAACTCCTTAACATGGTTACCCAAGATGATGATGTACTCATTACAAGAATAATTCTTAAGCCATGAGAATCTAAATGCAAACACAGCAAAACAGAACATGAAATATGTAGTCCATGTTACACTTATCTACTCATCTAGTTTCACTTGTGTGTGTCACTCAGAATGTACTAAACTTTTGGTGACACAAGAAGATTGATTATGGATGACATACAAAGATAACAAAAGATCGAGAATAAGCGGAAATGGACATAAAAGTATTCTAAAAGCAATCATTTTTTAAGGATAAGACACGTGTAAACACGTGTTATCAAGTTGATGGCATAATATATTTGTTCCTGGCTTAAAAACTTACACATTAAAAGCTTGATTACTCATTTTAAATGGAGATGGGCGGCTACGCATTTTTTTGTTTTATTTGATGACAATACTATAAAATAGAAAATGTATTAAATAAGTATGTAAGTAGAAAAAGTATAAATGTTTCATTTTAAAAATAATTAGGTGTAGATTTGATAAGTAAATAGAAGAGATATGTATTAACTTGTCCACAATTTTCTAGATCGTATATTTTCGTGATCCAATATTTTAAAAGTTACGCTATTTGAAAGTTAAGTTTAAAACACGAAAAATAAACACTCGGTATAAAATAAAAACATCGACATTCGGACAACATTTATATTTTGATATAAAATATGGGGATTATAATTTAGTAAACGTTAACGTGTCATATAAACGAATGACGCTTAAAGGATTATCGAAAATTTACAAAGAATGCTCGTTAAATGAAAAATTAAAATGACGATAGTAGAAAATAATTCTATGTCATAATGAGGATGTTTATGGAAACATAATCATTTTGACTTCTTAGAGTCAAAATAGCCATCGGTTCTCGTTCCATCGAATAGGGTAAAAAAAATTTTATAAAACGCGCGCGGGTGCTCTTAAATCAAAAAATTTGATTTTAATAAATATGGAAAAATAAAATAAAATTTCTATAATTCCAAATAAAGTATTATCAATGATAAAAAAAATAATTAAAAGTATAATTTATTAAAATTATCATGATCTCAGGATTTACATAAGAATACAAGAAAATGTAATACGGTGAAAAATTTAAGAAGCATGAATAAAAGAATAAAATAATACCGGGAAAATACGAGTTCTTACAGTCGGCCTCCCTAAAGGAAATCTGGTCCCTCAGAGTTCCACTGGAGACAGAAAAAGATGCAAACAAGTGGAGATACATTGTTTAGAACTGATTCATTGCTTCCCAGGTAATTTCTACACCACGGCGTACCTTAACAATTAGAATTCAATACGCTTTAGATTGTTAACTCCTTTTCAAATAAATTTTCAAATCAAAGAATAATCTTAAGAAGTCACTTGAGAGTAATTCCAGTAAAATGAACAACATTAGCAATGAGAGGCGGAATCAATACATGGTTCACATGGGCAAAATTTGAGATGATAGAGTCTGACACTCATCATCACGGATAAAAAAATCATTATCCACGTCTAGTCATAAATCGATATTCGCGTCCGGAGACGTTTCGAAGGTCCACCAAAATAGATAGAGAAGTTTGGTCGATGTAGAAGCATAACATTGAAACTTTCAAATCTGGTATCAATGGTCGGTAATTAGACGAGTGGTAATTACAATTGTATCACGAAAGAAAATGAGGTAACAAGTAGAGCAAAGCTCATTGAGTAAAGAAAAATAGATTGTACTCGCAAATACGCGATTCGTTCAAGAAAAAATAAAGAAACATATGCATTTGTCATGAACTCGTACTAATTACATAACGCATAAAACCTTTCATAATTTTATTTTAACAAGATTTTAAGGTGACTACTATTCAGCCTCGCATGGCTCCTTCTAAATTACGCATAGGTGATCAGGTCATGCATAATTTAGGACTAGCAATGTGATGCTTAGGTTCGTCAAACCAGTATACCTGTCATACATTAAAAATATATAAAATACCATTGGTAAAACAGGATTCGAAATAATTTACGAAACGTTCTCGAGAGTAAGTAGTTCGTTAAAATACATCGTAACAATAATATCAAATAACTATATAGAATAACATTCATGTATTTTGTAAACCCCAAGTAGAACATTTTGTAAAATAATTCGCAAACAGTACCAGTTTAAATTTATAAAATAGCGAGTGGGTTACACGAGAGTAATAAAGGGTAGTTCAAGACAATCAATGAAATGGTTACAAGTTGATAAAGTTTCAAAAGGTTTAGCCGGAATCGTCATAAGACACGTGTCAGAATGATAACGAAAATGTGTAAACGAGAACTTCAAGTCTTGATCCAAATCAGTGGTACAATAGTAACAAAAAAAAAACAATATAGAATGACAAATAAGTCATATGTAAAAAAAGGATAAAGGAATCCATATGTGTTTACATCGTAATTTATTTGACATAAATATGCTTTTAAGAAAGCAGAGCATCAGTTCCCAAATAGTACAATTACTCCGAAAAGTTTCTATTTTAGGAGAGTTTAGAAATTTAACACGTAAATAATGACGCATAAAAATGTACACATTTTTCGAAACATATAGTTCATCATCGGTTTATCAAATCACTTGGTTCCAAAAGTTCCAGATATATGTTTGTATGACCGGACTGAAAGTTAGTATTTTTAAACGTTTTCAAATGTAATCAATGTTTGGTAGTTGTGGAATCTCATTTGTTAAAGTTTTAAGAGTTCAAACGAACTCAAAAACGCTCCAAATCATATTTTTATATTCTATCTGCTCTGACTTTTGAATTTGACTTTTGGGGTCTGACCTGACCAGTTGACTCGCTAAATGACATTTTTAAAATTCGGAGTCTAAAGCAATTGGGTGTAAAACAACGTTTCAGACAACTTTCTAGTTTTACTCGAGACTTGAAACAGATAAAAAATGGACGAAAATGCCCTCGCGTCAAATATGTCAACAAAATGATATTTTGGAAATACGCAGAAATACATTTTCAAATTTTACAATTTCAAATGAGCGTAATTTGCTCATTTTTAAGATTTACGGGTAAATTTTATCTCCTAAACGAACGTCTCAACAAGTAGAAATATATTTTTATGTCTAAAGTTTATAAAAATATTTTATCGACATTGTTAAATTGCATGAAACTTGTCAGCAGAAAGTATATTTTTCAACACACCTTGAAATTTAATCAAACTTCATCACAACTCGGAATTTATGTACACACAAGACTTGCGGATTCCTTACAGTCGAAAGAGAATAAATTGTATAATTAAGCATGTACAGAAAACGTAGTATAAAAATGTTTCAAGAATGCCAACAATAAAATAAGAAATAAAAAACGACGCATGACATCATTGTCTTCGATTTCAAGATGAAATAGAGGAAGGTTTCTTGGCGGAGTGATTTTTCTAAAATCACAAGACATACCGAGAAAGAAATGGAAGATTAACGAGTTGCACTCCCGGAGCAAGGAGGGTTAATAAAAAGGAAGGATACAGGTTTATAGAAGTACAATTGTGTTCCAAACAATTGTCACATAATAGATGATGAATTACAAGATGACGATGGTGTTTTCAAGGTACAAATGGACGTTGAAATTTGAAGTCGAAACGTAGAATGGTCAATGAAATAATATTTAATCGATATACGAGTGTCGTGTAAAATAGTGACGTAAAGGTCAATCAAGGTTATGAAAACCCACGATATTATTCAACATGGATTCAAGGAATGCTTCGAGATGTGGACTCACACAATGTCCTTTAGTCTTTTTCAGAGACATATTGAGCTACATAATTGTCTATAGAATATATATTTTTTTAAAGACATCCAATCACAAATGGTTGGACAACAATTTGGATATCTAAATTGATATCTTGAAGAGGTTTAACAATAAAAGTAACACGCACGGTGGTAATATAAAAATCAGAAGTTTCATTGAGAACAACACTTATTTAACCCCGAACAATGGTATCACGAGAGTATGTACATCATGTAACGGTGAGTCGAGAAAAACAGACGGTTCAAAACTAACGTTTATATGAGGTCAGTCGTATCACGCATAAACAAGATAGCAATAGTACTAAGAAAAGTGAGTTGGAAAAGTCGGCAACATACGCGCTTCGAATACAAGTATGTAATGTCATAACAATATAAAGTCATTACAACAAGATCAATTCACATGAACAAGATTTCAAGAAATACAGTAAGGGCAGATGTAATCACGGTTATATTCAATGATAATTCATTGAGTACAAAGGCTTTGAAAAGAGATAGTAATTATCGTCATTAGGGTAATGTAATATTTCGAAATGTAATCAAGAAATGAAATACTACAACGATAATTAAAAGTAAATAATAAGGATTATAGAGTACCCATGCAGATATCGAACAACAATGGCAGATTCTGTGTTTGACAGTTAGAAACATGAAATATTTGAACTTTCGGTTATAGACTAAGTTTTGAAAAACGACTCAGTTCCCTATAACCATCGCTCTGATACCAATCTGTGAGACCCCCAAAATCAGGCAAGGAAACAACTAGGCAATAAGGGGGTTCCACGTCATGGTACAAGAAACAATGAATTACTGTTGACACAAAGTTGACGTAATAAAACATTTACATTACATCATAAAAGATCAGAGTTTTTAAACAAAGGTCCCAGAGTTTTATAAGCGGATAAATCTATTACTTAAACATGATTTTGTAACATTTAGTTACCAAAAATACATAATAAACTTCTGTCAGCTTTTACCAAAACCAAACTTTAAAAATAACACAGAAATCTCCAAGCTGCGAAAATATCCTGCGGGCTCCCATCCAAGCAAAACTAAGAATTATTACCTGAGATTAAACATGAAAAAGGTCAACACAAAGTTGAGTGATATTTATAGGTTTAGTAGTAAAGGTGTGGAACACAAGCATTCATTTGTAAAACAAGTAATGGGGGGATGACTATGTACATTATCCATAGTCATGATGTATATTATTGCTATTTAGCTCATGACACCGAAGCTTAACAAAAGGTAAGTTCCCCTAGTGAGTATTCAGCCTAAATACTCAAGTATAAACAAATGTCATGTGTCAAAGTAATACGAGACGGGGATTGTCAATCCCGATGGATCCACCCACAACATTCGCGCTTAGAAAAGGTAACACTAGTAAATTAACGGTGCATGAAATGGTAGAGAAACTCAGTGGCTATGGAAACCAAAATCAATAATAATAACTGTAATCTGTTATGGAAAGCATACAAGTTCTGGAAAGCATACAAGATCTGGATAGCATACAAGTTCTGGATAGCATACAAGTTCTAGATAGCATACAAGTTCTGGATAGCATACAATTTTAAATGAATGTGTTCCATCAGGTAAATCTCACTCCGCGTTTAGAAATGTATAAGTAGTAAAAAGGGGCTATGAACTCACCTGAGCGATAACAATATTAAACGAGGATAATGATTAAGATAATAGTGACGGGAGTGAAACGAAAAAACATGATAAGAAAGGTGGCCGCGAGCTTCTAAGGATGACCTAGTATAAAATGGCGCGTCTTAGAGATATAAACGAGAATATAAAATAATAAACGAGTTTTATAAAGGTTTTTTTTTAAAGTATAGACTAGCTTTGAAAAGAGTAAAATGAACGAGGGTTGAAAGTGTTAATTTATTACATTCTATATTTTTTGTGACCACTTTAATAATTCAGGGACCAAGAATGTAATTATGCAAATAAGCTTGCATGAAAATGACGTGATCACTTGGTTGTTTTTTTGAAGATTGCAAGTCACGTTTAGTTCTTCATTCACAATACGCGTCATTCGAAAATTACAAGTCACGGTTTTTTGTTTTAGATATTTCATTCGAATAGTAAAACCAATAACAAGTCGTAATATTTAGTCGATATCGAGGAAGGTGTAATACCTTAGCTTAACGTCGAGATACGGGTGACTCGGAGTCGCGATGCATGAATACCAACACAAACACGAATACTATATGCTCGGGACTAGAACAAAACACAAACTACTTAACATGGTTACCCAAGATGATGATGTACTCATTACAAGAATAATTCTCAAGCCATGAGAATCTAAATGCAAACACAGCAAAACAGAACATGAAATATATAGTCCATGTTACACTTATCTACTCATCTAGTTTCACTTGTGTGTTTCACTCAGAAATTAACTAAACTTTTGGTGACACAAAAAGATTGATTATGGATGACATACAAAGAAAACAAAAGATCGAGAATAAGCGGAAATGGACATAAAAGTATTCTAAAAGCGATCATTTTTGAAGGATACGACACGTGTAAACACGTGTTATCAAGTTGATGGCATAATATATTTGTTCTTAGATTAAAAACTTACACATTAAAAGCTTGATTACTCGTTTTAAATGGAGATGGGCGGCTATGCATTTTTTTGTTTTATTTGATGACAATAGTTTAAAATAGAATATGTATTAAATAAGTATGTAAGTAGAACAAGTATTAATGTTTCATTTTAAAAATAATTAGGTGTACATTTGATAAGTAAATAGAAGAGATATGTATTAACTTGTCCACAATTTGCTAGATCGTGTATTTTCGTGATCCAATATTTTAAAAGTTACGATATTTGAAAGTTAAGTTTAAAACACGAAAAATAAACACTCAATATAAAATAAAAACATCGACATTCAGACAACATTTATATTTTGATATAAAATATGGGGATTATAATTTAGTAAACGTTAACGTGTCATATAAATGAATGATGCTTAAAGGATTATCGAAAATTTACAAAGAATGCTCGTTAAATGAAAAATTAAAACGAAGAGAGTAGAAAATAATTCTATGTCATAATGAGGATGTTTATGGAAACATAATCATTTTGACTTCTTAGAGTCAAAATAGCCATCGATTCTCGTTCCATCGAATAGGGTAAAAAAATATTAAAAAACGCGCGCGGGTGCTTTTAAATCAAAAAATTTGATTTAAATAAATATGGAAAAATAAAATAAAATTTCTATAATTCCAAATAAAGTATTATCAATGATAAAAAAATACTTAAAAGTATAATTTATTAAAACTATCATGATCTCAGGATTTACATAAGAATACAAGAAAATGTAATACGTTGAAAAATTTAAGAAGAACGAATAAAAGAATAAAATAATACCAGGAAAATACGAGTTCTTACAACTAACACAATCAAAAACATAAAAACATAACAATTAATCAAATAAGCATAACAATAAGCACATAAACATAAAGATTAAATCAAAACAAGAAAGGTAGAATGAGAGATTAATATAAAAACTTGATTAAAAATAAAGATTCAACAACAATTTAAAGTAAAATTAAAGGACTTACAAATTTAAGGTGCAAGACAAGGAATTTAAATTGACAAGTAAATAAATGACTTGAAAATTAAATGTGGAAGAACTATGTGTCAAATAGCCAACACCTCCTAATGACACATTAGGAGGGTATTTATAAGGAGATTAGATGTTTTGATGCTTTCTTCCTTGTCTCGTCTTTTCGTCTTTATAAATTCTTTGACTTTCTCGACTTTGTCTCGGGATTACTTGAACTCGTCTTATAATTTCTTCATTTATTAGAATTGAGTTCTTCGACTTCATTAAACTTCCGTCTTTAGACTTTTTCTTCGATAAGTCTTCAGAATAGGCCTTGGACTTCCGTTCTTTTTGCACTCTTGATCTTTTGACTTCGTCTTTTGTCTTTTTCTTCGATAAAAGTCCGTGAAAACCCATGTTTTCTTCCCTTTTCACATTTTGGTCCTAAATCACAACAACACAAACCACGCATAATTCCGACATTTACGACATAAAATACACGTTTTAGCTTGGTTATTATTATAATTAAGTGGTAAAAGGATAAGTGTTTTCACACTTATTTAAATCCCCTACATTTGACCATTGCAATGCCATCATGCAATGCATTAATTACAAAGCAAGTTTTACATTTTCCATCATAATCAATCCACCTTGGCCTTTATTAAACACAAGACAAGTAAAAAGATCAAAGACTTACCTTAGGGTTTTGGAATGTCATGAATGTTTATCACCCTCAAGTTTCACTTTCCCCATACCAAGCTTAAAAACGAGATCATTGTTATTATAAGTTAGAAAACTAACACAAACTCATGTGGCCCAATTATTCACTTAGACACCCTTATTCCTAGGTGTATCTCTTATATTTTATTGTTGTCTTGAATGATCACGAGGATGCATTGTTGACTTATTTCGATAGTTATTTAGGCTGAAATAAAGTAACACGGTTTAATCAATAGTTAGCTAAAGGACAAAATCTTTTAAAACTGCTTCTCGGGACCTCATAAAGTTCATATCTTGGCATAACTCGCTTCACGATTTGAGACCTTTCTCGGATCGATATTTGTCATTGACTTCATACTTCAAATCTTGAGAGACGTTCATGAAATAATGGTCTTCTCTTCATAATAGAAATTTCTTCACTTGAACTTTTTGAGAGATTCTTCATATTTGGACCACGACTTCTTCATTTTTCTCTAATCTTTATTTGGGATTTTGATATACAACGATCCGCCTCCTTTTAGGACTTGGATTTATTTATCCTCATACCTTTTTAGGGCCTTTTTGGATATACTTCTCCATGATCTATACGGGAGTATTTGCTTTTCGTCGTGTGTCTCGATCCTTCATATTGAGTTTTGATAAATGATTCTTCACATGACTTGGGATCTTTAGAAGCAAAATGTAGCCCTCATGCCTTGTTAGGGCCTTTTCGGACTCGCCAATCTTCGCATCCCGCTTCAATAAGTTATGCCTTGGCTATGAACTCTAATTAATACCGAGCAACTTTTAAACGATCTTGCTCTAGAAGCTAAGTAACTTTTCAAATCGTACGACCTTATTTATTGCAATTAAATTTATTAGCAAGCGATGGGAGAAAAATCTCATAATTAACTCACATAAATTCATGAAAGAATACCAAACTTATAATTGACTCTATCATCTCTCGTTCTCCACAATTTAAAATCTCAAGGAATGAGACTCGTGGATGCTTAGCCAATTAAATCAATGTTTTGGGTTTTCAAGTCGTCTATAGGATCTTGCATCTTCTTAGACTTTTTCAAGTTTAGAATTTGCGTTTTAAAGTTCCCTTGATAAACGACTCTCTAGGATCATATATAGGAACTTTCGAAAAGTTCTTGTTCTTAACCCGTAAGAGTTAAGACTTTCGCGTTTTAAAGTTACTTATATAAAAGCCTAGCAAAACTTGACTTAAACACGTTAAGGATACTAGCTAGAGTAAACTTGGATAAGTAAACTCGGGTTGAGTCAAAAGATTCACAACGTTTAAAAATTAAAACCACTTTATTAAAATTTATTCTAGCATAGAAAGAAAATAACTATAACAAAAGAAAAACTACAAGGCCAAAACAGATAAAAAATTTTGAAAATTTTCGAAAAATTAATTTTCCGGTTAAAATGAGGATAAATACAAGGAAAAACCCACTTAACTTCGATAGAAGTCCCCCTACACTTAATATAAACATTGTCCTCAATGTTTAAGCATGTGGAAATAAACTCCCCTACACTTAGGACATTGTGCACGTTATTTAAATCTTGCTAAGGAAGAGACAACAAAGTGATTCCTATTTTAATATTGAAGAATATAAAATAGAAAATCAAAAGAGTTTAGGATAGAACCGGGAAGACGGGTACACAGAATCACCGGTCGTCAAAAGTCATCAAGAATGGATCTTTGAAAGCTCGAATCCCTGCACATGATAAGAAAGAAAACAACAAACACATACTAGGGTCTCCCACTACACTTATTATAAAAACAAAAGAAAAAGGATAGATACTGCGGGTTGCCTCCCGAGAAGCACTTGTTATTGTTAACCGAGTCGTGAGCCTGACTCGACCTTGATTAGCATGGTAAGAATCTTGAAGAAAATCCATCAGGATCAAATACATGGTTTTCATCCATCAAGTAGCACAAGCTTAAGGCGAACAAGGCACGCCAAAGAAGAGTAGGTGATGAGGTGCAAGCATATCTCCATAATTTCCAAAAATCTTTCCTTTTATTTCATCAGATGGATACTAAGATGGCTTAAAAATTGCAATACCGGGGTCGAACACTGTTTCCTTTAGGGGAAAATAACACTCAGGCTCAGTAGACCTTGAAGAAGATCCGCTCATAAATCACACAATCTCATCTACCGAAGGTGGATAGAGAGGTGTCAAGACATAGGTACTACGGATATCGGTGTCTTCTGGCTTTTTCTCCTTTGAAACAGTTTTCTTCATATCCGAATGAGGAGAAAGAGCATCATCAAAGTCCAAAGGAGGAGAATCATTCTCATTTGGGAACTAAGTGTTGAGAAAAGTAGCAAAGTCTTCCTCAAATGAGTAGTCATCCAAAGTAGGATCAAGTATTGTTGGCGGAGGATCTTCATCAAAAGTAGGAACAAGGTCATCATGTGAAGAATCACTCGAAAGAGTATCGACATCATCAAAATCATCATATGTTGGCATGTCTTTATACTCTGAAGTAAAATCATCAGAATCATCCATATCAGAACTAGAATCATCATCATAGTCATCATAGATCGGTGGAGACTCATATATTGGTGGAGGATCTAATTGGAGAGAGAATCATCCACATCATCTTGGAAAAGTGGATTATCATAGCAAGAATAGAAAAGAGGATTGGTGTAGACGACAAAATCATCAAGTATATTGATCATATTTGCTGATTCTTTTCCATTGGGTTTGGTTGTGATCTTCCCCATTTTAAAAACTTGTGCATCATTCCTGACTTTTAGAATGAGTTCACCTTCGGCAACATCGACTAAGGCTTTTCCGGTTCTCAAGAATGTCCGACCAAGTATTAACGGAATACGAGGGTCCATTTCATAATCAACAACAACAAAGTCGACCGGAAAAGTGAAGGTACCAACTTTAATAAACACGTCTTCGGCAATACCAACGGGGTAAGCGAAAGTGCGATTTGCTAGCTCAAGATTCATCATTGTTGGAGTAAGATCGGGTAATGATAGTGTTTTCCAAACACTTAAAGGCATCAAATTAATACTTGCCCCGAGATCGGCTAAGGCAGTAAATTCTTCGGTTTTGTTATAAATGCAAGGCAACACGAAACGACCGGGATCTCCAAGTTTTTCCGGAAGTTCTTTAAGAAAGACTGCAGAACAGTTTTCATTTAAGCGTGTTTTGACAAACTCAGCCATCTTTTCCTTCTTGTTAAGCAATTCCTTGAATGCTTTGACGAATTTTGGCATTTGGACAAGTGCTTCAACGAGGCTAATGTTAAAGGTCATTTGTGATATCATCTTTAGAAAAGAAGTGATTTGAGCATCCTATTTAGTAAGCAATTTGCTCTTGTCTAACCGAGAAGGATAAGGAATGTTGGGTTTAGGTGGTGTAGGTGTAGCAGGTAAAGGTTGATATGTTGAAGGTTTATAGGTGGAAGGTGGGGTTGGTGAAGGGTGTTTCTTGGGAACTTCTTCAGTAAGAGGTGGAGACGGTAATAGAGAACTAATACTAGGTGTGGGAGTAGGAGGGATAAATGGTGGTGGAGGAGGTGTAGATGGAGTAATCCTACTAAGGTAGCTCCACTGCGTGTAGTAATAGCACTCACATTCACTCTTGGGTTGGTGACGGTATTTGAAGGAAGAGAGCCCGAAGTAGAGGGTTGAGTACTTGGGAAGAAACTAGCCAGCATATTCTTCAAATCATTTGTTTGATTTCTAAAAGAGGTTTGCATATCATGTTGAAGCTCGGTTCTAATATCATTCCCTTGCTTAGTGATATCTCCTTTCAAGTTGATGATTTGGCTTTGTAGATTCTTAACTAGCTCTCCTTGGGTCCTCATGAAAGCTTCAACATCATGATTAATGGGTGGTGCTTGTTGAACTGGTGGGTGATAAGGATTAGAAGCTCGAGGTGGGTTTGGATTGCTTATAATGTAGTTGTTGGGGTTGTGGTTTTGAGGAGAAAAAACGGGTGAAAGAAAGTTGTTAGAACGGTAACTTAGCAAGTTACGATCACCTTGAGGTCGGGCTTATAGCTTTCCGTTGAATAGTTACCATAAGCCGCATACACGTTTTCCGGATTGTCATGAGTAGAAGGATAATTAGTGTATGAATGAGGACCGTCGCAGATCTCACAAGAAAGTGCTACAGCTTTAACTTGTTGTTGTTGATTTTTAGCCAAGAGTTGGATACTTTTGTTCATTTCAGCCATCATGCGGGTGAATTCGGTCATCTCGATGTGTGATAAAGTAGAAGAAACATTGACTCTCGGGTTATTCCTTGAAGATGCAGATGAATCCCAATTTTTTGTGATGAGTAGTCATGTTCTCTATAAGCTCTCTACACTCCTCGGGTCTTCTTTTCATAAATGTGCCACCGGCGGCTGCAGTAATCGTATCATGATCACGAAAAGTTAAACCGTTGTAGAAAGTATCAATTAAGGTGACGGGGAGCATGTTGTGGTTTGGACATCGATCGATCAAAACATTATATCGTTCCCAAGCATCAAAAAGTGATTCATCAGGTTCTTGTGTAAATCCATTGATTTGATTCCGAAGGCTCGTGACCATGGATGGTGGAAAGTAGCGCGACAAAAATCGTTGAGTCATCTCGTCCCATGTATGAATTGAATTCTTAGGAAGACGATCAAACCATTTTTCGGCATGGTGGGATAAGGTGTGTGGAAATAGGTGAAGGCGAAGAAAATCCATAGTAACACCGAGCAACTTCATGCTTTGAGTAACGGTAATGAATTTGTCGAGATGTTTGATGGCATCATCATCCGGTAATCCGTGAAATGGACAAGTGTCTTGAACTTGTTGGATCATGTGATGCTTCAACGAAAACTCTGGAGCCGTGATTTGCATCGGCGCAATCGGTCCTCCGCGTCCATTCATTGTTGGTTGACACAGCTCCTCCATCGTTCGAAGGTCTGGTTGAGGAAGATTGTTGTTATTATTCATGTTGAGGTGAGGTGGGTTATTATTGTTGTGCACACCAGCCATATCTAAATCTTCAAGAGTCTCGGGCTCAGAATAAGATGAAGATCTAGTAAGCATACACCTGCAAAAGAAAAAAGAAAAAGATACCAAAGAAATAGAGAATATATATGTAATTGTAAAAATAAAATCTTTTTGGTGAAAAACTTTGGAAAAGAAATGCTTTTTATAAGTTTTTTAATGTTTATGGATTTTTGAAAATTTTTGACACGAAAAATAACGTTCACGAGTGAACGGATCCCAAAATTCAACGCGTCTCTCAAAATAAACCGTTAATCTTCACGAAAAGAGGCGGCAGCGGCGCCCTTTGATATTTAGATTTTACTAGTTAAAAAGTTCGTTATTCTCGGTGTCAAATCGAATTGATCTCCGGTTAAATGTGTGACTCAGTTGTTCTTGGTAACTAAAAAGGAAAGTTTGGTTTTTTATTTCTACTTAAAAGGTAAAAGCAAAACGTAATAAAAATAAACGAAAATCAAATAACCAATAATAAAGGATCAAAACAAATAATAAAACGTAAATTTAAAACAAAATAATTAATAAAAATAAAACTAAAAGAAGAAATTAACTTTTGACTTGAAAAATCCGTCTACTGCATGCAATTCAGAATGAAGATTAGTAACCTAGTTCGGAATATGAGAAAGTTTCCAACCTAATTCAGAAAGCCATATCCTGATGTAATTCGGAATATGCGAATCTACAACCTAATTCGGAATATTAACGGAATCTTGTTCAGAAACTAATTCGGGAAGAGATCCCACATGGAGTTCGGAATCAGTGGTTGATCCACCTAATTCGGAATGCGAGGGCTCACCTAGTTCGGAATGAAGGCAATTCTGATGTAGTTCGGAATAAGACTTTGGGTGCAATTCGGAATTAGCTGAATTTTATCCTAATTCGGAAAAGCTCATCAAACATGTAATTCGGGAAGACAAAATTCATAAGCAATTCGGGAAATTAGGGTTTATAAAATATTCCGAACTAGAAACAAAATAAGCAAAAATAAAAAATTAAGCAATAACCAATTAAGCACTTAACTAAAAGTTTAACCAAATCAAGTTTAAGAAAAAGCTAATAAGCCAAAATTTAAAAACTTTTAAAAACACTAAATAATAAAAATATTTAAAATCAACTTTTTATAAAACAACTTTTAAAAACACTTAATTAAATTTAAGAAAAGCACACAATAAGCTATAAAATCAATAAGCTAACACAATCAAAAACATAAAAACATAAAAATTAATCAAATAAGCATAATAATAAGCACATAAACATAAAGATTAAATCAAAACAAGAAAGGTAGAATGAGAGATTAATATTAAAACTTGATTAAAAATAAAGATTCAACAAGAATTAAAAGTAAAATTAAAGGACTTACAAATTTAAGGTGCAAGACAAGGAATTTAAATTCACAAGTAAATAAATGACATGAAAATTAAATGTGGAAGAACTATTTGTCAAATAGCCAACACCTCCTAATGACACATTAGGAGGGTATTTACAAGGAGATTAGATTTCTTGATGCTTTCTTCCTTTTCTCGTCTTTTCATCTTTATAAATTCTTCGACTTTCTCGACTTTGTCTCGGGATTAATTGAACTCGTCTTATAATTTCGTCATTTATTAGACTTGAGTTCTTCGACTTCATTAAACTTTCGTCTTTAGACTTTTTCTTCGATAAGCTTTCAGAATAGGCCTTGGACTTCCGTTCTTTTTGCACTCTTGATCTTTTTACTTCGTCTTTTGTCTTTTTCTTCGATAAAAGTCCGTGAAACCCCATGTTTTCTTCCCTTTTCACATTTTGGTCTTAAATCACAACAAAAACACCAACCACGCATAATTCCGACATTTACGACATAAAATACACGTTTTGGCTTGGTTATTATTATAATTAAGTGGTAAAAGGATAAATGTTTTCACACTTATTAACCGTCGTCAAGGAAATTGCTTTTGCGAATTCCATAACGACAAGGGCCACGACACGGAGGAAATCATCCAGCTCAAGAAGCACATTGAGTCACTGATCAAGTCAGGCAAACTAAAACATTTGGTCAAGGATTGGAAGGACGGAAAGGATAACAAAAAGCATGATAAGAAGGATCCCCAAAAGGAAAAACCTTCGACTATATACATGATCAATTCTTGGCAACGCCGCACAAAGCAGAAAATTAGTCAAAAAATTTCCCGCGGAAGAGAAATCTCATTCCCTCCCATTACGGCAAGTGACGTGGCTGATGCACCTCTCACGATTGAGGTAAGCATTGGAACACATAATGTTCACCGTATGTATGTGGATGGAGGGTCATTAACGGAAGTAGTCTATGAACACTGTTTCGTACAGCTACGGCCAGAGATAAGAAGCCAATTAGCACCGGCCACGTCACCGCTCATTGGCTTTAGTGGAGACACTATATGGCCAATAGGACAACTGTGTCTGCTAGTAACCATTGGGAATGAAGAGCATTCCACAACGGCGTGGATGAACTTCATGGTGATACGCTCACACTCTCCATACAATGGGTTTATTGGAAGACCAGGCATCCTGGCCATACAGGCAGTTCCTTCCACGGCTCACGGTATGATTTAGTTCCCTGTTGATAGGGGAATTGTTACTATCTACAACTCGATCATGCCAGCATCTGAATGCCATGCCATGACGGCACCGGTCCAGCCTGTTCCCATTAAGGAAGGATCACCGCCCCCCAATTGGAAGGTGGCAATCCATCCCGATTACCCGGAACAAGAGGTGTCCATAGGAGGAACGCTCTCGGATAACGGCAAGAGGGCCATGTGCTCTCTCCTGAAAGCGAACCTGGATGTATTCGTATGGGAGCCTAAGCATATGACAGGTGTGCCGCGCTCGATAGCAGAGCACAAACTTCAAGTCCGCCAGGGATATCCTCCTGTTAAACAAAAGAAGCGTGGTCAAGAACTAGAGCGCAGTCAGGTAATACTGGAAGAGGTACGGAAATTAGTAGACGCAGGAATTATGCGTGAGGTATACTACCACGAGTGGTTATCCAACCCAGTCATGGTAAAGAAGCATGACGGGAGTTGGCGCATGTGCGTGGACTTCACGGACCTGAACAAAGCTTGTCCGCAGGACTGCTATTTGTTACCAGAATTTGATTGGAAGGTGGAATCCCTATGTGTATACTTTGAAGTGTTTTTTAGATGCGTACAAAGGGTACCACCAGATCCAGATGGCAGAGGAAGATGAGGAGAAGACGGCGTTTCACACCAGTCAGGGCGTGTACTGTTACACAAAAATGCCGTTCGGATTAAAGAACGCCGGGGTGACATATCAACGACTTGTTGATAAAGCCTTCGACTCACAGATAGGCCGCAACCTTAAGGTCTACGTTGACGATCTAGTCATCAAACGTCATACGGAGGAGGCACTTCTCCGTGACGTCCAGGAGACGTTTGACACATTGCGGAGAATCAACATGAAACTGAATCCAAAAAAATGCACGTTTGGGGCAACTGAAGGGATGTTCCTTGGATACATGATTGATCCAAATGGAATCAAGTCTTGCCCGGAAAAGACAGACGCGGTGATACAATTACCATCTCCTCAGACACGAAAAGAGGTACAATCATTAAATGGAAAGCTGGCTGGGCTAAACAGGTTCCTGTCAAAATCCGCGGAAAATCATTACCTCTATTCAAGACGCTTAAGAAATGCATAAAGAAAAGAGATTTATGCTGGACGAAGGAGGCAGAAGAGGCCTTTAAGCAGCTTAAATAGCACCTCGCTGCTCTTCCTATGCTAGTTGCTCCCCGACCCAAGGAAGAGCTCATTATGTATCTGTCCGCTACACATGGAGCAATAAGTGCAGTACTGATGACGGACAGGGATACAGTCCAGACTCCGGTCTACTTCATAAGTAGAACACTACAAGGGCCGGAGCTGAATTATTCCTCTATGGAAAAGTTGGTGTTATCACTGGTATACGCCACGAAAAGGTTGCGCCGGTACTTTCAGGTGCACCCAATTGTGGTTATCACTGATCAGCCAATAAAACAGATCATCTCCAAGCCAGACCTGGCCGGTAGGCTACAGAAGTGGAGCATTCTACTAGGAGAGCATAACATCTCCTATAGACCAAGGACATCGGTCAAAGGCCAAATCTTGGCAGACTTCTTAATTGAGAAGCCAAAAGAGGACGGACCAGTAATACAACGAGAGGAAACTCCAACAGAACTGTGGGTTTTGTTCACTGACGGATCCTCGTCCACGGACGGGTCAGGAGCTGGCCTCATTCTTACGAATCCGGAAGGAATGGAGTTTACCTACGCCCTGCGTTTTGAATTCTTAGCCACTAATAATGAGGCATAATATGAAGCGTTGATTGCTTGTTTAAAAATCGCCGCTAGAATGGGAGTCCGCAACCTTGAGGCTTACGTGGACTCACGGCTTGTCGCGAACCACATTCTAGGAGGTTACATAGCCAAGGAGGATAACATGGTCCGATACTTGGAGAAAGTCAAGTCACTCATAGCTACTTTCAGCAAGTTTTCTATCAAGCAGGTACCAAGAGGTGAAAACAAGAAGGCGGATGCTCTTAGCAAGATTGCGTCTACAAGTTTCGCCCACTTATCCAAGCAAGTCTTGGTAGAAATACAAAGGAAACGTCTATAAAAGAAGGGGAAATCACAGCTATAGTTGAGGAAGATGGGCCTACATGGATGACCCCGATCATCAGCTATTTAACTGATGAAACCGTTCCGGATGATGAAAAAGCGGAACGGCGTGTCAGAAGAAAGTCGCAGCACTTTGAGCTTCGAGAAGGTATTTTGTACAGGCGCTCCTTCTTACAGCCATGGTTGCGGTGTGTTGGGCCACGCCAGGCTACCTATGTGATCAGTGAGATACATGAAGGGTCATGCGGTATGCACGCAGGTCCCCGATCTATAGTAGCACGGGCTCTACGCATAGGATATTATTGGCCTACTATGCATAGGGATGCACGTGACATGATTCGTAGATGCAGTGATTGCCAAGTATACAGGCCAGTACCGCGACATTCACAACAAGAATTAACGCCCATCACATCCCCATGGCCATTCTATAAGTGGGGGATTGACATCGCAGGACATTTTCCCGTTGCTGCAGGGGAGTTAAGTTCTTAATCGTCGCAATCGACTACTTTACACGATGGATAGAAGCTAAGGCGGTTAAATCCATTACGGGGAAGCAGGTTAAAAAGTTTGTCTAGAAAATATCGTGTGTCGTTTTGGCTTGCCAGGAGAAATCATCTCGGATAACGGGAAGCAGTTCGCGGATAATCCATTCAAGGATTGGTGCGCGGCATTGAATATCACGCGGTGCTTCGCATCGGTTAAACACCCGCAGACCAATGGTCTTGTGGAGCGGGAAAATAGAAGCTTAGGTGAAGGCATTAAGGCACACTTGGATGAACGAAGTGCCAAGTGGGTAGATGAGTTGCCGCATGTTCTATGGGCTCATAGGACTATGATTAAAACAGCAAATGGGGACACTCCATTCGCGTTGGCCTACGGGACCAAGGATGTTATACCAGCAGAGATTGGAATGCCGACCATCCGCACGGCGGAGGTTAATGTCGTCACGAACGATGAGCAACTCCGGATTAACCTGGACTTATTAGAGGAAAAAAGAGAAATAGCGGCTATAAATGAGGCCAAGTCCAAGGCACGGATGAAGGCTTATTACGATGCCAAGGTTAAAGGTGTTTCTTTTCGACCGGGGTATTTTGTTTATCGTGCTAACGAGGCAAGTCGCACGGAGAATACAGGAAAGCTGGGCCCCAAGTGGGAAGAGCCGTATGAAGTTACGGAGGCCTTGGGACTGGGTGTGTACAAGTTGCGTGACATGGATGGCCGTGACCTGGAACGTACGTGGAATATCTGCAACCTTAAAAAATGCTATCTTTGAAAGGCTACGGCTTCCGCATGGACACTTCGCTATAATTGGCTTCAATGAAGATCCATGTATTTTCTGTTTTCATACTTTCTAGGTTCTATTTGTTTTAGGATTTTCATTCTTGTAAAAAAAATCGTAAACGTTCTAATAAAATGTCGTGGTGCCTACCTAGCTCCACGGCTCGTTCTTGTGTAAATTATTGTCATGTCTTTTAGATTCCTTGTGCAAATTATTGTATAATAGATTTAATTATTATTTATGTCATATACTATCTCTTGTTTATATGCATTCATTCAAAACATACATGTACTATTCGCTCCCAGGCTGGGTAAGAGGATTAAGTGAACCTAATAATTCAACTTGTCACATAAGAGGGATGCCACCCTAGTGACATGGATCATGTATCCTTGCTAGACACCTTATTTACAAGACGTTGTAATAAGTTTCCGCATATCGTACTTACATAGTATCGGACATGCTAAAGACATACGCTGGACGTCTAGTGAAATATAGACTTAGTCTTATTCTTGATAAGCCATGACATGTCATGCAACATAGATACATGATATCTAAAGAAAATAAACAAGTTTCAAATTCAACATACAAAATGGCCGTGGTTACCACGGACTTATATATATATATAAAGTTCTAACAATATTGTGAATTCTAGCCGTGTACATGCACGGACAAATAAGGTACAAAGGTACAACTGTTTACAATATAAATTACATAGGGGGTAGGAACTCTCCTATTTCTCTCTTTCCTTCGGCAATCAGGGTACGTAGGACCTCGCCACGAGCATCTTTTCCACCCTGTGCCCTAGTCATATTGGCATCCAACGCCTCAGCTAAGAAATTTTCACCTTTCATCACCTTTGAAACAGAGTCGTATGTTAGCAGGGTCAGTTGGATGGGGTCGGTGGTGAGCTTGGCCATGACCGCTTTGTTGGGAGCATCCTTTAGCGACTCAAGATCATCTAGGAAGGGGTGCTGGATTTCCCCAAGGGCGGCCATGGAGGCGGTCATCTTCTCTTCTACTAAAGGATTATGGTAGGCGTGTTGGGTGATGTCTTCATTTTTTTGTTATCAACTCTACAGCCTTGATCAAACCCTCGTGCCTACCACGGTCAATACCGTCCGATACAATGTCCGCAAAAGCCTACACAAAATAAGGAACCTCCGTTACCTGGGTCATGGTAAGGCGCATTCCATGGCCCACCATCCATCTACACCCGGCTATGGCCGTGAGCAAGGGAGGGCACAACACTTCGGCGCAGTCTGTTGCTATCTTGTTCAGTTCTTCTTCTGCTACCACGACTCGCTCTTCCATGGCAATCTATGCCTGGGTGAGTTCTTCATTGAGCGAATCGCGTTCTTATGCAATGGTGAAGGCTTGTTCTGTTATGGCTTTGGCAGCGGCTTCGGCTGCAGATACTTGTAAATAATACTTGGAATTACTACGAGATAATATGGGTCTGATGTGAACAATGAGTATCAATAAAGGCGCATACCTTCTCATTAGATTCAGCTAGGAGGGCTTCCAGCTCAGCAATGCGCCCCTCGCGGGCATTGGCGTGGTTGGCTTGTTCCTTAACTGTTGATTCCGCTAAAACCAAGGCTGCCTTCAAGGAAGTTATAGTCTTCTCATGTTTTTCCACCAGTTCTTCTCTGCGAGCAATCCTCCTCTTAGCACGGCTCACGTTGGCCAAGGCTCCTTCCAGATGGTACCGTAGGGCCGCGCCGACTGTTACCTGGTGCGATGTGGCCACATCATACTGCTCCAGCAGCGTCTCATGCTCGAGTTCATCCAAGTCTTGTGCCAGCACTGGAGGAGTTATGTGGTCCATAAATTCTTTGCACTCAGACTCCGCCTCTAATCTTGTTAAGCTGGACAAGTTCCAGGCTGGGCGAAGGTTGATGTCAGGTCCCCTCGGAGCGTGGCTCCTCTTCATGAGTTAAATGAGGGGATGGAGGTCTCATTGATATCACGGGCGAGGGTTCCCTTTCCGCCTCCTTTTCCTGTGCTACTATTGACGAATCTTCCCTGCTATTGAAACACACTTATGAGTTTTTTTTAGTGGATTATGTATTAGGAAGTATTGTCGGCACTTACGTTGTGTCAGTCAAAGGTCCTGTGGTAGAAGGAGCCACATCATTCACAGGATTTGCCTTCCATACTTGGTCATCCACACGCGGCGAGTGGTTTCCTTGAGGCATGGTGGTACGGCTTCCCTCTTGGAACTGTGGGTGGTCATGCCTTAGTTTCTTTGGGGGAGCATTGTGTTCCCCCGCCTCAGCCTCCACGTTCTTGACCACTTTCCTGGTTGTCTTGCGCTTTCTGGTTTTGGGCTTTGAGGGCTGGGGGGATCCGGAATCCTGTGTTATTTCGTCTTCTCCACCATCACGATTGATGGATGGATCTGTGTGTTGTTCTTCTTCATCTTGGTGCGGCGGGGCGTTCTCCAGCAGCAACGCCTCACCGTCTTCATTGTGGAAATCTAGGGGAGACTTCTGAATCACGGGCTCTTCCTCATCCGACCGCTGCTCAGTCGTTTCTTCTAGTGGGATGGTCATGTTAGCGGTGGCAGCTAGTAAGGGGGGTTCGCCTTCTTTCAATGGTCGAGACCCTTGAAGAACTTTGCTTGGATCACCTTGGCGTAATAATCCGAACAACTTCATCTCTACGGACATTTGCATGCACAACGGTTAGTAAATTCACAAGTACTATAGGACACGTTTGCATCTATTATATAGAATACCTACCCTGTCTACGCTCGGTCAAAAAGCACGGATATCTATCCTCCCTCCCATAATAGTTGCGGCTGATCCTTACTAAGCAGAGGAAGTGCTCCGGTAGGCCTTTATGGAATTCAGTGCGATGGGTGTCTACGATTTTTAAATCCTTACTGCTATAGTCCTTGTATGAAGGAGGGTAGTCAAAGCGCACTTTCGTTTACGAATAAAAGGGGTGGGAATACTTTTTCATCTACGAAAAAGTAGTGGTCGTACCAACTCTTAAGGGAATCTAAGGGTTTCCTATAAGTCATGGGTGTGGTCGCGGATCGTTTCTTGAACGATAGCCATCCATTCACCATTTGGGGGCAGTAAAAAACCCTAAATAGATTCACGGTAGGGGTTACCTCACATGTGTAGCAGGTAATATCAAATTGGTTGATCTTACATGCCCCTATGCAATGACGTTGGGTTATGTGGAAGTCGTAGAACAAAAGAACATCTACTAGGAACCTAGACAGGGGGATGCGGTAGTTAGCCGAGTCAAATAGGCGTGTATACACGCCTATCTTTCCTCTCGGAGCATCCGTAATAGCTTCACCGTCACCTGGATAGGTAGGGTGTACGCTTTCGGGAATGTAATCCATAGACAAAAAGTCTATGTATTCTTCCAGAGGCATCACATTGAGGACGTCCGTGATGATAGGGTTATCTTTCACCATGATTTATAAAAAGGATTAGAAAGGCGCGGTGATCTAACCTGAGGTGGTGAAAATTCGTGGGAAAAGAAGAGAAGGGATGAAGAATTGAGCACTAGTGTAACAATGGCGGAAAAGGGAATATAAACTGTGTGTTTACACAGTAACACACACCAACTCTTTTATAGGGTTGCCTCGATTTACGAGGTAACATGGATGTTTTACACGTGTAATCCACTATGCCTATCTAACAGTGGGGGTCTCTGACACTTCTGAAACGTCAGAAGGGGCCCACGGGTCATCTCTTACCAAGTTTTACGTGGCTCAAGGGTGGGCCTGACTGGTGCACTTTTGTAGACGAAGCGTCCGACTAATGACTACCATTAATGCATTCACTAATGTTGTCCCGGCCGGCCTTTTTTGGAGCGGGTATGTTTATGACAGCAATATTTAAGGGACATTCATTAGTCTAGAGGTCATGCCTACGGCAGTAACAACTAGACTAGGAGGGACATAATGACGTATAGTCCCCAGCCGGTTCATGAACCCGGCCCACAGGTACTACCTGTGTCCGGCCCATCACGAATGGGTTGGATTGATGATATCTCAGCTTATGGGCTTGAACGAATAGTGGCCGCATAAGATGTATGCGGCCCACGACCCGGCGCGGCCAGAACAGGGTTAGACAGAATCACAATCCTATCAGGATTAGGATTTGCCTTGAAGAATAGGATATTCACTCACCATAATTAGAAGATAACCATCAAGCTAATTATGGTGATTATCTAATGTTTGGGGCCGAAGTAAAGCAGTAAGCCCATTAGGGTTTCACTGCCTATATAAGGAACCCCCAAGGGTTCCACAAAGGTATTATATTCTACATACTCTAAACTCACGTCCGATTCTTAAACCCTAACCGATTACTTACTCTCACGCCGGAGTCCAATCGTGGGATACATTCCCACGGTAAGCCTAACGCTTGTTACTTTAGTGTGCAGGATCTCAACAAGACAATTCACTTGGTGCAAGAGCCGGAGCCCATCCAACCCGAATTAAGCCTAATTCGGGTCTAGCAAGGATCATCCAACTTTTGTATCAACATAAAGAACTAGTACTAAAACCAGGTTTTATAAAAAAAATAACTTGATGATGCTTCAAGTTTATCCCACTTATGAAACTAGCGCAAAGGCATTGGTGAAGAATAAGTGAAACAAGTTTCATTAAAACACATTTATTAACACTTAGCTGCAGAAAATCAGAAACTATCCATTTTTTACAGAAAAAGTAGATAATACCATTCTTAGTGTAAACCCTCTATGGTAATGAAGATATGCAATATGTATAGATCTTTTATATATTAGTCTTGCATTTAGAAATAGGAATTGACTTCAGCTTCAAGAGCTGAGTGTAATAAATTTCCGTATTCTATATTTGCGGTTTTAATATGAATCTGTTTCATTTCACATTCATTGCTTTGGAATATTGTTATCAGCAGATGATGTTGTTTCTTTATCACAGGAGAGTCTTTCTTTGGAGGCTCGTCAACTTGAATCTTTACTTGGTCGTTAACCGTGACTGTCTTCTCCTCTTTTGGACCCTCCTTTTCCTTAGTTTCCTGAACCTTTTCTTGACTTTTCAACCCCTCATTTTCCTCACCTTCATGAACCTCGTCTTTAGTCTTTCACCATTCTTCACTACCACCACCACCACTACTCCACCGCTATCCCACTGCTCAACCGCTCTACCGCCACTGATCAACTGCTCCAGCATCACAGTCACTTATCAACCGCCCAACCCACTGCTCAACTGCTCAACCACCCCGCTCAACTGAAACGTCAAGGTGATTCCAGATCCACTAGCAAGCATTTCAAAATCTCTCACCTGGGTTGGTTGATACTTGAAACGACCCTGTAATCCTCACAAGCACAAAAAAGTAATCAAAATAGGCATAATATGTAAAAGTAAAAACAAAATGATAGTAATTATTTTTATGGAGAATATTTACTAGTATTAATGGATTGGGTTTATTTTATCATTAGAATGTCAAACTCAAACTAGCTCTTGAAAAAAAGGCAATGTAATAAGGTATTAGGTATATGACACTAGAGTGATGCATGACCAGTTCATATAGAGTAAAATGGTTTCATGTGTAAATACCTCATATGTCACCAATGCCCTAGATGCTCAGTGTCTTTCCAAAATATATGATAAAACATCAACTAATCTCTCTTTTTTATTTCATCCGTAAGCATGCGTCCAAAACCATATTCCTAAAAAGGTACATAAAGAAGCATTATACTTCTACAAGAAGCATTATACTTATTTCACGGGTGTAAAATAAGTGAATGCCCCATCTGGTGCTCTGTTGGACCTTTTAGTATGATAGAAAGGTTATTTGTTATAAAAAAATTTTTATATGTATGCAAAGCTTGACCTGGGCTGTGATGGATAAAATTATGCCTCTCTGTCACTATCTAAATCTCTATGTCACTATCTAAATAGCTTAGGAGAGAATCTATGAACCTTAGTAAGGCGAATGAAAAGTTTAGAACAACCCACGCTCGTGAGTTCCTATGCAAATGTGTAGTATTATTGGCTCATATCGGCTATTTTGGGATATTAATCCTGGTACTGTGACCCACACGGGTCACATTTCGTACAAATTGGTTCAAGCAAAAATAGGAGTGTGCTATTTGTCATTGGCACTAGCAAGGAAATCATAACAAATGTGTAGTCGAGAATATTAGAGGCTAAAGAAGGTATGCAAGCGTCAGATTTGTAACGCCATAAGCAGGACAATTTGCCCATTAGGCTTTTTGTCATCAGAAGTATAACCGAGATATTCACCAAAACAATATCCTAATTGCTAAATAAATTAATTCTAAAATTTTAGTGAGAAAAAGGCAGATTTATAAACTAGACGCATGCATACCTTCTTCATCCTCTTCTAAACCACCGGATTTTACTATACCACCACAGCATGTACTCTATTAGGCTCTTGATGAGGCTTAGAAGGGGCAGTATCTCCAAAGTCGTTGTTTACTCTCGGTCCAAGTGTCTGCATTGCATAATTTAAGTGTTAAATGGATACATTATACACCAAACACACAACACGAGAAAGTTGAAGAAAACAAATAGTATGGTTTCATACCCCATATCCCGGTATGGTCTCAGAAACGTGTTTTGCTTCCAATGCCATTGCAGCCCTATTTATCTTTGCCTTCTCAAGCTTTGGCACCATTGTAGAAGCTTCACTTTTGGATTTTTCTATAAATCTATGTTGTCTCAAGAAAAAAAAACATGGACACATATGACACAGTAGTAAAATGTTCACTTTGGCTGTAATAAACTTATTCAAAAAACGAAAGCTAGGAGACTGTACACCTAATTAGCAATTAAAACATTGTCATGGCTCCAAGTTGACCTACTCTAATATAATCCATATGAAAATGAATTATATAACAAATAAATAACTTAATTGACGCAAAACAAATTAATGAATTTAATTTATTTAAATGTATTACCTTTCGTTTCAATTTGATAGCATCTGAATTGGGGGTTGAAGAAGATGATTCATTGGAAGGTTTGGATCAGCTTGGATCGAAGGAGAGCCATGCGACTACAAGCTTCAGCTGTTCGCCGGAGATACCAACGGCGGCGGCCTTGGTGGTATTTGTTGTGGTGATAAGTGGCGTTGGTTGGGGTTACGATGACGTCATTTTGCCCCAACCAGATATTCAGATTACGAGTTCATAATTCGTTTAATAGCCACGCACTTAGGTAAACCTGGACCCGGAGAAGAAAGAAGAAAAAGAGAAGAGAATATAGATAAAAATTATAAAGGGTATTTTTGTCATTTGATTATATAGATAATTTAATAAGATATCATGTCAATGGACACATGTTAATAAAGTAATGGAGTTATGTAGTTGTGCAATTGTGTATGACTAAATATGTCAAATTATTTCCACTTGACTTACCTTTGATTAAAAGGGTAAGATTATCACCATATTCGTCTTTTTCTTTCATAAAAAATATAGAACATTAATGATTTATAAGCATTAATCGCTTATATAATACACTATGTCATAAATACAGAAGTATTTTATATTAAATGCTTATATAATTCACGGTTGCACAAATTTCCAAAAAATAGAGAAACGAAATAAATGAAACTACAACCTATCTTAAACGAAATAAATTAAACTACAACCTACCTTAAGAACTATGGAAAGTTTATAGCAGATACTTTAGTACTACTTCCATCTTAAATTAATCGTCCATTTTTTTATTTTAGTTTATCTCAAATTGATTGTCCATTACTATTAATAGATAAAGATGTTCGATAAAATTTACCATATTACCTGAAAATATTATTACAAACTTCAAAGTAGAATTAAACTAATTCAATAAGCTAAAATTATCATTATGTTAAAAAGTAAAAGAGAGTAATTAATCCACTTTTTTAAACTGTGTATGTTTTGTCGGAGAACGATAATTGTAAAACGGAGGGAGTAATTAACATCATCAAGTTTTATGATCCTATAAATACCATCCCAAACTCCGTCTCCTATTGTATCAGTGAAAAAATGAACCAAAAGTTGAATTTTCTTATTATCATGGCTATTGTGGCTGCATCTATGGAGTTTCGTGGCACGGAAGCTGTTGATCATATCATTGGTGATTCTTTTGACTGGAATAATCCAAATGGTAATCATATTTTCTACGACATATGGTCGTTAAACCATCTGTTCCATATTGGTGATGTCCTCGTCTTTAACTTCGAAACGGGAGCTCATACGTAGCAGAAGTACATCTTGGGGAACACTTTGTGTGTAATTCAGACAATGATAGTCAGATTATCACCACTGGGCCTACCTATGTTCCGCTACTTACTGGTGGCTTTCACTTCTTCATCTACAGCGTAGAAAAACATTGTAAAATATTAGAGTTATTATTATTATGGCCCAAAGGCCCATTATGTAACCCTACTGATGTCTTGTATTTATACTCGGTTATACGTTTGTGAATGTTATGGGGAATATACCAATCTAATATGGTATCAAGTCTGCCGATCCTATCTCACAAACCCTAAAACAGCCGATCCCATTCCTTCTGCCCTACTGCACCTTCATTACTTTCCTGCTGCCAATAATTCTATTGCATAAGCTTGCATCTCCATTGTCATAGCATCATGACGGGAAATACACCACCACCAAATCAGTCCAAACAACCAATCGATAAAGCTTATTCGATTACAAGCATCAAGGCGTGCATCCCCACCCCCTTGATCTTGAAAAACTCAACTATAACTCTTGGAGCTCTTTGTTTCAACGATTTTGTAAAACTTACGAGGTCCATCATCACCTTTCTAAACCTCCCACTACATCTACATCAACGATCGATCCCCTCCATGACACTAATGATTCTTTAGTCATCATGTGGATGTACTCTACCATTGATGAGACTGCTTTTATACATAGTCTCATCGTCCAAAAAGGGCTTAAAATGCATTAAATATCATCAAAATACCCATATATATGCTTGTGTTTGTTGCTTGTGTATTTTAGGTACGGATATTGAGAAAATGACAAAAGATCTCAAGAATCATGCAAAAACGAACACGGGAAACGAAGCCGCACATTGAACCAAGCCCTAATGAAGATTTTCCCAAGAAAACCCTTGAAGATTTGAAGATTTATGAAGAAGGGTCCTCCAATATGGAAGAATTGACACTTTATGCCCTTGTATCCTCATAATAACAAGATTGGTCCCTAAAGTTTGTCATATTGCAAAAAGGGCCCTCCACTTTGAAGAATTGGCAATTTTAGTCCCTCAACAAAGCTAAATTGTCAATATTATCATCCTCAAAGTCAATATATCATGAAGTCCTTCAAAGAACAAGAATAGACAAGTTTAGTCCTTGAAATATGTTAATTTGCAAAAAGAACCCTTGACTTTCAACTTTTGGCAAAAATGGTCCCTCATAAATAAAGACTTGTCATTTTTAGTCCTCCAAAATGTTAATCATACAAGTCAAGACCATAATCCTTGAAGAAAATACCAAATCAGTCCTTCAAGAATCAAGAAATGGCAAGAAATACCCCTGAAAATACTTTGGAAAAGTATTTGGGGCAAAAGTGTGAAATAGGAAACTTCATTAACAAAGGATTCGTATTTTTGGGCTATTTATTTGCAAATGTAAGAAAGAAGGAAGATAAGGGGTGAAAACTGCCAAGACACAATAGATACATAGACCAGTGGGGAGGTGGACACGTGCCCCACTAACACCCTACAACCAATCACATGCCATCTCCTTGCCACCTCACACATCCACTCAACATTTTTTAACTAATTAAATCTGATTAGTTATTAAACGCGCTAAACACCCCTTTTAAACACAAAAGAAGATCAAACCACCTGTTCCTTAGTGTTCTTGGCAAATTTGGGTTATTCCAATCACTTGCAATTACACCTTAATTCACTCCAGATTTGTGATTAAGGTGAGAATAAACCCAACCCCACCTTAAACCCTTGGTCACGTCACCATACCAGCTCACATGATAAACCCTTCTACACCACCTTTGGGGAAAATGCCAAAAGAAGCCAAAGAATCAACAACTTAGATTCCTGCTTACTCCTTAAGCTTGATATACACCATTGGATGCATTTTCACACTTGCCACCTCCACAAAATGCCAATTATCAGTCACATGAAGCCAAGAAGTTCAAAATTCAGCAAGGGTATTTTGGGACTTCTACAAGTTAGGGTTTTGAGTTTTTAGCTTATGCAGACCATGTATACCCTCTATATAAAGGGTATAGGGTCTCACATTTACGTTTGCTTTTGGTTTTTCCTTGTTCACAAACCTGTAAATCCTACTTTCAGTTTTATGAAATTGTGTTTGAGTTTGTTGAAGAAAGACCAAGTGCCATTTAATTCTAAGCTTGTTTATGGTATATGTTAACTAAAATTGAACCTTAAAACGTGTTTGTAAACCTTGTGTAAGAAATTACACATTGGACTAAAATTTGATATTTTGCTAATATTCTTGGTACATCTTGGAATTTTTGGGATATAAGCTGGTCTATACACCCTGATATTGTGGATATCAAGGTGTTGTGAAGCTCGTATCTTGGGGATAATCAAGAGTCGGTACAAGAAGTTGCATTAATCAAGTTTATTTTCCAAAAAGTAACCTTTCTGTTTTTGATATTTGCTTCTAACATTGTTGAATCTTCGCATGCCTTGTTGTGGAAGCTTGTACTTGTTCTTGCTAGTACATAAGCTCAAAATTCGTGGGTGTGGGTGTACATCCATGAGGTACACACCCTTAATCTCAAAATCTGATAAAATATGGGATATTTGTGATATTTGAGTGTTGCTTGTGTTCTTGTGAATTTTGTGGCTTAATCTTGCTTGAATCTGCTTATCTTATCTGTTAGTGTATTGATTTGGGCCTGGGTAACCTTGGAATGCTGTTTTGATTTGAAAATCTTGATTTGAAAAGTTAAAAGGGTGTTTGGGATTACCTGTTTGAGATCATAATTGGTTATTGTGTTGTTAGAAGGTTGTGTTTATGCTTGGTATCTGCTATATGCTTGGTTGAGTGCATTTTGCTGCAAGTTATTGGGCTTGAAACCTCAAATCATACATTGTGCTATAACTACTTGATTTTAACTGTTTTTGACCTAAGATTTGGTAAAATCTAGAATTTATGCATGCTTATGGTTTAAAATTTGTTTAAACATCAATTATATAACATATATGATAGATCTGAGTGATTGAATCTGGCTTGTTGGTCAATTGCATCAGCAAAGTATAAAACTGCATGTTCTTGTGTTCATCAGTAACTTTAAGTGCTTGAATCTTGCTTAAAACTTTGAATCAGTGCATGAAACCTGTTTATACTTGCTTATTTAAGTTTAATATTGCTTGTGTATGCATTTGGTTAAGTTTGGCTGGCTGAATTATGCTAAAAGTGCTTATTGAACCTAATCTGCTTATGTGTTCATGTTTGTGTCAGATTCTGGTGCTTAATTGATTAAACTGTACTAATTGGCTGTTGTTGATTGTGATTTTTTGATTGTTATTGACTCCTCTTGATCCACTGATCATTTGGGTGCCTTTTGTGAATCTTGAATCTCCAAAAAAGTCACTAAAGACAAAAAAGTCAACAAGTCAAGCAGTGGAAAAAGTTCCCAACTACTCAACACCCAAAACTAGCCCCTGCTAGTACAAATTGTCAGTTAGCTTATCAATAAGCCATTTTGGCTTATCCAGACCTGCAACAACTTATTTTTTGTGATAGATCTTCATTATTTGACCCATTTGATTGAACTAGAGCTTATTAGACTTTGACTTTGACTTTTTAAGAAAACCAACTTATTTGGCTTTTTCATAAGTGCTTATTTTCTTTTTCCAGCTTATTGAGTCAACTTACTTGAAAACTTTTTGTTGATTAAGCTTATTTAATTCATTTAAAAGCTTTTGCAATTTGAATCAGCTCTTGGGATAGCCTAGAACTAAAAAACGACTATTTTGTCGTTTTCTGTAGATTGCTTTTTGCATTTTCAGGCTTATTCCTTTGTCTTATTTCAAATTTCTTTTTATAGAAGTCTTAGTTAGCTCAAAAGAAGCTTGTGTGTCTAATTTGAGCTTATGGCATTAGCTTATAGCTTAGTGGGCTAAAAAACCCATTAAGAATAAGCTGTTTGGTATAAGCTTGCTTATTTCACATTTTCAGCTTTTGGGCCTTTGGAAAAAGTTGTTCAGAATCAAATTTTGAGTCAAGTAGTGGTTTTTTTGGCTAATTTGGGCCACTTTTTCTTATTGGGCCAATTCTAAGCCCATTAAGGGACTGTTTGGACTTTAGCCCATTTTCTAGGCCGATTAAGGGTATTTAGGTAATTTCAACTTCATTTCTGTGTTATTTAGGTTAAAATTAGCTAGTTTGCAAGTTTTTAGAATTTTTTATAAATTTTGGATTTTTAATATTATTTTATTATTAAAAATTAAAATTTAGATTTTTCAAGTTTTTATATTTTTCTTAGGTTAAAAGCATAAAGTTAGTAATTTTTCAATTTTTAGAATATTTTTGTTGTTCTTAGATTAATTTTTATATTTATTTTAAGTTTTAATAATTTTTAAATGTTTTTAAATAGTTTTAATTAATTTTAAAATTTTCAAAAATAGTTTTAAATTAAGTTAGGGTATTTTAGAGGTTTACAAAGTGATAAAACTCATTTTGGGCTTTTTGTTAATTAAATTGATTTTTAGGGCTTTAATTAGCATTAAAAAATCATTATTTATATAAATAAAAGGTTTGGGTGATTTTTGATTTTTTGTAACCTCTAATTACATTATTTAGGATTTATTGAAATTTTTTAGGAATTTTTAGGGTAAATTTTTAAATTTGGTGCTTTTACGGTTTTACGTGTACGACTCCTTCGTTTTAGTTTAATCCATAATCGTAACCGTCAATCTCTTCTTATCCATTTTCTATTTTCTTTCTCATAATCATATAACCACATCACTAATCATTTCATTACACACACACCAAGCCTCCTTGAGAACGATCCCCACTTTGGGTCATAACTTGTGATTTTCCTAAGTGACTTGTTAATGCTTGCCCTATTTACCTCCTTTTCCTAAAGGTGTGTAAAAACACTAGATCATTTTGGCGCCGCTGCCGGGGAGGCGTGTTGTGTTTTGATTTGGAAATTGTTGTTTTTATATACTAACCATAAATAGTATTTGTATTAGTAGCACTCTACTAATACGTATTATCGGTTTTTCGTTTTTTGGTGTGAATACTATTACTATATTGTATACCTAGAACAATAAATACACAAGTACTCCAAAAGTGAGAAATCACAACCTTAACTTGGGAGGTCATTACCCAATCATTGTATTCGAATCTCAAACAAGAAAGAAAAGGCAAAAATAGATAAATACTTTCGTGAAGCTCGATTTTGAAAAATACAAACTATAAGGTGGGTATAAGGCGGATATTATAAAATATATCCTAAGTAAAAAGGCTCTTAAGTGCTTCGCGCCGCCTCGGTTCCCCGCTTGCTTGTGAGTATTTGATTTTGAGAGCTAATCGAGGGTTTTGCCGCCCAAAGTATTATTAAGTATCATATATACTTTCTTGGTTTCATTTGATTAAACCCTCTTGAACGTTTTGGTGTTCCACCAACGTTCTAAACTCATCGAAGGCGTTCACTTCACGTGATCATTTTCATTCCTTGAGGCTTCTTTAATCAAGAGATTTGATTAAGGAGGAGATTTGTAGATTTTGGTCTACTTAATACAATCACAAAAATCCAAAAAAAAAGTAAAAACAATCAAAAACCACAAAAAAATTGGAAAAATACAAAACGCCAAAAAGAATCTTTTTTGCTCATCCCCTCGTTGTACGTGACGTTTATGCAAACTCGCTCCAAAGCAAGACGTGCACGTAAACGTCGTCAAAAGGAAGGAAACCAAACATCTTCTAGTGAAGAATCTCTCATTGTTGAACCCATTGTAGAAAAGGAACCAACCATGGCGAATCGTACTATGATGGAGTTACTTCAAGCACCCACCAAGGGTTATGGAGAGGCTATTGTGATTCCCGCTATCCTTGCGGAGAATTTTGAGGTGAAAACGGGTTTGTTGTCGATGATCCAAAACAACAAATTCCGTGGTGATGAGAAGGACAACCCGCACAACCATATCCGCCAATTCAATCGTCTTACCACCACTTGCAAGTTTAAGGATGTTGCTAATGACTCGATTAAGATGATGCTTTTTCCGTATTCCTTAGCGGGGCCCGCTAAAATTTGGTTAGAGAAACAACCACCCAATTCTATATTGACGTAGAAGGATCTCGTGTCAAAGTTTGTGAACCAATTTTTTCCGCCCTCTAAGACTACGCATTTGAAAAATGAAATTTCAAAATTTTCACAAGAGTTTAATGAAAGTTTTTCAACGGCTTGGAATAGGTTTAAGGAAATGTTACATGAGTGTCCTCATCACGGTTTTTCCGATTTTCATCAAATTGACACGTTTTACAATGGACTTAATGATCATGAAAGGGATTATTGATAGGTGTGTAAACACCCATCCTTTTACCACTTAATTCGGGCTAAAACGAGACCAAAACACGTATTTAATATCATTTGTTTGGAATTATGCGTGGTTTTTGTGTTTATTGTGTTTTCAGAGACAACCGGATGAATATTGAAGAAAACATGGGATTGCACGGGTATTACTGAAGAAAAAGACTCAAGATAAAGTCTATTGTCCAAGAGATGCAAAAGATTTGAAGTCACTCGGCCTATTCGAAGATTTATCGAAGAAAAGGACCAAAGATGGAAGATTTATATAAGTCGAAGAAACTCAAGTCTATTAAACGAAGAAATTAAAAGACGAGTTGAATTTAATCGACGACAAATCCCGAATCAGAATCGAAAACGGAAACTTTTCTGAAAAGACGAAAAGACAAGAAGAACGGGAGAAAGCCCACTCACCAACCACGAGACAAGGCTATAAATAGCCCTCCCCTCACACATTTAGACTAGTTTTTTAGTTTTTTCTTCTCCCCCATTTCTTTCTCTCTGTTCCGTTTCATCACCATCACCACTAGGGTGATTGGTGATTTTAATCTTTGTTTTCTAAATCTTGTTATTTTAATTCTTGTATGATCTTGTTAAAACATTAATCATTCAATACAAAGTCTTGTTTAATCTTTCCATTTAATCTTGTTCATCTTCATCTTTATCTTCAAGTTCTTAAGTTTTTTATTTTTCTTGATTTGATCTTCAAAAGTTGTTGGGATTTGTGTTTTTGTTGATGGGATTAGTAGTTTATGATTAGTGGATGCTTTGTGATTGATTTATTTTAGTTTTTGGTGAAAAACTTGGTGATTTTTGGATCAGAACCGTGTTCCTTGTTCTTCGGTGCTGATACTGTATCTGGGTTTTCCAGAAGTTCCGAATGAGTGAACAGTAAGTTCCGAATGAGTCTTGTTTTCATAAGTTCCGAGTCAGTTAAAAGTTCCGAATGAGTTTAGTATTAAAAAGTTCCGAACCAAGTTAAACTTCCGAATCAAGAAGAAGTTCCGAACGAAGGTAAAAGTTTCGGATCAAGCCAAAACTTCCGAACGAAGCTAAAGTTCCGAACCAATTTTCAGACTTCCGAACCAGTAAGTTCCGAATCAAGGGGCTTCATTCGGAAGTCCAAAACTTCCGAATCAGTAAGTTCCGGATGAGTGTTCCGAATCAGTAAGTTCCGGATGAAGGATAAGTTCCGGATGAATCCAAAAGTTCCGAACGAAGCACAAAGTTCCGAATGAAGCTTAACTTCCGAATGAACAGTAACTTCCGAATCAGTTATCTTTTGGGTATTTTAAAGTTTTACTGTTAGTTTTACTATTTCTTTACTGTTTCCTTGATTTAATTCTAATTTTCTTTTAAGCTTAATTCTAATTTAAATTCAAGTTTAAATTCAAGTTTTATTACTCATCATTAAATTAATTATCTTTGATTTAAATTTTCATTTACACTTTTTATTAGATTATAAAACCAAACCCTTTTATTTAGTAACCAAGAACAATCATTCCACTTAAGACCAAGATCAATTCGAGAGGATATCGAGAGAGAATTAGAACCCATAGCAAAACATTGTATCAAATGGCGCCGCTGCCAGCTCTTCTCGTTAAGATCAAAAGTTTTTTGTGAGAACTTGGATTTTGGGATCCGTTCCCCGTGAACGTTACTTTTTCATAAAAATTTTCAAAAAATCCTAAAAAATATAAAAAAATTAAAAAACATAAAAACCAAAAATATTTTTGCTTTGTTTTTCTTTGTTCGTTCTTTTGCAGGTGTATGCGCACTCGATCCACGTCATATCAAGAGCCCGAGCCTCTCGATCACTTAGACATGGCCGGTGTACCACCTCCAAACAACAATAATAACAACAACATGAATAATAACAACAACAATGAGCCTCTTCCGGATAATCGCCCGATGATTGAACTGCTGCAAGCTCATGTCGATGGCAACACGAATCCAATTGTTATACCACCAATTGCCGCCAACAATTTCGAGCTAAAATCAGGCTTTATCCAGATGGTCTCTGCTCAACCATTCTTGGGACGAACCATTGATGATCCACACGACCACATCAAGAGATTTCTACAACTCACCAACACGGTCAAGTTCAATGGTGTTCCACAAGAGGTTATAAGGTTACAACTTTTTCCCTTTTCTTTAGAGGGACAAGCCCGACATTGGCTTGCTAAGGAACCGCCACAGAGTATTCTCTCGTGGCCAGATTTGGAAACAAAGTTTATCAACTACTTTTTTCCACCCTCTCGTACTACCGCTTTGCGGAATGAGATCATAAATTTTGAACAAAAGTACGATGAGTCATTCAGTGAATCTTGGGATCGCTTTAAAGATCTTTTAAGAAAATGCTCACAACATGGTTTTACCAAAGTACATCAAATCAATACTTTTTACAATGGTTTAAGCATAAGTGACCAAGATTCACTGAACAGTGCCTCGGGGGGTAATTTATTGGCTAAGACTTCCAATGCTGCTTGGGACATCATTGAGAACAAGTCTCGTGTGCAAACCAAGAGTGTTAGGACCAATGTCGCTAGTGCTAGCACTAATGACAGCGACAAGCGATTAGACAAAATCACCACGCTTCTTGAATCGCTTGTCACCCACACCGTCAGCAACAACAACAGCAACAACGCCAAAAACGCTCGAGTGAACGCTGTCAGCCAACCTTATGAGATATGCGGTGGTCCTCACTCTTACACAACTTGTACCGCCACCCAAGATTACCCTGCTGAGAATGTGAATGCGGCATATGGCACCTATCCTCAACCTGCTTATCAAGCTAGACCTCAAGGTGACCGTAATTTGCTTAGCTATCGATCCAACAACTATCTTTCACCACCTGGTTTCCCTCCTACCAACCCAAACCAACAACAAAACCTTAACCGCCCTCCTCAACAACAACAACAACCTCGACAACCATACATCCCACCTCACAAGCAGCAACAACCACCTCAACGTAACAATCAAGTCTACCAACAACCTGCTTACCAACCACCTGCATACAATGCCCCTCCCAACCAAGCGACCACTGCATTACACCAAGAGGTTGCAACCTATATGAGGACCAATGATGTGATAGTGGGAAATCTCCAAGAGGAAGTGCGCAATTTGAAAGCAGACTTGGTCAAGCAAGGAAATGATTTGAGAGCCGATATGAGAACTACGTTGGATAGCCAAACCAATGATCTGAGGAACATGATGGCTAGTTTCTTCCAAGGTAATCAACCCTCTTCTTCGGGTACTCTTCCGAGTAACACCGTTGCGAACCCAAGAGGGGAGATGAAAGCAATCACTACTCGAAGTGGTAAAGGTACCAAGGAACCCGAGCTTCCTATACCTCCACCGGTGGTTGTGACTAAGGAGAACGAGTCGCCTGCTCCTATTCCTCATCCTTCTCCTTCCCCAATTTCTCCACCTCTTCATTCTACCCCTCCTCCACCCGTGGTTGTGAGTGATCCTATTCCCCTAAAGCCTTCCTCTTCTTCCAATATACCTTATCCTTCAAGGTTGAGGAAAGAGAAGCAAAAGAGCAAGGATGATATTCAGGTTTCGAATTTCCTTAAAATGTTCAAACAACTGAATTTCAATATCTCCTTCGCTGAGGCTCTCGCTCACATGCCCAAATACGCCAAAATGTTTAAAGATCTTCTGAGCGACAAGGAAAAGCTCCTCGATCTCGCCAACACCCAACTTAATGAGAACTGCTCTGCAGTGCTCTTAAGGAAATTGCCAATCAAGCTTGGTGATCCGGGTCGTTTTCTTATCCCTTGCAATTTCCCGGGAGTAGAGAATTGCATGGCCCTAGCCGATCTAGGTGCCAGTATTAATCTCATGCCTCTAAGTGTTTGGAAGCAATTATCTCTCCCAGAGCTAGTCCCCACCAAAATGACTTTGGAATTAGCCAACCGTACGGTTGCTTATCCAGTGGGGATAGCCGAAGATGTCATTGTAGGAGTCGACAAATTCACCTTCCCTGCTGATTTTGTTGTCGTCGACTACGAGATGGACCCCCGTGTACCACTTATTGTTGGTCGTCCATTCTTGAGGACCGGTCGCACTCTCATTGATGTTGAAGCCGGTGAGCTTATCATGAGAGTGGGTGACGATAAAGTAGTCTTCAACATGGGAAAGTTGTCTAAACAGCCTTATTCATATGAGAGCATTAATTGTATTGACGTTCTTGATGAGGCTTGTGAAGAACACTTTAATGATGCTTGCAAAAGTATGCCTACTTCTCTTCCCAATGTTGAGACCGTGTCCTCCATTGATTCATCGTTGTCTCTATTTGGAGATAGTGATTTATTCTGGAACAATATTGAAGATACCATGGGAGATGTGAATTTAGCTACTAATGATTCTCCCACCGAGGGGGATGAAGACATGAATTTCTTTGACAATCTTCTCACTGAAGACAAACCTTCGCCTCCATCTCCCACGGTCATTGCTATCGATACTTCAACTTTGAAAACGCCTCCCGTCGACAATCCTCCGGATTTGGAACTTAAGGAGTTGCCGCTACATCTCGAGTACGTGTTCCTTGACGACAACAAGAAGTCGCCCGTCATTATTGCAAAGGATTTGAAAGATGCAGAGAAGACCCGCCTCGTTGCCGTGCTGAAAGCTCATAAGAAGGCTATTGCTTGGAAGATTTCGGATATTCGTGGAATTGATCCTCACTTCTGCACACACAAAATTCTCATGGAAGACGACTTCAAGCCCACGATTCAAAGCCAACGAAGGGTGAATCCAAAAATCCATGAAGTCATCAAAACAGAGGTTATCAAACTTCTTGATGCGGGTATGATTTACCCTATTTCGGATTCACCGTGGGTTAGTCCAATCCATTGTGTGCCCAAGAAGGGCGGAATAACCGTTGTTCCCAATGAACACAACGAGTTGATTCCCACTCGTCTCGTTACTGGGTGGAGAGTTTGTATAGACTACCGCAAACTCAATGATGCCACGAGAAAGGATCATTTCCCTCTACCTTTTATGGACCAAATGCTTGAACGTTTAGCCGGTAATGAATATTACTGCTTTCTCGATGGTTTCTCGGGTTATTTTCAAATACCCATCGATCCCCAAGATCAAGAGAAGACTACATTCACTTGTCCCTATGGCACTTTCGCTTACAAAAGAATGCCTTTTGGCTTATGTAATGCGCCCGGGACTTTCCAAAGGTGCATGTTAGCTATCTTCCATGACATGGTTGAACAAACCATGGAAGTCTTCATGGATGATTTCTCGGTCTTCGGGGATTCCTTCTCCTCTTGCCTTGCCAATTTAGAACGTATGCTAAAGCGGTGCGAAGACACTCGCCTAGTTCTGAATTGGGAAAAATGCCATTTTATGGTAAAAGAAGGCGTCGTGCTTGGACATAAGATCTCGAAAGCCGGTCTTGAAGTTGACCGTGCTAAAGTCGATGTTATCGCAAAGTTGCCTCCACCTTCAACCGTGAAGGGTGTGAGAAGTTTCCTGGGTCATGCGGGCTTCTACCGTCGATTCATCAAAGATTTTTCCCAAATCGCTCGCCCGATGACCCACCTCTTGGAAAAAGATACTCCTTTTATCTTTTCCAAAGAGTGTCTTGAAGCCTTTGACTCGCTTAAGGATAAGCTAACTAAGACACCCGTCTTGGTTACCCCTAATTGGGAGCTTCCCTTTGAGTTGATGTGCGATGCTAGCGATTTTGCTATTGGAGCGGTTCTTGGACAAAGAGTGAACAAACACTTCCAACCGATCCATTACGCTAGCAAGACAATGACGGGGGCACAATTGCATTATACGACAACCGAAAAAGAGCTTTTAGCTGTTGTCTATGCTTTTGAAAAATTCCGCCCCTATCTTGTCCTTTATACCACCATTGTGTACACCGATCATTCCGCGCTGAAGTACTTGTTGACAAAGCAAGATTCCAAACCAAGACTTCTTCGCTGGGTTTTGCTGCTCCAGGAATTTAAAATCGAAATTCGTGATAAAAAAGGAGCAGAAAACCTAGCCGCGGACCATCTTAGCAGACTTGAGGATCCTTACCAAGGGGATCATCCGACCAAAGAAATCAATGATTCTTTTCCCTTGGAGACCTTAATGTCTATAAACTCGAAGCCGAATGAAACCCCGTGGTTTGCGGACTTTGCAAACTACTTGGCGGGTGGAATTCTCAAGGAAGGGTTGACGTCCCAGCAAAAGAAGAAGTTCTTTACCGACATCAAGACTTACTTTTGGGACGACCCTTACCTATTCAAACAATGTGCCGACCTGATTATTCGCCGATGTGTTGATGGACCGGCAGCGTCTGAAATCCTTAATGCTTGCCACAAAGGACCCACCGGTGGTCACTTTGGTCCCAACTACACCGCTAAAAAAGTGTTTGATTCGGGATTTTATTGGCCCTCCATATACCGTGACGCTCACGATATGGTCAAACGATGTGATGTTTGCCAAAAGCAAGGCAACATCACACATAAAGACGAGATGCCTCAGAATTTCATTCAAGAGTGTGAAATTTTTGATGTCTGGGGTATCGAATTTATGGGGCCTTTCCCTTCTTCTAAAGGAAACAAATACATCCTTGTAGCCGTTAACTACGTTTCAAAGTGGGTTGAAGCCAAAGCTTTACCTACTAATGACGCAAGGGTGGTTTGTAACTTTTTGAAAGCTCTTTTCGCTAGATTCGGTGTGCCTCGTGCCATTATTAGTGATCGTGGGACTCATTTCTGCAATGACCAATTTGCTCGAGTCATGGCTAAGTACGGTGTAAATCATCGTCTTTCCACAGCCTACCACCCACAAACTAATGGCCAGGCTGAAATATCCAACCGAGGACTTAAGCGAATTCTTGAAAGGACCGTGGGAGAGCATCGTGCCTCATGGGCTGATAAACTTGATGATGCTTTGTGGGCTTCCCGTACTGCTTACAAGACCCCAATCGGCTGTACGCCTTATCGTCTTGTGTACGAGAAAGCGTGCCACCTCCCCATTGAGTTGGAGCACAAGGCTTATTGGGCCTTGAAGTAAGCTAATTTTGATATAAACAAAGCCGGTGACCTACGCAAAATCCACCTCAATGAACTGAATGAACTCCGTAATGAGGCTTATGAAAATTCTTTGATCTATAAGGAAAGAACTAAGCTCATTCACGACTCCAAGATCAAAAACCGAGAGTTCCATGTTGGAGACAAAGTCTTACTTTTTAACTCTCGGTTGAAAATCTTTTCGGGAAAGCTCAAATCTCGTTGGTCCGGCCCATTCACCATTGCCCAAATTTTTCCATATGGTACTCTCGAGCTCGCTCAACCTAATGGACCAAATTTTAAGGTGAATGGCCAACGAGTGAAGTTGTACTTTGGCGAGGACACCTCTCAGGAGGTGATTCCATCCCTCACAACGTTCCCCATGAACTAATTTTGGGTCGAGTCAGGCTCGTGACTCGGTTATCAAAAACAAGCGCTCCTCGGGAGGCAGCCCGAGTATCTATCCTTTTATGTTTTAATCCCCTAAGTGTAGGGGGACTTCTATACGTGTTTGTCTTTGTGTGTTGTGATTACAGGGATAAGTGCACTCTTGGAATTTTTGAAGAACCGTGCTCCCGTGTTATTCGAAATCCGGTTCTATCTCTCAACTATCGTGATTCAATTTTCTTCATACTCACATTTGAAATTGATCACGTTAGTCGTCTCTTCCTTAGCTTGAGTTAACCAACGTGCACAATGTCATAAGTGTAGGGGAAATTTTTCCCACATGCTTAAACATTGAGGACAATGTTTGTCTTAAGTGTAGGGGGGACTTCTATCGAAGTTTTAAGTGGACTTTTCCATGAAAATGCCTTCAATTAACCGGAAAATCATATTTTTCAACATTTTTCAAATTTTTTATTAACTTTGGCCATTTAGTTGTAATTTTTAAATTTTTATCGTTGCTTTCATATGTATAAATCCCGCAATATAGTCTAATTTTAATAAAGTGGGTAGCTAGTTTAGAAGTCTTTGACATATTAGGCCCGTTGCGTTTATTTTGACTCAACCCGAATAGACTTATCCAAGTTTATTCTAGCTAGTATCCTTAACCATGTAGACCTTAATTGGTTTATTAGGCTAAGTATCCACGAGTCTCATTACTTGAGATTTTAAATTGTGGAGGACGAGAAATGATAGAGTCAATTATAAGTCGGTATTCTTGCGCAAGCTCACTTGGTGTAATTATTTGCCTATTCTCCCATCACTTGCTAATAATTTATCTGCAATAAGTAAGGTCGTACAATTTGAAAAGTTACTTAGCTTCTAGCCCAAGATCGTTTAAAAGTTGCTCGGTAATGATAAGAGTTCATAGCCAAGGCATAACTTATGAAGCGGGGCGCGAAAAATTGGCGAGTCCGAAAAGGCCCTAACAAGGCATGAGGATTCCATTTTATTGCTGAAGATCCAAAGTGATGTGAAAAGCATTATTCCTAAAGTCAATATGAAGGATCAAGACTCACGACGAAAAGCAATCAACTCCCATAAAGATCATGGAGAAGTCTATCCGAAAAGACCCTAACAAGGTATGAGGATAAATAGATCCAAGTCCGAAAAGGAGGCGGATCGTTGTATCTCAAAATCCCAATTAGAGATTGAAGAAATAATCATGAAGTCGTGGTCAACAAAGTTGGAGTACCCCTCAAAAGTCTCCAAGTGAAGAAACTCTATTATGATGAGAAGACCATTATCTCAAGAACGTCTCTCGAAGATATGAAGTATGAAGTACATGCCAAATATCGGCCCGAGAAAGGTCTCAAATCGTGAACCAAGTTATGCCAATATATGAACTTTTTGATATCCCGAGAAGCAGTTTTAAGAGATTTTGTCCTTTAGCTAACTATTGATCAAATCGTCCTACTTTGCTTTCTGCCCTAATAAACTATCGAAATAAGTCCAAAAAATGCATCTTCATGATCATTCTAAGACAAAAATAAAATATAAGAGATACACCTAGGAATAAGGGAGTTTAAGCATTTAATTAAGCCATGTGTGTAAGTGTTTGAATTGCTAACTTATAATAACAATGATCTCGTTTTTAAGCTTAATTTGGGGAACGTGAAACTTGAGGGTGATAAATCTTCGCAGCACCAAAGCCCTAATGTAAGTCATCGATTTCTTTGCAAGTTATTTCCATGTAGCTATTTTCAAGTGAAAATGGTTTTCTATCCCTTTGTTACCTTTAAAGTTTTATTTCTTTAATTTTTGTTTAGTAGAATTTAAATAAGGCCAAGGTTGATTAATTATGAGAAAAGTGTAAAATTGCTTTATCACTAAGCATTGCATGAGGGCATGGCAATGGTTAAGTGTAGGGGATTTGATAGGTGTGTAAACACCCATCCTTTTACCACTTAATTCGGGCTAAAACGAGACCAAAACACGTATTTAATATCATTTGTTTGGAATTATGCGTGGTTTTTGTGTTTATTGTGTTTTCAGAGACAACCGGATGAATATTGAAGAAAACATGGGATTGCACGGGTATTACTGAAGAAAAAGACTCAAGATAAAGTCTATTGTCCAAGAGATGCAAAAGATTTGAAGTCACTGGGCCTATTCGAAGATTTATCGAAGAAAAGGACCAAAGATGGAAGATTTATATAAGTCGAAGAAACTCAAGTCTATTAAACGAAGAAATTAAAAGACGAGTTGAATTTAATCGACGACAAATCCCGAATCAGAATCGAAAATGGAAACTTTTCTGAAAAGACGAAAAGACAAGAAGAACGGGAGAAAGCCCACTCACCAACCACAAGACAAGGCTATAAATAGCCCTCCCCTCACACATTTAGACTAGTTTTTTAGTTTTTTCTTCTCCCCCATTTCTTTCTCTCTGTTCCATTTCATCACCATCACCACTAGGGTGATTGGTGATTTTAATCTTTGTTTTCTAAATCTTGTTATTTTAATTCTTGTTTGATCTTGTAAAAACATTAATCATTCAATACAAAGTCTTGTTTAATCTTTCCATTTAATCTTGTTCATCTTCATCTTTATCTTCAAGTTCTTAAGTTTTTTATTTTTCTTGATTTGATCTTCAAAAGTTGTTGGGATTTGTGTTTTTGTTGATGGGATTAGTAGTTTATGATTAGTGGATGCTTTGTGATTGATTTATTTTAGTTTTTGGTGAAAAACTTGGTGATTTTTGGATCAAAACCGTGTTCCTTGTTCTTCGGTGCTGATACTGTATCTGGGTTTTCCAGAAGTTCCGAATGAGTGAACAGTAAGTTCCGAATGAGTCTTGTTTTCATAAGTTCCGAGTCAGTTAAAAGTTCCGAATGAGTTTAGTATTAAAAAGTTCCGAACCAAGCTAAACTTCCGAATCAAGAAGAAGTTCCGAACGAAGGTAAAAGTTCCGGATCAAGCCAAAACTTCCGAACGAAGCTAAAGTTCCGAACCAATTTTCAGACTTCCGAACCAGTAAGTTCCGAATCAAGGGGCTTCATTCGGAAGTCCAAAACTTCCGAATCAGTAAGTTCCGGATGAGTGTTCCGAATCAGTAAGTTCCGGATGAAGGATAAGTTCCGGATGAATCCAAAAGTTCCGAACGAAGCACAAAGTTCCGAATGAAGCTTAACTTCCGAATGAACAGTAACTTCCGAATCAGTTATCTTTTGGGTATTTTAAAGTTTTACTGTTAGTTTTACTATTTCTTTACTGTTTCCTTGATTTAATTCTAATTTTCTTTTAAGCTTAATTCTAATTTAAATTCAAGTTTAAATTCAAGTTTTATTACTCATCATTAAATTAATTATCTTTGATTTAAATTTTCATTTACACTTTTTATTAGATTAGAAAACCAAACCCTTTTATTTAGTAACCAAGAACAATCATTCCACTTAAGACCAAGATCAATTCGAGAGGATATCGAGAGAGAATTAGAACCCATAGCAAAACATTGTATCAATTATCTTAATGCCGCCGCGGGTGGTAATTTTTTGTGTAAAACGGTCGAGGAAGCATTGTTAATCATTGAGAATAGATCTAAGGTGTATAGTCCTCGTAACACATCGAGTGTTCGTAAGGCTTCGTCTTCGGCTTCACCTTCTTTTTCTACTACCATCGATGCTTGCCATATTGAGGCAAACATGGAAAACAAAATCTTTGATAAGCTTAAGGGTCTTCTAGTTGAGTTCAAAGTTGGAGAACTAAGTGCTCCCGCTACGGCTAAAGCGGTTGAGGTTTCATGCATGTATTGTGGTGGAGGTCATGATTTCTCCGAGTGCATTACCAACAGTGGTAACACTTCGAGTTCCTACGCGGCCACGGAAACTTACAACCAAAACGGTCAAGTTACCCGCTCTAATCAATTGACTCCACCGGGTTTTGGTTCAAATCAAAATGCTAACAACAACTATCGCAACAATCAAGTTGGTTTCAAGAACAATTACAACAAGGGAAACTATGGTAATTAAGGGGCTAACAATCAAGTTTCAAAGAAAAATCAAAATGATTTTCAAAACAACAACAAAAGTTTGCAAACTTTAAAAGATCTTCCAAATGAATTTGTTGAATACGCTAATGGAAACGATGCTAGGTTTGACAACATTCAAAGAGAAATCATTAGCCTAAGATCCGAGTTTAAGAACGACTTGAAGAAAGAGTTGAAAAATGAGTTAGCAAATGAGCTTAAAATCCATACAAACAAAATGGAAGGAAATGTAACTAGGTTACAACAAAACCAACAAAAAATGGAACAAGGGCAACATGAAATTAAGCAAGAGATGATTAAAGCCGAGAAGAGGCAATCCATGTTTGAAGATAAAATTTCCTCTATGTTTGAGGCAATTATGTGTAAACCATCTTCGAGTAGTCTTCCTAGCAACACCGTATCAAACCCTAAGGGTGAGATGAAAGTGATTACCACATGAAGTGGTAAGACACTTAAGGAACCGACTCCTCAACCAATTGCTCCTACGGAGGAAGCAATTGAGGAAGAACCCGAGGTAGTGGTCCAAAAGGAGCATGTTACAATCCCACGAAGTACCGCTCATGCCACACCTACGGTTTACCCATTACCAACATTGGAACCCGAGATTCCAAAGGCTATTCCTATGCCTCAACCCACACCACCTTTGCCCTATCCATCGAGACTTAGAAAGGAGAAACGTCAAGAGCGCGACAATTACCAATTTGAGCTTTTTATGAAAATGTTTCATGATTTGCACTTTAATGTGAGTTTCGCTGATGCTTTGGTCATGATGGCTCGATTTGCCGCTAACTTTAAGAGTATGTTGAACAACAAGGAGAAATTGCATCAATTGTCTAGTTGTTCATCGGTTTATCTTAATCGCATACCTCAAAAAGTCGGTGATCCCGGTAAATTTTTGATCCCTTGTGCAATCCAAGATATGGAAGAATGCTTTGCCTTGGCCGATCTTGGTGCTAGCATTAACTTGATGCCACTTGCAATCTTCAAGTCGATCAATCTTCCTAATCTTACTCCTTCACTAATGTCTATCGAGTTGGCCGACCATTCCACGATTCCCGCATGTGGATTGGCGGAAGACGTTTTTGTGAAAGTGGGAAAGTTCTATTATCCGGTAGACTTTATCTTTGTCTATATTCCCACGGATCCTCAAGTTCCTCTCATTTTAGGTCGTTCGTTTTTAGATACATCTATGGCTTTGATCGATGTTCACGCTAGAAAGATCACCTTACGTTTCAACGACGAGGAACTTGTTATAAAAGCAACTCAAAACTCTCAAATTTATCATGTTTATTCCGTTGCAACCATAAACCTCGTTGATATGATTGACGTGGTTTACGAGGAATTTTCACAAGAAGTTCTAGGTTTTGGTGATGATGAAAATAGTGACAATCCCACTATGTTAGATCCCATCCTTGATAACTCGACACCAACCTTCACTCCATTTGAAGGTGGTGGTTTTACGTTGGAAGAATTCGATGTTCCACGTACTTGTAACGAAGACCTTGACAACGATGAGGACTTCTCGATTATCAAGGATTTTCTTAACAATTTCCCATTTCCTACACCGAGGAGGTTATGAATATCGAGCCCAAATCTTCAATTGAGGAACCACCTATCCTCGAGTTGAAAGATTTACCTCCTCATCTCGAATATGTCTATTTGGAGGAGGGCGACAAGTTTCTGGTTATTATTACGAAGGAACTTTCGAATGATAAAAAACCGCACTTGTCGATGTTCTAAAGGATCACAAAGGGGAAATTGCGTGGAAGTTATCCGACATTAAAGGGATCGATCCCAAATTTTGTACCCACAAAATCTTAATGGAGGAGGATTACAAGCCCGCAATCCAATGTCAAAGGAGGGTGAACCCTAAAATTCACGACGTCATAAAAAAGGAAGTCCTTAAACTCCTTGACGCGGGAATGATTTACCCTATTATCGATAGCCCTTGGGTGAGTCCTATTCATTGTGTCCCTAAAAAGGGAGGAATGACCGTTGTGCCAAACGATGCCAACGAGTTAATTCCCACTAGACTCGTGACCGGATGGAGAGTGTGCATTAACTATCGTAAGTTGAATGAAGCCACTCGTAAAGACCATTTTCCCTTGCCCTTCATGGACCAAATGTTGGAGCGTCTTGCGGGAAACGATTTCTATTGCTTTTTAGATGGTTTTTCCGGTTACTTCCAAATTCCCATCAATCCTCGTGATCAAGAAAAAACTACGTTTACGTGTCCATATGGAACGTTTGCCTATCGTAGAATGCCATTCGGACTTTGCAATGCACCGGGAACCTTTCAAAGGGTATGATGGCTATTTTTCATGATATGATCGAGAAGACGATGGAAGTCTTCATGGATGACTTTTCCGTGTTTGGTAATTTGTTCACTTCGTGTTTGTCGAATCTTGAGAGAATGTTGAAACGTTGTGAGGAAACCAACCTTGTGCTCAATTGGGAAAAATGTCATTTTATGGTTAAAAGTGGAATCGTCTTAGGGCACAAGATCTCGAAAGCGGGGATTGAGGTAGATCAAGCTAAGGTAGACGTCATCGCCAAATTACCTCATCCCAAAACTGTTAAGGGAGTTAAGAGTTTCCTAGGCCACGCGGGCTTTTATCGTCGATTCATCAAGGATTTTTCAAAGATCTCTCGACCTATTACACATCTTCTTGAATAAGAGGCACATTTTATCTTTGACGAAGATTGTGTACGAGCCTTTGAAATCCTTAAGAGGAAACTTACCGAAGCTCCCATTCTTGTTGCTCCCAATTGGAACCTCCCCTTTGAGCTCATGTGTGATGCTAGTGACTACGCTATTGGGGCCGTATTGGGGCAACATCATGAAAAGCACTTCTTGCCTATTCACTATGCTAGCAAGACGATGACCGAGGCTCAACTTAAATACACTACAACGGAAAAGGAGTTCCTTGCCGTGGTGTATGCATTTGAGAAATTTCGACCTTATCTCGTCTTGACGAAATGCATAGTGTATACGGATCATTCGGCTATCAAGTATCTTATGGCTAAACAAGATGCAAAGCCGAGATTACTTCGTTGGATTCTCCTCCTTCAAGAATTTGATCACAAAATTGTTGACAAAAAGGAGCCGAGAATCTAGCGGCCGATCATCTTTCTCGTTTGGAAGATCCTCACCAAAGTGTTTACGAGCCCAAGGAAATCACTGAAACATTTCCGCTCGAGACGCTTGGTGTAGTGAATTCTAAGCTTGATTCTTCCACCCCATGGTTTGCGGACATCTCAAATTACCATGCGGGCAACTTCATCATCAAGGGTATGACGACTCAAGAAAAACAAAAATTCTTTCGTGACGTCAAGTTCTATTTTTGGAACGACCCTTACTTGTTTCGAACTTGTGCGGATCAAATCATCCGATGTTGTGTATTTGGCACCAAAGCTTCTAACATCCTTAGAGCTTGTCACGAGGGACCCACGGATGGTCACCATGGTGCTAATCTCACGGCTAAGAAGGTCTTTGATGCCGGCTTCTTTTGGCCTACTATTTACCGAGATGCACATGAACTTGTGAAGTCGTGTGACTCATGCCAACAAAAAGGAAAAGCCTCACAAAAAGATGAAATGCCACAAAATATCATCCAAGTGTGTGAGATCTTTGACGTTTGGGGCATAGACTTTATGGGGCCGTTCCCATCATCTCGTGGTAATAAGTACATCCTTGTCGCGGTTGACTACCTATCTAAGTGGGTGGAAGCTAAGGCTTTGCCCACCAATGATGCTCGTGTGGTAGTCAAGATTTTGAAAAGCTTGTTTTCTCGGTTTGGAACACCTCGTGCGATCATAAGCGATCGTGGAACCCATTTTTGTAACGACCAACTCGAAAGGGTTCTAAGGAAATATGAGGTTACACATCGGCTTTCTACGGCTTATCACCCACAAACGAGTGGGCAAGTCGAGGTTTCAAACCGAGCGTTGAAGAGGATCTTGGAGAGATCCGTAGGGGAAAACCGACAATCTTGGTCGGATAAGTTGGACGATGCTTTATAGGCCTTTAGGATCGCTCATAAGACGCCCATTGGGTGCACTCCCTATAAGTTTGTGTATGGGAAAAATTGTCACTTGCCAATTGAATTGGAACACAAGGCTTATTGGGCCCTAAAGCATTGTAATGATGATATGGAGACCGCGGGAAAATACCGGAAAATGCAATTAAATGAATTGGATGAATTAAGAGATATTGCTTATGAAAATTCATTGATTTATAAGCAAAGACTAAAAAGTTGCATGATTCTAAAATTAAAAACCGGGTTTTTAACATTGGGGATCAAGTTTTGCTTTTTAATTCTCGTTTGAAAATCTTTTCCGGTAAGTTGAAATCCCGTTGGTCCGGTCCATTCACCGTGACTCAAGTTTTTCCTTATGGGACCATCAAGCTAGCTCAAAATGATGGCCCCAATTTCAAGGTGAATGGACATAGGTTGAAGCACTACTTTGGCGGGGAAGTTCCATCCTTGAACTACCTCGACCAAATCACCTTCCCCAATGATAATTAGTATGAGGGGATCGAGTCGAGATCATGACTCGGTAATAAAAAACGAGGTGCCTCGTGGGGGAGTCCCATGCTTTTCCTATGTACATATTATCGGTTTCTAATGTAGCTTACGTGTGGGGATTTGTGCCATTCCAACCTTTGTTCCGTGGTTGTTTGTGAATTGTAGATTTTAGATGATCATTATCTTCACGATTGGAGCCTCTCGTGTTCGTTTTATAGGAGCACTCGATCGTTTGTTTGAAGACTTTCTCAATATCCATGATATATCCTTTGATGTTCTAACCTTAGGTTTAGCACACGTCATAAACGGCTTTAAATTTAACGGTAACACCCTTTTCATGCTAGATTAGGCATTCGACTACGTCTCTAGTATGGGTGTGTTTGCACCCCTAGACTCGAAACATTGAGGACAATGTTTAACTTTAGTATGGGGGGTGAATAGATACTTGCCTTGCCAAACCTTCACGCTTTCCAAAGTTTATCTTTTTGTTTATCGTTTTGTTGCAAAATAAGGCTAAAAATGGCCAAATTTTAAAAATTTTCTCTTGTTTTATAAGTGTTTGAAGACACGAATGTAGATTTTCCGATGGCGAGAATAAGAGTATTTTTTGACTCGACCATGCGTGTTGAGCACTTAGCTTTGATTCCTTAACTTCACATTAGGCTAAGTCTCTTAAATGAGGACGAGAAATGACAGGATTAATTATAAGTTACTATGCTAAACGTAGAGTACTCGTATTATTTCAAAAACTCATGTGTTCTCGTTGTTTGCTTATTCTCCCTTCGCATGTGAATATTTTTTTCTTAATAAATATTGACTTAGCGGTTTAGTCTTGATTGTTGGGTTTCTAGTCTTTTCTAGTAGCTTCCGTGTAATTAAATTGGGAAGACATTAAGGTATCGCCAGCGTCACGGTTTTGAAGTATTGGCACCCGAATAATCAAAAGCTTCACCCAATAATAAGATTTCAAGTGCTCACCTAAATCAAGCAAACAATTTGAAGCCCCACAAGGCCAACAAATTTATGCAAACTTGAAAGTGAATCAAGCCTTAATCTTTGAAGCTTTAAAGATCCAAAATTCGCCTTAGCATGAGGATATACGTCTTTGGCTAATAAAACTACCGATGAGGTGGATAATAAAAGGCAAGGCAAGGCCGAAGTCATAATAAAAGCTTCATGGAAAAGTTGAATAAAAGATGGAGGTAAACCAAAGATAATAAGGCCCTTCTGTTAGGGGGCGTATAAAAGTCTTGGTAATAAGTCTCATGTTCAAAACCGTTATAAAATCGTGTTTATCGGTCCTTCTTGTTAACTTAAACTTTTGACATCGTTGTCTATTAGGAGGGGTTATTGATTTGATGGTCTTGGTTACACCATTAGGACTCTATTTTTAGACCTAATCCTTGAATAAAATACCAAATCAGTCCTTCAAGAATCAAGAAATGGCAAGAAATACCCCTGAAAATACTTTGGATAAGTATTTGGGGCAAAAGTGTGAAAAAGGAAACTTCATTAACAAAGGATTCGTATTTTTGGGCTGTTTATTTACAAATGAAAGAAAGAAGGAAGATAAGGGGTGAAAACTGCCAAGACACAATAGATACATAGACCAGTGGGAGGTGGACACGTGCCCCACTAACACCCTACAACCAATCACATGCCATCTCCTTGCCACCTCACACATCCACTCAACATTTTTTAACTAATTAAATCTGATTAGTTAATAAACGCGCTAAACACCCCTTTTAAACACAAAAGAAGATCAAACCACCTGCTCTTAGTGTTCTTGGCAAATTTGGGTTTTTCAAAATCACTTGCAATTACACCTTAATTCACTCCAGATTTGTGATTAAGGTGAGAATAAACCCAACCCCACCTTAAACCCTTGGCCACGTCACCATACCAGCTCACATGATAAACCCTTCTACACCACCTTTGGGGAAATGCCAAAAAAAGCCAGAGAATCAACAACTCAGATTCCTGCTTACTCCTTAAGCTTGATATACACCATTGGATGCATTTTCACACTTGCCACCTCCACAAAATGCCAATTATCAGTCACATGAAGCCAATAAGTTCAAAATTCAGCAAGGGTATTTTGGGACTTCTACAAGTTAGGGTTTTGAGTTTTTAGCTTATGCAGACCATGTACACCCTCTATATAAAGGGTATAGGGTCTCACATTTACGTTTGCTTTTGGTTTTTCCTTGTTCACAAACATGTAAATCCTACTTTCAGTTTTATGAAATTGTGTTTGAGTTTGTTGAAGAAAGACCAAGTGCCATTTAATTCTAAGCGTGTTTATGTTATATGTTAACTAAAATTGAACCTTAAAACGTGTTTGTAAACCTTGTGTAAGAAATTACACATTGGACTAAAATTTGATATTTTGCTAAGATTCTTGGTTCATCTTGGAATTTTTGGGATATAAGCTGGTCTATACACCCTGATAATGTGGATATCAAGGTGTTGTGAAGCTCATATCTTGGGTATAATCAAGAGTGGGTACAAGAAGTTGCATTAATCAAGTTTATTTTCCAAAAAGTAACCTTTCTATTTTTGATATTTGCTTCTAACCTTGTTGAATCTTAGCAGGCCTTGTTTTGGAAGCTTGTACTTGTTCTTGCTAGTACATAAGCTCAAAATTCGTGGGTGTGGATGTACATCCATGAGGTAAACACCCTTAATCTCAAAATCTGATAAAATATTAGATATTTGTGATATTTGAGTGTTGCTTGTGTTCTTGTGAATTTTGTGGCTTAATCTTGCTTGAATCTGCTTATCTTACCTGTTAGTGTGTTGATTTGGGCTTGGGTAACCTTGGAATGCTATTTTGATTTGAAAATCATGATTTGAAAAGTTAAAAGGGTGTTTGGGATTACCTGTTTGAGATCATAATTGGTTATTGTGTTGTTAGAAGGTTGTGTTTATGCTTGGTATCTACTATATGCTTGGTTGAGTGCATTTTGCTGCAAGTTATTGGGCTTGAAACCTCAAATCATACATTGTGCTATAACTACTTGATTTTAACTGTTTTTTATCTAATATTTTGGTAAAATCTAGAATTTATGCATGCTTAGGGTTAAAAGTTGTTTAAACATCATTTATATAACATATATGATAGATCTGAGTGATTGAATCTGGCTTGTTGGTCAATTGCATCAGCAAAGTATAAAACTGCATGTGTTCATCAGTAACTTTAAGTGCTTGAATCTTGCTTAAAACTTTGAATCAGTGCATGAAACATGTTTAGACTTGCTTATTTAAGTTTAATATTGCTTGTGTATGCATTTGGTTAAGTTTGGCTGGCTGAATTGTGCTAAAAGTGCTTATTGAACCTAAACTGCTTATGTGTTCATATTTGTGTCAGATCTGGTGCTTAATTAATTAAACTGTACTAATTGGCTGTTGTTGATTGTGATTTTTTGATTGTTATTGACTCCTCTTGATCCACTGATCATTTGGGTGCCTTTGTGAATCTTGAGTCTCCAAAAAAGTCACTAAAGACAAAAAAGTCAACAAGTCAAGCAGTGGAAAAAGTTTCCACTACTCAACACCCAAAACTAGCCCTTGCTAGTACAAATTGTCAGTTAGCTTATCAATAAGCCATTTTTGCTTATCCAGACCTGCAACAACTTATTTTTTTGTGATAGATCTTCATTATTTGACCCATTTGATTGAACTGGAGCTTATTAGACTTTGACTTTGACTTTTTGCTAGAAAACCAACTTCTTTGACTTTTTCATAAGTGCTTATTTGCTTTTTCCAGCTTATTGAGTCAACTTATTTGAAAACTTTTTGTTGATTAAGCTTAGTTAAGTCATTTAAAAGCTTTTGCAATTTGAATCAGCTCTTGGGATAGCCTAGAACTCAAAAACGACTATTTTGTCGTTTTCTAGTGATTGCTTTTTGCATTTTCAGGCTTATTACTTTGGCTTATTTTAAATTTCTTTTTACAGAAGTCTTAGTTAGCTCAAAACAAGCTTGTGTGTCTAATTTGAGCTTATGGCATTAGCTTATAGCTTAATGGGCCAAAAAGCCCATTAAGAATAAGTTGTTTGGTATAAGCTTGCTTATTTCACATTTTCAGCTTTTGGGCCTTTGGAAAAAGTTGTTCAGAATCAAATGTTGAGTCAAGTAGTGGTTTTTGGGCTAATTTGGGCCACTTTTTCTTATTTGGCCAATTCTAAGCCCATTAAGGGACTGTTTGGACTTTAGCCCATTTTCTAGGCCCATTAAGGGTATTTAGGTAATTTCAACTTCATTTCTGTGTTATTTATGTTAAAATTAGCTAGTTTTTAGAATTTTTTTATAAATTTTGGATTTTTAATATTATTTTATTATTATTTTATTATTAAAAATTAAAATTTAGATTTTTCAAGTTTTTATATTTTTCTTAGGTTAAAAACATAAAGTTAGGAATTTTACAGTTTTTAGAATATTTTTGTTGTTCTTAGATTAATTTTTATAATTATTTTAAGTTTTAATAATTTTTAATTGTTTTTAAATAGTTTTAATTAATTTTAAAATTTTCAAAAATAGTTTTAAATTAAGTTAGGGTATTTTAGAGGTATACAAAGTGATAAAACTCGTTTTGGGCTTTTTGTTAATTAAATTGATTTTTAGGGCTTTAATTAGCATTAAAAATCATTATTTAATTAAATAAAAGGTTTGGGTGATTTTTGATTTTTTGTAAACTCTAATTACATTATTTAGCATTTATTGCAATTTTTTAGGAATTTTTAGGGTAAATTTTTAAATTTGGTGCTTTTACGGTTTTACGTGTAAGACTCCTTCGTCTTAGTTTAATCAATAATCGTAACCGTCAATCTCTGCTTATCCCTTTTCTATTTTATTTCTCATAATCATATAATCACATAACTAATCATTTCATTACACAGACACCAAGCCTCCTTGAGAACGATCCCCACTTTGGGTCATAACTTGTGATTTTCCTAAGTCACTTGTTAATGCTTGCCCTATTTACCTCCTTTTCCTAAAGGTGTGTAAAAACACTACATCAACCATCTCTCCGAAACTCGTGGAGATGGTTGTGGATGTCAATTCCACCGCACATGGAGTTTGGACATGTTTGATGGAACTTTTTCATAACAACAAAGATGCCTGTATCACTCAACTCGATAATGAGATTCGGAACATGGTGATTGGTACTTCCTCCATCACTTATTTTTTTCAACTCTTAAAATCGAAAGCTGATCTACTTGCTAACCTAGAATTTCCGGTTAAAGATTCTAGTCTTGTAACGTACGCTCTTAATGGCATTCGTAGAAAATACCCGGATGCCGCTCGTGTTATCCGTCTTCGTGAAAAAGCCCCTAGTTTTGATGAGCTACGATCGATGATGCTTCTTGATGAAAGCGATATGTCTCACACCTCTCATGGTAACTCACTCTTTCATAACACATCGTCGTCTCCCACGGCTCTCATTGCCTCTACTACGGTTAGTGATAAGGCCAAAACTATGGGAAATTCGGGGTTAGAGGTGTGTCACAACTTTAAACGAGGCTCGTGCACTTACGGAGCTCGTTGACGATTTGTTCATGGTGACAACGATGTACGCCCACCTCCGAACCCTATTAGCAATGTTTCCGGGAACAATATTACTTCAACAAATACATCACGTGGGCCTCCTCATAGCATGGTATATACTAACTCTTCACGTGGACATAATACTAGCACTAATTCTGTTTCATCTAAAAGTTTGACACAGATGAACCCTTTGTTCCCTACTGGCCATTTACAAGCTCACATAAGCCCACCTCACATGCAACCTAACATGGGCTTTATGTATTTCCAATCTGGACTTGGACCCAATGCTTATCAGGCTCTCTCTTCTCAGCGGCCCAATCTACTCAAGCTAATCTTGCTACAACTGTCCCGGCCCAACCTTTTTTGGCCCATCAGAATTCGACCCAAGCCAATCTGGTCCAACAGGCCTCGGTTCAGCCAAATTCACCATTTTATGGTCCGTATCCAGGAGCATTTTTTCCACAGAATGTACCAACGGGGTAGCCTAGCTACATGGGTCAGTTTGGATATCCAACTCAAGCTACTATGCTTCCGCAAGCGTTTCAAACTATGACACTTCAAGAACCAAGTTGGAACATAGATACCGGGGCGTCTTCTCATCTTGCCGAGAACACAGGTATGCTCACTTCTTTTAGCAATTCAAGGATGTATAAATCTGTATTTGTTGGCAATGGTCAACCTATACCCGTGACTCACACGGGCCATATTTTTTACATACGCCGCATAAACCACTTCACCTTCACCATATTCTTGTTACACCTAATATTGTAAAAAAACTCATCTTTGTTCGTCAATTTACTCGTGATAATAACGTATCGGTTGAATTTGATGCTTATGGTTTTTCTGTGAAGGATTATCATACTCGCCGACTCCTTCTCTGTTGTGATAGCACCGGTGATCTATACCCTGTTACTCAACAACCATCCACTACCTCAACTTTTGCTTTGCTTACTCTGAGTCGCACCACGTGGCACAGGCGCCTTGGACACCCAAGTGAAGATGTGCTTCGTCGTTTAGAGTCTTCTCGTTTTATTTAATGTAATAAATCAAAGTTGTCCGCTTTGTGTCATGCGTGTCAATTAGGTAAATACACTAAGCTTCCTTTTTACAGTTCAGAGTCAAATGTTGAGTCTGTATTTGACATTATTCATTCTGATTTGTGGACATCCCCATTGCTAGTGAAATTGGTATTAAATACTATGCTATTTTTTGGATCATTTCTCGCATTATGTTTGGGTATATCCTTTGATTAAAAAATCTGACTTGTTTGATACATTTGTTACTTTTCGTGCATATGTAAACAAACAATTTAATGTGGATATTTAGGCTTTGCAATGTGACCATGGTGGCGAGTTTGACAACTCCCGCTTCCGTACTCTTTTTCGTGATAATGGCATCCAGTTTCGTTTTTAATGTCCCAAAACATCTCAACAAAATGGGAAATCGGAATGCATGTTACGTACCCTTAATAATATTACCCGCACCTTGCTTTTTCAAGCACATATACCTCCCTCATATTGGGTGGAAGCATTAAATATGTCCGCTCATCTTTTAAATATTCTTCCATCTAGCGCCATAAATAATGAGATACCATTCACTAAACTTTAAAAAATACCACCCACTTATGATCACTTACGTGTGTTTGGATGTCTTTGTTATCCTCACATCTTTTTTGATCATAAACTACAACCTCGGTCAACTGCGTGTGTTTTTCTTGGTTACCCAGCCTTACATCGTGGGTACCGGTGTCTTGATCTCTCAACTAATAAAATTATCATTTCTCGGCATGTTAATTTTGATGAAGACCAATTTTCGTTTGGTTCTATGACACCCAACTCACCCCCATCCTACGATTTCTTGCTCCCACTTAAAGACACCGCTAGCCCCACACATCAATCCCAACTACCAAATACCATGAATACTTCACCCCACAACTTACCTCCCCTTACTAGTAATCCATTTCCGATTCCCCCTACAAGTCCACCACACTTGCCACAATCAACTCCCAGCCCCATCCACTCACCTCAAGCCCAGCCGCAACCAACTTCACCTCGCACCCCTGCGGCCCAACACCATCCCTCTTTTGAATCAGCTCAACCACTTTCATCACTTGGCCCAACACATGAGTCCAACCCTTCCATCAATACCCCAACCACCACAGCGGATGGAAATACACCAGTTTCCAACCACCACCCTATGGTCACTCGTGCAACTAGAATATTCAAACCTCTTGACCGTATGAATTGTCATATTACCACCACTTAACCTCTTCCCCGGTCTCACTTACATGCTCTTTGTGACCCTCACTGGCATAAAGCAATGGTAGATAAATATAATGCTTTGATTACTAACGGAACGTGGGCACTTGTGCCTCGTCCAGCTAATGTTAATGTTGTTCGCTCTATGTGGCTTTTTAGGCATAAGTTTAATGCAGATGGCTCCTTATGCAGGTATAAAGCTCGGTTAGTTGCGAATGGTCGCAGTCAACAACAGGGGGTAGATTTTGACGAAACTTTCAGTTCGGTTGTTAAACCGGCCACTATCCGCACTGTTTTGAGTCTTGCAGTATCACGAGCTTGGCCAATTCATCAGCTTGATGTGAAGAATGCTTTTCTTCATGGCCATTTACCCGAGACCGTTTACATGCATCAGCCACCAGGATTTGTTGATTCTGATCACCCTGATTATGTTTGCCATTTGCAGCGTTCGTTATATGGGCTTAAACAGGCCCCTCGCGCATGGTTTCAATGGTTTGCTAGCTTCATCACACGCGTTGGTTTTCAGCACAGCAAAACCGATGCGTCATTATTTGTCTATCATCAGGGCTCAGATATTGCTTATCTCTTGCTATATGTGGATGATATTTTTCTCACTGCTTCTTCTACGGCTCTCTTACAGCGTATTATCACATTGCTTCATAGTGAATTTGCTATGACTGATCTTGGCTCCTTAAATTATTTTCTTTGTATATCTGCGTAGCGATCGGATTCTGGATTATTCTTGTCACAGTCTAAATTTGCGGAAGAACTTCTTGAGCGTGCTCACATGTCCCATTGTAATCCGTGTCGGACCCCTGTGGACACTGAGTCTAAGCTTGACTCTGATGGTGATCCTTTTAGTGACCCTACTTTATATCGCAGTCTTGCAGGAGCTCTCCAGTATCTAACTTTTACTCGCCCGGATATATCATATGCTGTGCAGCAGGTATGCCTTTACATGCATGACCCCCGTGAGCCTCATTTTGCTGCTTTGAAGCGCAATTTTGCGCTATGTTCGTGGCACAATTGATCATGGACTTCAGCTTCATATGTTTTCTACTACTCAGCTTACTGCCTACACGGATGCTGATTTGGCGGGTTGTCCTGTTACGCGTAGATCTACTTCTGGATATTGTGTGTTTCTTGGTGACAATCTTTTGTCTTGGTCTGCTAAGAGACAGGTCACATTATCTCGATCTAGTGCCGAGGCTGAATATCGTGGTGTTGCTAATGTTGTTGCTGAGACTGCTTGGATTCGGAATTTGTTGCTTGAGCTGCATGCCCCGCTTACTACTGTTACTCTAGTTTATTGTGATAATGTTAGCGCCGTGTATTTGTCCACTAATCCTGTTCAGCATAAGCGTACCAAACATATTGAGATTGATATTCACTTTGTCTGTGACTATGTTGCTTCTGGCCAGGTTCGTGTGCTACATGTCCAGTCTCGTTTTCAGTATGCGGATATTTTTACTAAAGGCCTACCGAGTGCATTATTTCTTGAGTTTCGTTTCAGTTTGAACGTTCGAAGGCCTCCCGTTCCAACTACGAGGGAGTAGTAGAGTTATTATTATTATGGCCCAAAGGCCCATTATGTAACCCTACTGATGTCTTGTATTTATACTCGGTTATACATTTGTGAATGTTATGGGGAATATACCAATCTAATATAAAAATGGTTAGAGCATGACTATCAAGATGGAAGAAGACTAGCCCAATATTAACTCTTTGTTCTAGCAAAAAGAAATGATCGGATATAAGAAATTAATATATGTTGTCACTTCCATATGTTTCTTGTTAGTATTCTTCGTCTTCTTTCTTGGTGTTTGGCATTGAATATATTAGTACTCCGTATTAGGAAGTATAATGTATACTAATTCAGTAGAACACATTAAATAAGTTTTACAGTCTATTTTTTCTGTGACAATTGTAAATCACAATAACTGATTAGGTACTCATTACTAGTAAATATGTTATTTTGAATGGCATTTCATTAAAACTAGCAAGTTTAGTCATCTGGTTGGTAATTAGTTTCTTTAATTAGTACTCTGTATGTAATTAAGCTAATATTCTACAAGTAATCCTATTCCATTTCAATGACTTGCTCACTTCCAGCATATTCAAAATTAAAGGGACAAAGCGGCTGCTACGAAGAGGGACAAAGCGGCTGCTACGAAGAACATTAATTACCACTCTCATATATGAGTCTGGAATGTACAGATGTAGTAATGGTCTCCAGCTTCCGTTGATTTGTTCATAGCTGGAAAAATTACAATCCTCGAACTAGCGTTATTGGTGTAGCATTGTTCAAATGATTCCTTACATACTTCTCTACACCGTCATGTATCTCATTACTGAAGTCAAAATACAAATGATCGCCGTTGATGAAGACCTGTTTAGACAACACCCCGTTGATATAGAAACCTGGGTCACCGGGAAAAGGCCAACCAAAGGTGTCACTATTCATATGCTTATTATATACGTGGCCGGCCCATGAAATGAAACGGCTGCAGCTTTGTGGCTATATAACCAAGCATATAGAAGCCGAATGGCGTGTATAAAGTCATTAAGTGTGTGTAATTCCTTCCCTTTTAGTAGCTTCTTGCTAGGGTTGTATGTTACTTGATCAGTTTTTCAGGTACCTCTTTCTTCAAGGGAAGTAAAAATATTTAAAAATTAGAAATACAAAAGTATATGCAAACAAAGTAACAATTCCTTGTATTTATTCTATTGTGGCAAATTCTCGGACGAGTTATTAGAACTTTAACGGAGATTGACAACAAATTTCTGACCAGCCTAGCAATGATCGCTAACAGAGCAAATAAAGAAGTGTTGTAATCGGGTGTTGATAGAAACAGCTGCCGGACTGTTGGTGTAGAGTTGAATAGGGTTAGATCCATCACACGCATCATAAGCGGCCAACGTTACTTCTGCAACAGTATGAAAGCCTGTTGTGAAGTTAAAGAAGAGACGGTCATTAAGATAGAATTCCTTGTTAAATCCCACTGGGTGCAATATAAAATTTATAATATTTGCTTATTAAATTAAATGTGTGAAAGGGTAAGTAGTAGAGGGGAGCATTAAAAATCTATACTTACTCAATATTGAGTAAGCAAAAGTATATTTTATTAAAATCTACTAAAAAGGAGTCATCAAAAGTTAATTTTTATCAACTCGTAAAACTTTTAATAACTCTTTTTTGAGTAGAGAAAAAAGTAAGCAAATGTTTTTGCTTAGTTTTATATGCATTGTGTTTTAGTAAGGAAAAGTTATAGTGACTTAAATGAATATAAATTTTATTAGCAAGTAAAACTTTGAGTAAGTAAATGTCATTTATTTTATAGTAGTGATAGAACGGGTTATTTGGTCTCACCCAGCCAAAGGAATCCCCGACAAAATGGTTTTTTTGCCGCAATGCTATTTAACTCCATGGTTATAACCACCATGGCCATTACAATAAGCAATTTCAGCTTTACTTTACCCATATTATTAATCTTGTATTAATTGTGAGAACTAGTGCTGATCACATTTTTTTATATTCAGTTTCGATAGATATTATTACTATATACTTTAAGGAGGAACAATGCTTCGTTTTTTTATTATTTTCTTTCATTTTGGCGGAAAAAAAAATCCCTCACGTGTCCTTTACGTGGCTTACGTGTGTATATCTGTCTTCCATTAATAATTCCATTTTCAATTTCTCACACCAAAAAAACACAGCCTCCAAAAACCCTTACGCGATGCACCGCTCCCAAAACTTTTACCAGATCTACCAAACCCTTAAATTTAATCTACATCGACACTACCATCTCAAATAAGCCTATTAAACGCTTCAAACAGCAGTTCTGTTGTTCCGGAGGCAGAGCGCTTTTGTGTTTCATACGGATACACAAGATACAAGGGTTAGTCAAATAGTAAGAAATCAAGCTCTCATCTTTTATTTTCAACCAAAATCGTAATTTACTTGATGTGTTGTTTTGTAGTTATATGGAGGTGGTTATACAATTTTTGGATTCTTGATTATTTGTTACTGTTCGAATGGAGGTAATATAATCTTTTTTTATTCATTTTGTTATATTTGGTTTATGAATAATTGCTTTCTTTTATAGAGGATTCATATTTTTCTTGATCATAAGTGTAGAAACTAGAAGGGAGGGGGGGGGGGGGGGGGGGGGTTGAATAGTTTCTTAACTTTACTTGTTAAAGGTATGTTTTTAAAAATTCTTTTCAAAAACTTAGACTTAAGTAATTATGTGAAACCTTCTTATACACAATATGAACATGGTATAGTGCAACTAAACTAATAATCAAAAGTATAAAGAATAATGAATGTAAAGAGATAAGGGAAGGAAAGATCAAACCAAATACCAAGGATTTATAGTGGTTCGATAACGAATCTTACTCCTCGTTCCCACTCCACTACTCGAGTACTCCTTACTGGAGAGTTCACTAATCAACAAGCTCCTTAAGGTGGAGAAACCGTATACAACGTCGCTTAACCAATTTCCGACTCTAAGCTAAAAGTAGAACCCTAATCTTAGCTAGGACCAATCTAGACCAATATACTTTAAGGACCAAGTATTAACTTTAATACATACACAACTTCCAAATAGACATAACTACTTGGATCTTCACAAAAATGAATAAATAATTTTGGATCTTCAATGGATCTTTGAGGTAGACACAACACTTCAAGGATGATAGTGTTCTTCTCTTTGCACTTTGAGAGGAAAAGATGAGAGGAGAAAGATTCACTTCCAAACAAGTAGTAATCAAATAAATGATCAAGGATTTGAGTAATTTAAGAAGTATGAAAGAATCTGGAAATGTATGTGCAAAAGAGGTGAGTTGAAAGTCTGAGAACGGTCCACTATTTATAAGAAAAACATCCAACGGCTATATCTGCCCGCGGTTCCTTATCGATAAGGAACCGTTGTAGGTGCTAAGGAACCGCCTGCATAGACTCTTTGTCTTTTAGTGGGTTGGTTCGAATCTAGGGATTAAAATATCCTAAAAGGATATTCCAAACCAAGATAGAATATGCCATTTTCAAATTTAAAATTTTCAAAAAATTAAATTAATAAAACATTTTCTTAAAAGAAAGTTTAACAAAAAACATGTCACACTTAATAAAAAGTGAGTTTTAAGAAAAGGTTAAATCCTTGATCACTTAATTAGGATGAGTACTTGTTTGTTCATACCTTAAGTGATAATGGTTGAAATGAAAACTACTTGAAAACTTAAGAATTCGTTTTTCGTTGTTTTCGTAAATGTTTGTTTTTACATATTGTTGTAATCAAAACAAAGCGAGACCGAAAAATAAAAGTAACATTTTTAGGAATCATTGCATTAACAATCTCCCCCTTTTTGATTATGACAATACATAAACTCAACCACCTAATAAAACAAGATTTTTGAAGACGAGTTTATATCATTTCTCCCCGTTTGTCGAAGCAAAAAGGTTGCAAAAGTCTTTGAAGAAGAAAAGAACCGGACTTTGCAAATGCTCCCCCTTGGTGCTTACTCCCCCTTGCTTGGGGCACCAAGAAATCGATATATGGTGACAAGCTACATAGAAGGGTTAGTAGTAGAGAAGAGAGACCTAACAAGATATAGAAAAGGTCACAAAAAAATAAGAGAAGACATAAAAGATCCAAGATAAGTCATGTTAAAAGGAAACATGATAAAAGATATAAGGAAATAAATCATACAAAGATGTATGAAAAGTAACCAATGCATAAATGAAACAAGCCAAAATAAAATCATAAATATAATCCTAGTTAAACTAGAACTTTAAGATTTGCTTGAACTAGATGTCTTGAAGATAAGCAAACAATGCTTAGATAAAAGAAAAGGTAGTGGCGAAAGGAGGTGGTGGTGGCTTGGTAGAGATCTCATAGTCATAGTGAAGAGGAGGTTTCACTAAGAGACTCTTGATGTAATTCAACTCTTCATAGATATGAGCCATAGTAAGATGTTGATATTGACAACAATGACAATATGTTCCATGATGCATGATATTATCATATGAAGGAGGAAGAACACTAAAGGCTAGTGGTGGAAGATAAGAAGTGTTGATACAAAAGTTGGATGATCCTTGCTAGACCCGAATTAGGCTTATATCGGGTAGGCTGGGTTCCGGCTCTTGCACCAAGTGAATAACTTGCTGAGATCCTGCACACTAAAGCAACACGCGTTAGACTTACCGTGGGAGCGTATCCCACGATTAGACTCCAACGTGAGAGTAAGTAATTGGTTAGGGTTAAGAATCGGATGTGAGATAAGAGTATGGAGAATATAATACCTTTATGGAACCCTTGGGGCTTCCTTATATAGGCAGTGAAACCCTAATGGGCCCAGTGTTTTACTTCGGCCCCAAGCATAAGATAATCACCATAATTAGCTTTATTGTTATCTTCTAATTATGGTGAGTGCATATCCTATTCTTTTAGGCAAATCCAGATCCTGATAGGATTGTGATTCTGTCTAACCCTGTTCCGGCCGTGCCGGGTCGTGGGCCGCATACATCTTATGCGACCGCTATTCATTCAAGCCCATAAGCTAAAATAACATTAATCCAACCCATTCGTGATGGGCCAGATACGGGTAGTACCCGTGGGCCGGGTTCATGACCTGGATGGGGACTATACGTCATCATGTACCCCAGTCTAGTTGTTACAACCGTAGGCGTAACCTCTAGACTAACGAATGCCCTGTATATATGGCTGTCACAAACATAGCCGCACTCAAAAAAGTCCGGCCGGGACAACATTAATGAATGCATTAATGGTAGGCATTAGTCGGACGTTTTGTCTGCAAAAGTGCACCAATCAGGCCCACCCTTGGGCCATGCAAAACTGTTTAAGAAGTGACCCGTGGGTCCCTTCTGACGTTTCAGAATTGTTAGACATCCCGACCGTTAGATAGGCATAGTGGGTTACACGTTTCAAACATCCATGGTACCTCGTAACTCAAGGCAACCCTATAAAAGGGTTGGTGTGTGCAACTGTGTAAACACACAGTTTACATCTCCATTTCTGCCATTGTTATATACTTGCTCAATCCTTCACTCCTTCTCTTCTTTTTCCACGAAAATTCACCACACCAGGTTAGACCACCGCGCCTTTCTAATCCTTTTTATAAATCATGGTGAAAGATAATCCCATTATCACGGACGTCCTCAATGTGATGAAGGTGGAGAGATATATAGACTTTATGTCTGAATATTATATTTTGGAGAGCATACACCCCACCTATCCAGGTGATGGTGAAGCTATCACATACACTCCTAGGGGGAAAATAGTCGTGTATACGCGCCTATTCGACTCGGCTAACTACTGCATCTCCTTATCTAGGTTCCTCATAGATGTGTTGTTGTATTATGACTTCCACATAACGCAGCTTCATTGCATAAGGGCGTTCAAGGTTAACCAATTCGAGGTTACTTGCCACGCCTGCGATGTAACCCCCACAGTTAAACTATTTAGGGTATTCTACTTCCACCAAATTGTAAATAGGTGGCTATCGTTTAAAAAGCGATCTGCAACAGCCCCCATGTCGTATAGGAAACTCCTAGATTCCCTTAAGAAGTGGTACGACCACTACTTTTTCGTAGACGCCAAGGTATTCCCCACCCCGTTTATTATGAAGTACAAAGTGAGATTCGACCCCCTACCTTCATCCAAGGATTATAGCAGCCAGGATGTGAAAATACTAGATACCCATCGCACTGATTTCCATAGGGGCCTGCCATAGCACTTCCTATGCTTAATAGGGATCAGCCGTAACTATTTTGGGAGGAAGGATAGATATCCATGCTTTCTAACTGAGCGTAGACAGGGTGGGTATTTCATATATGAATATACATGTAAGTATGTCCAAAATAGTTGTAAACTTACTAACACATATTCGTGTTTATGTCCGCAGAGATGAAGTTGTTTGGTCTTCTACGCCAAGGTGATCCAAGTAAGGTGGCGTAGGGATTTAGACCCCTGAAAGAGGGCGAGCCCCCTTACTAGCTGCCACTGTCAACATGACTATCGCATTGGAAGAAACAACCGAGCAGCGGTCGGATGAGCAGCAGACGGATGAGCAGGAGCCAGTGATCCAGAAGTCACCACTGGATTTCTATAATGAAGACGGCGGTGAGCTGCTGCTGGAGAACGCCACCTCCAACCAAGGCGAAGAACAACTCACGGATCCCTCCATCAACCGTCTAGTTGATGATGACGAAGGAGGAGAAGAAGAAATGGCGCAAGGGGCCGGATCCTCCCGACCATCAAAACCTGCGTCCAAGAAGTGCAAAACCACCAGGAAGGTGGTGAAGAATGTAGAGGTTGAGGCGGGGGAACCCAATGCCCCTCCTAAGAAATTGAGTAAAGACCACCCGTAGTTCCAAGAAGGAAGCAGCAGCACAATGCCCCAAGGCAACCCGCCGCCGCAAGTAGATGCCCAGGTTTGGAAGGCGACCCTGTTAGTACCGTGGCTCCTACCATCACGGAACCAATGATAGACGTGGCGTAAGTACTGATGCTACTCTATAACATCCAATCTACTAACAAAAAAACACATAAGTGTTTGTTTTAATAACTGGGTGGATCCGTCGATAGCAGCCTAAGAGAAGGAGGTGGAGAGAGAACCTTTGCCTATGATATCCATGAGGCCCCCATCTCCTCCCCTGACTCATGAGGAGGAGCCTCGCGCTGAAGGTCCGGACACCAACCTCCACCTGGCATGGAACCTGTCCAGCCTCACCAGACTAGAGGCGGAGTCTGAGTGTAAAGAGTTCATGGACCACCTAACCCCTCCAGCACTGGGACAAGACTTAGACGAACTTAAGCATGGGACTCTTCTAGAGCAGTATGATGTGGCAACGACGCACCAAGTAACAGTTGGTGCGGCCCTACGACGCCGTCTGGAAGAAGCCTTAGCTAACGTGAGTCGTGCTGATAGGAGGATCGCTCGTAGAGAAGAATGGTGGAGAAGCATGAGAATACCATATCCTCCATGCAGGCAGCCTTGGTTGTGGCGAAATCGACAATTAAAGAACAAACCAACCATGCCAATGCCCGCGAGGAGCGCATTGCTAAGCTAGTAGGCCTCCTAGCTGCATCCAATGAGAAGGTACACACCCTTACTTATTTATACCCATTGTTCACATAAGACCTATCTTCCCTTGTAGTAACCCCAAGTGTTATTCACAGGTATCCGCAACCGAAGCCGCCGCCAAAGCCGTAACGGACCAAGCCTCCATCATGGCACAAGAGCGTGATATGCTAAAGGAAGAACTCACCCAAGCACGGACTATCATGGAAGAGCGAGTAGCAGTGGCAGAGGGAGAGCTGAACATGCTGGCGTCAGACTGCGCCGAAGTGCTGTGCCCTCCACTACTCACGCCCATAGCCGGTCGTAGGTGGATGGTGGGCCATGGAATGCGCCTTGCCGTGACCAAGGTAACGAAGGCTCCTCATTTTGTGCAGGCCTTTGCGGATGTTGTATCAGACGACATTAACCGTGGTAGGCACGAGGGTTTGATCAAGGCTGCGGAATTGATAAGAAACAAAGAAGACATCTCCCAGCACGCCTACCATTATCCTGAAGCAAAGGACAAGATGACCGCCTCCATGGCCGCCCTTGGTGAAATTCAACACCCCTTCTTAGATGATCTTGAATCGTTAAAGGATGCTTCCAACGAGGCGGTCATGGCCAAGCTCACTTATGTAAAGATTTTTCTAGTTGAAAAGTTCGTTTCTCGGAATCTTCTCGAATTGATCACCGTTCAAAGTGCGACTCAGTTGTTCTTGGTGAAAAGAAAGAATAGGTCGTTGAGTATCTAAAAAAAATGCCAACTTTAACGTAAATAACAAAATAATAAAAGCGATAAATTAATTAAAACTTAAATAAAAGACTTTAAAAGAAATTAAGATAAAAGCTTGAAAAGTTTAAACTAAAAATAAGACTTTAAAAGAAATTAAGTAAATGACGAAAATTTAAAAACTTTAAAAGTAAATGACGAGAAATTAAAACATGATAAAAATGTAGACTTAAAAATAAAATACTTTAAAAATTAAACTAAGACAAATAAGTAAAAATAAAGCTAAGTAAAAATAAGACAAAACAATTAAAATAAAGCTAAGTAAAAATGGCGGGAAAAATAAGTTTAAAAATAAAATTGGACAAAAATGACATAATTTCGCAATTAATAAAAAATATGAATTAATTTCGCAATTATAACCCAAGATTTCGCAATTATGTCAAAATTGACATAATTCCGCAATTAGCAAAAGACACAATTTCGCAATTGCTAGAAAATGAAAGATTTCACAATGTTGCACAATGTCGCAATAATTGCACAATGTCGCAATAGTGCACAATGTCGCAATAATTGCACAATGTCGCAATAATTGCAAAATCGAATCAGATTTCGCAATATTGAAAAAAAAAATGATTTCGCAACTTGGAACAAGATTTCGCAACTTTGTAGAGGATTCAATTTCGCAATTATGGAAGAATTGCGAAATTGAATCAGGACACAATTTCGCAATTATGGACAATTGCAAAATCGAATCAACTCAATTTCGCAACTTTATGAAAAGTTCCAAAATCGAATCAGACAAAAGTACAATTTCGCAACTTATGAAAAGTTCAATTTCGCAACTTTATGAAAAGTTCCAAAATCGAATCAGACAAAAGTACAATTTCGTAACTTATGAAAAGTTCAATTTCGCAACTTTATGAAAAGTTCCAAAATTGAATCAGACGTTCCTAAAAAATAGGAACCAGATGTATGACGAAAATAAGCAACTTTTTAGCATTTTTTCAAGGACAATAAGCTAAGAACAACTCTAATAAGATATCAATAAGCTAGAGAGAAGGTTAAAACTCATAAAAACATCAAAAGAAACACACGAAAATTAAAAGATTTGAACTTCATGTAAAAACTTGATGAAAAAGATTATGAAAACAATAACGTGATTAACAAGAAAGATTAAAAAGATTAAATTTAAAACAAGATTAAGCGTAAAAGTAAAGATTCAATTAAAAACAAGAAAGGAAGATGAAAGATTAAATTTCTAGTGAGAGAAACTGTCACTTTCTCTCTCTAGAACTAAACTACTCCTACTCCTAAAACTAAAACTAACCAACCCTCTCACAACAAGTGAGGGTGGTATTTATAGGAGAGGGGAGTGGTTGGTGGCTTCCTCTTTCTTTCTTTCTTGGTCCTCAGTCTTTCAGTCTTCTTAAATTCTTCGACTTTTAAGACTTCGTCTCGGGATTTCTTTGAACTCGTCTTGTAATTTCTTCATAAATTAGACTTGAGTTCTTCGGCTCTATTAAACTTTCGTCTTTGGACATTCTCTTCGATAAATCTTCAGAATAAGCCTTGGACTTCCGTTCTTTTTGCATTCTTGATCTTTTGACTTCGTCTTTTGTCTTTTTCTTCAATAAACGCCCGGGAAAGACCGTGTTTTCCTTCCATTTCACATTTTGACCCTGAAACACAAACCACGCATAATTCCGCCATTTACGACATAAAATATACGTTTAGGTCCTATTTTAATGTAATTAAGTGGTAGAAAAGATGGGTGTTTTCACACCTATCAGATCCCCTACACTTGACCATTGCAATGCCCTCATGCAATGCTTAGCAATAAAGCAAGGTTTACACTTTCCATCATAATCAACCTACCTTGGCCTTTATTAAACAACTAAGGAAAATCAAAAAGATAGAAAATAACACGATGCAACAAGGAAGAAACTTTGTAAAGAAATCTAAGACTTACATTAGGGCTTGTGTGTCATGAATATTTATCACCCTCAAGTTTCTCGTTCCCCATGCCAAGCTTAAAAACAAGATCATTGTTAGTACAAGTTAGCATAACAAACATTTACTCATGTGGTTCAATTAATCACTTAAACTCCCTTATTCCTACGAGTATCTCTTATATTTTATTGATGTCTTGAATGATCACGAGGATGCATTGTTGACTTATTTCAGTAATTTATTAAGGCTGAAAATAAAGTAGGACGATCTAATCCATAGTTAGCTAAAGGACAAAATATTTTAAAACTGCTTCTCGGGACCTCAAAAAGTTCATATCTTCGCATAACTCGCTTCACGATTTGAGACCTTTCTCGGACCGATATTTGGCATTTATTTCATACTTCAAATCTTGAGAAGACGTTCTTGAAATTATGGTCTTCTCTTCAAATATAGAGTATATCTTCACATGGGAAAGTTGAGATATTTTCTTCAATGTTGACCACGACTTCATCATTATTTCTTCAATCCTTATTTGGGACTTTGATATACAACGATCCGCCTCCTTTTCGAACTTTGATCGATTTATCCTCATACCTTGTAAGGGTCTTTTCGGATAGATTTCTCCATGATCTTGTGGGAGTTGATTGCTTTTCGTCGTGTGTCTTGATCCTTCATATTGACTTTAGAATAATGCTTTTCACATCATCTTGGATCTTTAGCAACAAAATGGAATCCTCATGCCTTGTTAGGGCCTTTTCGGACTCGCCAATCTTCGCGTCCCGTTTCATTAGTTATGCTTTGGCTATGAACTCTAATCAATACCGAACTTTTAAACGATATTGGGCTAATAACTAAGTAATTTTTCAGACCGTACGACCTTACTTATTGCATTTATTTATTTACAAGCGAGGGGAGAAAAAGATCATAATTAACTCACATAAGTTAATGAAAGAATACCAAACTTGTAACCAACTCTATCATTTCTCGTTCTCCACAATTTAAAATCTCAAGGAATGAGACTCGTGGATGCTTAGCCCAATAAACCAATTAAGGTCTACACGGTTAAGGATACTAGCTAGAGTGAACTTGGATAAGTAAACTCGGGTTGAGTCAAAATATTCACAACGGGCCTAATATATCTAAGATAACTAAACTTGTTAAAACCATTTTATTAAAATAAGAGAAAAATAGCAAAAATAAAGGGAACTACAACTAGGCCAAAATAGATTAAAAATTTTGAAAAATGTCGAAAAATCGATTTTCCGGTTAAAATGAGGACAAATACAAGGAAAAGGCCACTTAACTTCGATAGAAGTCCCCCTACACTTAATATAAACATTGTCCTCAATGTTTAAGCATGTGGGTGTAAACTCCCCTACACTTAGGACATTGTGCACTTTGTTTAAATCTTGCTAAGGAAGAGACAACTAAAGAGATTCCTATTTTAATATTGAGAAATATAAAATAGTGAATCAAAAAGAGTTTAGGATAGAACCGGGAAGATGAGAACACAGAATCAAGGTTCGTCAAAAGTCATCAAGAGTATGTCTTTGAAGCTCGAATCCCTGCAATGATAAGAAAGAAAACAACAAACACCAACGGGGCTCCCCCTACACTTATGATTAAAACAGATAAAGATAGATAATCGGGTTGCCTCCCGAAAAGCGCTTGTTTTTGTTAACCGAGTCACGAGCCTGACTCGTCCCCGAATTAAATAGTCCATGGGGAAGCCTCAAATGCAATACCGGGATCAAAGACATTGTCCTTGTTCCTGGAGGACATTAATAAAGAAGGGGAGGCAGGAGGAAAAGTAGCAAATGGGAGGAAAGTCTGCTCAATATAAGAAAAGCAAGTGAAGTCCAGATTGACGGGAGGTGGGGTGGGTAGAGGAATCACATTGTCATCCTCCAAAGACAATGGATGAGGACCAATTGGAAGAGTCGGAAAGTTATCATTCATAGAATGGTCCATGTCACCTCCCGGGTCAAAGCATTCATCCTCATGAACGTTGATCTTTTCGATTTCAGGACAGATAAGGACTGTAGAAACTCGGTTGAAAAGATCACGATCAAGTACGAAACCATCATTCATTTGTGAGGATTGTTGATAAGTTAAATCCTCACGAATGTGGTAAACGTAATTCTCATTAGAGGAGTGTTGATTAGGTAACTCCTCGAGAATTGGATGTTTGGGTTCATCACTAGATGGGGTAACTAATGATGGATCCTCATTAGTAATCGATTCAAGAGAAGGAGGAGGAACATGATCTTCCTTGAGAAGTTTCTCAATTGTAAAAAGTTCTTCTGCCCAATCGGTTGAAGAATCGTTAGAGTTAAGATCACGGGGACCCAAGCTAGCTTGAATATCATCCCAAAGAAAGTCACTTTCTCCAAAATGAGTCAATGACGGAGCAAGAGACGAAGGAGGAATGGGGGAAGTCTTGCGTTGCTTTAGAAATTCCTCCTCGTCGAAAATCACCTCAATATCGTCATCACTGTCCTCATTATCTAAAGGGCCGATAATAAGCTCAGGGACATGAGTACTAGGCTGCTCGCGCTGCTTAGACAATAACTCCATATAAGTTTGCATCATTTGTAAGAGCTCTTTCTTTTGGTCTTGCAAAGCGTTAGCGAGATCGTCAATCGATTCTTGGGGACTCATGTCGTGACAAGGTTGATGATCGAGTGAGTGCTATGGGGGCTCAAGATTCTGAAAACCGGAATTATAGCACAGATGTGGCTCATAGTAGTTCATCGGTTGAGAAGAATTAGAACACGGATTGGGTTCATAATAATCCATTGGTGAAGAAAACTGAGGACACGAATTCTGATCATAACATTGGTTGACAATAAGAGGTATCGTGAGGACCCCCACAGTTGTTGCAAAACGGGTAAGGGGAAAGACTGGGTGCGTCTTGTGGATAGCTATCATCATTGTCATAATTGTACCCTGGTTCTTGCCCGTGACCATACGGGTATCGAACCGGGCACGAAACATGCCAATGAGAATCGCTTCCACAATAGATGCACGAGGGAACAGTAGGTGGATTCAAAAAGGACGAATTAACCGAGTTGCACAAGGGACAAAATCCTAGTTGTGTGTTGTCGATATCGTTTCCGCACCGTTCACATGTACACCATTGACAAGAGTCGTTCCCGTATAATCGTCTCCCACACCCGACGCAATGTTCATAAAAATCCATAAAGAAAGATAGATGAGCAAGAAGAATATTTTTGGCGCAAAACTTTGAAAAAGAAATGCTTTTTATGATTTTTCAAATGTTTTTGGATTTTTGAAAATTTTTGACACGAAAAATAACGTTCACAAGTGAACGGGTCCCAAAATCCAACGTGTCTCTCACAAAAAACCGTTAATCCTCACGAAAAGAGCCGGCAGCGGCGCCATTTTAATGCCTAGATTTTTCTAGTTGAAAAGTTCGTTTCTCGGAATCTTCTCGAATTGATCACGGTTCAAAGTGTGACTCAGTTGTTCTTGGTGAAAAGAAAGAATAGGTCGTTGAGTATCTAAAAAAATGCCAACTTTAACGTAAATAACAAAATAATAAAAGCGATAAATTAATTAAAACTTAAATAAAAGACTTTAAAAGAAATTAAGATAAAAGCTTGAAAAATTTAAACTAAAAACAAGACTTTAAAAAAAATTAAGTAAATGACGAAAATATAAAAACTTTAAAAGTAAATGACGAGAAATTAAAACATGATAAAAATGTAGACTTGAAAATAAAATACTTTAAAAATTAAACTAAGACAAATAAGTAAAAATAAAGCTAAGTAAAAATAAGACAAAACAATTAAAATAAAGCTAAGTAAAAATGGCGGGAAAAATAAGTTTAAAAATAAAATTGGACAAAAATGACATAATTTCGCAATTAATAAAAAATATTAAATAATTTCGCAATTATAACCCAAGATTTCGCAATTATGTCAAAATTGACATAATTCTGCAATTAGCAAAAGACAAAATTTCGCAATTGCTAGAAAATGAAAGATTTCCCAATGTTGCACAATGTCGCAATAATTGCACAATGTTGCAATAGTGCACAATGTCGCAATAATTGCACAATGTCGCAATAATTGGAAAATCGAATCAGATTTCGCAATATTGAAAAAAACAATGATTTCGCAACTTGGAACAAGATTTCGCAACTTGGTAGAGGATTCAATTTCGCAATTATGGAAGAATTGCGAAATTGAATCAGGACACAATTTCGCAATTATGGACAATTGCAAAATCGAATCAGCTCAATTTCGCAACTTTATGAAAAGTTCCAAAATCGAATCAGACAAAAGTACAATTTCGCAACTTATGAAAAGTTCAATTTCGCAACTTTATGAAAAGTTCCAAAATCGAATCAGACAAAAGTACAATTTCGCAACTTATGAAAAGTTCAATTTCGCAACTTTATGAAAAGTTCCAAAATTGAATCAGACGTTCCTAAAAAATAGGAACCAGATGTATGACGAAAATAAGCAACTTTTTAGCACTTTTTCAAGGACAATAAGCTAAGAACAACTCTAATAAGCTATCAATAAGCTAGAGAGAAGGTTAAAACTCATAAAAACATCAAAAGAAACACACGAAAATTAAAAGATTTGAACTTCATGTAAAAACTTGATGAAAAAGATTATGAAAACAATAACGTGATTAACAAGAAAGATTAAAAAGATTAAATTTAAAACAAGATTAAGCGTAAAAGTAAAGATTCAATTAAAAACGAGAAAGGAAGATGAAAGATTAAAGTTCTAGTGAGAGAAACTGTCACTTTCTCTCTCTAGAACTAAACTACTCCTACTCCTAAAACTAAAACTAACCAACCCTCTCACAACAACTGAGGGTGGTATTTATAGGAGAGGGGAGTGGTTGGTGGCTTCCTCTTTCTTTCTTTCTTGGTCATCAGTCTTTCAGTCTTCTTAAATTCTTCGACTTTTAAGACTTCGTCTCGGGATTTCTTTGAACTCGTCTTGTAATTTCTTCATAAATTAGATTGAGTTCTTCGGCTCTATTAAACTTTCGTCTTTGGACATTCTCTTCGATAAATCTTCAGAATAAGCCTTGGACTTCCGTTCTTTTTGCATTCTTGATCTTTTGAATTCGTCTTTTGTCTTTTTCTTCAATAAACGCCCGTGAAAGACCGTGTTTTCCTTCCTTTTCACATTTTGACCCTGAAACACAATAAAAACACAAACCACGCATAATTCCGCCATTTACGACATAAAATATACGTTTAGGTCTCGTTTTAATGTAATTAAGTGGTAGAAAAGATGGGTGTTTTCACACCTATCACTCACCACAGACCCAATCCTACGAACCCTGCCAACATATGATGCTAGCTTGAAAGTTATGAAAGGTGAGAAGCTATTAGCCGAGGCGTTGGATGCCAATCTGGCTAGGGCGCAAAGTGGCAAGGATGCTCGTGGCGAGGCCCTATGTGCCCTGATTGCAGAAGGGAAGAGAGAAATAGGAGAGTTCCTACCTCCTTTGTAATTTAACTTGTAAACATTTGTATCTTGTACTTATTCGTCCGTGCATGTACACGGCTGGAACTCACAATATTGTTAGAATATTACATATATAAGTCCGTGGTGATCACAGCAATTTTGTTTATTGAATTTGAAACATGCTTATTTTCTTTAGATATCATGTATCTATGTTGCATGACATGTCACGGCTTATCAAGAATAAAACTAAGTCAATATTTTACTAGACGTGCAACGTGTGTCTTTATCATGTCCGGCACTAAGTAAGTACGGCATGCGGAAACTTATGACAACGTCTTGTCACTAAGGTGTCTAGTAAGGATACATGATCCACATCACTGGGGTTGCATCCCTCTTATGCGACAAGTTGAATTATTAGGTTCACTTAATCCTCTTACCCCACCTGAGAGTGAATAGTACATGTACGGTTTGAAGAAATGCATGTGAATAAGAAATAGCACATTATGGAAATAACAAATAAATCTAAGACATGAGACAATAATTTGCACAAGAACAGACCGTGGAGCTAGCTAGGTACCACGACCTTTTATTAGAACGTTTACGATTTTTTTGACAGAATTAAAATCCTAAGACAAATAGAACCTAGAAAGCATGAAAACAAAAAATACATGGATCTTCATTGAAGCCAACCATAGCGAAGTGTCCATGCGGAGACCGTAGCCTTTCATAGATAGCATTTTTTAAGGTTTCAAATGTTCCATGTACGTTCCAGGTCACGACCATCCATATCACGCAACTTGTACACACCTAGTCCCAAAGCTTCCGTAACCTTATACAGCCCTTCCCACTTGGGACCCAACTTTCCTGTATTCTCCGCGCGACTTGCCTCGTTAGCACGATAAACAAAATCTCCCGGTCTGAAGGAAACTCCCCTGACCTTGGAATCGTAATAAGCCTTCATCCGTTCCTTGGACTTGGCCTCATTGATGGCCGCTATCTCTCGTTTTTCCTCTAACAAGTCCAGATTAATCCGGAGTTGCTCATCGTTCGTGACGGCATTACCCTTCGTTGTGCGGATGGTCGGCATCCCAATTTCTGCTGGGATTACAGCCTCAGTTCCATAGGCCAACGCAAACGAAGTGTCCCCATTGGCTGTTTTGATCATCGTCCTATGTGCCCATAGAACATGCGGCAGCTCATCTACCCACTTGGCACTTCGCTCATCTAGGCGTGCTTTGATGCCTTCACCTAGGCTCCTATTTGCCCGCTCCACGAGACCATTAGTCTGTGGGTGTTTAACTGATTCGAAACGCCGCGTGATATTTGATGCCGCGCACCAATCCTTGATTGGATTATTCGCGAACTGCTTCCCGTTATCAGAGATGAATTCTCCTGGCAAGCCAAAGCGACAAACAATATTTTCCCAAACAAACTTTTTGATCTGTTTTCCCGTAATGGATTTAACCGCCTTTGCTTCTATCTAGCGTGTAAAGTAGTCCATTCCGACGATCAAGAACTTAACTCCTCCTGCGGCAACGGGAAAAGGTCCTGCGATGTCGATCCCCTATTTATAGAATGGTCATGGGGATGTGATGGGTGTTAGCTCTTGCTGTGGATGTCGAGGTACTGGCCTGCGCACTTGGAAATCGCTACATTTACGAATCATGTCTCGTGCATCCTGATGCATAGTCGACCAATAGTACCCTGTGCGTAAAGCTCGTGCTACTACAGATCTGGGGCCTGCGTGCATTCCGCATGACCCTTCATGTATTTCACTAATCACATAGCTAGCCTGGCGTGGTCCGACGCATCACAACCACGGCTATAGGAAGGAACGCTTGTACATGATACCTTCTCTAAGTTTAAAGTGTTGCGACTTCCTTTTTATGCGCCGTGCCGCCTTGGCGTCGTCTGGAAGGATTTCATCAGTTAGATAGCTGATGATCGGGGTCATCCATGTAGGTCCCTTTTCTTCAACTACAGTTGCGACTTTCCCTCCTGTAATGGATTTTTCCGTTAGTATTTCCACCAATACTTGTTTGGATAAATGGGCGAAGCTTGTAGACGCAATTTCGCTAAGAGCACCCGCCTTATTGTTTTCACCTCTTGGTACCTGTTTGATAGAAAACTTCCCAAAAGTGGCTATGAGTGACTTGACCTTCTCCAAGTATTGGATCATGTTATCCTCCTTGACTATGTAACCTCCTAGGATGTGATTTGCGACAAGTCATGAGTCCACGTAGGCCTCAAGGTTGCGGACTCCCATCCTAGCGGTGATTTTTAAACCAGCAATCAATGCTTCATATTCCGCCTCATTATTCGTGGTTGTGAACAAAAAACGCAAGGCGTAGGTAAATTCTATTCCTTCCGGATTCGTGAGAATAAGGCCGGCTCCTGATCCGTCCGTGCACAAAGATCCGTCAGTAAACAAAACCAATTGGTTCCACTGGAATTTCCTCTTTTTGTACCATTGGTTCGTCCTCCTGTGGTTTATCAATTAGGAAGTGTGCCAAGATTTGGCCCTTGACCGCTGTCCTTGGTCTATAGGAGATGTTATGTTCTCCTAGTAGAATGCTCCACTTCTGTAGCCTCCCGGCCACATCTGGCTTAGAGATGATTTGTTTTATTCGTTGATCAGTGATAACCACAATTGGGTGCGCCTGGAAGTACCGGCGTAACCTTATCGCGGCGTATACCAATGACAGAACCAACTTCTCCATAGATGAATAGTTCAGCTCCGGTCCTTGCAATGATCTGCTTATAAAGTAGACTGGAGTCTGGAATGAGTCTCAGTCGGTCATAAGGACTGCACTTATTGCTCCGTACATAGCAAATAGGCACATGATGAGCTCCTCCTTGGGTCGGAGTGCAACTAGCATAGGAAGAGCCGCGAGATGTTGTTTAAGCTGCTCAAAGGCTTCTTGTGCCTCCTTTGTCCAACAGAAATATCCTTTCTTCATACACTTCTTAGGTGTTTTGAATAGAGGTAGTGATTTCTCCGCGGACTTCGACAATAACCTGTTTAGCCCGACCAACTTTCCATTTAGTGATTGTACCTCCTTGAGTGTCCGATGGGACGGTAACTGTATCACACCGTCCTTCTTCTCCGGACAAGGCTTGATGCCGTTTGGATTAATCATATACCCAAGGAACATCCCTTCGGTTGCTTCAAACGTGCACTTTTTTTGATTCAGTTTCATGTTGATTCTCCTCAACGTGTCAAACGTCTCCTGTATATCATGGAGAAGTGCTTCCCCCGTATGACTCTTGATGACCAGATCGTCAACATAGACCTCGAGGTTACGGCCTATCTGGGAGTCGAAGGCTTTATCAACAATTCGCTGATATGTCGCTCTTGCGTTCTTTAGTCTGAACGTCCTTTTTGTGTAACAATACACGCCCTGACTAGTGTGAAACGCCGTCTTCTCCTCATCTTCCTCCGCCATCTGGATCTGATGGTATCCTTTGTACGCATCTAAAAAACACTTGAAAGGGTATCCGCATAAGGATTATACCTTCCAATCAATTTCTGGTAGCGGATAGCAGTCTTGCGGACAAGCTTTGTTCAAGTCCGTGAAGTCCACACACATGCGCCAAATCCCGTCATGCTTCTTGACCATGACTGGGTTAGATAACCACTCGTGGTAGTATAACTCGCGCATAATTCCTACGTCTACTAATTTCCATACCTCATCCAGTATGACCTGGTTGCGTTCTGGTGCTTGACCATGCTTCTTTTGTTTAACAGGAGGATATCCCTGGCGGACTTGAAGTTTATGTTCTGCTATCGAACGCGGCACACCTGTCATGTGATTGGGCTCCCATGCGAATATATCAAGGTTTGCTTTTAGGAGAGAGCACATAGCCCTCTTCCCGTTATCCGATAGCGTTCCCCCTATGGCCACCTCTTGCTCCGGATAGTCGGGGTGGATTAACACCTTCCAAGTATGGGGTGGTCATTCTTCCTTGATGGGAATAGGCTGAACTAGTGTTGTCATTGCGTGGCATTCAGATGCCGGCACGATCGAGTTATAAATTGTAACAATTCCCCCTTCGACTGGTAATTTAATCATACCATGAGCCGTGGATGGGACATCCCATATGGCTAAGATCCCTGGTCTTCCGAAAATACCATTATATAGGGCATGTGAACGTATCACCATAAAGTTCATCCACTCTGTGGCGGAATGTTCTTTATCCCCAATTGTCAACAGTAGACGCAGCTGTCCTATTGGCCAGATAGTATCTCCACTGAAGCCAATGAGCGGCGACGTGGCCGGTACTAACTGGCTCTTTATCTCTGGTCGTAGTTGTACGAAATAGTGTTCATAGAGAACTTATGTCGACGATCCTCCGTCCACATACATACGAAGAACGTTGTGTGTTCCAATACTTACCTCAATCGTGAGAGGTGCATCGGCCACGTTGCTTGCCGTAATGGGAGGGAATGAGATCTCTCTGCCGCGTGAAAACTTTTGACTAACTTTCTGCTTTGTGTGGCGCTGCCAAGATTGGATCATATATATGGTCGAAGGCTTGTCCTTTTGGGGGTCCTTCTTATCGTACTTTTTGTTATCCTTTCCATCCTTACAATCCTTGACCAAGTGTTTCATTTTGCCTGATTTGAACAGTGACTGAATGTGCTTCTTGAGCTGGATGCATTCCTCCGTGTCGTGGCCTTTGTCGTTGTGGAATTTGCAGAAGCGATTTCCTTGACGGCGGTCCACTGGAGTTGTCATTGGGGGAGGCCTTGGGAAGTTCGCCCCTTCCGTCAACAAGATATCCTGGTAAGTTATCTTTAGAGGGGTGAATTTGTCATCTGACCTCCCTTCTTTATTCTGACTCTTGTAGTCCGAGCTCCTTCCATTGCCTTGGCTGCTTTGGCCCCCTGATTTCCTCTTGGGCTGGTCGTGCGATCGATAGTTATGGTTTCCCTTTGTTGGATATGCCGCGGCTACCGCGGTTTCTCCTTCTACAAAGTTTCTGAACCTTTCCATGAGGTCGTCATACTTCTCCGGTCGCTTGTCATTGAGGCGCCTAATTGATTCCTTGTCCGTTATGGCCTACATGTAATCAAAAATTTTTAGGAGCTCTGGCATCGTTTTTGTGCGCGTGCACTCGTCATTGAAACGTTCCGTGAAGTCCTCCGTATATTTTCCCGGGCCGTTGTTTGACGTTTGCTAATGAGACCGGATCCCTATTATACTTCTTTCGCTGAGTATAATTGTTTTTAAACGCAGTGCGAAGCTCACTGAAGCTATCAATACTTCGGGGAGGAAGCCCCCCAAACCAATCACGGGCGTTGCCAATCAAGGTCGAATTGAACATCTGGCACCATATAGGCATGGGCCATCGTTCCATCTTTTCCTGCGTGTCAAATATCTTTAGGTGCTCATCCGGATCACCAGATCCATCATAGATTTTGGCGCACGTCAGCATACAGCGCTTCTTGTCCTCGAAGTAGTTCCGTATGCGGAGGGTGAAGGGATCCTCCCTAGGACCACAGCATGGGCGGGAGAGATCTTGCTCCTCTACATCACGATAGTAAGGGTCATCTTAGTATCCCTCATCATCCGATGGTGGTGGAGGAGTATACCTAGGTCGGCGACGCTTGGGGGGATGATCATCCGAATCCGACCCCGAAGGGCCGGGAGGAGGGGGCGGTGCCCCACTTCTCGGCTGAGGACCACTTTTGTGAGAAGATCTAGGAGCTTTCTTCCCACTATTCATCCTATCCCACACGCTGGTGCGGCGGTTGTTCCTGGTTGATTCCAACACCGGGCGTTCGGCAGAGCCGTTAGACCTATCTCCTTCCTCACGAGGTTGTAGCAATTCCTGCATAACACGATCCCCTATGCACTCGAACACATTCAGAGGTTGAGGGTTTTCCTCAAGGGGTGTTCGTTCCTAGGGGCGCGCCCTCCTCTTATTTTGAGTTTGAGGAGAGGTGCCGGTCGCAGTCCTGCCAAAGTCGAGCCTAGATTGGAGGCTCTTTCCTAGGTTCAACCTTGACGCGATACCCGGGATGATCCTGTCAAAGTTCTACGTGAGAACACGGGCGAGGTCTTCATCAGTAAGTGGTTCCACTTCTAATGCCGTCTCGATTGATGGCCTGTGCGGCTCCTTGTTAGGGGCGTTAGGCGCACTCCCCGGATCAGGATTATCCATGGTAATGGTTGGTGGTGGGATATTGCCGGACGTGCCTGCCCCAACAAAAGGCTGAAAAACATTTCGGTTATTCGGTCCGCCTGTTTGGTTGCCAGGGGATTGGGTGGAGATGAGTATCCCATCCCCTGTGGACTTCCGATTCGCAGGATTCGTGTTCCTAGGATTCGCTTGTGGATGTCCCTTCGTCATTGAAAGAGATCGTTGATTGAGGTTTTAGCTTTGTGTTTGGGTCCCACGGATGGTGCCAACTTGTTGATACTGTTAATGCAAGTAATGCCTAAAAACATTATTAGTGTTAACTAATCTTTCTTAGTTTTGATCACAACAAACCATACAACACATTTAGTATAGAAACACAAAATGAATTATTTAACTAACACTATCATCAAGGTACTAATCATATCACTAACCTTTCTTAATCATACTTAGTGATCATCAAAATGATTATCCTTAAAACTCACTTTTGTTAATAAGACAAAAGACTTTTTAATAAACTTTCTTTTTTAGAAAATGTTTTATTAAAATGGAAAATGAAAATTTGAAAATGGCATATTCCAAATGCTGTTAGAATATCCTTTGAAGGGTTCAAATACCTCAGATATTCCCACCCCACTAAAAGACAAAAAACAGAGCGGAGTCTAGTGGCGGTACCTTAAGTACCTACGCGGTACCTTAGCGATATGGTACCACGGGGTGAGATAAGGTACCGCGCACAATAGCCGTTATAGATCCATTGTAACTTTGTCTCCTTTAAATAGTGGGTCAAATCTCATTTTCCAGTAAGCCTCTTGGACGTTTTTCTCAGCCCTTTTTCTATTTTCTATAGCATAATCATTAGTAAATGATCACTTAATTTGTTAAGGATGTTTACATATGATTATCCTCTTGATCCCCTCCTTTACCATGTCCAATGAGAAGATCACTCACTCACTAGTGTAGTGATAAAGATGAATTTATGAGCTAGTCATATTCATCATGATACCTTTTTGTTTTAGGTCAATCCAATGTATTTATGAATACTTGGACTAGTTGTGTTCATCCAAGTTATTTGTGAATACTTGGATTTGTTGTGTACATCCATTGCCTATGTGTTTGCTTGGATTTGTGTTATGTAAATCCAAGCTACATGTGTGTACTTGGATAAGTCTAGTTGATTTGTAATAGATTTGATTAGGAGTTCTCACTAAACTATAAAGTGATGTGGTTGTGTCTTGTGAGTTCTCACTAAACTTTAAAGTGATTAGTAGTTGTGTTGTGTGAAGTTCTCACTTAGCTTCAAAGTGAAGAGTCGTGAAGATTGGTTCTAGCTTTCGATTAGAACTCGACATCTAGCCTTGTGTCGTAAAATGGTGAAGTAGGCAACATCGTGAAGATTGGTTCTACCTTAAGATTAGAACTCGACATCTAGCCTTGTGTCATTAAATTGTGAAGTAGGCAACGTCGCGTAGATTGGTCCTAGCTAAAGATTAGGTCTCGACATTTAGCTTAGTGTCGGAAAATTATGTAAGCAACGATGTAAGGTTTTCTCCGCCGAGAAGGGAGCTTGTGGATATAGTGAAAATCTCGAATAGGTGTACTCGAGGAGTGGAGTAGAAACGAGGATAGAGCCTCGTTGTCGAACCACTATAAATCTTGGGGTCTTCCCACTAGGTTGTCTCCTTCCTTGCTCTTTACTTATTTCATTATCATTATACTTGCTTATTATTCTTGCTAGTGCATTTCAATTGAACCTAATCATTATGCAACTTAGCTTTAAGTAAAAGATAGTTTTGATACAAACCAAATTGAAAGCAATTTTAATTTGGTCACCAATCGAAGAGAAACTATTCAACCCCCCTTCTAGTTTCTACAATTGGTATCAGAGCGATGGTCACTCAAGATCTTTGAAGTATATTGTACTTTAAAACTTGGATCGATCCATTGTCTCCTCAAATTAGAAGGTCTAGTTGTACTAAAGTTTCTCTTTGGTCAAAACTATGTTTTCTTTGAAAAATAGATCTTTTAATTGATAATATTGCATCCCACTTAAGATTAGTAGCCTTTATTCATTTTAGATATACTCTTGAAATGTATCTACTAGTTTGCATCTTGCTTTGTGTAGGTACTCATGAAGATCAATCACTTAATTGGTTGTGGATTGAGTTACTTGCACTTGTAGAAGAATAATCTTCATTGATCTTTAACATCTTTGAATGATGATACCAAGATGATTGGGAATGATACTAGTCCTTGAAGACTTAGTACTCATCATAGTCATTGATTGGGCATAGCACTTATTCCTTCATGGATTGCTCTTTGTGGCCAAGGTACGCTTTCGTTCTCCCACACGCCCTTTGATCATTCTTTTGATCATTACTTGACTATGTGCTTGTTCTCGGCATCCTTGCCTTGACATTTATTTGTGGTTTGTGCTTCTTTTCCTTTATCCTCTCAAACCTTCATTGCTTGGATACTTGACTCACTATGGTGATGTAGAGTGAGTTAGTAGAAGCTTAAAGTATCAAGCATGATTTCTATGGTTTGCACTCATACGGTTAGTAGGGCCTTTGTGGGAGAGAAAGTGAATTAATACCTTGCTCATATTTTTGTTTAGACTAAGACTATTATTGAAAGTGATCTTAGTCTGTACTTGAATAATTGCTTTGTGCTTATTCATTACCAAAGCCGTTTAACGTTTCGCCGGAAAGGCACATCTTAAACCATTATATATGACATAAGCTCCTCGTTACCACTATTTGAAGATTGTCATTAATCCCTTGAGCATTGATCCTAGTCTTGATTCACTTCTCTTGATTTCTCTCCACTTAGTCGTTTTGCTACGAGTAGTCGTTTGTCCGTTTCGGTTCTTTTCGATCTTGATTTAACTCGTAATCCTTCGTTAAGGCATATTGCTTAGTGTTATGATGATCCATTGATATTCTAAAAGGCTCATGATTTAATTTTAAGTATTTTAGAAAAACTGGATTTTCAAAATTTGGCGTTTTTTAGAGATAGAAACCTGCCTCTGCAGGCGGTTCCTTATCTCCGCGGCTCAAACCCGCGGTTCCTTATCGATAAGGTACCGCGGACAGTAACTTTTGTCAGAGCGCCAGTTTGTGTTTTTTATTCTTTTTCAAACCAAACTCTCTCTCTCCCAAAAACACACAGCCGACGGGTTTTACTTTTTCCACCATTGTTGAAGCTTGCAAAACCTTCAGTCACTCAAATTAATTGATTCCAAGTTGTGGGTTTCACTCATCCTTCATCTAACATCAATTAATTGTAAGTATTTTCTTTCAATTTCATCTATTTTGTTCTAGGGTTCATCCTTTCATAATTGGGGATTTTTAAAATTGAAATTGAATTAAAAGCTTAATAGGAATGTGGGTTGACATGGTAATCTTACTATGATTCCTTAGGTTGATATTCATTATGATTTCACTAAAACCCACTTGTAGAACAAATCCGAATTTAGGCTAAATGATTTTGGTTGAATTATGGATTTGAGATGAACCCATGAACAAGTAGGTAATGACATTGTTAATGCTTACCTAAAAACCTTGTTTTGAAAAACCAATGTTCTAATCCATTGTTGATATAACATAGATCATGTGTTCTTGGTCAATGATGGAATAGACACATTGTGAACATGAAAATGATATGGATTCAATCCTATGTTTGTCAAGAAATTGATATAACACATTTTCATCTTTCGTTTTCCTTTTTGATTTTCATATGAGTGATTGGAGAAACTTGTGTTTGTATTTAGGTACTTAATCATGCCTTCTCAATATCAAAAAGATCATCAATTCACTAGAGATTATATGCCCGACATCTCTCAAACCTTAGTTTCCTCTCAACTCCAAAATGCTTTTCCATCCCTTTCCTCTCGTTGTTTCCATGAGGGTAGGATTGTAGATCCAAGAATAGCGGGAGATAATTATATCAACTCTATGTTCGAGCTTATTGGGTTTGATTGTTTGCTTTACATAGACGAGGTAATTTATCCCTTGATCCTTCTTGAGTTCTTCAGTACTTACTCCATGCTTGAAATCAACGACCAAATCTTTATTCGTTTCTTGTTGAATGGTGAAATCATTCAATATTCCCTCGATAACTTTGGTGATATTCTTGGTGTGCCATTTGAAGGCACTTGTCGTTTCACGGATAAGTGGAGACTAGATGCTCTCTTGGAGTCAAACGATAAACCTCCAAATGACACCACCGAAGTTGATCTAAATTTCATCCTTGAAATCATCACGATAGAGCGTAGTGGAAACGTTGTGAGAAGCCTTCATACAAATGTGCGAAATGTGAATAGGTATGAAGTGCTCTCAAGCGACCTTAAGGATTACATGCTCCAATGGGCAAACATTCTTAGGGAAAATGTGTTTTGTCTTGGTGGGAACCGGGATCATATCCTGGCTTGCATGGGGCATATGTTGTTTTGCCTATTTACTTCCACCAAGTACAATCTTGCATATTACATCGCTCGACGTATAAATTATGCTCTTTCCAAACCCAAAACAAACCTCCCTTATGCTATGCTTCTTACTCGCCTCTTTAGAAGGGTTGGTCAAGATTTTCCTCAACTCGATCTTTCTCGCTTTCACCCGGTTCAACGGGTTATGTTGCCTATTCAAGAGGCGTATCAACGAAATCCAAGAAGTGACCGTGGTTCGAGAAAATCCGACCATCAAGAGCCGGATGAGGATGACACCGATATGCCACCAAGTGATGGTGATGGCATCGGTCCTAGTTCTCACTTTGACTCTTCGAGCAACTCCCATCCATCCTCAAATCAATTCGAGGATGATTTTGAAGACTTAGCTCCTCCTCCTTACCCTTCTAGTGATGTTCCTGAAGATCTCAATATGGAGCATCTTTATCGTGAGAATCTTAGAACCCGGGGAGAATTACATGAACACCGAGTGGAGTCAAGAAAAGGGTTCAATTATTTGGGAAAGATGATCAAGGGTTTAGGAAAGAAAAGGAGGTGAAGACTTTGAAGTTTTGTCAAAGTTTGGATTTGATGGTTAAACATTTGGTTATTAACACTTTGGTTTAGTTGTTTATTAACTTGTGTTGCATGCTTGGATTACCATTTATTTTGATCCTTAACGTTTATTATGCCATCATGTTTGTGTTTTACATAGCTTTGTGCATGCCATATGATAGTTAGCTTATTAGATTATGATTTGTAGTTAACTTTGGCTTGTGAAACCTTTGGGGAAAATCTGGGTTTATCAAAAACTGGAATGGGAAATTTTTGAAAACCTTCTGGTCGCGGTTCCATATCGACCCGCGGTTCCTTATCGATAAGGTACCTCCGGCCACTGTGCACGACAACATCTTTGCTTTACACTGTTTTCTTAATTTTGTGTAAACCTTGCATGATTTTCAGTAATAAACTGCACATTTCCTAAACTAGGGTATCTAAATTCATTATACACCTAAAATGATTTTAACCCATTACTAGTTTGGATCATCCCCTCAACCATTTAAACCCACCTTGTTTGCCATGTTCTTCACACATCAAACATACTTCCCTAAACCTTAAACCACCCTAATCAACCATGGTGTGTACCAAAACCTCAAACACTTCCAAGACCTCCACCCCAAGAAAAACACTCAAAATAAGGGTTAAGGTAGCTAAGCCTAACTCTTCACCTTTCCTCACACCTAAGAATGAGAATGTTCCTATCCTCATTTCTTCATCACCTTCCCCACCTCTTGCACCATGCAAGACTTCTTCCACCCATGGTACTAACCACTCCATTGGTTCTACCTCCTCTTCATTCAATTCTATAATGAATGAGCTTTCTTCACCCTTCACTCCAAGTGCACCCTTGGAAGTGACCACACAACCTCAACCAATCCAAAGCATTCCTTTTGGGAATGACTTTGATGACATTTTAGTGACTTCACCATTTACCCCTCACAACTCACCAATTTCACCAACCTTGGAGAATTTTCCTCCACACTCACCCATTTCCCCTTTGAGGAACATGCCTCCTCCACCTCCACCTAACTCAAACATCCCAATTCTGGGTGTCCCTCTTTCCCTCCTCTTGGGTGATCCTTACTTTGGGTTTCAACAAACTCATGGTCCTAGATGTCCATGTTGTCTCTACAACCACTTCCTCATGCAAAACCTAAGGATGGATATGTACGGACTACATAGGGGTTTGCAAGATTTCTTGCTTGCTTTGTTCTCCATGCCTCCTCCTAGGAGATGAATGATGGAGTTCTTTTAATAAAGATTTTCAACAACAAGCCAAAGAAAACCACCTATCTAGATTTAATGATAAGCTAGCTATGTATAAGTTAGTTTTATTTATCTTTGTACTTGTTTCACTAATGAATGTTTCGTGTTGTTGACTTATGGATTTAGCTTTGTGTGATTCTATCCTTTTGTGCACACTAATCAACTTTAATTGAAATTAAAATTGAACCTAAATCTATCACAACCCCTAAACTTGACTAAAATTGGTTCAAAATGATATCTAAATTATTTTGTCATCCTTTGTCAAGACATTCTTTGTGAATGTGTTGCTTTATGCAACCCTAGCATATTTTGGTTCTAATAGAGGTAAAATTCCAAGATTTTCAACTTTTTGAAAAAGTCTTAGTTTTTCCCAAAACCCAGGAAAAACATGGTTTAAAGTCCACTGGACGCGGTTCCTTAAGGACCCGCGGTTCCTTAGTGATATGGAACCGCCGGCCCATATAAGGTACCGCGGCCAGAATGTGGCTTTTGTCGATTTTTTTGGTCAAAACTTATAAAACCCTATTCCGAATCAAGATTCCTTGTTTACTCAAATTGACTAAACATTCCTTGACACTACACATTTTGTATTCAAATTCTTACCTTGATTACATTTTACTTATACCCCAACCTTGATATTTCACTCTCACACCTTCCCAACCTTGAGAATTCATTCTCACATAACCTTGAGATATCATTCTCACACTCTCACAATGCCTAACTCCTACATTCCTAACCTTGACATTTCTTTGTCACAACCCCACTCACCCAAAGCTTCCTCATCCAAGCTTTCAAAGAAACCAAAAATCTCGGTTCGACCCGTTTGGGTTAAGAAAAATGAACCATCTTCGTCCAAACCACCCAAAAACCCTACCTTCTCTCCAATCAAGTATTGGAATGAGACTTATACCATAAACCCCATCACCGGAGCAAAAGAAAATGTTCCACCACCACCACAATCCTTCAATACCACCCAACTCAATGACCTTTCCACCTTCCCAAACCTCACAAGGCATTGTGAAAACACTCCCAAACCCTTTACCCCACCACCACCAAACCCTAAGTTTGATGCCATACCCCCATCAAACGATTTTGTGTTGCATCATGGATCCTCGTGTGATTGTTGCCGATTTCAACAAATTGAACTTGCTCATGTGTATGAGAAGTTAAATTTTCTTGAATTCCTCATCACTCGACCTCCTATTCAAGTTTTCGTTCCAGTGGACAAAACTTCGAATGATGCATCGTCGTCTTTTTAGTTCTATTTTATTTTTAGCAATCTTGGAAAATATCACTATTAGTTAGACTAGCTTATGCTTAGTGGTTTATTTTCCATATTTATTGCTTTTAGATACTCATACTATGTGTATGACTATCTTCTTTGTTGTGTTATTTTTTTTAACCTTTGTGTTATTTGTGTGCTATCTAATTAGTTCTCTTTTTGAGTTGATCTTGGTTAATTTTTTTTTACAATTGCTTATGGTTGATTCCATCAATTCTAAAGCTTTAACCCATTGACAAGCTTATCATCTTCATTATATTGAGGTTTGATTTTGTCAATTACCTCTTTGGACATACTTAGCAAAATACTTGCTTCTAATTTGAGATCTCTTCTCTTTCTCCCTCTCAAGTTACTTAGTAGGTAGTGATCATATATACATTGGTGTTTCTTTCCTTTCTACTAACCTTTGTGTAGCATGTCACCTTAGCTCACAAACTTGGTGCCCCAAGCAAGGGGGAGCAACCACCAAGGGGGAGCTACTAGCAAAGTTCGATGCACTTCAAAGACTTATGCTAACCTTTTTGCTACGACAAAGGGGGAGAAATGATAGTGATAAACTAGTTAATAATTCCATAGTTTGTGTTTCTACGTAAATGAGTTTATCGTTTGTCGTAATCAAAAAGGGGGAGATTGTTAATGCAAGTAATGCCTAAAAACATTATTAGTGTTAACTAATCTTTCTTAGTTTTGATCACAACAAACCATACAACACATTTAGTGTAGAAACACAAAATGAATTATTTAACTAACACTATCATCAAGGTAATAATCATATCACTAACCTTTCTTAATCATACTTAGTGATCATCAAAATGATTATCCTTAAAACTCACTTTTGTTAATAAGACAAAAGACTTTTTAATAAACTTTCTTTTTTAGAAAATGTTTTATTAAAATGGAAAATGAAAATTTGAAAATGGCATATTCCAAATGCTGTTAGAATATCCTTTGAAGGGTTCAAATACCTCAGATATTCCCACCCCACTAAAAGACAAAAAACGGAGCGGAGTCTAGTTGCGGTACCTTAAGTACCTACGCGGTACCTTAGCGATATGGTACCACGGGGTGAGATAAGGTACCGCGCACAGTAGCCGTTATAGATCCGTTGTAACTTTGTCTCCTTTAAATAGTGGGTCAAATCTCATTTTCCAGTAAGCCTCTTGGACGTTTTTCTCAGCCCTTTTTCTATTTTCTATAGCATAATCATTAGTAAATGATCACTTAATTTGTTAAGGATGTTTACATACGATTATCCTCTTGATCCCCTCCTTTCCCATGTCCAATGAGAAGATCACTCGCTCACTAGTGTAGTGATAAAGATGAATTTATGAGCAAGTCATATTCATCATGATACCTTTTTGTTTTAGGTCAATCCAATGTATTTATGAATACTTGGACTAGTTGTATTCATCCGAGTTATTTGTGAATACTTGGATTTGTTGTGTACATCCATTGCATATGTGTTTGCTTGGATTTGTGTTGTGTAAATCCAAGCTACATGTGTGTACTTGGATAAGTCTAGTTGAGTTGTAATAGATTTGATTAGGAGTTCTCACTAAACTATAAAGTGATGTGGTTGTGTCTTGTGAGTTCTCACTAAACTTTAAAGTGATTAGTAGTTGTGTTGTGTGAAGTTCTCACTTAGCTTCAAAGTGAAGAGTCGTGAAGATTGGTTCTAGCTTTCGATTAGAACTCGACATCTAGCCTTGTGTCGTAAAATGGTGAAGTAGGCAACGTCGTGAAGATTGGTTCTACCTTAAGATTAGAACTCGACATCTAGCCTTGTGTCGTTAAATTGTGAAGTAGGCAACGTCGTGTAGATTGGTCCTAGCTAAAGATTAGTTCTCGACATTTAGCTTAGCGTCGGAAAATAATGTAAGAAACGATGTAAGGTTTTCTCCGCCGAGAAGGGAGCTTGTGGATATAGTGGAAATCTCGAGTAGGTGTACTCGAGGAGTGGAGTAGAAACGAGGATAGAGCCTCGTTGTCGAACCACTATAAATCTTGGTGTCTTCCCACTAGGTTGTCTCCTTCCTTGCTCTTTACTTATTTCATTATCATTATACTTGCTTATTATTCTTGCTAGTGCATTTCAATTGAACCTAATCATTATGCAACTTAGCTTTAAGTAAAAGATAGTTTTGATACAAACCAAATTGAAAGCAATTTTAATTTGGTCACCAATCGAAGAGAAACTATTCAACCCCCCTTCTAGTTTCTACAGATACAAAAGTTGGATGATCCTTGTTAGACCCGAATTAGGCTTAATTCAGGTAGGCTGGGTTCCGTCTCTTGCACCAAGTGAATAACTTGCTGAGATCCTGCACACTAAAGAAACGCGTTTGACTTATCGTGGGAGCGTATCCCACGATTAGACTCCGGCGTGAGAGTAAGTAATCGGTTAGGGTTAAGAATCAGATGTGAGATGAGAGTATGGAGAATATAATACCTTTGTAGAACCCTTGGGGGTTCCTTATATAGGCAGTGAAACCCTAATGGGCTCACTGTTTTACATCGGCCCCAAGCATAAGATAATCACCATAATTATCTTGATTGTTATCTTCTAATTATGGTGAGTGTATATCCTATTCTTTGAGGCAAATACCAATCCTGATAGGATTGTGATTCTATCTAACCCTGTTCCGGCCGTGCTGGGTCGTGGGTCACATACATCTTATGCGCTGCTATTCATTCAAGCCCCATAAGCTAAAATGACATTAATCCAACCCATTCGTGATGAGCCGGATACGGGTAGTACCCGTAGGCCGGGTTCATGACCCGATTGAGGACTATACGTCATCAAGAAGTTCCACAATCAACATTCTTAGAAGAAGAAGAGATGTGATTTTGAGTGTTCTCGGGTGAACTGGGATTAAAATCAATTGGAGAAAATAGAGGAGAATCAAATCTTTCATTTGGGGAATAAGACATTTTGATTTGAGAAAAGATGCAAAATGCTTAAGGTAAAATAGAGAAAGCCCGAGATATTATAGGGGTGGTCAAAGGGTTGAAACAAAGATTCCAAAAAGTGTTGGAGCAAATTTGGAGTTTCAGGAATACCCGAAAAAGAAGTTACTGGGCGCGGTTCTTTACCTCCACATGCGGTTCCTTATCACTAGGGAAACGCGGTTTCAATATAGAACTGCCCACAGTGGGTTAAATTTGGTGATGAGGGAGGATTTTCCAATTCTGCAAATCCTAATTTTCTAGTCTAACTAATCATAGAGATATGCTTAGAAGCAAAGATAGACAAAGAAAACACATAGAATTCACCAAACAAGGTTTTGACCAAAATACATGGAATTTAAAGAAAATCGATGTAGGAGGTGTGTAGAACTAAACACAAAGTCATGACACAATGATCCTTCATAGTTCTCTTTTGTTCTTGCTATTTTTGAGAGACCCATACATATGAATTATGTAAGCTCATTATGAATAGCAATAAGCTATGAAAAATGTTTTTAGATTGAATTAACAATGCAAAAACATTTTTCGACCATTTTCGAAAGAACGTAGAGAATTTTGAAAAAAGAGAAGAGAATATTTTCAATAAGAGTTTGCGATACCCAAAAGCTCATAGAAAGAAAAGACTCAAAAGAGAAAAAGACTCGATTAATTAAAATGCATAATTAAGGAATATGTTCCATTAAACCTAGACCTAGACGCAAGTAATTAAAAGGTTCCCTCATAAGTGGCTTAGTGAAGATGTCGGCTAAGTTTTCTACCGAGGGTACCTTCTCAATCGAAATGTTCCCCTTTTGAACATTATCCCTGAGAAAATGGTGGCGAATCTCTATGTGCTTAGTTCGTGAATGTTACACGGGATTCTTGCTAAGGTATATTGCACCCTTGTTGTCGCACATGATGGGAACATCATCAAGAGAAATCCCATAATCAACAAGCGCTTGCTTCATCCATAGAGCTTATTGACAAGCTTTACCGGCACTCACATACTCGGCTTCCGTGGTGGATATAGCAAGAGCGGTTTGTTTCTTGGAGAACAAAGTAGTTAAACAACAACCCATGAAGGTACAAACGCCACTAGTGCTTTTCTGTTCCACATAGTCTCCCGCATGATCCGAGTCCGCGTAGACAATGGTTTCTACGCCGGTCCCTTTAGGATAACATAATCCTAAATGTATAGTGCCCTTAATGTATCGAAAGATACGCTTAACCGCTTCAAGGTGAGAGGTTTTGGGAGCCTCTTGGAAGCGAGCACAAAGGCAAACACTAAACATGATATCCGGTCAACTTGCCGTTAGGTACAACAAACTACTAATCATACCTCTATATTTGGTGTTGTCTACCGACTCACAATCATCATCTACGGCGAGTTTAGTATCCGAGGCCATAGGGGTCTTCATTGGTCTAGAATCTTCTAATCCAAATTTCTTTAGCATTTCTTTAACATACTTGGATTGATTAAAAAAATAACATCGTCCATTTGTTTAATTTGGAGTCGTAAAAAGTAGTTAAGTTCTCCCATCATACTCATTTCAAACTCGTCATGCATGATTTTGGCAAAGTCATCACACAGTGATTAACAAGTTGAACCAAATATATGTCATCAACATATATTTGTACGATAATGAGGTGAGAACCTTTCTTCTTTGTAAAGAGTGTATTGTCTACCATCCCCATGGTATACTCATGTTTTACAAGAAATGATTTAAGTCTATCATACCAAGCTTTGGGTGCTTGTTTGAGACCATAAAGAGCTTTCTTAAGCTTGTAAACATGATCCGGTTTCTCAAAATAAATGAAGCCGGGAGGTTGAGCCACATATACCTCCTCTTTGATCAAACCGTTAAGAAATGCACTACTTACATCCATTTGTTGAAGCTTAAAGTCTAAGGCACAAGCGTAAGCTAAAAGGATTCTAATGGATTCTAATATTGCTATGGATGCGTATGTCTCGTCATAGTCAATACCATTTTGTTTATTATAGCCTTGAGCTACAAGTCTAGCCTTGTTACGAGACACAACACCATTATAATCTAACTTATTCCTATATACCCATTTGGTTCCTATGAGGGTCGAACTTCTAGGTGGAGGAACAAGTTCCCAAACGTCATTAGCAATGAACTGATTCAATTCTTCTTGCATAGCGATGACCCAACTCTCATCCATCAAATATTCTTTAACATTCTTTGGTTTAATCAAGGAGACGAAACAAAAGAAGTTACTTTGATTTTGGACTTGAGATCTAAGGGTCCTTTGATTTAATTCGCCTATGACGTTATCGAGAGCATGATCCTTTGACTCCTTAATGTTCACTCCCTTTTCAACACTAAGGTCTTCAACTCCTATGTTTCTAACATCTTTGGCATTAACTATGTCTATTTCATCTAAGTCATCATCTACCAAAGGCGGTGTCTTAGATGAAGGAGGGGTCTCATCAAAAGTCACGTTAAGTGATTCTTTAATTACACCCGAGGTTCTATTGAGGACTATGTAGACTTTGCTAGTTTGAGAATAACCTAAAAAGATACCTTCGTAAGACATTGGGTCAAACTTAGTAAGGTAGTATTTGGTGTTGAGAATGAAGCACTTGCTTCCAAACACCCTAAATAATTACAATGAGGGCTTCTTACCATTAAGAATCTCATAGGGGGTCATTCCTAGAAAAGGTCGAATAAGAATTCGGTTGAGAATGTAGGTCGATGTGTCTACGGCATTGCACCAAAATTTTTGAGGCAAAGATTGCTCATTTAACATCATCATACTCATCTCTTGGATGGTCCTATTCTTCCTTTCAACTACCCTATTTGATTGTGGAATGCGAGGAGACGAGAAGTTATGGGTAATACCATGAGCTTCACAAAAGGCACCGAATTGTACTTCATTATCAAATTCCCTACCATGATCCGTCCTAATAGAGACAATTAAACATCCTAGTTGATTTTTAATTCTTCGACTAAAGGTTTCGAAGTAATAAAAAGCTTCATTCTTGGATGCCAAAAATCTAGTCCAAGTGAATGTAGAGTAGTCGTCAACTATAACTATTGTATAAAGGTTACCTCCATAACTCCGTATGGCGGAAGGTCCAAAGAGATCCATATGTAGGAGCTCTAAGAAACGAGAGGTCGAAACCAAATTCTTGGCTTTGTGACTTGAGTGAACTTGTGTCCCAATTTTTAAAGCATCATAAAAGTGACTATCAAACTTCATCTTGGGGAGATGTCTTACCAACTCTTTAGAGACTAAATATTGAATTAAACACATATTAGCGTGACCTAATCTCCTATGCCAAAGAGTAGAACTATCATCTAAAGTCGCTAGACATAAGTTGTCCTTTGACTTCCAATTGATCTTCATGGCATAAAGCCCATGCTTTCTAACACCTTTTCCAATGACTTTTCCATCTTTTACGATTTCACTATCATATTTCGAAAACATGACCTTATACTTATTGTCAAAAATTTGACCTATACTTAGAAGGTTAAAACCTATGTTATCTACGTGCTCTACGTTTTCTATAGTCATAGAGTCAAGAGAGACCGTACATTTGCCAATGATATTACCTCGTCGAATACTTGCGAATGTAACTTTACCTCCATCATATGCTTTGTAGTGCCAGAATAAACTTCGATTACCCTTCATGTGTTTAGAACAACCACTATTATTAATCCACTCGTCGGGCTCTAAATCGATTCCCAAGCATATCTAGGTAACAACACACAACATCAAACATTTGGTCCCCAATATCTCATGAGTCCAAAGTTGTTAGTTCCAAACATCCCTTGCATTTGGTTGTGATGCATGAATGAAGGAGACATTCCCCATGGGGAAAATTATTGTTGTTGAAAATTATTCCAATTCATATGGCCAGTTTGTTGTCCATAGTTTCTCCTAGGTGTCTTTGATCTTGATCTAGAATTATTGTTATTCTTCCTAGGTGTTGGAGTTTTACTTCTAGGTCATGATTTAGCTTGATCATCTCTTTTTGGCATAGGTGTTCTACTTATAGGTTTAAATTCATTTCGTACTCTTGGAGGAGTAGATGTTTGTCTAGATAAGTTTCTAGTTCCCATTAGAGGTTTACGCAAGGGCTTGTTGAATTTATCTAGAGTAGGCTTTTCAATTATAGGTACTTTGACCTTGGTTAATAAGAATATATTTTGGTCCTTCACCTAAAATAGATTTTTCAGAAAGTTCAGGATTTTCACACAAACCTTCTTCTGGCCGCGTTTCTTTAGCTCCACCCGCGGTTCCATAGCAATAAGGAACCGCCCCATATGCTGGAGAACCGCGTACAGGGGTGCGTTTTTTCTGAAAAACTAACTTGTTTTGGTTCACTAGTTGATGCTTCATTAGTGTTATAATCTAGCCCAAGTCTTTCCTTAGAATGAATTTGTTTGTTTAACATATCATCAAGAGCATTAGTACCTCTCATGAACTTTTCAAGTCTAATGGAAGTGCTCTTGAGATTTTCATTTTCTTGTCTAAGGTTTTCACATTTTAAGCATCCTAGATCTACTTCTTTGTTTTTCTCAAGCTTATCTAATTTCTCTTTTAGATCACTAATCTCATTCTCAAGCTTAGTTCTAGTAGATTTTAGCACTTTGTTCTTTTCAATGTATTTAAGACTAAGATTATGCAAGTTATTGTATTGGCCTTCTAATTCACTATCATCTTGAGAAGAACTATTATTGCTAGAATAATCGGTTTTAGAATGTACCTCTTTAGAAGTGTGAGCCATGAGACATTTCTCATCTTTGGGGTTGTCATCAACATCTTCACTACTATCGCTCCATGAACCTCCAACAAACGCCGTGTGATTCTTGTCGTGTGATGGTTTAGTACAATCACCGATGAAATGATTTAGATCACCACATCTAAAGCACTTCCTATCACCTTTATCATCTTTGGCAGATCGGTTTTTGGAGAAGGGTTTCTTGTCGTTGTTTAGTTGCCTCAACTATTGAACTCGTCTTTTAAAGAACTTCTTAAAGTCTTTGACCGCCATGGCATATTCCTCTCATCACTATTCGAGGAGCTTTCATTGTCACTTTGCACCTTCTTGTCCTTTAGTGCAAGAGACTTTCTTTCACTCTTAGTTTTCACCATCTCCGAGTCCTTCAAAATTATCATCTCGTGAACCTTCAAGTTACCAATGAGTTCATCGAGTGATAATTTGGCGAGATCCTTTGATTATTCAATTGACGTGACTTTAGCTCTCCACTTTGGATGCAACGCCCTAAGAAACTTCCTAACATTGTTCTTGCTAGAAAAACCTTCATCAAGTGCTTTTAGACTAGTAATAATAGTGTTAAATCTAGCAAATGCACTATCAATAGTTTCATCTTCTAAGATGACAAATTGTTCATATTGTTGAACAAGAAGATCGATTTTACTTTCTTTGACTTGGCTATTACCTTGGTGGGTTACTAAAAGAATATCTTTAGCGGTTTCACACATAAAAATCCTTTCGTACTCTTTCTTTGGTAAAGCATTATAATTCCCCATTTTAGCCTCATTGTTTTTTGCAAGTTTCCTTTTAGTATCATCATTAGCTTTGTCAAAAGTAACTATCTCTTTGCTTTTATAAACTTCATTATATTGGTAAGGCATAAAATCACCATTGGTAATAACATGCCAAAAATCTAAATCTTTTGATTTCACATAAGTCTCAAATCTATTTTTCCAATAAATAAAACTATCAGTTTCAAAAAGAGGTGGTCTTTGCATGGATTGCCCTCTCTAGATACTTGTTGGAATCCATAGATCGATTCAAGTTTTAAAATACAATATATTTTAATAGGGCTTGAGCAACCACGCTCTGATACCAATTGTAGAAACTAGAAGGGGGGGGGGGTTGAGTAGTTTCTTAAATTTACTTGTTAAAGATAGGTTTTTAAAAATCCTTTTCAAAAACATAGACTTAAGTAATTATGTGAAACCTTATTATACACAATATGAACAAGGTATAGTGCAACTAAACTAATAATCACAAGTATAAAGAATAATTAATGTAAAGAGATAAGGGAAGGAAAGATCAAACCAAACACCAAGGATTTATAGTGGTTCGGCAACGAAGCTCACTCCTCGTTCCTATTCCACTCCTCGAGTACTCCTTAATCGAGAGTTCACTAATCAACAAGCTCCTTAAGGTGGAGAAACCGTACACAACGTAGCTTAACCAATTTCTGACTCTAAGTTAAAAGTCTAGCCATAATCTTAGCTAGGACCAATCAACACCAATATACTTTAAGGACCAAGTATTAACCTTAATGCATACACAACTTCCAAATAGACACAACTACTTGGATCTTCACAACAATGACACAACAATGAATAAATAAGTTTGGATCTTCAATGGATCTTTGAGGTAGACACAACACTTCAAGGATGATAGTGTTCTTCTCTTTACACTTTGAGAGGAAAAGATGAGAGGAGAAAGTTTCACTTCTAAACAAGTAGTAATCAAACAAATGATCAAGGATTTGAGTGATTTAAGAAGTATGAACGAATCTGGAAATTTATGTGCAAAAAAGGGGAGTTGAAAGTCTGAGAATGATCCACTATTTATAAGACAAACATCCAACGGCTATATCTGCCCGCAGTTCCTTATTGGAGCCCGCGGTTCCTTATCGATAAGGAACCGCTATAGGTGCTAAGGAACCGCCTGCATAGACTCCACTCCATTTTGTATTTTAGTGGATTGGTTCGAATCTGGGAATTAAAATTATCCTGAAAGGATATTCCAAACCAAGATAGAATATGCCATTTTAAAATTTCAAATTTTCAAATAATTAGTTTAATAAAACATTTTCTTAAAATGAAGTTTAATAAAAAAAACTTGTCACACTTAATAAAAAGTGAGTTTTAAGAAAAGATTAAATCCTTGATCACTTAATTAGGATGATTATTTGTTTGTTCATACCTTATGTGATAATAGTTAAAATGAAAAATACTTGAACTCAAGAATTCGTTTTTCGTCGTTTTCGTAAATGCTTGTTTTTACATTTTGTCGTAATCAAAACAAAGCGAGACCGAAAAATGCATGTAACGTTTTTAGGCATCATTGCATTAACAATAAATTTTGATCTTTTTGTGTTTTTTTATATAATTCAATTGCTAATATTCCCTATAACACAAACTCTGATTTGGCTTAAAATTGGATTTTGAAATAAAGATGAGTTTTTATTTATATTAATTATTTTGAAACAATTAGGGGTGGATCAGGAAAAGTATTCATTTGTTCATGTCGAATACTAAATGATTGACAAAATGTTTCAATGACAGGTCACGACACACTTTCATAACTCGAGAAGAGGGACGAATGTCATGGAGTGGTGCAAGAAAAAAGGAGCAGATTTGGGATAAATTTCATTCCATTATAGGTGAGAAGCGTTTATTTTATCATATTTAGGTGCGCTATATCATTTCTAGGCTCTAAGTAACTAGATATAGGTGGGATTGTGTAAGAGGGTGTTCGTTTTGGCTTATATAGTCAGCTTATGCCTTGTTCAATTGAGCTTCTAGTAATTTGATTCCACTTTGTGAAATAAACAACTAATAGTTGCTATTCTTGTAGACACTAATGTGGACATCAAGTAGAATGATTGTTGTGCAACATTGTGTAGAGCTGACTAACAGGTTGCATCATAATTTATAGTTGCTCATGCTGCTGTTAATGGCTTAGAATGTAAGAAAATGGTGAGTTACTTTCATAATTAGTTTGTTTCTAGTTTTTCTTTTTATAAAAAAGTTATTGATTCTGATATGAGGAAAAGTTTAGGCTCTGAAAATGGCCTTGGGGTGTGAGATGGTAATATGGAACCTAGGCTTTTGTCTAAATAACAGCATGTTAGATACTTACCGTCAAACTTAGGGATGTGAGGATTCACCGGTATTTTTATCTTTTCTATAAATAATTACTCCATGTAACCTGGTTGTATCTTTCATATACATGTTCAGGTAATAATATAACTTGCTGGAAAAAGTTTGCGACCTTAAAACAGGAAGTTGTAGTAGCACCTTGGTTATAAGGGAGTGTGTGGGATAGTTTGTTTCCCAACAGCCCACACAGAAACTCCTGAAGGTGATTCAAATACATTGAATTTATCTATTATTGTTTTCAATAATTTGAAACCCAGATTGACACTACTAAATAGGAGTATCCACTTCCATTGACCAACTTCTCTTCAAAAGGAGGTTAGTGAGCAGGTTCATACAAGCAATGGAGGACCAAGAGCTAACTGTTGTGTTACAAAACATGCGGTCCATGATGGCCCGACGTCACTTTATTCGAAGGGCAGCAAATGGCAATTTGTCTGCATTCGATCTGGTAAAGTTATTCATTTAGTTAGTGGTCTTTCCTGATACAATCTCATAAAAATATTTCTAATAGAAAGATAACTCATTGCAGTTATGAAGCAATCAAAGTATAAGGATTTAACGCTGAATATGTAGCCTATATTTACTCTTTACTATAGCCAAGATTCTGACGACGCATCAGCCGTTAAAAAGCCAACACTTCGTATGTAAGCCTGATGAAGTGATCTGTTTTTTATTATTGTTACAGACGTATAATTTTATTTCGTAAGTTGTGCAAACCCTACTCCTTTTTTCTTGAGAATCACAAGCTTCTCTCTTCAATGGCAAAGAATTATTAAGGATATATGAAATTGACACCCTAAATAAGGTATGAGTAAGGCTAAATATGGAAATTCAGCTTCCGTTCCCATCTATAATCTGCTTGAGATAATGGTTTATGTTCACCAAATCATAGAAAAATGAGTCATTTCCATCAAATTATCAGTAGTTTGTTGCTTTTTTTTCAACTATTATATGCTAATTTGTGATAGTTAAGTTGGCGCAGAAGCAATATATCCAAGAATGAGATAACTTGCAACTTTCTAGAATTGTTAAAAATAGGCGGCCACTTTTAGAGGCCCTTTTTTATCTCGTTTACAACTGTTACGAATGTCACATGATAACTAATGTTAGAAGAACAATGACCTAATTTCTAATGTGTAAGTAGCTCAGACATGATCCACATTATTTGTTTAGATGTTATTGTTTGAGGTTCAGATGCGTCATGCACATTTTCAGGTAAGAAATCAAAGTGTCCTAAGCAACGTATCTTTTTTATGTCGTACCCACTTGCTTCAAATAGGGTGACAAAACTATTAAGTAATTTTGATGAAAAAAAGTCGAAGCAAGTAAAGAAGGGCGAGAACACTTTTTCGCATCTCATTAGAAAGTTATTAATATACAATATTGATTCACTGATTTTACTTCGTCTTACTTGATGTGAATCTAGGGACAACCATGTGACAATGGAGTGGTTCTCTAATAAGACTGCGAGAAAAGATGAATACGTGTTATTTTGCCACTTATTACAATTAAGTACTAGATTGATTTTTTTATCACTTTTCAAAAGTGTTACCAGATCCCCATTGCAAATCCATTTTCTGTGTACACTGCAGCAGAGTTAGCTTGGCTTGCGTTGAGAAGAGCATGGGTTGGTGATAGTTCTCAATCAACACATAGTACCTAAAGACGACCGAATATGAGGTTCGACTTTCACTTTCATCATCATTTTATGTTTATGGTGTGAAATCTTTTGGGCCCTCCCAGTTTGTATACGAATATGCTTTTTGTACTAGAATTTTTCATCGAGTGATTTTAAGCACACTTCACCCGTTCCTTATGTACTTATCCTTATTATCAAATTTGTTCACATATAGTCAACATAAACCATTAAGTTAAGGTATTCATACGGATGAAACTTCAATCTAGAGATGAAGGATAGAATCAAATAGCTTTCACTTACATACCCTTTTATCCAGTACCGTACTTGTAAATTTGAGCCAAAAGAATTGACTCTTAGACGACAAAATACATTTTTATGAAACTAACGACTTTTATATAATATGGGTCTTGGCTTAAGAAATTTGAATATGTGGCTTTCAATTAACTTGGATGATATTTTGTGGCATTTCATCGTTTTGTGAGGCTTTTCCTTGTCTTTGGCAAGAGTCACATGACTTCACAAGTGCATGTGCATCTCGGTAAATAGTAGGCCAAAAGAAACCGGCATCAAAGACCTTCTTAGCCGTGAGATTAGCATCGTGGTGACCACCCGTGGGTCCTTCGTGACAAGCTCTATGAGTCGCTTTTCGATGCTTGGGAACGATATAATGTCTTGATCGATCGTCGTCCAAACCATAACATGCTCCCCGTTACTTTGATTGATACTTTCTTTAATGGTTTAACTTTTCGTGATCGTGATACGATTAATGCTGCCGCCGGTGATACATTCATGAAGAGAAGACCTGAGGAGTGTAGAGAGCTTATAGAGAACATGACCACTCACCACAAAAATTGGGATTCATCCGCATCCTCAAGATCAAACCCGAGAGTTAATGTTTCTTCTACTTCTTCAAACCCTGATATGACCGAAATGACCCGCGCAATAGTCGAAATGAGCAAAAGTATGCAACTTTTAGCTACTAACCAATTTCAACAAGCTAAAGCTGTAGCAACTTCTTGTGAGATTTGCGGGGATTCTCATTCATACACCGATTTTCCTTCTACTCATGACAATCCGGAATATGTGTATGCCGCTAACGGTAACTTTTCTACGGGAGGCTATCAAGCACGTCCTCAAGGAGACCGTAACTTGCTAAGTTATCGTTCCAACAACTTTCTATCTCCACCCGGTTTTCCTCCTCAAAACCAAAACCAAAACAATTTCAACCGCAACAATCAAAGCCAACATCGAGCTTCTAATCAATATCAATCCCAAAGAAACCCATATCCACCTCAAGGAAATAATCAAGCTTACCAAGCCCCACCTCTCAATCAACCCACCGCATTGAACAAGACTTCGAAACTTACATGAGGACCAATAGAGAGATGGTGACTAATCTTCAAAGCCAATTCATTAACTTGAAGGGTGACATGGCAAAACAAGGGAACGATATTCGAGCCGAGCTAAGGAATGACATGGCAAAACAAGGGAGTGATCTTCGAGCCGATATAAGAAAATCTATGCAGCCAAACGAATAACTTAAGGATATGATGGCTAGTTTTTTCCCATGTAATCAAGCCTCTGGTTCGGGTTCACTTCCGAGTAACACCGTTGCTAATCCAAGAGGGGAGATGAAAGCAATCACCACCCGAAGTGGCAAAGGTTTAAAGGAACCCGAGATTCCTACACCTACACCGGTGATTGTGACAAAGGAAAACGAGTCCCCTTGTCAAATTCCTCCACCTTCTACTTCCACCCCTCCACCACACAAGGATGTGTGACAATCCGTCAATTTATGGTTGATATTTTATTCTCGAATATTATTTAAAAACATTATTTTAATGTTACATTATGAACTAACTTATTTTTGGGAAGCAATTTGGATTTACGTCTTGAAGTAGCGTCGACTACGTCTAAACCGGAGGATTCAACGTTACGTGCTTACGTTTACATACACCGTCTTTGGTGACAGTCCGACATTTCAGAAAATAAATTTATCCGTGAATATTATTTTGGAGTTTTAAATTTGTGTTAGTTCATAAACTCACAAATTTACGAGAAGAGATTGGTACTTACGATTTTAATTTAACGTCCTTTACGACTAAACCGGAAACCTTAGGATTACGTATTTACGTTTTTGAACTCCGTTTTTGATGAGACAATTTTTATTGGATTCGTTTTGTGACGTTGATTCATAATTTATAAAAACGTTTTTTGTAAAAAGACCCGAGGGCACGCAAATCGAGGAAACTAGAATCGAGGAATAACTGTAAATAAATGGGGATGAGACAAGTGGGACACTTGTCCCACCCCATTTAAAACCGGCCATAACAAGCTCATCAACACCATGAGGTGTCAAAACCTCATGAACAAGTTATACACTTGTTACTTTGTACTTACAAAGTAAGCAAGCTTACAACAAAAACCATTAGCTAGACAAATCTTCTCATTTCAACATGCAAAACAACTCAAGTTTCTCTCTTCCTCTCCCATTAATTCCATCCCATATCTCACCTCAAATCACCATCACTTGATCAAATTTTAACCACAAACATATGTTATAATTAACATATGTTAATCTCCATTCAAAGAGATGAAGATTGGTGCAAGTTTTAACAACCAAGGAGGAGTTTCCATGGAGTAGTAGGGCTGATTTTCCACAAGGTGTTTATGAATAATGGTGGTCTTGAAGATGGTCATGGTTATTCACAAGTTTCTCCATCAAAAACCATGTCCAAATCATAACCTACATCAACTTGGTGGTATAAAGATTGTCCTCCTCACCCTCTTGTTATTTTTGGTTATGTAATCATGTATTTTATTTCCTATTGTATATGTTTATGATGATTATATGATGATAAAAATATTGTGTGGGGATTTGTTGTTGATAAACATGATTAAAAAGGTGAAAAACTATAAGAAACAAGGCTAAAGTCTTGTCTAAATTTGTTGTCTGTATAAAACAGTAAAGAACCATATGGTAAACTGATAAAATGATGAAGTAGAATGGATTTACAGTAAGCTATGGGTCTTGTACACATGTGAGAGTTGGCCATGCAATGGAATCATTGTAATGAGTAAGATATGATCAAAACAAGTTTAAGATATAAATCTGAGTTCACTGTTTTTGACGATTTTTAGAAAATACTTAGAAGATGATTCAACAGTAGCTATAATAGAGTTAATAGGAGCACATATCATTTAGTTTATGTGATAAAAATTTGAGCTTCTATATTCATATAGAACTCTAGATATGGCAGTTTTGGTGAAAGTGAAGATAAAAATCAGATTTTGGAAATTAAATTATAATACTATTATATGAGCACTCAAAATTTAATAGTATAAAATATAAATTAAAATCCACTAACTTATATAATACATTTATATAAATATGTACAATGGTAAATAAGTGGAAATTTTATAAAAATGGTAACTTGTTAAGTTTTATAAGTTATAAAACTATAAACATGATTTTTACGACTTTTTCGGCTAATACCGTAAAATTAACGTTTTTGTTAAATAAAACTTAGATGGTTGGACCCGTCTAATGTAAACTTTATAAAACTTATATACTGATATATAAACATGTATAACAAGTAAAAACCGATAAAACCCGAACTATATAACCTACGGACATTAACAGGCTAAATTAACGTTATTGGACTAATAATTGGACTAAATAAGTTAAACTCTTGTAAAAAGAACTTATTGGGCTTAAACCATTTGGGCCCAACTTGTAAAGTGTAGATACTGATAATATAAGTATAACATGGATTAAAACAAGTTAAAGAACTTATAATAAGTTTATTGGACTTAAAATATGTAAATAGGTAAAACTAGTAAACTAGTATAAAAGTTATCGACACATAAACACAAAAATGATTAAAAGAGAATATGTAAACCCACTTGATCATCATATATATAAAATCATCATATGTATACATAATTGTTATTTTTATAAAGTCATTGGACATGAGTCTAAGACGAGTATTATTTGTCTAGGTTTCCGTGATTGAAGCACGTACCGTACGTCCGAATTGCCGATAACCCGCCTTCCCACATCAACGTGAGTTCATAGCCTCACACTCTTTTAAATGTTTTATAAATGTTTTATAAACCCGCGAGGGAGATAACATGTTAGTTTTTATAAAATTAGGACACCATTTGTCCCGATTGTTTGTTTATTGATTTGGACCCGAATGAATGAATGACCCGATTGTATGACCCGATAAATGATTAAAGGACCCGATAGATGAAATTAAATGGATTATTAAAGTTAGGTTATGTCACTAAAAGTCCCATTAGCATGAATTGTGAACTACCGGGATTTGGTAGACACTTATGCATTTAATAGTACTATTTGGGGACGATCACCCCAGTTCGCGCCTTGACGGTTGATCCCCGTCGTGCCACATTGATTGGTAAGCGAATTTATGTATGAGAAGATTTCCATAGCGTGACCTTTGTGACGACACGCTACTTTAGATGGGCAAATTGAGTATCGGGTTAGCTACCCGTTGTTGGTTTAGTAAGGTAACAATGTCATGCGGCTTATATTAATCCGACTAACGAAATACTACTAGACGCTCAGAATTACTACGTATTGCCTGACTAGCAATACAGGGTCATACTATTGATATTATGTTCGTGTTTTGGTTTTCATAACCATATTCATATAACGGTTTTTATTTTCATACAACGTCATAAGACGTATTGTATGATGTTTTTACGACATTGGCTCGTATAATGACTTTTAAGGCAAACACCTCTATTATGATTTTGATGAAGATTTGTATAAAATGACTTTGGCTATTTTATGGCCTATTAAAATGATTTGTACAAAAGGATTTTCAGTAATAATTTTATACTGATATTATATTGATGGATTTTATTAAACTCTATGAATTCACTCGGGGGTTATCGCTGACCTTTTCTTTTAACATGTTTTATCTCAGGTACTTGGAGGTAATTCTCGGGAAGACAACAAGAATTCATGGCCCGCACTTAAACAATATTTTCCATTCAAATACTTTGTAAAACTTTGTATGAAATGTAATGACTTGGGACCGATGTAACTTTGATATTTATGAATGGAAATGATTTATTATTAAACAACGCGATTTTTATGCGTTGTCTATGATGTGAGTAATGTGCTATCCCGTAACACCAACTAGTCTTCCGCTGTACCGAGTTGTATAAATATGGGGGTGTTACAGTTTGGTACCAGATCTCTCGTTATAGAGAACGAAAGATTTTTAAAACTATGGTTTTGAATAAAACATTTCAAAATCTTTTAACTATAAACATTTTTCTAAAAATGTCTAAAATTCTTTTGACTATAACGGTGCCGAAGAATTCCCGAGTTACCGACAAGGCCAGACTGAGAAGTGTTATTTTAATATATATATAACTTGGATTATATATATATATATATATGATGTAATTTTATTACATGATTGTTTGATGATTATTTTGATATTTATACGAGGTATTTACACGACGTAGATTGTCACAAGGAACCCTAAATCCCCTAGTAAATTAATCGAAGCTATTCTCGTAGGAATTCTAGCTATCCTAGATCTAAACCAAGTTGTGGATATTTATGATCCCAACAAATGGTTGATATTCGTAGAAATGTAGATATTAGTTGATTGTGATATTGAAAAATAATTGGCGAGATTAAATCTGATATCAATGTCATGACGATCTTTCCTTATAGAGTGGAGTTTGACAAAACGTTACCACCTAGAAAGATGTCATCTGATTCGTTGTCACCCAATTCTTAAATTGAAATCGAAAGGGTGAATGCTGCACTTGAGGCTGTCATTGGAACCATTACCCAAAAGCTTCATGGCACTAGTACCTTTCCGAGAAGTCTGATTAAATGTGTGAGTCATTTCATATTAATGACTCATTTGATAATTGTTGTTGTAAGAGCTAATAGGATTGGAAATTAAGTGTTGATTCATATTGAGATTGTATTGCCTTTACAAGGCCGAAGAATAAGATTGAAAGTATTGGAATATGAGGTAGGATATTGAATTGAGTATAAAATTGGTTGAAACTTGAATAAAGTAAAATTTAACCCGTATGAAATATGAGATTGATAAGAGGAAGTCGTTAAGTCCTGTGATTGAATTATAAGGTTTTAATTGATTGTTAGTTTGTGTTAAGGGTTGTTCCTAGGCCATTGTCCACTAATAAGGATGCCCAGTGTCCAAGAAATAAATTGAAGAAATCTTCTTCTTAATTGGGACCGATGGATCTTTCGGGACATGTGGAACACCTAATGACTCCTGTAGATTAGTATTCATTGTGGTATCTTTTAAAATCCCTAACTTAACTGAGATATCAGTTGGTAGGATGAGTTTTGGAAATTGTATGACATAGTGACACGTAATGTGTTACGGTACAATTTTGACTTGTTTGTGATTAATAAAAAGACTAACTTTGATTGCTAAATTCTACATGTATCGATGTTATCTATCCTTTATTGCTTCATCCTAATGTTCGCATTAGTGATGCAACCATTGAACAAGTACTCATCTTGATTTGAGTTACGTTGTGAATTATTCTTTCTGAGTGCCATCGAGGTCATGAACCTCATGATTAAGTGACTAAGCTCATTTCCTATTATATTGTAGCTAGTTCTTGGTGAACAACTCTTCGTCACTCTTTTGCAGATCACACATTGTTTTTATAAAGTCAAAACGGTATCCTTTGAGAAAATTTAATTTTCATCACTATAAGGATTATTCAAAGTGAGATTTATAAGTGATTGTTATCGAAATGAAGTTGTTTATAAAACACCTTGGAAAACTGTTTTCATAACAAGGAAAATCTTTGTAAATTTATTTTGATTCTTATTTAAGAATTAAGCATGTAAATGTTTTTATTATAAACATGATGGTAAAGTTTTGACTAACTGAGTATTGCATCGTTAATCTTGAAATTGTATATAGTTGCGCGCCTACATACAATTTGGAATGAACCATGCAAGACTGACTAGTAATCACCATAAAACTAATGAATAAACACTACATTCTCTTTGAAGATTGTGAAAGAATAAATTTTATGAGATCTGCAAGAAGTGAAAAATAGGGACATAGTGTTAGGGACACCTACATATGTGCCTATAGCATCTATTCTTCTGAGTTGAATTTACTCATCTGTGGAAATTGTCTTATTTGACAATTGATATTCCCATCTTGTCCAATTATCCCGTAGTAAGATTCTTAGGAAAAGTATCTGATTACCGAGTGTTGATACCCGACTAGATGTATTGATGTTCTTATCATTTCTTATGATTTGATTTCATTTGAATGACCTGGGTAACGATCCGAGGAGCTTTCGAATGCGTACTCAAATTATGAAAACATGGGATATATTCATATTCGTTAAATGTTTTCATCTGTATCTGATTTGAAATTCTCTCGCATAGATTATGCATTGACCTTACTCTTTTAAGGTTAGTTGTGTCTCCATATATCCTTGAATTTGTGAAGGATTGTGAGTTATTATTAGTCTTTTGAGAAGTTCACATCTTATCAACGGCGATAAAACTGAAAAGTTGATAGTGCCAGTAGAATGGATTGATTGATTATGACATGACGACATTGTCTTAATTGATGGGAACTCGAGCAGAATTTTCCTAAAAGATAAGATGTTGACTATCGAAAGTGATCTAAATAATTCTTGATGGATGACTATATCCTGCATTTAGACTCAAAATTATACCGTGAATGATTGTGAATTGGCCATAGATATTATAATTTAGAAGAACCTAATATGAATTTATTAAAAGATAATTCTGTTATTTGAAACTTTACTAAGTATTTGTTAATGAATTACCTAGACTTTCGCCATTAAGGCAAGTTGAATTTGATATTGATTATATTCTCAGTGTTGCACCTGTGGCTTGTGCACTGTACGTCAGCACCATCTAAATTAAAGGAATTACCGTACAACTGAGAGAGTTGTCGGAGAAAGATTTTATTATACCAAGCCTGTCATCCTGAAGAGCTATGGTGTTATCATTCCTTATATTTATAGATTACTGTGAACTGAGTAAAATTGACAATCGAAAACGATATCCATAACTCGAAATGGAAGATTTGTTCGATCATTTACAAGGTTCTAGCGTTTGTTTATAAGATTTGATCCACAGCATGGTTATCATCAATTTCGCATCTGCGGAAAAGATTATGTATTCCAATCACTACATCCAGTACTTGTAATGAACATTATGAGTTTCACGTGATGACATTTGGATTGACTAATACACATGTAGCATTCATAAATTTGGTGAATCACGTGTGTAGGCTGTAATTTGATAAATTCATGCTCGTGATCATTAAGGACTATATGTTTGTTTATAAGAATAAGAATGAAGTTAATAATTAATTATAGATTGCCCTGAATTGGCCGAACAATTAAAACTTGTACCTTGAATAATTAACATGTGATTTAAGACTTAATCCTTTACATGATTTAACCGTGTGATTAATAGATAATGGAATATATATTGACTCTTTAAAAATTAAGAGCCTTTTAAGACTTTGGATTTTACCAAAAATAAATGGAAATATGTTTTGACAAATGTTTTAACATAGGATTTTAAAGGGATTATTTCCTTATACACAAATCATTTAACTAAACTCCTGTTTAGGGGTAAATGTTTGTGTATACCTCAAGATAACTTGAGAAGGATTGAGTAAAACCATTTATACCATAACCGGAAAACTTAAAACGACAATTTTTGCTTTTCAACTAAGAAAATTTTGACCAAAGTATAACCAAAGATTTTTCAAACATTTACGAATCTTATTAATTATTTTCGATAAAATCAACAAAAATCTTGTTAATTAAATTCAAATTTATTTTGAACATTTTATATAATTGGTCGAACTAGGAAACTTAAAATTTTACGTTTACATTTCATAAAAATTTAATAATTATTATTAATTTAATTGTAATAATTATCGACGCTTTAGACGACGGATTGAGTAAAACGGATAAAAATGATAGTAAAGACGAAACTAAAACATAGAAGATATGAAGAAAGAATTTTGAATAAATACGGTTGTGATATTTATTTCATCAGGAAGGTGAACGTAATTACTGACGCATAATATAGAAAGAATATCTGAGTGAATTGTGGACATGATAATTAAATCATCATGAGAAGTGAATATAGATACTGACATATTTTATAAAAAAAGAAAAGGAGGATAAAAAAAACCAATTAGGATATATTTCTTAATAATGAACGTGCAAAATAAATTGCCAAACAATATAAAAATAAACGATGTTTGTAAAAAGGATAATATAAATAATAAAAAATGGTTCGCGGCTAATGTGAACCATTAAAAATTGAGAAGCCGATAGCGTTAGATGTATAAAAGGCCACTTGTGGTTGCCTAAATATGGAGATTGTGAGATATAGTTATGTTGGAATTTGTAAGTATAAGTATTCTATGTATGTCATCTTTGACTAAAAGTATCTTTGTCTGAAGAAGTTGTACTAATGGCAATTATGAAGGCAGACATCGCCTCATACATTAGTTAACGTCTAGCTATTGCAAAGGTCATCATCTGAATTTGATTCGATTTGGGTCATCGTCGACAGACTGACCAAATCTGCTAATATCATTCCCGTTAATGATAAATGCAAAAAGAGTTATGTAAACATAGTGTGCTTGTATCAAACATCTTTATCAAGATCCTCGCTTCGCATCGAATTTCTAGAGATTTGCTCAGAAATCATTGAGAACGAACCTTGATGAGAGTACTATGTACCACCCCAAATCGAAGGGACGAGGTAAAGTAGCGATACAAAATACTATAAGTGTTGTTTTATGTTTGAATGATTGACCTTTGGTAATAAATCGTATAATCACTTTCCTTTGGAAGGATTACCATTGATAATCATCGTATTAGGATTGAGATCGAATCTTGCTAGGATCTAAATCTTAGAGCATCTGTAAGCAAGAGTTGAGATGAAGACACCCGACATACACCCACTGTGAGTTGGACATGTCTTTTAGGTTTAAGGTTTCCTATGATGGCAAACCTAACCTTGCAAAATACCTGACCCGCGAGATCTGAAATGATTGTTGAAATTAGGATCTGATTATTGACAGCCGGTAGTGGGCAAAAGGTTATGTGAATGTGAAATGTAGATCTTGGAGTGCCAGATGGGTATCGAAGTTATGCCAAAATTTTCAACTTTGGAAAAATGAATTCATGATCTGACAAATCATGGGATACCAGTCCCCGTTGTATGGGACCACTGAGATGATGTAAAAGATTGGTTTGAAAGGCATATAAGCTGGGTCTACCCTAGGACTTCAAGAACTGCGTGAATTATGTTTCGTAAATCGAACTTGATAGAATATCTATCAAGTGAAATCAGATTGTTCTTAGTAAAGCTTAGATCGGCGAAAAGTTGCATTCATCAGAAACCCGTGAACATCATGGATAGAGAAAGTAAGTCAACATTTAGCCTGATCTTATTCTCGTAGTTATGTTTGATGAAACTCGCGTATTATAATGGATTACACTTGTGAGAAAAGACCGAATGTGGAGGAAGTACCCGCATGGCTTTAACTCTATAAGAAGCGAGTAGTAAGATGATCTTTGAGGACATAGATCCTGTTTAGGGGTAAATGCTGTGACAATCCGTCAATTTATGGTTGATATTTTATTCTAGAATATTATTTAAAAACATTATTTTAATGTTACATTATGAACTCACTTATTTTTGGGAAGCAATTTGGATTTACGTCTTGAAGTAGCGTCGACTACGTCTAAACCGGAGGATTCAACGTTACGTGCTTACATTTACATACACCGTCTTTGGTGACAGTCCGACATTTCAGAAAATAAATTTATCCGTGAATATTATTTTGGAGTTTTAAATTTGTGTTAGTTCATAAACTCACAAATTTACGAGAAGAGATTGGGACTTACGATTTTAATTTAACGTCCTTTACGACTAAACCGGAAACCTTAGGATTACGTATTTACGTTTTTGAACTCCGTTTTTGATGAGACAATTTTTATTGGATTCGTTTTGTGACGTTGATTCATAATTTATAAAAACGTTTTTCGTAAAACGACCCGAGGGCACGCAAATCGAGGAAACTAGAATCGAGGAATACCCGTAAATAAATGGGGATGAGACAAGTGGGACACTTGTCCCACCCCACTTAAAACCGGCCATAACAAGCTCATCAACACCATGAGGTGTCAAAACCTCATGAACAAGTTATACACTTGTTACTTTGTACTTACAAAGTAAGCAAGCTTACAACAAAAACCATTAGCTAGACAAATCTTCTCATTTCAACATGCAAAACAACTCAAGTTTCTCTCTTTCTCTCCCATTAATGCCGTCCCATATCTCACCTCAAATCACCATCACTTGATCAAATTTTAACCACAAACATATGTTATAATTAACATATGTTAATCTCCATTCAAAGAGATGAAGATTGGTGCAAGTTTTAACAACCAAGGAGGAGTTTCCATGGAGTAGTAGGGCTGATTTTCCACAAGGTGTTTATGAAGAATGGTGGTCTTGAAGATGGTCATGGTTATTCACAAGTTTCTCCATCAAAAACCATGTCCAAATCATAACTTACATCAACTTGGTGGTATAAAGATTGTCCTCCTCATCCTCTTGTTATTTTTGGTTATGTAATCATGTATTTTATTTCCTATTGTATATGTTTATGATGATTATATGATGATAAAAATATTGTGTGGGGATTTGTTGTTGATAAACATGATTAAAAAGGTGAAAAACTATAAGAAACAAGGCTAAAGTCTTGTCTAAATTTGTTGGCTGTATAAAACAGTAAAGAACCATATGGTAAACTGATAAAATGATGAAGTAGAATGGATTTACAGTAAGCTATGGGTCTTGTACACATGTGAGAGTTGGCCATGCAATGGAATCATTGTAATGAGTAAGATATGATCAAAACAAGTTTAAGATATAAATCTGAGTTCACTGTTTTGGACGTTTTTTAGAAAATACTTAGAAGATGATTCAACAGTAGCTATAAAAGAGTTAAATGGAGCACATATCATGTAGTTTATGTGATAAAAATTTGAAATTCTATCTTCATATAGAACTCTAGATATGGCAGTTTTGGTGAAAGTGAAGATAAAAATCAGATTTTGGAAATTAAAGTATAATACTATTATATGAGCACTCAAAATTTAATAGTATAAAATATAAATTAAAACCCACTAACTTATATAATACATTTATATAAATATGTACAATGGTAAATAAGTGGACATTTTATAAAAATGGTAACTTATTAAGTTTTATAAGTTATAAAACTATAAACATGATTTTTACGACTTTTTCGGCTAATACCGTAAAATTAACGTTTTTGTTAAATAAAACTTAGATGGTTGGACCCGTCTAATGTAAACTTTATAAAACTTATATACTGATATATAAACATGTATAACAAGTAAAAACCGATAAAACCCGAACTATATAACCTACGGACAATAACGGGCTAAATTAACGTTATTGGACTAATAATTGGACTAAATAAGTTAAACTCTTGTAAAAAGAACTTATTGGGCTTAACCCATTTGGGCCCAACTTGTAAAGTGTAGATACTGATAATATAAGTATAACATGGATTAAAACAAGTTAAAGAACTTATAATAAGTTTATTGGACTTAAAATATGTAAATAGGTGAAACTAGTAAACTAGTATAAAAGTTATCGACACATAAACACAAAAATGAGTAAAAGAGAATATGTAAACCCACTTGATCATCATATATATAAAATCATCATATGTATACATAATTGTTATTTTTATAAAGTCATTGGACATGAGTCTAAGACGAGTATTATTTGTCTAGGTTTCCGTGATTGAAGCACGTACCGTACGTCCGAATTGCCGATAACCCGCCTTCCCACATCAACGTGAGTTCATAGCCTCACACTCTTTTAAATGTTTTATAAATGTTTTATAAACCCGCGAGGGAGATAACATGTTAGTTTTTATAAAATTAGGACACCATTTGTCCCGATTGTTTGTTTATTGATATGGACCCGAATGAATGAATGACCCGATTGTATGACCCGATAAATGATTAAAGGACCCGATAGATGAAATTAAATGGATTATTAAAGTTAGGTTATGTCACTAAAAGTCCCATTAGCATGAATTGTGAACTACCGGGATTTGGTAGACGCTTATGCATTTAATAGTACTATTTGGGGAGTATCACCCCAGTTCGCGCCTTGACGGTTGATCCCCGTCGTGCCACATTGATTGGTAAGCGAATTTATGTATGAGAAGATTTCCATAGCGTGACCTTTGTGACGACACGCTAATTTAGATGGGCAAATTAAGTATCGGGTTAACTACCCGTTGTTGGTTTAGTAAGGTAACAATGTCATGCGGCTTATAATAATCCGACTAACGAAATACTACTAGACGCTCAGAATTACGACGTATTGCCTGACTAGCAATACAGGGTCATACTATTGATATTATGTTCGTGTTTTGTTTTCATAACCATATTCATATAACGGTTTTTATTTTCATACAACGTCATAAGACGTATTGTATGATGTTTTTACGACATTGGCTCGTATAATGACTTTTAAGGCAAACGCCTATATTATGATTTTGATGAAGATTTGTATAAAATGACTTTGGCTATTTTATGGCCTATTAAAATGATTTGTACAAAAGGATTTTCAGTAATAATTTTATACTGATATTATATTGATGGATCTTATTAAACTCTATGAATTCACTCGGCGTTATCGCTGACCTTTTCTTTTAACATGTTTTATCTCAGGTACTTGGAGGTAATTCTCGGGAAGACAACAAGAATTCATGGCCCGCACTTAAACAATATTTTCCATTCAAATACTTTGTAAAACTTTGTATGAAATGTAATGACTTGGGACCGATGTAATTTTGATATTTATGAATGGAAATGATTTATTATTAAACGACGTGATTTTTATGCGTTGTCTATGATGTGAGTAATGTGCTATCCCGTAACACCAACTAGTCTTCCGCTGTACTGAGTTGTATAAATATTGGGGTGTTACAGGATGTGAGTGAGAATTCCATTCCAAAGCCTTCATCTCAACCCAAAATACCTTATCCCTCAAGGTTGAGGAAAGAGAATTTGAAGAACAAGGATGATATTCACGTTTCTAACTCTATTAAAATGTTTAAAAAACTGAATTTCAACATCTCCTTTGCCGAGGATCTCGCTCACATGCCGAAGTATGCTAAAATGTATAAAGATCTTCTCAGTGATAAGGAGAAGATTCTTCATATCGCCCAAACCCAACTTAGTGAGAATTGCTCCGCAGTGCTCTTAAGTAAGTTATCAACCAAACTTGGTGATCCGGGTCGTTTCCTCATTCCTTGCAACTTCCCCGGGGTAGAGAATTGTATGGCCCTAGCCGATCTAGGTGCTAGTATAAACTTAATGCCATTAAGTGTTTGGAAACAATTATCTCTACCCGAGCTAGTCCCCACACGAATGACCTTGGAATTAGCTAACCGTACGGTTGCTTATCCAGTGGGGATAGCCGAAGATGTCTTCGTCGGTGTCGACAAATTCACCTTTCCGGTGGATTTTGTTGTCGTTGACTACGAGATGGACCCCCGTGTTCCATTAATCGTTGGACGTTCATTCTTGAGGACCGGTCGCACTCTCATTGATGTATCCGCGGGCGAATTAATAACGAGAGTTGGTGACGATAAAATCGTCTTCAACATGGGTCAACTTTCTAAGCAACCTTATGAAAACGAGAGTGTTAATTTCATTGACATTCTTGATGAGGCTTGTGAAGAGCATTTCAAAGACGGTTGTAAAAGTGGCTCTTGTTCTCTACCCATTATTGAGACCGTTGCCTCTATTGCTCCATCACTAACTCCATTTGGAGAAAGTGATTTCCTTTTCAAAGAACTTGAAGCAACTTTGGGAGATGTGGACTTACAATATGACGATTCTCCCACCGATTGGGAAGAAGACTTTCGTACCATTGAGAAACTTTTTAATGAGGACCATATTTCTCCACCATCTCCTAAGGAAATCTCTATCGATAATCCGAATTTGACTACGCCTTACATCGAAAATCCTCTAGATTTAGAGCTTAAGGACCTACCGTCTCATCTCGAGTACGTGTTGAAGACAATTTGAAGTCACCCGTCATCATCGCAAAGGAATTGAAAGAAGAAGAAAAATCTCGACTTATCAACGTGCTGCAGAATCATAAGAAAGCGATTGCTTGGAAAATCTCCAATATTCGTGGAATTGATCCTCACTTTTGCACACATAAAATTCTCATGGAGGACGACTATAAACCCACTATTCAAAACCAAAGAAGGGTGAATCCCAAGATCCATGATGTTATAAAAAAAGAGGTTATCAAACTTCTTGATGCGGGAATGATCTACCCTATCTCGGATTCACCATGGGTTAGTCCGGTCCATTGTGTGCCTAAGAAAGGCGGAATCACCGTTGTGCCCAATGAAAACAACGAGTTGATTCCTACTCGTCTCGTTACAGGGTGGAGAGTTTGTATAGACTATCGCAAACTCAATGATGCTACGAGAAAGGATCATTTTCCCCTTCCTTTAATGGACCAAATGCTCGAACGTCTAGCGGGTAATGATTATTATTGCTTCTTAGACGGTTTCTCCGGGTATTTTCAAATTCCCATCGATCCTAAAGACCAAGAGAAAACCACATTCACTTGTCCTTATGAAACATTTGCTTACAAACGAATGCCTTTCGGCTTATGCAATGCTCCTGGGACTTTTCAAAGGTGTATTATGGCTATCTTCCATGACATGGTTGAAGAAACTATGGAAGTCTTCATGGATGATTTCTCGGTCTATGGTGAGTCTTTCTCTACTTGCCTTGCCAATTTAGAACGTATGCTCTAACGGTGTGAAGACACTCGTCTCGTTCTTAATTGGGAAAAATGCAATTTGATGGTAAAAGAAGGTATTGTGCTTGGTCATAAAATCTCCAAAGCCGGTCTTGAAGTCGACCGTGCTAAAGTCGATGTTATTGCTAAATTGCCTCCACCTTCAACCGTGAAGGGTGTGAGAAGTTTCCTTGGTCATGCGGGCTTCTATCGTTGATTCATTCAAAATTTTTCTAAAATCGCTCGCCCGATGACCCACCTCTTGGAAAAAGATACGCCTTTTACCTTTTCTAAAGAGTGTCTCGAATCTTTCAATCTTCTTAAGGATAAACTAACTAAGGCACCTGTCTTGGTTACCCCTAATTGGGAGTTCCTTTTGAATTGATGTGTGATGCTAGCGACTTTGCTATTGGAGCGGTTTTGGGCCAAAGAGTGAACAAAAACTTCCAACCAATCCATTATGCTAGGAAGACAATGACGGGGGCTCAATTGCATTATACCACTACCGAAAAAGAGCTTTTAGCTGTAGTGTATGCTTTTGAAAAATTTCGCCCCTATCTTGTTCTTTCCACCACTATTGTGTATACCGATCATTCCGCGTTGAATTGCTTGTTAACAAAGCAAGATTCATAGCCAAGACTTATTCGTTGGGTTTTGCTCCTACAAGAATTTAAAATCGAAATTCGTGATAAAAAGGGAGCGGAAAACCTAGCCACGGATCATCTAAGTAGACTTGAGGATCCTTATCAAGGGGATCATCCGAATCAAGAGATCAATGACTCTTTTCCCCTTGAGGCCTTAATGTCTATCAATTCCAATCTTGATGACACTCCGTGGTTTGCGAACATTGCAAACTACTTAGCGGGTGGAATTCTCAAGGAAGGGTTAACGTCCCAACAAAAGAAAAAGTTCTTTAAAGACATTGAACACTATTTTTGGGACGACCCTTACCTTTACAAACAATGCGCGGATCTTGTCATTCGTCGGCGTGTTGATGGGCCGGCAGCTTTACTAATCCTTGAAGCTTGCCATAAAGGACCCACCGGTGGTCACTTTGGTCCTATTTATACCGCGAAGAAATTTTTCGATTCTGGATTCTATTGGCCCTCCATTTATCATGACGCTCATGAAATGGTTAAACATTGTGATGCTTGCCAAAGCCAAGGCAAGATCACACATAAAGATGAGATTCCTCAAAATTTCATCCAAGAATGTGAAATCTTTGACGTATGGGGTATCGACTTTATGGGGCCATTTCCATCATCTAAAGGGAACAAGTACATCCTCATAGCCGTTGACTACGTATCCAAATGGGTTGAAGCTAAGGCTCTCCCTACGAACGATGCGAGGGTGTGATACTATGATTTTGTATGGGTTCTATATATTCTCTCGATATCCTCTCGAATTGATCTCGGTTCTAAGTGGAATGATTGTTCTTGGTTACTAAAAAGGGGAGTGGTTTTCTATTCTACTAAAGGTTTAAATGAACTAAGATATAAACTTAAATTCAAAGCAATTAGTTTAATGACAATTAATAAAAGTAGAATTAAAATTAAAACATAAATAGAAAATGACAAAACAGTAAGTATCACTTAAAAATGCTAAAAGGAAATTGATTCGGAAAATTCTTACTGATTCGGAACTTTCACCCGGAAGTTTACTCGGAAGATTGATCCGGAACTTGCTGACCCGGAACTTTTGGCTCGGAAGTTTATACGGAACTTCACTCGGAACTTCCTTCGGAACTTCACCCGGAACTTTGATCCGGAACTTTCGTTCGGAAGTTCACTCGGAACTATTGATCCGGAAGTTTATCCGGAACTTGGTTCGGAACTTCTAAAATGAGACTTATTCGGAACTTTTCAAAATTGATTCGGAACTTTTTGAAAGAAAATTCATTCGGAACTTTTAACAATTGATTCGGAACTTTTTTGAAAGGAAATTAATTCGGAACTTTTGAAAACACTTTCACCCGGAACTTTTAGTTCATCCGGAACTTGTTGTTCGTCCGGAACTTTTTGTTCACTCGGAACTTGTTGTTCATCCGGAACTTTTGGTTCATCCGGAACCTGGGAAACTCAAGAACAGTAATATACCGAAAAAACAGGGGAACTCAAATTCGATCCAAAAATCACCAAGTTTTTCACCAAAACTTAAATAAAACTAAACACAAATGACATACTAACCAATAACAACAAATCCCATCAATAAAAACATAAAACCCAACAACTTTTGAAGATCAAATCAACCAAATAAGAACTTAAACTTTTAACCAAATGGATGAAGATGAACAAGATGAAATGGAAAGATTGATGTATTGAATGATTAAGGTTTTAACAAACAAAAGATAAAGATTAAATTACAAGATTGAAAAACAAGAATCAAAATCACCAAACACCCTAGTGGTGTTGGTGATGTCTACGAACAGAAAGGGAGAAAAAGAAGGAGAATGAAAAACTAAAACTTCATGAAAAGTGTGAGGGGGATTCCTTATATAGGTGTTCCCTTTGGTTGGTGAGTGGGATTTCTCCCGTTCTTCTTGTCTTCTCGTCTTTTCAGAAAAGTTGACGTTTTCGATTCTGATTCGGGATTTGTCGTCGATTAAATTCAACTCGTCTTTTAATTTCTTCGTTTAATAGACTTGAGTTTCTTCGACTTATGTAAATCTTCCATCTTTTGTCCTTTTCTTCGATAAATCATCGAATAGGCCCAGTGACTTCAAATCTTTTGCATCTCTTGGACAATAGACTTCATCTTGAGTCTTTTTCTTCGATAAATCCCGTGCAATCCCATGTTTTCTCCAATATTCATCCGGTTGGCTCTGAAAACACAATAAACACAAAAACCACGCATAATTCCAAACAAATGATATTAAATACGCGTTTTGGTCTTGTTTTAGCCAGAATTAAGTGGTAAAAGGATGGGTGTTTACACACCTATCAAATCCCCTACACTTAACCATTGCCATGCCCTCATGCAATGCTTAGTGATAAAGCAATTTTACACTTTTCTCATAATCAATCAACCTTGGCCTTATTAAAATTCTACTAAACAAAAATTAAAGACATTGAAGCTTTAAAGGAAACAAAAGGATAGAAAACCATTTTCACTTGAAAATAGCTACATGGAAATAACTTGCAAAGAGATCAAGGACTTACATTAGGGCTTTCGTGCTGCGAAGATTTATCACCCTCAAGTTTCACGTTCCCCAAACTAAGCTTAAAAACGAGATCATCGTTATTATAAGTTAGTAAATCAAACACTTACACACATGGCTTAATTATATGCTTAAACTCCCTTATTCCTAGGTGTATCTCTTATATTTTATTTTTGTCTTAGAATGATCATGAAGATGCATTTTTGGACTTATTTCGATAGTTTATTTAGGCTGAAAGCAAAGTAGGACGATTTGATCAATAGTTAGCTAAAGGACAAAATCTCTTAAAACTGCTTCTCGGGATATCAAAAAGTTCATATCTTGGCATAACTCGGTTCACGATTTGAGATCTTTCTCGGGCCGATATTTGGCATGTACTTCATACTTAATATCTTGAGAGACGTGCTTGAGATAATGGTCTTCTCATCGTTCATAGAGTTTCTTCACTTGGAGACTTTTGAGAGGTACTCCAACTTTGTTGACCACGACTTCATGATTATTTCTTCAATCTCTATTTGGGATTTTGAGATACAACGATCCGCCTCCTTTTCGGACTTGGATCTATTTATCCTCATACCTTGTAAGGGTCTTTTCGGATAGACTTCTCCATGATCTTTATGGGAGTTGATTGCTTTTCGTCGTGAGTCTTGATCCTTCATATTGACTTTGGGAATAATGTTTTTCACATCACCTTGGATCTTTAGCAATAAAATGGAATCCTCATGCCTTGTTAGGGCCTTTTCGGACTCGCCAATCTTCGCGCCCCGCTTCATAAGTTATGCCTTGGCTATGAACTCTTATCATTATCGAGCAACTTTTAAACGATCTTGGGCTAGGAGCTAAGTAACTTTTCAAATAGTACGACCTTACTTATTGCAGATAAATTATTAGCAAGTGATGGGAGAATAGGCAAATAATTACACCAAGTAAGCTTGTGCAAGAATACCGACTTATAATTGACTCTATCATTTCTCGTCCTCCACAATTTAAAATTTCAAGTAAAGAGACTCGTGGATACTTAGCCTAATAAACCAATTAAGGTCTACATGGTTAAGGATACTAGCTAGAATAAACTTGGATAAGTCTATTCGGGTTGAGTCAAAATAAACGCAACGGGCCTAATATGTCCAAGATTTCTAAACTAGCTACACCACTTTATTAATATTTTTGACTTTATTACGGGATATATACATATGAAAGCAACGATAAAAATTTAAAAATTACTACTAAGTGGCCAAAGTTAACTAAAAATTTGAAAAATGTTGAAAAAGATGATTTTCCGGTTAAATGAAGGCATTTTCATGGAAAAGTCCACTTAAAACTTCGATAGAAGTCCCCCCTACACTTAAGATAAACATTGTCCTCAATGTTTAAGCATGTGGGAAAAGTCTCCCCTACACTTATGACATTGTGCACGTTGGTTAACTCAAATTAAGCAAGAGACAACTAAAGTGATCAATTTCAATATGTGAGTATGAAGAAATTTGAATCACGATAGTTGAGAGATAGAACCGGATTTCGGATAACACGGGAGCACGGTTCTTCAAAGATTCCAAGAGTACATTCATCCCTGTAATCACATCACCACACACAAAAACAAATACCTATAGAAGTCCCCCTACACTTAGGAGGTTAAACGGAAAAGGATAGATACTCGGGCTGCCTCCCGAGGAGCGCTTGTTTTTGATAACCGAGTCACGAGCCTGACTCGACCCAAAACTAGTTCATGGGGAACGTGGTGAGGGATGGAATCATCTCCTGAGAGATGTCCTCACCAAAGTACAACTTCACTCGTTGGCCTTTCACCTTAAAATTAGGTCCATTAGGTTGAGCGAGCTCGAGAGTACCATATGGAAAAATTCGGGCAATGGTGAATGGGCCGGACCAACGAGATTTCAGCTTGCCCGAAAAGATTTTCAACCGAGAGTTAAAGAGTAAAACTTTGTCTCCAACTTGGAACTCTCGGTTCTTAATCTTGGAGTCGTGAATGAGCTTAGTCTTTTCCTTATAGATCAAAGAATTTTCATAAGCCTTATTACGGAGTTCATTGAGCTCATTGAGTTGGATCTTGCGTAGGTCACCGGCTTTGTTGATATCAAAATTCTTCAAGGCCCAGTAAGCCTTGTGTTCCAACTCAATGGGGAGGTGGCATGCTTTCCCGTACACGAGACGATATGGTGTACAACCAATCGGAGTCTTGTATGCGGTACGGAAAGCCCACAAAGCATCATCAAGTTTATCAGCCCATGAGGCACGATGCTCTCCCACGGTTCTTTCAAGAATTCGCTTTAATCCTCGGTTAGAGATTTCAGCCTGGCCATTAGTTTGTGGGTGGTAGGCGGTGGAAAGACGATGATTTACACCATACTTAGCCATGACTCTTGCGAATTGATCATTGCAAAAATGAGTCCCGCGATCACTAATAATGGCACGAGGCACACCGAATCTAGCGAATAGCGATTTTAAAAAGTTACAAACCACCCTTGCGTCATTAGTAGGTAAAGCTTTGGCTTCAACCCATTTGGAGACGTAGTCAACGGATACAAGGATGTATTTGTTTCCTTTAGAAGAAGGGAATGGCCCCATAAAGTCGATACCCCAAACATCAAAGATTTCACATTCTTGAATGAAATTCTGAGGCATCTCGTCTTTATGTGTGATCTTGCCTTGTTTTTGGCAAGCATCACATCGTTTAACCATATTGTGAGCGTCACGATATATGGAGGGCCAATAAAATCCCGAGTCAAACACTTTTTTGGCGGTGTAGTTGGGACCAAAGTGACCACCGGTGGGTCCTTTGTGGCAAGCGTCAAGGATTTTTAAAGCTGCCAGTCCATCAACACATCGACGAATAATCAAGTCGGCACATTGTTTGAATAGGTAAGGGTTATCCCAAAAGTAAGTCTTAATGTCGGTGAAGAACGTTTTCTTTTGTTGGGATGTTAACCCTTCCTTGAGAATTCCACCCGCTAAGTAGTTTGCAATGTCTGCAAACCACGGGGTTTCATCAGAATTCGAATTGATAGACATTAAGGTCTCCAAGGGAAAAGAATCATTGATGTCTTTGTTCGGATGATCCCCTTGGTAAGGATCCTCAAGTCTACTGAGATGATCCGCGGCTAGGTTTTCCGCTCCTTTTTTATCGCGAATTTCGATTTTAAATTCTTAGAGAAGCAAAACCCAGCGAAGAAGTCTTGGTTTGGAATCTTGCTTTGTCAACAAGTACTTCAACGCGGAATGATCGGTGTAAACGATTGTGGTGGAAAGGACAAGATAGGGGCGGAACTTTTCAAATGCATAGACAACAGCTAAAAGCTCTTTTTCAGTTGTCGTGTAATGCAATTAAGCCCCCGTCATTGTCTTGCTAGCGTAATGGATCGGTTGGAAGTGTTTGTTCACTCTTTGTCCCAGAACCGCACCAATAGCAAAGTCACTAGCCTCGCACATCAACTCGAAGGGAAGCTCCCAATTAGGGGTAACCAAGACTGGTGCCTTAGTTAGCTTATCCTTAAGCGAGTTGAAGGCTTCAAGACACTCTTTGGAAAAGATAAAAGGAGTATCTTTTCCAAGAGGTGGGTCATCGGGCGAGCGATTTGAGAAAAATCTTTGATGAATCGACGGTAAAAGCCCGCATGACCCAGGAAACTTCTCACACCCTTCACGGTTGAAGGTGGAGGCAACTTAGCGATAACATCGACTTTAGCACGGTCTACTTCAAGACCGGCTTTGGAGATCTTGTGTCCTAGCACAATGCCTTCTTTTACCATAAAATGGCATTTTTCCCAATTCAGAACAAGGCGAGTGTCTTCGCACCGCTTAAGCATACGTTCCAAATTGGCAAGGCAAGAAGAGAAGGAATCCCCGAAGACCGAGAAATCATCTATGAAGACTTCCATGGTTTGTTCAACCATGTCATGGAAGATAGCTAACATGCACCTTTGGAAAGTCCCGGGGGCATTGCATAAGCCAAAAGGCATTCTTTTGTAAGCAAATGTGCCATAAGGACAAGTGAATGTTATCTTCTCTTGATCTTGGGGATCGATGGGTATTTGGAAATAACCCGAGAAACCATCAAGAAAGCAGTAATATTCATTACCCGCTAAACGTTCAAGCATTTGGTCCATAAAAGGTAGAGGGAAATGATCCTTTCTCATGGTATCATTGAGTTTGCGGTAGTCTATACAAACTCTCCACCCAGTAACGAGACGAGTGGAAATCAACTCGTTGTGTTCATTGGGAACAACGGTTATTCCGCCCTTCTTGGGCACACAATGGACTGGACTAACCCATGGTGAATCCGAAATATGGTAAATCATACCCGCATCAAGAAGTTTGATAACCTCTGTTTTGATGACTTCATGGATTTTTGGATTCACCCTTCGTTGGCTATGAATTGTGGGCTTAAAGTCGTTCTCCATGAGAATTTTGTGTGTGTAGAAGTGAGGATCAATTTCGCGAATATCAGAAATTTTCCAAGCAATAGCTTTCTTATGATCTTTAAGCACGACGATGAGGCGAGTTTTCTCTTCATCTTTCAAGTCCTTCGTAATAATGACGGGCGACTTCTTCTCTTCTTCAAGGAACACGTACTCGAGATGAGGCGGCAACTCCTTAAGTTCTAAATCCGGAGGATTTTCGATGGGAGGCGTTTTCAAAGTCGGAGTATCGATAGCAATAACCGTGGGAGATGGAGGAGAAGGAGTGTCTTCATTGAGATGGTTTTCAAAGAAATGCATGTCGTCATCCCCATCGGTGGGAGAATCATCATTAGCTAAGTTCACATCTCCCATGGTGGCTTCAAGATTGTTCCAAAACAAATCACTTTCTCCAAATAGAGACAGTGATGAATCAATAGAGGAAACGGTTTCAACATTGGGAAGAGAGGTAGGAATATTTTTACAAGCATCATTAAAGTGTTCTTCACAAGCCTCATCCAGAACGTCAATACAATGAACACTCTCGTATGAATAAGGTTGTTTAGACAACTTTCCCATGTTGAAGACGATTTTATCGTCACCCACTCTCATGATAAGCTCACCGGCTTCGACATCGATAAGAGTGCGACCGGTCCTCAGGAATGGACGACCGACGATCAAGGGCACACGAGGGTCTATCTCGTAGTCGACGACGACGAAATCGGCAGGAAAAGTGAATTTGTCGACTCCTACAAAGACGTCTTCGGCTATCCCCACTGGATAAGCAACCGTACGGTTAGCTAATTCCAAAGTCATTTTGGTGGGGACTAGCTCAGGGAGAGATAATTGCTTCCAAACGCTTAGAGGCATTAGATTAATACTAGCACCTAGATCGGCTAAGGCCATGCAATTCTATACTCCCGGGAAATTGCAAGGGATTAAGAAACGACCCGGATCACCAAGCTTGGTTGGCAATTTCCTTAAGAGCACTGCAGAGCAATTCTCATTAAGTTGGGTGTTGGCAATATCAAGAAGCTTTTCCTTGTCACTCAGAAGATCTTTAAACATTTTCGCGTATTTGGGCATGTGAGCGAGAGCCTCAGCGAAGGAGATGTTGAAATTCAATTGTTTGAACATTTTAAGAAACTTCGAAACCTGAATATCGTCCTTGCTTTTGAGCTTCTCTTTCCTCAACCTAGATGGATAAGGTATATTGGAAGAAGAGGAAGGCTTCGGGAGAATAGGATCACTCACATCCTTGGGTGGAGGAGGGGTAGAAGTAAGAGGCGGAGAAATTGGGGATGGAGAAGGGTGAGGAATAGGAGCAGGTGACTCGTTCTCCTTAGTCACAACCACCGGTGGAGGTATAGGAAGCTCGGGATCCTTGGTACCTTTGCCACTGCGAGTGGTGATTGCTTTCATCTCCCCTCTTGGATTCACAACGATGTTACTAGGAAGAGTACCCGAAGAAGAGGGTTGATTACCTTGGAAGAAACTAGCCATCATGTTCTTTAAGTCATTCGTTTGACTATCCAAAGTGTTTCTCATGTCAGCTCTCAGATCGTTCCCTTGTTTGACCAGGTCAGCTTTCAAGTTGAGCACTTCCCGCTGAAGATTTCCCACGATCACATCGTTAGTCCTCATGTAGGTTTCCACTTCTTGGTGTAAAGCGGTGGGTTGGTTGGGAGGAGCATTGTATGCGGGTGGTTGATAAGCAGGTTGCTGGTAAACTTGGTTGTTTCGTTGAGGTGGTTGTTGCTGTTTGTGAGGAGGTATGTATGGTGTACGAGGTTGTTGTTGTTTTTGTTGAGGAGGGCGATTGAGGTTTTGTTGTTGGTTTGGGTTGTTTGGAGGAAAACCGGGTGGTGGGAGGTAGTTGTTGGAGCGGTAGCTAAGCAAGTTGCGGTCACCTTGAGGTCTAGCTTGATAAGCAGGTTGAGGATAGGTGCCATAAGCTGCATTCACATTTTCAGAAGGGTAGTCTTGGGTGGCAGTACAAGTGGTGTAAGAGTGAGGACCCCCGCATATCTCGCATGGTTGGCTAACAGCATTGACTTGAGCGTCTTTGGCGTTTCTAGCGTTGATGCTGTTGGTGTTGCTGGCGGTTTGGGTAGCAAGCGATTCAAGAAGCGTAGTGATTTTGTCAAGTCGCTTATCGCTGTCACTAGTACTAGCACTAGCAACATTGGTCCGAACACTCTTGGTTTGCCCACAAGACTTATTCTCAATGATATCCCAAGCAGCATTGGAAGTCTTAGCCAAAAGATTACCCCCCGAGGCACTGTTTAGTGAATCTTGGTCATTCATGATTAAACCATTATAAAAAGTGTTAATTTGGTGCACTTTGGTAAAACCATGTTGTGGGCATTTTCTTAAAAGATCTTTTAAACGATCCCAAGATTCACTGAACGACTCATCGTACTTTTGTTCAAAATTTATGATTTCATTCCGCAAAGCGGTAGTACGAGAGGGTGGGAAAAAGTAATTGATAAACTTGGTCTCCAAATCCGTCCACGAGAGAATACTCTGTGGCGGTTCCTTAGCAAGCCAATGCCGGGCTTGTCCCTCTAAAGAAAAGGGAAAAAGTTGTAAACGGATTACCTCTTGTGGAACACCATTGAATTTGACCGTGTTGGTTAGTTGCAAGAATCTCTTGATGTGGTCATGTGGACCATCAATGGTACGCCCCAAGAATGGTTGAGCAGAGACCATCTGGATAAAGCCGGATTTGAGCTCAAAATTGTTGGCTGTAGTCGCTGGTATAACAATTGGATCAGTGTTGCCATCTACATGAGCTTGCAGGAGTTCAATCATCGGGCGATTACCCGGAAGAGGCTCATTGTTGTTGTTATTATTCATGTTGTTGAAAGGTGGGTTGTTGTTGTTATTATTGTTGTTTTGAGGTGGTAAGTTGTTGTTGTTTTGTACACCGGCCATGTCTAAGTCTTCGAGAGGCTCGGGCTCTTGATAAGACGTGGATCGAGTGCGCATACACCTGCAAAAGAACTAACAAGAGAAAAACAAAGCAAAAATATTTTTGGTTTTTATGTTTTTTTTCAATTTTTAGGATTTTTTGAAAATTTTATATTTTTTTGTGTTTTTGAAACTTTTTATGAAAAATTAACGTTCACGGGGAACGGATCCCAAAATCCAAGTTCTCACAAAAAACTTTTGATCTTAACGAGAAGAGCCGGCAGCGGCGCCATTTGATACTATGATTTTGTATGGGTTCTATATATTCTCTCGATATCCTCTCGAATTGATCTCGGTTCTAAGTGGAATGATTGTTCTTGGTTACTAAAAAGGTGAGTGGTTTTCTATTCTACTAAAGGTTTAAATGAACTAAGATATAAACTTAAATTCAAAGCAATTAGTTTAATGACAATTAATAAAAGTAGAATTAAAATTAAAACATAAATATAAAATGACAAAACAGTAAGTATCACTTAAAAATGCTAAAAGGAAATTGATTCGGAAAATTCTTACTGATCGGAACTTTCACCCGGAAGTTTACTCGGAAGATTGATCCGGAACTTGCTGACCCGGAACTTTTGGCTCGGAAGTTTATACGGAACTTCACTCGGAACTTCCTTCGGAACTTCACCCGGAACTTTGATCCGGAAGTTTATCCGGAACTTTCGTTCGGAAGTTCACTCGGAACTATTGATCCGGAAGTTTATCCGGAACTTGGTTCGGAACTTCTAAAATGAGACTTATTCGGAACTTTTCAAAATTGATTCGGAACTTTTTGAAAGAAAATTCATTCGAAACTTTTAACAATTGATTCGGAACTTTTTTGAAAGGAAATTAATTCGGAACTTTTGAAAACACTTTCACCCGGAACTTTTAGTTCATCCGGAACTTGTTGTTCGTCCGGAACTTTTTGTTCACTCGGAACTTGTTGTTCATCCGGAACTTTTGGTTCATCCGGAACCTGGGAAACTCAAGAACAGTAATATACCGAAAAAACAGGGGAACTCAAATTCGATCCAAAAATCATCAAGTTTTTCATCAAAACTTAAATAAAACTAAACACAAATGATATACTAACCAATAACAACAAATCCCATCAATAAAAACATAAAACCCAACAACTTTTGAAGATCAAATCAACCAAATAAGAACTTAAACTTTTAACCAAATGGATGAAGATGAACAAGATGAAATGGAAAGATTGATGTATTGAATGATTAAGGTTTTAACAAACAAAAGATTAAGATTAAATTACAAGATTGAAAAACAAGAATCAAAATCACCAAACACCCTAGTGGTGTTGGTGATGTCTACGAACAGAAAGGGAGAAAAAGAAGGAGAATGAAAAACTAAAACTTCATGAAAAGTGTGAGGGGGATTCCTTATATAGGTGTTCCCTTTGGTTGGTGAGTGGGCTTTCTCCCGTTCTTCTTGTCTTCTCGTCTTTTCAGAAAAGTTGACATTTTCGATTCTGATTCGGGATTTGTCGTCGATTAAATTCAACTCGTCTTTTAATTTCTTCGTTTAATAGACTTGAGTTTCTTCGACTTATGTAAATCTTCCATCTTTGGTCCTTTTCTTCGATAAATCTTCGAATAGGCCCAGTGACTTCGAATCTTTTGCATCTCTTGGACAATAGACTTCATCTTGAGTCTTTTTCTTCGATAAATCCCGTGCAATCCCATGTTTTCTCCAATATTCATCCGGTTGGCTCTGAAAACACAATAAACAAAAAACCATGCATAATTCCAAACAAATGATATTAAATACGCGTTTTGGTCTTGTTTTAGCCAGAATTAAGTGGTAAAAGGATGGGTGTTTACACACCTATCAGGGTGGTTTTGAACTTTTTGAAGCAACTTTTTGCTCGATTCGGTGTTCCTCGTGCTATCATCAGTGACCGCGGGACTCATTTTTGCAATGATCAATTTGTACGAGTCATGGCTAAGTATGGTGTTAATCATCGTCTTTCCACCGCTTATCATCCCCAAACAAATGGTCAAGCCGAGATATCTAACCGTGGATTGAAGAGAATTTTAGAGCGAATTGTGGGAGAGCATCGCGCCTCGTGGGCCGATAAGTTAGATGATGCTTTGTGGGCTTTCCGTACCGCATATAAGACACCTATTGGTTGCAATCCATATCGTATTGTGTACGGGAAGGCATGCTACCTCCCTATTGAGTTGGAGCATAAGGCGTATTGGGCCTTGAAGTGGGCCAATTTTGACATCAACAAAGACGGTGATCTTCGGAAGATTCAACTCAACAAGCTCAATGAACTGAGGAATGAAGCTTATGAGAACTCACTGATCTACAAGGAGAGGACCAAGATCATTCATGATGCAAGGATTAAGAACCAAGAGTTCCACGTTGGTGATCAAGTTTTACTCTTTAACTCTCGGTTGAAGATCTTCTCGGGCAAGCTGAAGAGCCGTTGGTCTGGTCCATTCACCGTCACCAAAGTCTTCCCCTGTGGCACCATTGAGCTTTCTCAGCCAAACGGGCCAAATTTTAAAGTGAATGGCCAGCGTGTGAAGCTGTACTTTGGTGAGGACATCTCTCATGAGATGATTCCATCCCTCACCACGTTTCCCATGAATTAGTGCTGGGTCGAGTCAGGCTCGTGACTCAGTTAACAAAAACAAGCGCTTCTCGGGAGGCAACCCGTTGGTCTATCCTTTATCGTTTTCATAATAAGTGTAGGGGGAGCCCTGTATGTGTTTGTTGTCTTGTTTCTTATGATGTGCAGGGATTAAAGCTTCAGAGATCCATTCTCGATGACTTTTGACGAACCGTGTACCCGTCTTCCTGGTTCTATCCTAAACTGTCGTGATTCAATATTTCATATCTTATATGTTCCCATTGAAATCACTCTAGTTGTCCTTTCCTTAGCAAGATTTAAACAAAGTGCACAATGTTCTAAGGTGAGGGGAGTTTACTCCCATATGCTTAAACATTGAGGACAATGTTTATATCAAGTGTAGGGGGACTTCTATAGAAGTATGTGAGCTTTTCCATGAATATGTCCTTGTTTTAACCGGAAAATTTGATTTTTCGACATTTTTCAAAAATTTTAATCTATTTTGGCCTAGTAGTTTTTCCTTTGTTATCGTTATTTACTTTCCTTGCTAAAATAAATTTTTTAATAAAGTGGTTTTAAATTTTTCAACGTTGTGAATCTTTTGACTCAACCCGAGTTTACTTATCTAAGTTTACTCTAGCTAGTATCCTTAACGTGTTTAAGTCAAGTTTTGCTAGGCTTTTATATAGGGAACTTTAAAACGCGAAAGTCTTAACTCTTACGGGTTAAGAACAAGAACTTTTCGCAAGTTCCTATAATTGATCCTAGAAAGTCGTTTATCAAGGGAACTTTAAAATGCGAATTCTAAACTTAAAAAAGTCTAAGAAGTTGCAAGATCCTATAGATGACTTGAAAACCCGAAAACTTTGATTTAATAGGCTAAGCATCCACGAGTCTCATTCCTTGAGATTTTAAATTATGGAGAACGAGAGATGATAGAGTCAATTATAAGTTTGGTATTCTTTCATGAATTTATGTGAGTTGATTATGAGCTTTTTCTCCCATCGCTTGTTAATAAATATTATTGCAATAAATAAGGTCGTATGATTTGAAAAGTTACTTACCTTCTAGCCCAAGATCGTTTAAAATTTGCTCGGTATTAATTAGAGTTCATAGCCAAGGCATAACTTATTGAAGCGGGTGATTGTGGTAAAATACGACCTTTTAGGAAAAACGCGTAAAAGCGGTAAGTATTAAGTGATGATTTAGGAAAATCAAACACTAATTACCCTTATGATTCCAAGTTCGTTTCCCAAGGAGGTATATGTGTGTGAATAATTCGTAATTGGTTTGAGATTAATATTTGAAAGAAGGGGATGAGAAAAGAGAATGACGAAGACGTGAAATTAATTACTACTTCGATTACATAAAACCGTGAAAAGAGCAAAAATAAAAATTAATTCTAAAATTTACCAAAAATTCACCAAAAATCAAAATAAATAAACTAAGAGTTTACCAATGATCAAAACTTTTTCAAACCTTTTAATTAATTAAATATTAATTTTTAAATGCTAATTAAAGCCCTAAAAATCAAATTAATTATCAAAAAGCCCAAATAAAGATTTTTCAATTGGTAAACCCTAAAATGACCTAAAAAGATTAAAAACCATTTTTATAAATTTTTAGACTAAGAAAATCTATTTAAAATGATTTAAAAACTATTAAAACTTAAAATAATTATAAGAATTAATCTAAAGATGATAAGATTAATCTAAGAGTTGAAAAAATCCTATTTTAATGTACTTAAGCTAAGAAAAATATAAAAAGTGCAAAAATATGAAATTTGAAAAATAATAATAAAATAATATTAAAATAATATTAAAAATCCAAAAATTATAAAAAATTCTAAAAACTTGCAAACTAGTTTATTTTAACATAAGTAATCAAAAAATGAAAGTGAAATTACCAAATTACCCCTAATGGGCCCCCAAATGGGCTAAAATAAAAAACAGTCAAGCTTAATGGGCTTTTTAGCCCAAAAAGTCAAAATAAGCCCAAATGACTTGGAAAACCCTGTCTGACTCAAAATTCAATTCTAAACACAAAACTCTGAAGGTCCAAAAGCTGAAAATGAGCTTATCACAGCTTAATGAACACACAGCTTATTCTTATTGGGCCAATAAGCCCATTAAGCAATAAGCCAATACCATAAGCTCTAATTTGACACACAACCTTCTTTTGGGATACTAAAGAGATCTGTAAAAAGAAATTTTGAAAAAGCACACTCAATAAGCCAAGAACAATTCCACAAAACGACAAAATCGTCGGGATAGAGTTCTAGACTGTTTCAAAAGCTCTGGTTTGTTGCAAAAGCTCACAAATAGCTTAACTAAGAATAATCAATCAAGAAAATCACAAAAAGCCAAGTAGAATAAGCTGTAAGAACCAATAAGCTGGCTGAAAAAGCCAAATAAGCTAGTTTTCTAGCAAAAGCTTAACTTGTAACCTTCCAGACTTGTTATTAAGCTGAGAAAAATGAGTTCTATTACAAAAACCAAGTTGTTGCATGTACCAATAAGCAAAACAGATTCAATAAGCTATATGACCAAGTTTGACCAATAGTCAAACGCTGACAGGAGTAAATCAAACGCTGACAAGCACAATTTTGGACGTTGACAGACTTAATGAAGTGTTAAAACTTTTTTTTCACCCTGCTGGTCAAGGCTTGAGTACAAACCTTGTGAATCAAGGTCTACCAGTTGGGTAGACTTGATGAGTTTTGGCACAAATAAGCCAATAAGCCAGTAAGCTTATAAGCTATCAACAAAGCAATCCAAATAGCCAAATATCCTCACAAGCAGCACATAAACAAGATCCAAGCAAAAAAACAACAAGCCTTACACTAGAAATACAAATGCAAGCACCAAATGAGGTGGTCACTTTGCTGATGCAAATGACCACTTCAGCTAACTTTGATAAGCTATAGCACACTCAATAAGCCACCAAAATCAACAACCAGATAACCAATAGATAGCTTATCACCTAAAATATTCCCAAACCTGATTTCAGACGTTAGATCCAACCAACAAAGAAGTTATTGGATCTGATGTGTTTGACCAATCTCAAAAACACTTTTATCAGATTCTTGCAAAACTTCAAATCCTTTTCCCAAACATTCAGAAACTTAACCAATGACTAAAACTTGTATATTATGACTTGTTTAGACTTCCCAAACCCTAAGAACCAATGGCACAAGGCCACAAGGCCTTATGAACCAGTAGACCCAAACAATCCTTTATTAAGCACTTTTTAAACAAAATTCTTAATACTTCAAACAACCTACTGATTTTATAGATCAAATAGCTACACTAGGTGACAACCAACCGATTGCAACCATAAAACAAAAAATCACCAAATCATAAAACAGACAATATAATGAAATTTTTAGGGGAAACTTAAACAAGAGCTTATACCTGTCCTCCACAACATCCTTGGAGGACCAGCAATGCTCCTTGGACCTTGTTCAACAACTAGAACAAGACCAAGGTACTTCAACAAGAAAGATGGATAACTGCCTTGGTTGATGTTTCAAAGCAGAAAATCAAGGGCTTGATTTCTTCAACACAATGAACAAACAGCCCAACCAAAGGCTCAAATCCCTTCACAAGCTTGGTGTCAACAAGCTTGTAAGAGCTTATAGTTTTTGGTTAAGGATTAGTACAACAAAAATAGCAAAATCAGAAACCTCTTTTCAAGCTTTTTTCAAACTTGAAAACCTTACCAAACATAAACGTCCTTGAACCAAATGATTCAAGCACACTTATAACATCAAATGGAACTCAGAATTACCCTTAAACAACACCAACTTTCAAAAACATAAAAAGGAATTACAATTTTCTCAAAATACCAACTTTTATAAATTTCAAAAAAGGAATTATATTTAAAAGGTAAAACTGGAACAAGGCTCTCTCACAAGTTGAGGAGTCCTTATATAGGCCACAAAGGCTGAGATTACAATGTGAAAACCCTAGGTATGAAGTCCCTAAAATGCCGTTGAATCTTCTAGACGCATTTGTTGTTTGAACTGTCCAAATTCATCCAAATCGTTCATTTTAGCTTTGTAACCAAGCAAGGAGTGTGGGTTGTTGATTTTGACACCTGGCATTCCTTGTAGGCTAAGTTGGATGTTGATTGGTTGACGTGTGAATGGGTGGGACCCTTTGGTGAGTGGAGATGAGGGTTTTGTGTGTGGGATGGGTTTCTGCATGTGTGAATCACACGTGGGTATGGGTAATTGGGATTTACCCATTGGTTTAAGTGGAATGGTAACTGGTGGTGAAAGGTGAATAGTAACACTTTTGATCCGTTTTTTGTGGGAGTGGAAA